>CM067172.1:113308005-113318005 GCA_034093135.1 Erigeron breviscapus
AGAGAAGTAGTGTGATACTGTGTTGACCCTTGCATCACATAAAGATAGGACAAAAAATGAGTTCATAGATAAAAGGAAAATATCACCATCCAAACTTTATAATTTCTTCTCACAAAATCACAAATATTATACGGTGGCTTTCAAGCTTTCTTCTCATATTCCTAAGAGATCTCAGTCTACATCTTATTATCATTTTCCCTCCTCCTGGTAACCCTCCATACTATACATACACACGAAAAAAGAAAGAGAAATCGTGTCATATACACACACTATATACACAGTGATAAAGAGAAAGCTGTTATCAGATACTTTTAGCTGGTCTACATAGTATACATTCACTTGCACTTCGGGCCACAATCGGGTCTCGGTTTTTTAGCGGGTTTGGACCGAACCCCTCGGTTTTTTAGCGGGTTTGGACCGAACCGACCCGAAGACCGAAATTCCACCAAACATGAACCCGAGAACCGGCCCGTTTGACTGTCGGGCGGTCCGGGTCGGGTCGGGCTCGGTCGGTTCTGGGTCGGGTTTCGGGTTTCCGGGTCATATGCTCATCCCTAACTTGTATATAGATAATTAATATGCATAAGAAAAGAGTACCTAATGCTTTAACACTTGTACTATTAACTACAATGTTTTTGTGAGGGTAGACCACTTTGGTTTTTAGTATATACAAAACATGTTATTGATGGGTTAAAATGTTAAAGATAAATATTTTAGGGGTTAAAAGGTAATGAGGTAAAAGTTGATGGGCTAAAATGTAAAAGATAAAAACTTTAAGGGGTTAAAAGGTAAAGACATAAAAGTTGATGGGCTAAAATGTAAAAGGTAAAAACTTTGGGGGGTTAAAAGGTAAAGATAAAAGTTGATGGGCTAAAATGTAAAAGATAAAAACTTTAAGGGGTTAAAAGGTAAAGACATAAAAGTTGATGGGCTAAAATGTAAAAGGTAAAAACTTTAGGGGGTTAAAAGGTAAAGAGTTCAAAGTTGCATGCATGTGTAGTTGTACCTTGTGCATAGAAACTTGTAAAAAAGCATTTGGTTTTTAGTATATATATAAATATAAATATAAATATATATATATAATATAAAGGACAACCGGCCAAACCTAACCTAGACGTTTCTTTCTTCACGGTTTATTTTTTTTTCTTTCTCTCTCATTTGCAGCCGCCAGCATACCTTTCATTATCTTTAGGGTACGAAGTCGGTTAGTTTTTCTCTCTCTCTTTGTTTATTTTTTATTTTTTTTTAATATCAATTTCAGTTGGCCCCAAACACAAATAATAATACTCTCATCCCAATTGTTGTTGTTAGATGTTTAATTAGTTAATTTTACTATAAATAATAGATGTTGTCGGGTATATAGGAGTAGTATAGATTGCTAAATGTTGTTATTGCAATTGATATTTCTTCCTTAATAAGTTTTTTTCCCCCTTACCTTATCTTTTTTAACAAGATTGATCTCTTATTTCTTTTTCTTCAACGAGACCAACAATCTTTTGGGTTTTTTTTTTTTCAAACATCAAATTTGATCAAAGCCGGATTAAGGCTCTTAATGTTTGGAATTTTATGTGTTATAAATGCTATATAATTTTTTTCCTGAAGTGTGCGCGTCGCGTTTGTGTGCCTTTCGCCTTTAAAAAAAAAGATTTGGAGTCAGGGTCGGGTGGGATCCAAGTAGTCAATCCCAGTGGGATTTCGCTTCTTGGTCATTGACTGAGTCCAATTTTCGTTCTCTAATTTCGTTTACGAAAAGTGATATTTCGGTGGGAATGATCTCGGTCAAAAATTTCGGTGGGATTTTGGTATTTTAATTTTTTTTTTTCCTTCCATTTTTTTGGGTCCAAACTTAAACACAACATAATAAACACTAAATGTAACAAGTATTAGTATTATGAATAATCTATCAAATGTTGACACTTTTAAGCTTGATTTTGATATTTCCGTTAAGTCAAATTTATATTTAATGAATATTAAATTTACCGAAATCCCACTGAGTAAACCAATATTTCATATCCCGGATACAAATTTGTATATTATATATATATACACACACATATATATATATATATATATATATATATATATATATATATATATATATATATATATATATATATATATATATATATATATATATATATATATATATATATATATATATATATATATATATATATATATATATATATATATATATATATATATATATATATATATATATATATATATATATATATATATATATATATATATATATATATATATATATATATATATATATATATATATATATATATATATATATATATATATATATATATATATATATATATATATATATATATATATATATATATATATATATATATATATATATATATATATATATATATATATATATATATATATATATATATATATATATATATATATATATATATATATATATATATATATATATATATATATATATATATATATATATATATATATATATATATATATATATATATATATATATATATATATATATATATATATATATATATATATATATATATATATATATATATATATATATATATATATATATATATATATATATATATATATATATATATATATATATATATATATATATATATATATATATATATATATATATATATATATATATATATATATATATATATATATATATATATATATATATATATATATATATATATATATATATATATATATATATATATATATATATATATATATATATATATATATATATATATATATATATATATATATATATATATATATATATATATATATATATATATATATATATATATATATATATATATATATATATATATATATATATATATATATATATATATATATATATATATATATATATATATATATATATATATATATATATATATATATATATATATATATATATATATATATATATATATATATATATATATATATATATATATATATATATATATATATATATATATATATATATATATATATATATATATATATATATATATATATATATATATATATATATATATATATATATATATATATATATATATATATATATATATATATATATATATATATATATATATATATATATATATATATATATATATATATATATATATATATATATATATATATATATATATATATATATATATATATATATATATATATATATATATATATATATATATATATATATATATATATATATATATATATATATATATATATATATATATATATATATATATATATATATATATATATATATATATATATATATATATATATATATATATATATATATATATATATATATATATATATATATATATATATATATATATATATATATATATATATATATATATATATATATATATATATATATATATATATATATATATATATATATATATATATATATATATATATATATATATATATATATATATATATATATATATATATATATATATATATATATATATATATATATATATATATATATATATATATATATATATATATATATATATATATATATATATATATATATATATATATATATATATATATATATATATATATATATATATATATATATATATATATATATATATATATATATATATATATATATATATATATATATATATATATATATATATATATATATATATATATATATATATATATATATATATATATATATATATATATATATATATATATATATATATATATATATATATATATATATATATATATATATATATATATATATATATATATATATATATATATATATATATATATATATATATATATATATATATATATATATATATATATATATATATATATATATATATATATATATATATATATATATATATATATATATATATATATATATATATATATATATATATATATATATATATATATATATATATATATATATATATATATATATATATATATATATATAATTCCAATAAATATTATTTGCATATCCCACCGAGTAAAACTAATATTTCATATCCCGGATACTCAAATTTCGGTCTTTAACTACATAGGGTGGGATTAGGCTGATGACTACACTTAGGATTAGAGTGGAACATAGGGACTTGCTAAATATCTAATGTCGACAATGTTTTTTTTTAATACAACTTAAATCAAAGAAGCTTGAAAAGTTCAAAGATCGTTATACACAATAAACTCAAATAGAATTCTATCCAAGTAACCATCTCCACTTAGGTGGGTTGGCTAGGGGTATCTTCTAAATCCACTATGTGGGCTCCGGAGGTGAGTTTTTCCCAAGGTCTCGGGTTCGAGTCTTGGGTTTCTCATCTCAAGGTATTTTCCATGAGGAGGGGGTGGAGGTCCAGCAAATCGCTGGTTAAAATTGCCTCCAGCACGTCTCGTCTGAATCGAAACTAACTTTACAAAAAAAAAAAAAAAAAAGTTAACTCGTCTTTCTGCCATTGATGGAATTGTGTTGCTGCTGCTGTTGTGTTAGTTTCTCTTGTATTGCACTTTGTGAATACGTTTATCTGACATTGAATTTTGCTCATAACATTTGCCAGTCAGCTTGCGCGCTTTTATCATGGATAATGTAAAGCCTCATATCAACATTGTGGTCATTGGACACTATAATTCTGGGAAGTCGACCACCATAGGTCACATTCTCTACAAGCGAGGTAAAAAAGGATGTGATTGAAACGAATGAGAAAGAGGCTGATAAGATGGAGAAAGAGGCTCGTAAGATGGAGAAAAAGGCTGTTGAGAGGGTCAAATTCAAGGACAATTATGCTTCATTCAAATATGCTTGGGTGTTGGACAAACTCCAGCAAGAGCGTAAACTCGGGATCACTATTGACAATTCTTTGTCGAAGTTTGAGACCACTCGCCATGTCTGCACTGTGATTGATGCTCCAGTGCAGACATACGAGTGTCTCAAACTTACATGATCACTGGAACCTCCCATGCTGACTGTGCCATTCTCATCATTGACGCAATCTTTCCCCATTTTGAATATGGATTGACCCATGGACTGACTCGTGATTTTGCAATGCTTGCATTTACACTTGGTGTGAAGCAAATGATTTGCTGCATCAACAAGGTACTTGTTTTTTTTTTCCTTCTTTCTTTTTATGCATATGAAGATAGCTGTAGCTTATTTCATTAATGATAATTGGCTTTGTTATCTGCTGTTTCACAGATGGATGCTACTTTACCTCCATACTCTGAAACTAGGTTCAATTCGATTGCCAGTAAATTGACCAAGTACTTTTGGAAAGTCGGATACAACCCTAATAACATCTCATTTGTCCCAATTTCTGGTTTTAAGGGCGAGAATATAACTGAGACGTCACCTAAGTTTCGCTGGTACAAGGTGTGATCAAGCCAGGTATGGAGGTCACTTTTGGCCCAATTGGTTTGACAACTGAAGTCAAATCTGTAATGTTGCACAACAAAGCACTGCATGAGGCATTGCCAGGAGACTTTGTTAGTTTAAGTTTTCAGAATGTTGACGTGAAGGATCTTAAGCGTGGGTATGTTGCTTCAAACTCTAAAGATGACCCTGCAAAGGGTGCTGCTATTTTTACATCTCATGTCATTGTCATGAACCACCCGACTCATATTAAAGAAGGGTATACACCATTGCTATTTTGCCATACTTGTTGCATTGCCGTAAAGTTTGTGAAACTGTTGGCCAAGATTGATCGGAAAACTTTCGAGCTCCTTGAGCTTGAACCCAAGTTTTTGAAAAATGGTGACGCTGGAATTGTGATGATGGTTCCAATAAAGCCGATGGTGGTTGAGACATTCTCTGAATATCCTCCACTGGGTCAGTTCATTGTGAGGGACGTGGGGCGGACTGTTGCTGTGGGTGTGATCAAGAATGTGGGTGAGTTGATAACTGGATGAATGGTGGTTTGTTTTATGTTATTACGTGTTTTAACTATTTTGTTCTCATATTTAGTACTTCTTGGTTGGTCTTGTGGAATATCCTCGTATCCTACAAACTAATGTTAACGACTATGTTGTAAGCTTTTTTTTAAGGATTTTTCGTTATTTTTAGCAGTTTATAAAGGAATATTTACTTAAATAAACAAATAAAGAAGAGTATTTTATGGAATGGAAAATTCTTCAATTTGAACAAAAGATCCGTGTAAGAGGGATTCTACATCTAATAAGAAAACAACACATCTTTTTCTCTCCAACCCACCCTCTAATACTTTCTTTCTTTTTTCTTTATATTCGTGACCCTCACCAGGTGTTCACTACCTCCTTCAATCAATTAAACAACTTCTTCATCATATAAGAAATATTAATATAAGATGTTGGAAAATGCTTCAACCAAAATGTGGCAAGTTATGTGTTTTCACCGTTTCTTCAAAATATGTTTGTGTTACAAATAAGCTTGTTTCGGTTCCGATTTATCAGCTTAATATAATGGTTTGTCAAGCATGATTCTCCGAGAGATACTCAGATGAAGAACACGAAAAGATGGCAAGCTTCAAGTTTGAATGTGGCAAGGGAATATGTGATGCATAGTTGTCAATTCAATAATGCTAATAATTAAGATATATATACTTCCCCACGAGCTTCCAAACATCAAAACTTCCATATTGTTACAAACTGATGCTTCATAGTCTATCTATCTATACTCTATTATATAGAGAACTGGACTTTTTTTCCCCCAACCTATCTACCTTTGAAATACCAAATTTAACCTTCACATTTATAGTACCTTTGAACACGGTACCCGTGAATTACCTTAGTTACCCTTAAAAACTCCCAAAAGCCATCACACATACATCGTGTAAATCCTTTTCTCGCACATACAAAATCTCCTCCCACCAACGTTCCCAAATTTCTCCCGTCACATCTCCGGCGGTCGGCCGTCATTTCCATCTCCATCCACCGCGTCACCGTCATCTCCATGTATGTCTAAAGAATCATCACAATCCACCGCCACCATAGCCGCTTATTATCGCCGGCCAGAATCACACAGGAAACCTAAATAATTTATGGGTTTCTTATATTTGCAATCACCACCCGATCCATCATCACAAAGGATTTCTCTTTTATAAGAAACCAAGCTGCTGCCGGCAACCATCTCGCCGGAAAAAGAAACAAACAATTTCTGGGTGTATTTTGATTTCTTCGTATTTTATGATAAATAGTTTTTTCACAATAGTTACTTCATTATGAAATTTATTCTTATATTCATGATTTCTTCTTAATTTATGTCAGTTCCGGAAGATGGGGTGAGGACAGACGCAATCATAAACAGGTTCCGTTTTTATTTTATCTACCTATTCTTAAGTATACCAAGTTTTTTGATTGATGCTTGAATTCAATACGGCATTTAGGTTGTGAACTTTTTATTTTATTGAAAGATGATATCTGTTCATCGGTATTTTATTATACCAAGTTGTAGTTTTTTGTTGGTAACAATTCAAAATTCACGAATGTAGTCTTTTCAATGTGTTTTGCCTATGTTTACGGTTTAGATAGAGATTAATCGCATAAAAGTCAACTTACCAAAGTGTGTCTTTAATCTGTTTGGTAACAAATTCAAATTGTGATTGATTTGAAGGACATTTATCTTTGGTAACCTTTCAACCTTTCATCTTTCAATCATAGTGTCAAAATTGCAATAATAAGAGTTTTGTTGGTGTTATTTTAGTAATAATGCCCTTTTAAAAATGACTTAAAAGAGGTTTCATACACTAACATGTACATTTTGGACGCTTTCAACCCATTTGATAATCCATTCCCATTTAATTTTATTTTTCTATCTCACATGTCTGCCTAATCTCTTTGTTGTTCTCCATGCTCAGATGCGCATTGCAGCACTATGTGTTCAATAAAGGTGGGATTTTTGGCAAAATCTATGACGGTTGCGGTTAACACCTTGCAGCCACTCCATTCGAGACCAGCAATCACCTTTGCGTTTTATGTAAAAAGGGTCGTGCAATGCTGGCCAAATAGTTTAATTTTTTGGGTGGTTTGCTTAATAGTTTTTGGTCCATCTCTCTAATCTTTTTGTTGTTTAACCCCATACTCAGATGGCAGCCGTTGCCGCACTGTGTTCAACATGAGGTGGAATTTCTGGCCAAATATATGACGATTGCTGTTAACGCCGTGCAGCCACTCCTCCATTCGAGACCAGCAACCACCTTCGCGTTTCATCTAGAAAAGGTTGTGCAATCTTATAATTACGTTTTAGCTGGCCAAATAGTTTCATTTTCCGGGTGGTTTGCTTAATAGTTTTTGGTTCATCTCTCTATACTGTACCTTTGTCATACCAATGTCCATGTAAACTGAAGTTCATTTTGTGCAGGGAATATGTGTCATATACTTTTATGTGTGTTTTTATTGTCACTTTTGATCTCCTGGTCGATTCTAACAATGGCAGCCCTATTTATCTGCTTTTAGGTTTCTACATAGGATCATGATGAAGTTGTATGAGGTCATACTTAACTGGCGATTTATAGGTGCTGAACAAAGGAGCCCAGATTCAACCGCCGATTCATTTGTTTTACGAGGTTACCCCAAGTTTATCCTTCTTCTCGATTCACTCTTTCCTATCTCAAATAGTTATTTTGTTTCTACATTAATGTTTATCGATTAGAAGTTCTATGGCTTCCTTGCATACCAGAAGAATGGATTTTGTGTGGAGAGAAACTGCTAAAGTTTGAGGTACATGATTGTGGGAAGACATTTTCTTACTATTGAATTGTTTTTGATTTGAAGGTGGATGATTGGGTGTACATAAGTCTATTATAAGGATGTTGTGGCTGTTGTTTAGTATTGAGTAGTGTGTATGGGTTGTTTAAAGTGTGTATAGATAGTAGTTAGAGATGCATTTGGTGTTTGATTGTTTGTATAGACAGTCGTGTTATTTGGTTGAGAGATGTAAATGATAGGCATGTCCATCATACATACAAGAGAATTGTAATTAATTGTATTTTGTTCTAATAAAGTAAACGAGGTACCGACTTCTTGAAAAATAATAATAATAAAAAAAACTGATGGTGTATGAACTTCAAATATGGTTGTTATATCCCGTACTCATCATTTTGTAGCAATCATGTGGGTCATGTATTTTGTTCGTAGATTCATTCCCACGACAAAACGGCACCGCTACGCTTAACAACCGTTTCTTTTAAGTATCGCTGCAACGCGCGAGTATCCTTCTAGTATTAAGCCAAATATGTAAGCTAACAAGTAGAATACAAAGCAAAAATGTAAAAAGATGGTGAGAAAGACAGAAGCAACTATATTACCAATATGCTCCCGAAACAAGTTCCCTATACACACATTTAAATCAATCCATACATTACAAATCAATCCCAGTTCTAAAACCCAGACTTAACCAGAAACCCAAACAGGCATTCTATACAAAATTCACAACCACATCAACCTGCAGACTTTTAATCAGCATACAGGCAATCCATACATGATACATTATATAGAAAGTGCAAAAGAAGAATAAAGAGAAAAAGGGTGTTGGGGTGGGCTGGTGTGATTGAAAAGAGAACGGCATGTGTTGTTTTCTTATTGGATGTAGAATCCCGTGTGGTTTTTGGGTACTATCACGGGTTTTTTTTTTCAAATTGAAGAGTTTTTAAAAGCATGTCCATTTCATAAAATACCCTTCTTTATTTGTTTACTAGATTAAACTCGCACGTTGTATGGAACTGACTGAGAACGTAAACTAAAATTAACTGATAATTACATTATTATTCATAGTATATGATAATATAAAAAATAGTCAATTTACAACTGATGCAAATAATAAAATTATAATTTATAAATATATAATATATATCAAATATGTTAAAACATGACTAATGAAACGTAATTATGTATAAATCATAAAATTTTTTTATGATCTATATTATTAAATATA
>CM067172.1:113333005-113395505 GCA_034093135.1 Erigeron breviscapus
GCTTTGTACGTTCATGGAACACAGGGTTAGCTGCAATCTTAATTGCAGCCTCACTGTCACAGTGTATAGGAACTGGGAGCCAATTGCCCCATTTCAAATCATCAAGCAGTTTTAGAACCCAAATGACTTCAGATGTAGCTGAAGCAAGGGCTCTATATTCTGCTTCTGCAGAAGATTTAGACAAGGTAAGCTGTTTCTTGATTTTCCAAGATACAAGAGACCCATTCAAGAACAAGCAATAACCAGTAACAGATTTCCTAGTGATAACACATTTAGCCCAATCTGCATCTACAAAGGTTTCAAGGGACAGAATTGGACTCTTGGTAATGTGAATACCCAATCCAGGTGACCCTTTCAAGTATCTCAATACTTTGAGGGCAATCTTAACATGAGACTTCAAGGGCTTATGCATGAACTGACTCAAACAGTGGACAGAATAGGCAATATCTGGCCTAGTGTGAGTAAGATAAATCAACTTTCCAATAAGCTTTTGATATTCAGACACATTGTCAATGACAGTGTCCTTTTCACTAGCTTCACTTGTAATAACCAAATTCTGCTCAAGAGGAGTTGCAGAAGGTTTACAAGCAAGCAAACCAAAATCACTCAATAAATCCATGCAATACTTTCTTTGAGAAAGGCACAAACCATTTTCAGTTTTAATAACTTCAATTCCCAAAAATTATTTGAGAATTCCTAAATCCTTAATCATAAATTTGGATTTAAGAAACATCTTAAATTCATTAATTACATCTAAATTGTTACCAGTGACAATAATGTCATCAACATAGACCAACAAGGCAATAAACACATTTCCTTCACTTTTTGTAAAAAGTGAGTAATCACTTTTACTTTGCACAAAGTTGTTTTCAAGTAAAGCATGAGTAAGTTTAGCATTCCATTGCCTAGGGGCCTGTTTTAAGCCATATAAAGACTTTTTTA
The DNA here is from genome assembly GCA_034093135.1 of Erigeron breviscapus. Taxonomy (NCBI): domain Eukaryota; kingdom Viridiplantae; phylum Streptophyta; class Magnoliopsida; order Asterales; family Asteraceae; genus Erigeron; species Erigeron breviscapus. The sequence continues at coordinate 113,333,948 of CM067172.1, forward strand.
ACTTACAAACTCTTTTATCATCAGAATTAAAGTACCCTTCAGGTAGGGTCATATAAACAGTTTCATCAAGCTCACCATACAAAAAGGCATTGTTAATGTCAAGTTGAAATAATGGCCAGTCCATTTGAACAGCAAGGTTAATCATGCATCTAACAGTAACAATCTTTACCACAGGAGAAAAGGTTTCATCAAAGTCAACACCAGGCTTTTGACTATAGCCTTTGGCAACTAACCTAGCCTTGTACCTCTCTATCTCACCATTAGCCTTATACTTAATCTTGTATACCCATTTACATCCTACAGGAGTTCTACCTTCAGGTAATTCAGTTATTTCCCAAGTATCATTATCATACAAGGCATTCATTTCAAGGTTCATAGCTTCTATCCAACAGTTGTTTTTACAAGCCTGCCAATAATGAGCAGGTTCAACAGCTTTGTTTAATTCAGAAATGAAGGCAAAACTTTCAAGATCTAGATTAGCATAACTAACAATCAATAATCGTCAATCATAAACCGATAATCACCATTCATCAACATCAGCCATTAATACTTAACCAAAACATAAACCAAGTCAATCAACATATGATGAATCATAAACTAACAATCAATAATCGTCAATCATAAACCGATAATCACCATTCATCAACATCAGCCATTAATACTTAACCAAAACATAAACCAGGTCAATCAACATATGATGAACCATAAACTAATAATCAATAATCGTCAATCATAAACCGATAATCACCATTCATCAACATCAGCCATTAATACTTAACCAAAACATAAACCAAGTCAATCAACATATGATGAATCATAAACTAATAATCAATAATCGTCAATCATAAACCGATAATCACCATTCATCAACATCAGCCATTAATACTTAACCAAAACATAAACCAAGTCAATCAACATATGATGAATCATAAACTAACAATCAATAATCGTCAATCATAAACCGATAATCACCATTCATCAACATCAGCCATTAATACTTAACCAAAACATAAACCAAGTCAATCAACATATGATGAACCATAAACTAACAATCAATAATCGTCAATCATAAACCGATAATCACCATTCATCAACATCAGCCATTAATACTTAACCAAAACATAAACCAAGTCAATCAACATATGATGAATCATAAACTAACAATCAATAATCGTCAATCATAAACCGATAATCACCATTCATCAACATCAGCCATTAATACTTAACCAAAACATAAACCAGGTCAATCAACATATGATGAACCATAAACTAATAATCAATAATCGTCAATCATAAACCGATAATCACCATTCATCAACATCAGCCATTAATACTTAACCAAAACATAAACCAAGTCAATCAACATATGATGAATCATAAACTAATAATCAATAATCGTCAATCATAAACCGATAATCACCATTCATCAACATCAGCCATTAATACTTAACCAAAACATAAACCAAGTCAATCAACATATGATGAATCATAAACTAACAATCAATAATCGTCAATCATAAACCGATAATCACCATTCATCAACATCAGCCATTAATACTTAACCAAAACATAAACCAAGTCAATCAACATATGATGAATCATAAACTAACAATCAATAATCGTCGATCTTAACCCAATAATCAACATTCGACAACCATAAGCCACTAACCACAATTCAAACCAACTATACGTACATATACTTCAGAGGATTCTACTTCCTTCGAATCCCAGATGCTTATATATAGGGTCACCCGCAGCCTTCCCACCACATCTAAAACCCAATGAAGGCATAACCGACTTTCATGTATGTACGTCTATCCTAATATTACTAGATACTTAACAAATATAAACTAAGTCATTCAAACATGATAATCGTCTCAACAATTTAATACTCGAATCAATTTAACCATTCAAACGAAAGGAAACATCACATCAATCCAAACCGAGCCATCAATCAATAATCGTCAATCATAAACCGATAATCACCATTCATCAACATCAGCCATTAATACTTAACCAAAACATAAACCAAGTCAATCAACATATGATGAATCATAAACTAATAATCAATAATCGTCAATCATAAACCGATAATCACCATTCATCAACATCAGCCATTAATACTTAACCAAAACATAAACCAAGTCAATCAACATATGATGAATCATAAACTAAAATCAAACATGATAATCGTCTCAACAATTTAATACCGAATCAATTTAACCATTCAAACGAAAGAACATCACCATTCATCAACATCAGCCATTAATACTTAACCAAAACATAAACCAAGTCAATCAACATATGATGAATCATAAACTAACAATCAATAATCGTCGATCTTAACCCAATAATCAACATTCGACAACCATAAGCCACTAACCACAATTCAAACCAACTATACGTACATATACTTCAGAGGATTCTACTTCCTTCGAATCCCAGATGCTTATATATAGGGTCACCCGCAGCCTTCCCACCACATCTAAAACCCAATGAAGGCATAACCGACTTTCATGTATGTACGTCTATCCTAATATTACTAGATACTTAACAAATATAAACTAAGTCATTCAAACATGATAATCGTCTCAACAATTTAATACCCGAATCAATTTAACCATTCAAACGAAAGGAAACATCACATCAATCCAACCACCAAGCCAATCAATCAATCAACCAATAAATGCAAGTAAACACGCCAGGTTTACACTTTTCAGCCCGAATCTCAAGCGAGTAGGGAGATACGAAACTCACCTTGATCGGCAAAAGGTGTTATTAATTTGGTATAACGTCGAGTCAATGCCGTTCAATAGTCACTTCACGTCCACCACCTATATATAATTAGTATATGTACACATTAACATTTATATCCAAATATATACACATACTTCATTTTGCTTGCCAAAACCCTAATTAGGTTTTAGCTTATTACAAGGTCTCAACCAACTACTAAGTCTCGACACGGTAACTAATACGGCCAAGAGTAAGTTTGAACCCGACGAACATCGTTTAAGAATAATCCTGAGTTGTTAATTAATTTATGTCCATTTATGTATTTCTATATATATATATATATATATATCACTTGAGGTTACAAAATCTAGCTAGGGTTTCATAAGCGTTTCCAAGGTTAATGTGACTTCCAAGATTCAATACCTCATTAACGAAGTTGTGTGGTGGTTCGGATCGAAGCCCGGTACGAGTCTAGAGTTCTGAAAGTCCAAAAAGGAAAGACAACACAGCACCACCGTAACCTACGGTGGTGCCCACCGTAAGCTACGGCAGTTCAAGGGTGAATGGGGCGTAAGGCACGGCTCATGCAGGCGTAAGGTACGGTGGCTAGAAATGAACAAGCGTAGGGTACGGCAGATCCACCGTAGCTTACGGTGGCCTGCAATCGATGGATTTAGGCGTAACATGCAGCGTAAACAGAAAGTTTCAACGTAAGATAGATTCGTAGCGTAAGCTACGCCCAACCTGGACGTAACCTACGCCCAGCCTACACTCAACCAGCGTAACCTACGCCTGGGAGGGGCGTAAGGTACGCCGGATGCTGGGCAGTTCAAGAACAGCAGCAGCAGGAGCAGAAATGGCGACCAAAACCCTAAAATTTCACCCCCCAAGAACCCTAATTCAACTTATGAAGTTATGAGACTCGTTTTGCAGCAACAATAGATGTTTACAACCATAAACACACTTAACCCACCATTTAAATCCATTCCAAACACCAATTAATCCTCTAAAATTCATCTTGACCCATTTAAAGCTTATAAACCCTAAACTGGCCTTTGACCCGATTTTGACCCACAAAACCAAGGGTTTGACTTAGAATATGATTATAGACATGAAATGATAATTATAAGTCGAAGTTTACTTACCAAAATCACCACTAAAGGTTTAAAACCCGAAATGAGCTAGAGATGAGATTTCTTGCACTTGAGACTTCAAATTCTTGATATGATGATAAGGTGTTGATGATGATTAATATTCTAACTTAATTCTAGCTTGAAACTCCAAATTTGGTGTAAGAATTAAAGAGAGGGAGAGAGAGTTGCCTTGGTGTGATCTTGGAAGAGAATAAAGAGAGGGAGAGGGGAGATAGAATGAAAGGATAAGGTGGGGGCATGGGTTGGGTAACTAGTTGGGTAAATGGGTCGTGGGTCTAACCCATGGGTCGACCCGACTATACTTGTAGTTCATTTAGATTGTCGTCGTGTGTCGTCTATTATCGTATTGTCCATCTAGTAGTCAAGCGACCCATTACGCGTTTGCCCGTCATTTAGTCTCGAAATGAATTAAATTATTTATTAATTGATTTAACTAGTCGAAATTCACTCAAGCCAAAAGGTCGAAAATCTCGGATGTTACATTATTCCCCCGTTAAAAGAATTTCGTCCCGAAATTCAGCAAAACCCTAGATGTTAAACAGTTTTGGGTATCCAACCCTTACACGGTCCCCTCGCTCCCAAGTGAACTCGTTCCCGCGTTTAGCGTATCGTCCAACCTCTGAAATTCGTGTAGCGTTTGTTCCTTAGCTTCTTGACCTTGCTACCTAGGATTCCTACCGGTTACTCGAAATTACAACGATTCTCACTCTCAAAAGATTCAAATCTCGCTAATGTTATTCACTCTCATCACTTGTAGCACGTGGCTCCGTTTGGTACTATAGGACAGCTCGGGTTTCCACTCACATGCCATTCCCATTCTGCTCATTCCATCTCGATCACGCCATGGTTGATTCCCTCGTTAAAGGAACTCCTTCATAAGTTACAATTTGTTACGCAATTAAATTTTGAAAATCTCTAGGAAAGCTTACCAAAGATTCGTTTGTCTTTTCGTTTGGAATCATCGCGTCTAACTCAAAAACATCTTACTATTATATTAGCCAAAATTCATTCGATTAAAGGAGCCGTATTACGTAACAAGTTTTTAGTTTATAGCTCGTTAGGCTATTTAGAACCGGGTAACGTCGCACGCATCCTTCATACCAAGTGTTAGAACCTTTCGCCATGATTCATCGATCTCCGGGTTATAAATCCATTTTCTCAAACGAGTTTATTGTCAGTGTCCAGGAATTTATTATTTATTATTGTTATATATGTATATATATATATACATATCACGGTTAACATTTAGTGCAATTAGTCGTAAACAGGTAACACTTATTATGACGATTTGACTTATAGTTAGCGCACTAGTGACATGTTTCACCCCCTAGTCGGCAGCTCAATCACTGAAGTCAAACGTTTGCTTTCACCTCCGGTCTTCCATTCTGGCAATGGCAGGGCTCGTGTCCACGACATCCAATCTTGACGGCACCACCTTTGTGTGATGGACAACGATCTAGGGATCCGTTCAGTCCCATAAGGTTTGAGAATCGTACACTTTAAGGGCTCAAGCTTCTCACGTTTCACTTGTGACTCTCATTACGGCACTCGATTGGCTCATCTTTCCCGTCTTTATGAGATCTCGGTTGCGCATTAAGTTAGGCGTCCAATTAAATCAACCCTTACCAATCGTGTACGTGATTATATACCACCCAATATCGTTCAGACCTCAACTCCATTCCCGCGACGCTCGTTCTTGCGCATATTTTACATGTTGGGTAGACTTTTAAATTTTTTTTTTTTATTTTTTTATTTGTCCAATCTATGGTTAGCCTAATCAAGGTCGTTCCTTCTCGCCCATAGTAAGTTTATAGTTGTATAGCAGCTCACAATGAATCGTTACGTTCCGTTGTCGCCATCGATATTGACTTCGCAATTAACTCCACTGTTATTCGTCTATTCTAATCAATCCACCTTAGTTAACTCAGGCATTTTCCTAAAGTTTCAACCTTAGGGATGTATAATACAATGAGGTTCTCATAATCGTAATACAGCCATACTTATAATCTCTACGTTGCTGACTAAGTTATAAAGTAACAGGAGGGGGGTTAACTTAGCCAAGTAATCCTTAATCGCCCTACAAATTTATACATACAATTGTTCACGAACCCATTTACATCTATGCATGCATCTTGAATTCCTAGCTGTGTATTCAATAAGTAAGTTAGGCAACAAGATTTTTGAGATACTCAAATAAAGGGGGCTAGCATGGCAATCCATACACACAATTTCCCAAGATTTCAATTACCCTTACGCCTATATTACCAAGTCCTAACGATTTATTTCACCAACTTAGTTAGGCAACGAAATTTAAGCATATTCAATAATTAGAATATCATGGCAACCATATTTGTTCTACCTCATTTCCTAACAATTTATTTACATAACCTAGTTAGAAGGTAAGATTTTGTAGGTCTATCAACTAATCTCGCAATACCAAGCCGTACACACAATCTCTCATACGTTGGGTATAACTATGCATAAGTTTTCAATCATTACCAATTCTTCCTTATAACTAGGTTAAGAATTTACATTTTGAGCATACTCAAGTTTGAAACATGTCTACCGTTCTTATTCATATAATTGTCCATTTATTAAATATTTATACATACATCACCGTATTCGCTTATCTCATGTATACAATTTAGCCTAACAACCTACTTTATACATGCCAATCTATCAAACTAGTAAACCAATCCTTTCATGAAAGTGTTTGTTGATTAGCACACCTACATATGCATTATCTATTTCCGTTACATCATGCATAATGGTCACGCTTAACCACATAGTTTCTCATACTTTTGCCACATAACTAATATGTTAAATCGATTCCTAAAATTCTCCATTGGTTAATACATTTTACGCATGTATCACCAATTATCTCATAACCCGCATACAATCAAGTTTAACAATGTCTCATACGATTTTAAGTTCACATACTATTAAGCAACATACCCCCATTGTTCACCGAATACGATTAACATCATTAGTGTTGGAATATCATCCGTTTATAATACATATGAGTTAGGGTGTTTACAACCTTGATACTCTCTTAGGGTGCATATCAAATCATTTATCACATTGTATCCTAACCGTTTATCAACACGTTTAAGTCAAATCACAACAAAAGCATTTACGACCTCAACTTGACCACTACGGGCCATACATACAATCTCTCATACGTTGGGTATAACTATGCATAAGTTTTCAATCATTACCAATTCTTCCTTATAACTAGGTTAAGAATTTACATTTTGAGCATACTCAAGTTTGAAACATGTCTACCGTTCTTATTCATATAATTGTCCATTTATTAAATATTTATACATACATCACCGTATTCGCTTATCTCATGTATACAATTTAGCCTAACAACCTACTTTATACATGCCAATCTATCAAACTAGTAAACCAATCCTTTCATGAAAGTGTTTGTTGATTAGCACACCTACATATGCATTATCTATTTCCGTTACATCATGCATAATGGTCACGCTTAACCACATAGTTTCTCATACTTTTGCCACATAACTAATATGTTAAATCGATTCCTAAAATTCTCCATTGGTTAATACATTTTACGCATGTATCACCAATTATCTCATAACCCGCATACAATCAAGTTTAACAATGTCTCATACGATTTTAAGTTCACATACTATTAAGCAACATACCCCCATTGTTCACCGAATACGATTAACATCATTAGTGTTGGAATATCATCCGTTTATAATACATATGAGTTAGGGTGTTTACAACCTTGATACTCTCTTAGGGTGCATATCAAATCATTTATCACATTGTATCCTAACCGTTTATCAACACGTTTAAGTCAAATCACAACAAAAGCATTTACGACCTCAACTTGACCACTACGGGCCATACATACATACATACATACACGTCACACATGCATAACATATATGTTACTAAGTCATACTAGTCAACATGTCATTCCACTACTAAATCCAATAATAGTAGTAGTTCTAGAATTTATGATCCGGGGGTTAGCTTCACCGTTTCTCTCATGTTAGCCGTATTATTAGTTAGTGTTTTAACGCCGACACACTGCACATGTTCAATGTCTTTTACTAAGGCCAACACATAAATATTCTCAATTAACTGTCATATATCATGTTATCATACTAACATACCATACGTGTTTCACATTACTACACTAAGGACAGTATATCAAAGTTCTCTATAATCGTTATCTATCATGTTTTCGTGCTAAGTTCGCAACAATTAACCATCGTCAAAACCAATTACTCGTATTAAACACATCTCATTACAAGCAGCTAAAACAAGTTACTAACACGAGTGGTTTAAAGTATAATCCGAATTCGATATGCTCTCTAGTTATTGACCGGGTATGTATACAGGGTGTACCAACGGCTAACCCTCCACCTAATCAACTCCCATTAAGCATATCGGTTCCTTATTATACTCTAAGCCATGCATGCGCAATCCATGATGTTATTAACTTGTTATAATATTGGGTGACCATAAAAGAGTTGATCGGGTTCTTTTAGGGTTGCCACAATATTATACTAAGTTAATAACATAACTTCATTTTGCTCTAAATCGTCAAAATAGCACCAATCAATAACAACAATCCATATTAATGACAATCAAATTTAATCAAAGCACACATTAACCACATTGTATCCACTCCACATTCATCACGTTGAATTCAAGCCATCACATAAGTGGTCTTAACTACGAACTCACAAGGGGATCCACATAATTCACATTGCACACGAATTTCCTAACCATGCATGCTATATGAAGAGTTTTAACTTAAGCCGTAGTCTAGGTCAAATCGCCTAATTCTCTACGACCTGCATGGGCCACCATTCTGTAACACCCCAAGCCGAGGCTCGAAATATCACGGAAATCATATAGCACAAGGTGGAATTACAATAGAACAAGACTAAATGCAAATAAAGGATTCAGTGAATCCTTACAGAACGATAAACAAGTAACAAAATACATAAGGCACAAGTCGTCAACAGGAATTACAAAAGAGCATCAACAGAAGGTTAACGGTTCTAAGTACAATGCAAAGAAGGCAGATGGATCCTTGATCCATATAGTCCAAGTCCGGGTTCAACAGCAAGCTAAACAAATCAGTCAACTTCACGCCTTGGAATAACTTGGATACCTGAAAAGTGTACTAAGCATAGTCAACACAAGGTTGGTGAGTTCGTAGTAATGATTCATAAAGAACCAACAACAATAATCACAATATAAGAACAGAGGCTAGGCGTGACTTACAGCGAGCCTCTAAGCAACACAATATCGTCTCACAACACGATTACACAAGACAAGCAAAATGTGTAAATGAATGCACGAATGATATATGAATCAATGTAAGTGCCAAATGCATGAATAAGCAAACATGCCTATCCTATGCGTGATCTCCAGTCACTTATGCAACGATACCCTTCTGTCATTACCATGAACAAGGCTGTATCTCAAAATCATCGAGATATATATGTCTATATACTCGGGGTCACGTTCTACATCCAAAATGGGTGCATACATCTATGCACCAGGATGCCGGCAATCCCCTGCCGAGGGTCCATCAATAATGTATGCAATGCTTACAATCAAATGTAAATGCATAAATCGTAAACCAACAATCGATATACGATGAATATGAATCAATAATCAATATTCGCCAAACCTGGGCCATCAATCAATAATCGTCAATCATAAACCGATAATCACCATTCATCAACATCAGCCATTAATACTTAACCAAAACATAAACCAAGTCAATCAACATATGATGAATCATAAACTAACAATCAATAATCGTCGATCTTAACCCAATAATCAACATTCGACAACCATAAGCCACTAACCACAATTCAAACCAACTATACGTACATATACTTCAGAGGATTCTACTTCCTTCGAGTCCCAGATGCTTATATATAGGGTCACCCGCAACCTTCCCACCACATCTAAAACCCAATGAAGGCATAACCGACTTTCATGTATGTACGTCTATCCTAATATTACTAGATACTTAACAAATATAAACTAAGTCATTCAAACATGATAATCGTCTCAACAATTTAATACCCGAATCAATTTAACCATTCAAACGAAAGGAAACATCACATCAATCCAACCACCAAGCCAATCAATCAATCAACCAATAAATGCAAGTAAACACGCCAGGTTTACACTTTTCAGCCCGAATCTCAAGCGAGTAGGGAGATACGAAACTCACCTTGATCGGCAAAAGGTGTTATTAATTTGGTATAACGTCGAGTCAATGCCGTTCAATAGTCACTTCACGTCCACCACCTATATATAATTAGTATATGTACACATTAACATTTATATCCAAATATATACACATACTTCATTTTGCTTGCCAAAACCCTAATTAGGTTTTAGCTTATTACAAGGTCTCAACCAACTACTAAGTCTCGACACGGTAACTAATACGGCCAAGAGTAAGTTTGAACCCGACGAACATCGTTTAAGAATAATCCTGAGTTGTTAATTAATTTATGTCCATTTATGTATTTCTATATATATATATATATATATATCACTTGAGGTTACAAAATCTAGCTAGGGTTTCATAAGCGTTTCCAAGGTTAATGTGACTTCCAAGATTCAATACCTCATTAACGAAGTTGTGTGGTGGTTCGGATCGAAGCCCGGTACGAGTCTAGAGTTCTGAAAGTCCAAAAAGGAAAGACAACACAGCACCACCGTAACCTACGGTGGTGCCCACCGTAAGCTACGGCAGTTCAAGGGTGAATGGGGCGTAAGGCACGGCTCATGCAGGCGTAAGGTACGGTGGCTAGAAATGAACAAGCGTAGGGTACGGCAGATCCACCGTAGCTTACGGTGGCCTGCAATCGATGGATTTAGGCGTAACATGCAGCGTAAACAGAAAGTTTCAACGTAAGATATATTCGTAGCGTAAGCTACGCCCAACCTGGACGTAACCTACGCCCAGCCTACACTCAACCAGCGTAACCTACGCCCAGCCTACACTCAACCAGCGTAACCTACGCCTGGGAGGGGCGTAAGGTACGCCGGATGCTGGGCAGTTCAAGAACAGCAGCAGCAGGAGCAGAAATGGCGACCAAAACCCTAAAATTTCACCCCCCAAGAACCCTAATTCAACTTATGAAGTTATGAGACTCGTTTTGCAGCAACAATAGATGTTTACAACCATAAACACACTTAACCCACCATTTAAATCCATTCCAAACACCAATTAATCCTCTAAAATTCATCTTGACCCATTTAAAGCTTATAAACCCTAAACTGGCCTTTGACCCGATTTTGACCCACAAAACCAAGGGTTTGACTTAGAATATGATTATAGACATGAAATGATAATTATAAGTCGAAGTTTACTTACCAAAATCACCACTAAAGGTTTAAAACCCGAAATGAGCTAGAGATGAGATTTCTTGCACTTGAGACTTCAAATTCTTGATATGATGATAAGGTGTTGATGATGATTAATATTCTAACTTAATTCTAGCTTGAAACTCCAAATTTGGTGTAAGAATTAAAGAGAGGGAGAGAGAGTTGCCTTGGTGTGATCTTGGAAGAGAATAAAGAGAGGGAGAGGGGAGATAGAATGAAAGGATAAGGTGGGGGCATGGGTTGGGTAACTAGTTGGGTAAATGGGTCGTGGGTCTAACCCATGGGTCGACCCGACTATACTTGTAGTTCATTTAGATTGTCGTCGTGTGTCGTCTATTATCGTATTGTCCATCTAGTAGTCAAGCGACCCATTACGCGTTTGCCCGTCATTTAGTCTCGAAATGAATTAAATTATTTATTAATTGATTTAACTAGTCGAAATTCACTCAAGCCAAAAGGTCGAAAATCTCGGATGTTACAATTTTGACCCTCAATTTCATTTGCATTATTATTGTTATCTTGATTACTACCCTCAGAATTGTTATCATTTTCCTCATGTGTTGCTGCCATCTCATGTACATTGGCACTCTCATTGGAATCTGGTGAGTTATCATTAGATAACCCTCCTAGATCAATAGTTGGAGTACCAGAATGTCTAGAGTTGCTGCCATCACTTATAGGATCACTAGCAGGGTCATTTTCATCATAGGGTATATCAGGATCATCACACAAATTAAAAAATCCAATTTGATTTATTTCCTGATCATTATTTAAAGCAGACTGGTCTTTTATTTTGAAAGGAAACACTTTCTCAAAGAACTTAACATCCCTTGAGAAAATAAACTGTTTCTTATTAAGGCTAAATAACTTATAACCCTTTTTATAACTAGCATAACCAACAAACACACACCTCTCTGCTCTACTACTAAACTTGTCATGATTAACAAGAATAGTAGCAAAGCAAAGACATCCAAATATTCTAAGATGAGACAGAGAAGGTTCTTTTCCAAATATCATATAGTAAGGAGATTTTTCATGCAACACAGAAGAAGGTAATCTGTTAATCAAATAACAGGCAGTTAATACACATTCAGACCACAAGTACAGGGGTAATCCCCCCTGGAATAAAAGAGCTCTAGCAATGTTAAGCAAATGCCTATGCTTTCTCTCAACAATTCCATTTTGTTGAGGAGTATAGGCAATGGAAGTTTGATGAATAATGCCTCTATTTTCACAAAACATGGTAAAGTTTTTATTACAAAATTCTGTCCCATTATCACTTCTAAAGGTTTTAACCTTCTTTCCAAACTGATTTAATATCAGATTATAAAAAACAACCACACAGTCATAAACTTCAGTTTTAGATTTAAGTAAGTAAACCCAAACAGCCCTAGAATAATCATCAACAATAGTCAAAAAATATTTGTAACCTTCTAAACTTGGAACCCTATATGGACCCCAAACATCAAGGTGAATAAGTTCACCAAGATGAGTGGACTTATGATCACTTAAAGGGAATGGTTCTCTGACCTGTTTGGCCTTTTGACAAATTTCACAAATTTCAGTTTCCTTTGAAAAATTAAAGTCACTTTTCCTATTTAAAACAGTTAAGACTTGGTCTGAAGGATGACCAAGTCTGTTATGCCACATTTGCTTAACAGAACATGAATTGATTTGACATTTAATACCTTGATCAAAATAGTAAAGACCATCAATCTGTCTACCAATCCCCAGAATTTTCACATCCCTCAAATCCTGAGGTAACACATAACATGCATTCTCATTAAAAGCCACAATACATTTATTATCTCTTGACATTTTATGAACAGAAATCAAACTAACACAATACTCAGGAACAACAAAAACATCATACAGAATTATGTCTTTTGATAAAATCATGTTACCAACTTTAGTAATAAAAGCTCCAGTCCCATTAGGATGAGACACTCTTATTTTCAAATAAGATATGTCAATCACATCAACAAGATATTTATCAGTGTAAGTAAGATGTTGATTTGCTCCTGAATCACAGATTAATCCCAATTTTTCTAGAGCAGCCTTAATTTTAGAGTTAAAACAAACAAGTTTATGAAAATTTTGATTGAAAAATTTGTTGTTATGAACAATTTTATACCTGCCATATTCACTTTAACATTTTGAGTAGGAGCACCAACAGAGTTTTCTTTAATCAAGGAAATAAGCTTGAGAAATCTGTTCATCAGAAAAAGAAGCAGAAGTGCTGGTACCAACAGTATTATTGTTGTTCATAAACCTTTTGTTAAAATTTTGTGAGTTCTGAAAAGCATTAGGTTTCTTTTTTCCAAAGTCAGAAGGATAACCAATGATAAGTGCTTAAACATCATCAGGATAAGCATGTCTAACATCAGGTAAAGGATCCTTGGACAGAATATTACTTCTAACTTGCATATAAACATCATCAAGACCCATTAAGAACTGCATTAACTTAAGCAATTGATTGTGTTTTTTAAAATCTTCATCAGCATGACAGGTACATTTAGACAATTTAATCAAAGCATCAAACTGTTTCCACAAAGCATTCAGTTTATGATAATAATCAGCAATAGTAGAACCATTTTGACAAAGAGAATTAATCTTGTGATGCAAATTAAAAGTAACAGACCCATCAACTTTATCATAGGTTTCTTTTAATTCAGCCCAGACATGAGAAGCCCTTTTAGAAAAGATTTGACCAACATATAGTTCTTCAGAAATAGAATTCAGAATCCACCCTAACACAACAGCATTGACTCTATCCCATTGTCTTCCTAAAACTTCATCTCTATTGGACCTTCTACAAGTTCCATCAATAAATCCTATTTTATTTTTACCCTCAAGAGCAAGAGTCATAGCACAAGACCAAATATTGTAATTCTCAGTTCCTTTAAGTTTAACAGACACAACAGTTAATGAAGCAGAGTCATTAGGATGTAAGTGTAAAGGGTGACTTATATCAAGTTTACTAATTCTAGTAGCAGTTTCACTTTCATCAGAGACATTATCAGAGTCATATTCATAGTTATGCAAGTTATCATCATCCATGATAGCAGATAAAAAACAATTAAACACAGAAAATAACCACAAGAAACCAGAGAGGACCACAGAAACCTAAACACACCACAAGAACACAACAATAATCAAAGAAAGAGACAAACAAGCAAAAAAAACACAAAAAAAAAAATATATATATATTTTGGAAAATAATCTTAATCTCCTAACAGTGCCAGGGACAGGATTCCTTGCCTCTCACGGAGGTAGGTCAAGTTTAACACTGCTGGTTTTGTGAGAATAAGATGGAGAAAAGTTTTTTTTTTTTGAAAAAAGAACACAGAAAACAATGAATGGATAGAGAAGGAAGGTATAAACAGTGCTATATGAAGAGCCAAAGAGAGAACTCTACTAGTTTATTGATTCACTTAGTCAATAAACATAGCAGGATCAGAAAAGGATGATTAATCTGCAGCAAAACCACCAGGAAGTTAGGTTTATTTATTGATTCACTTAGTCAATAAAATAAACCCAACAAATCTTCGAATCGGATCTAACAAACCCAAACCCTAATTTTTCTCCAAAAATTAGGTCTTCAATAAACCACCAGATCTGGTTAATTAAACGGTGATTAAGTAATCATACGCCGTTCAAATAACCCGATCTAAACAAAGAACCCCAAAATCGAACAGCAAACCCTAAAATTATTATTAGAGTTATTTTAATCCGATTAAAATGATTAAGCTATACGGAACCTGGCTCTGATACCATGAAAAGATTTTGATAACAAACCCTAAAATATATTGAATCTTAATTCAAGAACAACAAAGAACACAAAACTGATCTCAATCAGTCACACAAACACTCAAACCTCACAAATTAGTTTACCCCCGATAATCGGTTGTAAACCTATTATCTAAAATGATAATAGTTCTATTACAAATAAATAATCTAAATATAAAATATGGAGAGAAATACAGACCAAATAATTGAACAAATAAAAATATCTCTCTCAAGAACCCTAAACGGGTATAATGAGGATTATATAGTAGGGTAAGTCTTCAAGTTACACTCTTCTCCCTTCTTCTTCTTCTTTTTACACTTCTGGCACCAAACCTGCAAGAATAAGAAATAGACAAGAATGGTCCCTCAGGTGTAATATCCTAGATTTTTGAATGCAATAAAAACATATCATGAAAAAAAAAATATAATGATAATAATAGATTTTTAAATGAAAATTTAGGTGACTGAATAGTCTACACGTAATAATGCAAAAATACTTAAAATAAAAATTAATGATATCAATTAATAACTTTTAAAAAAAAACCCAAACTTCCTTATAATGTGATGGGCCAAGATTTTAGTCAGGGAATACAAGAGAAAAGGGAATACGAAAAGGTTGACTAATGTTTTAATTAGGCCCAAAAAAATAACTAATATATAGTAATGCCCCTAATTGCCATGTAACGTAGAAAACCATCCTGATGATCATTTTACTCTTCGATATATACACCGCCGCTCTTGAGATATTGATTCACAATAACATTAACAATCCCCTAATTGTGTAAAACACTTTTGTCCGATTCCTTTCATTCGTTAACACAAAATCCGTAATTAGAAAGTCAAAAAACATGAGGTATGATCATGAGTTCGATCGAGATCTTTGTTTCGAGTTCGTAGATGTCACTGGTTAGACGTGAGTATAGTGGGGAGGTTTTGGATATGTTTTGTGATCCGCTTTGAGTTCGTTTCAAGTTCATCACGTATATGATGTTGTCGGCGGAGGTATGATCCGATCAACCTATTTGGATATTGATCTTACACCTTGTTTCTGTCAATTAAGTATATACGAGTCATTATTAAGAATATAAATCATTGTTAAACCTTATGATGTCGAAACCCAGTTTCCTTTTCGAGTCTTAAAAAAAAGGTATCGATGTCAAGTTTCAAAATCGGTATTAATGTTATACTCTAGCGAAAACAAAGTTTTGAATTGTCATTGATGTGGTTAATCATATTAGAACTGTTATTTAGCTATATTTTGCAAAATGATCACAAGCTTTAAAAACGGTTTTAACAACATGGGCATGGGCGTAAAGGAGTTGAAGAACAGAGTATTGATATTTTGATTTCTAAGTGTCTTTATTATAATAGTATATTATGATCATTATTTTATTTAAGGTTAAGTTATTATTAATTAATTATTATATACAAACAAATTACACACTGAGTTTATTCATGATGTATTACATCAATTCTGTTAGTAAAATGGGGTCATGCCCAGGCAATAATAACCACAATTAAATGACTAGTTATAATACATATATATACACATCGAAGTAGAGATCAGGAGGAGAATAACAAATCACTTAATTTAGTTAAACTATTTTGATGTAGACTTGTTTGAGAATCTCGCTGGATTATCAGGGCTTGTGAAGTTCTAGGCGCTTATTAAGGTACGGATATTCTAGGTGGTATTAGGATCCTTTCGGTAACATCTTTCCTCTCAAAACTTTGCTTGATTAAATGTGTTATTTTTATGAAAATGACGTGTTATTTGAAAAGTTATTTGTGTGTTATCCTTTGTATAAGTATTGTGATATCCCTGACTTTTGGATGTACTAACGAGGTTGCCTTTATAATTTTTAATTGGGGAATCATAATATTTTATTATCTATAGTTGTGTCAAAACCATCTCTTGAAACCCGATTCGAAAGTTGTCCCGAAAAAGGTGGGTTTGTGTGTTACATTTGATGCGATGATATGTACACTAATATGTCCCTTGAATATTCGTTGGCCGAAAGATAATACAGTCGCCTATTATGAATCATATTAATTGGTCCCGAAAGATTAATACAGTCGCATTTGTGATTCATGATATGTCCCTCGAATATTCCTTGACCCGAAAAGTTTGATACAATCGCATATTATGAGTTTTGATGACCCCATTAGAAATTTGTATGAGTTGGGTGGACGGAGATGTGCTTTTAAGTTATTATTTAAAATGTTTTAATTAGTCTTAAAATTTAATTCTGTTTCTTCAAAACTTTCGATATATCTATATATATAAGTTGGTCAAAACGGTTTCTTAAGATATGCATATAAGAGTAACCTATCCATGGAGGTCCCATGGGCGCGTTATTGTGACACCGATGACGTGGCACCGGCCGTAGCGGTGTATTTGATTTGATCTACGGCGTCTCCTTTTTATGACCACCGAGTGGTTATGTGCACTTTGATATTATATTTTGATAGGAGGCGTATGGATCGGTCCTAGGCATATTTTGATAAGTTTGACGGTGGGCGCTTATCGTAGTGTCATACGAGGCGTTTCGCACCAAAAATGAATGATTAGTGGAGTAGCTACCCTATGATTTCATTCGGCCCTTTTGATAAGTTATTTTGTTTGACTCTTATGTGCATTATTTTACGAAGCTTGGTTTTATAGTATACTTTGGTCCGTTGGTTATAAGGCATTTGTGAAACTATACGTATGTGTACTTTGATTTGAAATAAGTTTGTTAAGGTAATAAGTACTTTTTTTTAAATATACGTCTCCGCATTTCATATTATATTTCTGCTTTTGTCATATCCGTTCACTGGGCTTTTGCTCAGCCGTATTCCTTTTTCTTTCTTATACGGCAGGTGCTCAAGCGGGCTTTGGGAATGAGAGAAGAGAGTAGATGGAAGTGGACTTAGCACCCTTTGCCTTAGAGTTTTATTTCAAGCTTTAGAAGTATTTATTTTGATTTGTCAGGTTGACTTTGGTTTGACTTTGAATAAGATTAACGCCCTTTTGGCCTTTAAGTCCTTTGATATCATTTTGTATTGTTCTGTAAGTTTGGGGTCGTTACAGAATGGTATCAGAGCATAGGTTCTTTCCTGTAGCAACTTAAGACCTGAGTTATGACCTGTGAGATTGGGTAGACTATTGGTTAGGAATTCTCTTTAAATTCGAGGTCAAATTTTTTTTTTAGTAGGTGGAGTTTGTAATATTCTATAAAATTAAAATACGAGGTGTTTTGAATCTACAAGTTATTTAGCTTAATACACGTGAGCCATATTAACTGACAACATAGGGATACTTAATTAGTTGGCTTAAAGGAAATATGCATGTTGATTGCATTTTGGTCTCTTAAGGTTTAAAAGGTTTGTGTTTCAGTTCCCGCACATTTGTGCTTCCAACACTTGAGTACGGTGTTTGCACATATATGGCCACATTCAGTTTTCTTGACTCCGCGTTTGGTTCTTTTTATTCCCTCATTTTAGTACTTACTCCTCCCATTTACTAATGCTTTTGAGTTTTAAAAGAACCCTCAAGCTTTCTTATTGAAATTTGTGCTCTAGTTGGTTGAGACATGCTTCCCACGGTTTGGTGACAAAAAAAAAAAAAAAAAAACTATTTGCGGGTGTGCAGAGAAATAAGTGAGTTCGGGTTAGGTTCTGTATTATAATGGTATAAATGATGATTACGCTTTAAGTAATTAGTTAGTGGCATATAGCTATAGCCATAAAATATATGTGTAATGATAACGGTAATGATATTAAGATAAAAATAGAACTAAACAATAAGCTATATTAGCTGGAAATCAATCCTTGCTGTTATGTTCAAGACACAAACGTATTAGTCATAAGATATGCATGAGAGTCATAAGTGTACTGTTAAAAGCTCAACTTATACTACTATCTTTTATATGTTAAGTTAATTGGAATTTATTCGCTCAGGGTTAAGTTATGCTTATATTTAAGTGGTGACTGTATAGTCAAATAAAAATGAATCAAGATAGTAAATGACAACCTCCTAGCAATCTTTTGGGATAAAGTTCGATTAACGAATCATTATTTTAATGTTTTGAATCCCTCATCTCATATGCATTGTTCAGAATATATGCTTTTATTAGAAAAACAAACTAAATGCTAATGGAACTTCTTGTTTGTGTGTGTTAAGTTAGTCCCATCCTGGAGTTGAGGTTGTGTTATTTAATTAAGAACATTAAAAAGAACATATACATACAATTAAGTTATGATTCTTTATACCTAAAGGTCATGTTCTCGTTGGTTGATGGTTTGCAAACTCTCGAAGGTTCAATGGTTCAAGCAACTTCTGAGATCATAGATTGGGGATTCTTAAAAATCAAACTTTGTTAAACCTTTTGTGCTTTCTTGTAAGGCTTTACATGTTGATAAGATTGGTACTCTATATATGCTATATGCCTTGCCTAGTAGTGCCTGCAGATTAAAAAGGATCCTCTAAACCTTGTAATGTTTTGGTGTAAGTGTGATCATAAGTGTGAAACATCTTTTGTTGGTCATAAAATTGGACTCTAATTTTATATCTAATGTCGAGTGATTTTGAGTCTCAACTGAGGTATCATCTGCAAGTAATTAATACTTTTTGAATTGGAAACTCAATCTACAAGTAGGAATATGAAAACATATAATATAAGAATTAAACAAGAAAAATGATTGAAATTTTTTGCGATCTTTGAGACCTTGGTTGCCATTTATATTAATTGTGTTATTCGAATAAATGAATCAAGATGATGTCAGTTAGAACCTTCAATTCGTTGACCCTTTATGTTATCAATTTCCGTTAAGAATCCGGCTTATTTTAAGTTTTCTAGTCTTGCTTGGACGTGATAAGATGCCTGCCCATCCACTAGTAATCAATTCCCTTATATTAAAACTTGTAGTATGCGTGTTATAAATTTGTTATATGATATTGTTAGTTAAGATTTATCTGTTTATGTAATTACTAGTGCTAATACCTGCGCATGATGCACGGATCGACTCATAATTATTTATATTTATATTTCATTTTATTTATAATAAATATTTACATTATTTGATGCATATATGTAGCAGAGGATAGCATGAATGTCTTTAACAAAATTATAACTTTAATGTAAATAAAAAATAGAGTTAATTGAATGATTTTAATAAGTTGAAATCTATATCTATTTATAATGACTTATAAGAAAAAAAAATGACAAATCTTAATAAAATACAAAAATAAATAAATATATATCGAAATACTATAGTTATCTATTATTATTACTTTAATTAATGTTCAAATTTATATATAGGACAAACAAAACCGTCAGCTTAAATTTATATATTGTTAATTTCAACCAATGACAACTTGTTAAGTACTAAGTTTATGGTAATATAGTTATCGATATGGATATGCGTATTCGATGTACTACTGATGGTTTCTATCAATATATTTTAATTTATAATAACAAATTTGATTAGTATTAGGAAACTAAAAATTATTAAAATTAAAATATATATATAAAAAGGGACACATGTCACTTAAAGATTTTGCCATGTGTCGACTAAAGGATATTACAATCCTGTTTTAGTTTATTGGTAGATGTGAAAATTTCGACTAGTAAATTGAGATATAAAAGCGATAACGATAATGGCATACATGTGATCATAATTAAGTTGTAATATACAAGTTTATGGATATCGTTGAAAATTGATAAAAATAAGTTTGTATGCTATGTTCACTTGACTGGGATTTATATTAATACTAGCTGGCTTAGATTATTTTGGATATGAAATTTTGTGTGGTGACAAATGTTACCTTAAGGATGTTTGATTTTTAAATATGTTTGAGTAGTTTTGAAGTCATTAGAAAAAAAAATAATAATAATAATAAAATAGTTACTTGTAGCTTGCCGGGAATTCTATTATTTTTCCTAAAGTTTATTACGAAATAAAAATTTTTGATTTAAGACAAAGGTTGACATATCACCACTGTGTACGTGTACATATGAATTCGAAGGACCGAAATTTTCTTAGTTAGATGGATTTTTTTTTTATATATAAGTTTAATTTACATACCTTCAAGAGGTAATATATCCTTGAAAAGTTTTGCTCGTTGTATATACAAATTTGAATAAAAATGAAATCGTTATATGTAAAATAGTAATAATAATAATAAGTTCCTGATATTTAGAAGTATGGATTCTAGTCGTAACATATTCTATGCAATAAATTCGAGGACGAATTTTTTTAAGAGGGTAAGATTGTAATATCCTAGATTTTTGAATGCAATAAAAACATATCATGAAAAAAAAAAATATAATGATAATAATAGATTTTTAAATGAAAATTTAGGTGACTGAATAGTCTACACGTAATAATGCAAAAATACTTAAAATAAAAATTAATGATATCAATTAATAACTTTAAAAAAAACCCAAACTTCCTTATAATGTGATGGGCCAAGATTTTAGTCAGGGAATACAAGAGAAAAGGGAATACGAAAAGGTTGACTAATGTTTTAATTAGGCCCAAAAAAATAACTAATATATAGTAATGCCCCTAATTGCCATGTAACGTAGAAAACCATCCTGATGATCATTTTACTCTTCGATATATACACCGCCGCTCTTGAGATATTGATTCACAATAACATTAACAATCCCCTAATTGTGTAAAACACTTTTGTCCGATTCCTTTCATTCGTTAACACAAAATCCGTAATTAGAAAGTCAAAAAACATGAGGTATGATCATGAGTTCGATCGAGATCTTTGTTTCGAGTTCGTAGATGTCATTGGTTAGACGTGAGTATAGTGGGGAGGTTTTGGATTTGTTTTGTGATCCGCTTTGAGTTCATTTCAAGTTCATCACGTATATGATGTTGTCGGCGGAGGTATGATCCGATCAACCTATTTGGATATTGATCTTACACCTTGTTTCTGTCAATTAAGTATATACGAGTCATTATTAAGAATATAAATCATATTATGATGTCGAAACCCAGTTTCCTTTTCGAGTCTTAAAAAAAAAGGTATCGATGTCAAGTTTCAAAATCGGTATTAATGTTATACTCTAGCGAAAACAAAGCTTTGAATTGTCATTGATGTGGTTAATCATATTAGAACTGTTATTTAGCTATATTTTGCAAAATGATCACAAGCTTTAAAAACGGTTTTAACAACATGGGCATGGGCGTAAAGGAGTTGAAGAACAGAGTATTGATATTTTGATTTCTAAGTGTCTTTATTATAATAGTATATTATGATCATTATTTTATTTAATGTGTTTTGGAGAAATTCATAATCCGTAACAGGTTTGGATGATGATTTTACGAATGGGTCATGCCGAAATTTCCAATTTTGAATGCCGTCTTTTGTAATGTGTCAACTTGGGTAAAATGACCCGTTTCGTTGTAAATGTTACACTTGATCAAAATGAAAGCTTTCGAAATTTTAAATCATGTGTCTTTAACTCATTTTGAAGTTTGGTAGAAGATTGTGCAAGATCGAAGTTTGGGATATGATTTTTAAAAGTTTTAGACCTGCAGGAAAACTGCAGGCTGAGATCCGAGATATCCCACTGCGGCGCAGTGGGAGTGTTTCTACCCCACTGCGGCGCAGTGGGGGAGTTTGGTCGTCTGTTTCAGTAACTTCCCACTGCGGCGCAGTGGGAGGTGTACACCTCCACTGCGGCGCAGTGGGGGCTTATAAAAAAAAAAAAAAAAAAAAAAAAAAAATCTCTTATTTTCTTAAATTGAGTTTGGGTTCTTTCTTTAGTGAAGACGTCTGTACAAAATTCTGAGATGTCTCAGAATTCCTTCACTGAAGCTTCACTTCAGTTCAGATCGAGATAAATCTGAAGCATTCATTCTGAAGTCAAAGACTGAAGAAGAAGAGAATCATCTCAGAAGCAAGCAAAGAGTGATTCTACCAGATCAAGACTGAAGCATCTCAGTGTAAAGTATTTACAACACTTTACACTGATTACGAGGAAGACTTTTACTTTACACCTTATCCGGTTAATAGATTTATCTATTAACAAAAGGTACAAAGTATAGGCTTGGAACCTAGTACTATAAGTCACATCAAGTGACTTATATACTCTTCCAAGTGCAGCATGTAAGGAATTATGGTTTAATTCCTTAAATGCTCACAACCACTTTGTACGATCTTGTCCATGTCATCATGGACTTGGTCTATAAATACAAAGTCTTCTCACAACTTGCAAATGGGCTTGAAACTTTAGCATTGCAACTTGTGAGATATACTCTAAGTAAACTTACGAGTATTTCCAAGTTAATTAGATCACTTGTATTTCAGGATTGTTTAGATACTTACACTTGGGTGTTTATCTTGTTCCGCAACAATCCTTGTATTTGTTTATACATCAATAAATCAAATACATTGAAAAGAAAACAACGTGTCTCAATGCTACATACTTGATTATATTTATATATATCCTTATATAGTTTCTGCCACTTGTTCTTACATTTTGTATCTAGTCAATTGTTTCTTGTTATCCATATCTGGATCGTAAACTGAACTTGTCCATCAAGATCAGTTGTACTTGCCAGTCGGGTTTGTTATTCATCTATATTTGGGACTCACAGAATCATATTAATTAGTCCCGAAAGATTAATACAGTCGCATTTGTGATTCATGATATGTCCCTCGAATATTCCTTGACCCGAAAAGTTTGATACAATCGCATATTATGAGTTTTGATGACCCCATTAGAAATTTGTATGAGTTGGGTGGACGGAGATGTGCTTTTAAGTTATTATTTAAAATGTTTTAATTAGTCTTAAAATTTAATTCTGTTTCTTCAAAACTTTCGATATATCTATATATATAAGTTGGTCAAAACGGTTTCTTAAGATATGCATATAAGAGTAACCTATCCATGGAGGTCCCATGGGCGCGTTATTGTGACACCGATGACGTGGCACCGACCGTAGCGGTGTATTTGATTTGATCTACGGCGTCTCCTTTTGATGACCACCGAGTGGTTATGTGCACTTTGATATTATATTTTGATAGGAGGCGTATGGATCGGTCCTAGGCATATTTTGATAAGTTTGACGGTGGGCGCTTATCGTAGTGTCATACGAGGCGTTTCACACCAAAAATGAATGATTAGTGGAGTAGCTACCCTATGATTTCATTCGGCCCTTTTGATAAGTTATTTTGTTTGACTCTTATGTGCATTATTTTACGAAGCTTGGTTTTATAGTATACTTTGGTCCGTTGGTTATAAGGCATTTGTGAAACTATACGTATGTGTACTTTGATTTGAAATAAGTTTGTTAAGGTAATAAGTACTTTTTTTTAAATATACGTCTCCGCATTTCATATTATATTTCTGCTTTTGTCATATCCGTTCACTGGGCTTTTGCTCAGCCGTATTCCTTTTTCTTTCTTATACGGCAGGTGCTCAAGCGGGCTTTGGGAATGAGAGAAGAGAGTAGATGGAAGTGGACTTAGCACCCCTTGCCTTAGAGTTTTATTTCAAGCTTTAGAAGTATTTATTTTGATTTGTCAGGTTGACTTTGGTTTGACTTTGAATAAGATTAACGCCCTTTTGGCCTTTAAGTCCTTTGATATCATTTTGTATTGTTCTGTAAGTTTGGGGTCGTTACATCAGGTTTATAAGGTTTCAGTTCAAGGCTATAATTTTAACACATGATTATTGAATCATTAATCATATAATCTCATTAATTAAGCTCGTAATTAATCATATACATGTAGAAATAGATAGAAATTGAGATCGAGATATCAGTAAATGAAATTGAGTGTTTGTGTGAGACTGTGAGAGAATGTTTTCACACACCGATAAAGCCGACAGCTGTGCGAGCTATTTTCACATAATTGTCTTCCAGGAAAGCTTTTACTTAATAAATTATCATCTAAGTTAATATTTTCTCATTTCTATAATAATAATAATAATTAAGAGATACATAATCCATCATCCATGGCGAATTGAGGATGAATTTAGCAGAGATACATAGATATAGAGAATGTATGTATAGGTGTTTGTCTGTGTGAGAGAAAGAGAGAAAGGGAGGGAGAGAGTGTGTGTGTAGTTTTGATATTTTGAATGAAACGAGTGAGAAGAGGGAAATATATAGAGCGACGGATAGAGAGAGAAAGGGTGACAATTGTGTGTGACTGTGTGTGTGTGAATGCTATATGACGTGACTACACGTGATGTAGAAAATAGTTGTTAGACTGTTAGTATTGCTTAAATATATTGGGAAAAATCACCCGTATAGACTCAGCCTTTCATTTTTTTTGCCACTTTGGTCACCCACCTTTTATTTTTGTTAGAATGAGATGTAACTTTTCACCTTTTTACCACTTTAGTCACTCAACTTTTATTTTGTTAAAATGGATGTAACCTTTGGATAAGTTTTTACATTAATTACTCACATTGTAAAAAATTGTTGAAAAATGGTATTAAAGTATACTTGAACACCAACATGTAATTAGGTAACCTATAAAGAGTTCATCTTAGCTTTCACGTAGCTTGTCATGTCACTTAAAACAATTATTTTTGTCATCAAAACTTAAGATGACACATCAACACCTTATTAAATCCATCCATACCCATTTACCGTTTCTATTTTTAACCTAAAACTTCTTTGTAACTAAAGGAATCGAAAACCTTTTAAATATCTTTGTATATAAAGTCATTGTTGTTGTTGTTGTTTATATAATATTTTTTTTAACTTTAATTAATGAATAAATGATTTATGATGAGTGATATCATATATGTATCTTATGTTATGCATCATATATATTTTTATATATTATTTTTATGAATCTAATGGTTAAAGCTAAAATTAAAATAGGTATTGATTTTATGTCAAAGAGAATAGACAATGGGTAAATATTAATTATCATTTTAATAAAAATAAAAGTTGGGTAACTAAAATGTTAAAAAAGTGAAAAGTTGCATCCTATTTTAACAAAAATAAAAAGTGAGTGCTTATAGTGGTAAAAAAATGAAAGGTTACATCCTATTTTAATAAAAATAAAAGATGGGTGACTAAAATGACAAAAAGATGAAAGATTGAGTCTATACGAGTTATTTTTCCCAAATATATTTGTAGCAAGCTAACAAAGTACGAGTATAAAGGATACAAGTTCTTGGCCTAGCTAATGGTGCGATGAAATATTTTATAATTTTTTAGGTTTCGTTTCAAAATCAGACATTAACCTAACATTTCAAAATCAGGACTTAAGGAAGAAGTGGATGCAACAAAGGCCGTTAGTAACCTCCTTTTCGGTGCAGATCTAGATGGCTACGAGTCAGAGATTGAAACTCTAATTTGTTCTGGCTACTAAAGCGGGTTTAGATAATTATTAGGAGTTTTCTTGTGAATGCTTCAATAGGGTTACCAGGGATGTTTTTATTACGTCCGTTGATTCTCTTTTATTAGAATTGCTATATATGTTGTAAGTGTATGTTTCTTCTAGCACCTTGCTAGTGAAATAATATAATTATTTGTTTTGCCGTTCAAAAAAAAAATGTATTATCTTTATTTATAAAAAAACGAAAATGTGATTACACTCATAAAGATTGTCGTTAACGTGTATAAAAAATTGTACATTTTAATGTTCTACCTTTAAATTTTATGATAAGAGGTTTAATTATTTTATATAATGAAACTATATAGATAAGCAAAAATATGGAGTGAATAAAACTAATTATATTTAGGAACATTTAGATATTTGGATAAAACTTTAAAAAAGAACCGGAGTCGTATGGTATTTGTATCGTTTCTTTTTTTAAAGCCAAAAATTATTGTTATTATTATTATTATATTACGAGTACTATAAAGCACTAAAGGTCAAAATACAACATCTAGAAACACAACAAAGTACACATTTTAAACTTACCCAGAACTTTAACTGCTAACACATACAAAAGGGTTGGAAAAACTTATGTCAATTACAGAAACTGAGACATAAAAAAAAAAAGCACCAACAAAAATCGAGTCACCGGTTTTCACTTTGTGGTGTTGTTGATGCGATCCCAAACAAGTTATGAGGAAACAATCAAACCATAGCAAAAATGACCATAGAAACTAAACGTTCTCTCAATCCAAGAATCTTAAGTAGTGGAAGCCTTCTTATACATAGTAAAGTAACGCCCAATGCCGTCTTCCACGGGTTTTGGGTCCCAATACCTCGACGGTGTATGGGGGAGGTTAAGATGTAGACAGCCTTACCCCTACCACGACAGTGTAGAGAGGCTGCTTCCAAGTTCTATCTAAAGATAGAAAAGGACCTCCAACCTTGCAAGGGATGAGGATAGAACCCATGACCTCTGTCTCCAGAGGCAAGGGTGTTAACCACTTGATCCAACCTTGCTGTTTCGGAAGCCTTCTTATACATCTCGATTGTTAATCCAAAGAAAAGTGATCGAAACAATAGAGTAGAAGATGTCCTTGCTGCTCTCGTGAATGTCGTTATGAAAGGCATTATTCTCCACTTTCCAAATGTATCACCATCATATTGTGTCAATGAGCAACCAAAATATTCAAGCTCTAACATATTTTGGTCAAAATGTATTAGCGTTTGTATTGTTGAACACTAATGAAAAAGGTAGGATTTTTATGTACGTACTTTTTTATTATGTAATTCTTCTGTAGACTGAAACATCATCGCAATAATTAATAATTAATAATTGTATGCTGAAAATATTTGATATTACTTTTTCTTTTACAAGATAAAATATTTGAATTTAATATATTGAATACAACTAGATTAATAGACGACCAGCAGACCAGGACGGATGCATTATAGAAATACTTGGGGGGTACTGCCCCCGATAAACCGAGTAGAAATATTTTTGCTCTTAATAGTTTTCAGACTAATCCTTAGCCCAAAGGAAGGCATGCCCTCAGCCCAATTTCATCAATGCCTTCCCTTCTTTGAAAATAAAACTAGTAAATGGAAATAAATATCAAATTTAAATGATTGTCTACTTTATAGCTTTTCAATCATGTTAGAGGTTTTTACTTGGGAGCGATGTGGGACACTTGAAAGTTGAAACATTCATTTGTCTTTCTCTTTTTTTGTTGTTGACCTCCCTCGGCGGCTCGGCTTCATAAATTAGCTATATAAATTTATATCAGTTTAGGGTAAACTTAAACTACAATATCTTTTTTTCTAACTACATTTAATCTATACTACATAATAAAAAGAATAGCTCTCCATGTTGAAAGTTACATTGGGGGATATGTCTAAATTACCCTCCACAAAAAAAACTTTTCCCTTTTCATTTGTAGTCATTCACACATACGCAACTCTCTCGCTCTCAATATGTCTCTCTTTTTTTCTTTCATTTGCACCCTGATAATGGTATCCGCTGCAACGCACAGATACCCTGCTATATAACTATAAAAGGTTATAGTGATCACATAAGTATTACTCGTATATTACGTTTCTTGGGTTATTGGAGAATGTGTCAATTCAAATAAAACAATTATTAAAGAAAAAAAAATTATCGATTGTTTGAAAATCAATATGCATCATATTTTGACACCAATAAATCATGAAATTTATCATATATATTATTGTTATATAAACTTGTGCTTTTTAAAATGATTAAAACCTTTAAGAATTATTGATGGATCGTTGTCTTAGTTCATGAAGTGTTTTCTACTAATAGAAAAAGTAATAAGTAACTTTTTATTAATTATGTTGTTTTTTTTATCAATTTAACCGCTTCACCCTTCTTTTTTGTCCTGCTATTAACAATTTGTTATGTCGGTATATTATTGCTATTTGATTGCTATAAAAATAATTGCCCCTTGCAAACCAAATTCCTACATCCGCCTCTGTAGACGACGACCATGCTTCGTTCAGATATCTATAGATTCAGCATCATTGTTGAAAAGTTAGGAAAAAAAATGTTAAATGACCATTCTATCCAATTAATTTATAACATCAGTCATTTGTCTTTTAAAATATCTTTAATACTTTTTTTAGATCAATTTCATTTACATCAATAGCCACCATCACTCGCCTACATCACTACCGGTCTCCTCCACCACCACATCATTGTCGCGTTACGCCGGTTCGCGGGTAGCCTTCCATTTACCAAAATAGTTTCACCACTACCTTTGCATCAGTTACATTTACATCAACCTACATCACTCGACACCGCCACCACCAATATTCGTCTCTATCATCACCCGTCTCCGACACCACCACAATACCGTTGTGGCATGATCGACGCATTACGCTGGTGTCGTGTTAGTAGATACTATACATATGGATCTCATTATCTTAATAAGAAAATACATAGCGAATTATCATTTTTATTGGAAAATAACAAGTTGAATTATCATAGTCATAACTATGACACCTTGTTTCAATACACTTCACCTATATTTGTCACATCTTTCTATATAACTAAAAGATGATAGTTTTTTGATTAGTTAACAATTATTAGAGAATGTCATGTAGGATTTTTAATTATGTGTCATACTTACATTGATTTCTTAATTTTAAGCATTTTTTTTAAAATTATTTTTTATCCAAATCATCATTAATTAATAATTAAAAAATTAAAAGGTAAAAAAAAACCATAAATGATGATAAGTCGGCTGCAAGATCATCCAAATTGGATGGCATATCTATTTCCATATTTTTATTAGTAGTTTTTTTCAATTTGTTTTCTTAAATGCACAATAATCTTCATATTTTATATCCTAAATATTATTATAATTACATAACATTTTATTACCATTGCTTAAATTACTATTTCTTATAGATATTTTATTGTTGAAAGTTTATAAGGTAATCATTTTTTTATAATCATATTGATCTTTTTTCACCTCATACATGTATTATTATTTATTATTTATTATTATTATAACTAAGTGAGGATAAGATAAGACTAATGTGGGTTAAGTCTTTGGATGTCAACTAAGTTTGCTTATTTGTCATTTTTTTTCTTTTTTTAGTACTTTATGATACTATTTAAGAGAAATACTCAGTAAAAGTCCATTATTTAAGGATTATATAATGAATAAAAACTTTCGGGATTTTAAACTTTGTCACGTACCTATATCTAGAGTAAGAATTACATAACGATTATATCGAATTGATTTAGTATTAAATTAAATACAATATAGTGAATTTTTTTTTCTTTTCATCCTTCAAATTTTAAAAGATCTTATTTTACATTTTAGTTAACTTTTATTCAGTCAATTATTCATTTTTTAAAAATTAATCCTTTCAGCTTGTGCCTTATGCATTAAAATTGAATTTATGTTGATGGTTTATTTGTATTAGTATATTTTATATATCCTATTTTTTGATTTCATTTATTATTACATAGTTGCATGATTTAAATATTATTAGATAGATAAGTCCATTTAGGATTAAAATATATTCATTTATTATGTAACTGTCTTTAATAAATAAGTTTACATTTAAATACATTGTTATAGTATTGTATTTTTATACTTTAAATTGGAAGATGTATTTTTTTTATCGGAATTTTACGATAACAATTATTCACCATGCAACGCATGAGTTTAATCTAATATACTGATATATTTATTTATTTGAACAATGAAAACCAAAAAAAAAGTTATACTTGTATGTGATCGACTACATAAAGAGATAAAAAAAACAAAATTAAAGTATTTGATATTTAATTTCTATTTATGTCTAAGTAAGTTTTTTCTCTTTATGTCTCTGGGTTAAAAAAGTTTCTATAGAGGTTAAAATTGAAGATCTTATTGATACAGATCTATTGACAAATTACTTTGTTTTATTTTTATACACAGATTTTATTAAATTAATAATGTAAATAATTTAATAATATAAACAAGATCTAATTTAAAAATTAAAAAATTTAATTGGCTAATAATCTATTGATATAACAACCCCCTTTTAATAGCGAAGCCCATATCTCAAATGTCGCCCTCTTTTAGAACAAAAACAAAACACATTCTCTCATGAAAAGAAATGAAAAATAAACTAGCGTTAAGTACCTTTTTCGTCCCTGTGGTTTATCGTTTGTTCATTTTTCGTCCTCGCCGTTAACTTTTAGCTAAAATCATCCCCGTGGTTTGCATTTCGTCCCTGGATCCATTAACCCCTCACGTGCAAGGCACGTGAGGGGCATTTATGTCTTTTCACCCATCTTCATGGTTTTCATGCAACCAGATTCTTCATAGCAACCCAGATTCTGTATCTCATCTTCATATAAACCCAGCTCAATATATACACAATACAAATCAATATATACACAATCAACACACGCCTCCTCCATTAACAATACAAATCAATATATACCTAGATCAATATATACACAATACAAATCAATATACACTTCCATATACAACCACCGCCTCCTCCATTAACACAAATCAATATATAAGAAGAAGAAGATGATGAACAACAACAAACACACTACACACACAAAATACAGATTGTAATAAATCATGTATATATAAAAAAGAAGTATATATTTATACATATACATGTATATATATAGAGAGAGAGATAAAGAGAGAATGGGAGATTGGTGATAGCAGGTTTGCGACGGTAGTTAGCAGCGGTGTTGACGGCAAGGGAAGGGGTGCGGATCTTGATTCTCAACTATGGTCTTTCATATATCTTGATTCTCCTTCTGCAACTCACTATATTCATCCAAGCGTACATCCCTTTCATTCTTTCAACATCCAAGCATCCATATAATTCCAAAAGGGAAATAAAAAAAGAAAGAAAGTATAGAAACAAGCATCCATATGTATTAGATATTTTATGTGTATGTGAGGAGTTCAATCAATCATGTGATTATGAAGGGATGCTTGGGAGAGAAAGAAGAAAAGGTAGAAAGGGAATTCCAAAAATGCCCTCACGTGCATGGCACGTGCAAGGGCCAAACGGAAACGTTATAACGGCAAGGACGAAAAGTAAACCACAGGGATGATTTTAGCCAAAAGTTAACGGCGAGGACGAAAAATGAACAAACGATAAACCACAGGGACGAAAAAAGTACTTAACTCAATAAACTAAGTGAAAATAAAAAATGTGGCGCGGCAGAATATCAAAGTCCTTTCAATCTTTCGCTGCTCATACTCTACTATTCTGCTTCACAATTTTGCTCTTTCTTAAGTTGGATCATCGTCTCTTATCTTCTTGGTGGTTAGTCTTTTTTTTTCTTTCTTTTTTGTCATTACTTAAATTTTGTATACTGATACCCATTTATTGCATAATGATGACTAGTGTTTAGATATAAGTGTTAGTATTAGACGTATTATATATTTGTAAAGATGGAAAAGATATTTAGTAGTTATTATAGAATGTTGTAGAATATTCTCAAAGATAGAATAGGTCAAGATGTAATCTCCTATTTATATTGGTGATGTGAATAACAAACGGCAAACAATCTTTTGGCAAACTTTCATGGTATCAGAGCGCCTCTTTGCTTTCCTCTCTGCTCTTAATTTCTTTCTACCCTAAAGACCTTCTTCATCACCACCTATTCTATCTTCTCCATGGATCCAAAGATTCACCCTGCAATCACCGTCTCTAACATCAAAAACTTTATTCCAATCACCCTAGAGATGGAATCTAGTCAATATGCATCTTGGGCAGAGTTATTTAAAATCCACTGTCGTGCGTTTCAGGTTCTTGATCATTTGACTCCCAAGACCGAAGGCTCGTCTGTCGACAAAGACAAAGACAAAGATAAAGATAAAGATCAAACGAAAACCGCAACTGACAAAGAAATCTGGAGTCGTCTCGATGCCATAGTCCTTCAATGGATCTATGGCACAATTTCCTCTGATCTTCTCAACACCATCATTCGTCCAGATTCGACTGCTGAATATGCATGGAGTGCCCTCAAAAGCATTTTTCATGACAATCCACACACTCGAGCCGTACTTCTAAAAAGAAAATTCGCCGACGTCAAACTGTTCTTTCTCTAGTATGTCTGCTTATTGTCAAGAGGTAAAAGTTCTATCCGATCAATTAGCTAATGTGGGATCGCCTGTTAATGAAGATCAACTTTTTATTCAATTATTAACGGGTCTTAATGAAGCCTATGGGGGTGTAGCCAGTATTATTCAACAACAAAAACCCTTGCCTAACTTTTATGCAGCCAGATCGGCCCTGTGTCTTGAAGAAACAACAAAAGCCAACCGTGTCACTAATGAAACAGCTCTCTACAACCACTCTCCACAACATTCAACCCCTTCTCGTCAGTCTGGTTCCAACCTCAACACAAACTACTCTAACCAGAACCGAGGGGGAAGGCGTCGCGGTCGTGGTGGTGGTCATGGTCCTTATGGTGGCACTTCTCAACAGTGGAGTACAGATCAAAATGGGTCGTATGGGTCTTACTTTAATGGACCTAATGGTCAACATCCCCAACAATGGGCTCCCCATCCTTACGGATCTGGTCAGTGGGCTCCATCATCAAGCCATCCATATTGGGCAAACACTTCACAGTGGGCTAACAGCCCAACATGGAACCCACCCCCATGCCCATATCCTACAACGAATTTCAACCGACCCCCAATAATTCAAACAAGAATGGTATTTTAGGCCCAAGACCACAACAGGCTCATGCTACTTCAGAAATGGCATACACTGCCACCGAACTGGACCAAGCTTTCAACACTATGAGTCTTAACCCTCCAGATCAGCAATGGTACATGGACACGGCCGCCACAAGGAGGTGAACGGGAGCCGAACGAAGAAGAACAAGATGCAGCAGGAGCCACCAGCGCCGCTGGCCCACAAGAAACCCACACCCGGCGCCGCTGGCAAGCCCAGCCAGCGCCGCTGGGCGGCC
Source organism: Erigeron breviscapus (assembly GCA_034093135.1). NCBI lineage: Eukaryota > Viridiplantae > Streptophyta > Magnoliopsida > Asterales > Asteraceae > Erigeron > Erigeron breviscapus. The sequence continues at coordinate 113,367,861 of CM067172.1, forward strand.
CAGATATGAAACCGACTTAAATCACTATTTAAGCCGAACTAACCCTCAAAACCCTAAGAGAGAGCCGATTCAGCAGCCCTAGCCGCCCAGTATCAACCCTAGTTCATAGTTGCAGATTCCAAGAAGGTTTTGGAGCTTCCGGCACCTTCCGATCTTCACCCGCGGTCTAGATTTATCTTTTCTATTTACTTTATATTATCAAACAATGTCTTTCATCTTTTCAGACTTTGTTATTCCTTTAATAATGCTAGGCTAGTAGGCTGAATACTTGTTTGGATCAATGTGATCATGTAGACATTTATTGTTTTACTTTGTTTGTTGGAATATGTTGGAGTGTGTTTTACTGTTTATCGTAGATCCATGTTTATTAGTAATTCATGATATTATAGGTTCTATATCTGAGTGTATTAATTTAATTCTGATGATCTGTCTATAATCATACACTAGGATTAATGCATAAAGATGGAAAACACTAGTCGGTCTATAACTAGATGTAAAAGGTGATTCACTTGTAACCGAGGGATCCAGAACCATAGTAACTAGGATGAATTGAACATGAAGCTTAACAATGTCAGACGCGATCCAGTGACTTGTAACCGAGCACTGTGGTCACCGGAGAGAATTATTATCTGGTCATGGCTTAAGAGCCGGGTAAACTAAAAGATGAACTAGTAACACAAACTTTATGTCATTAATGCTTAAACAATGAATCTAGCGAGAATTTGTTTATAGGGTAGTGTGAGTCTAGCGACAGCACTAGTTACTTAGGCTTAGTGAATCTAACGAGAATCTGAGCCGTGATTAAGTTTCCAACAGTTCAACAAACGGGTAGAATAGTATTTGGTCGTACCATGAGATCGGAGATGCCAAACAAGTATTTTATTTTAATTACTGTTATTTGCTTTCTTAAACTATTTTCAGATTAAGCCTCTCGCTGAATAAGCGGTTGCGGCTTAGATTTATTTATATTTACTGTTAAGTAGTAGTTAATTAGGAGTTAGTGACAAACCCCCAAACCAAACTAGAGTTACACATATTATTAGATTAGGTAGTGCAAGCGTCCCTGCGAACGATCCTGTAATTTACCACTAGACTATACTACACAGACCGGGTTCTCTGCTCGTAAGTGTGTTAGTTTTAGAATAAGTTACTTGTACAACATAATAAATTTAAAAGCTAGAATCAATAATAAAAACGCACATCAAGCTTTTTGGCGCCGTTGCCGGGGACGCGACGCATTCTTAGTTTAGTAGTGTAATTCGATCCTGCTTTGTGTTTCGGCACGAAGTAGTTACTTTTCAGTACTTAGGTTAAGTCAATTAGGTTAAAAGTCAACTTAGGTAAAATTAGGTCATTAGGTCAAAAATTAGGGTTTAAGTAGTTAAGTAGTATTTTCATTTCATCTTTAGTTTAAGTAGTTTAATTTAGTTTTCATTTTGTCTTTATATTGGTGCGTTGATCTTTTTTTTTGAGTTTTGCAGCTTATTTAGGTAGTTGATGCGTTTAAGATCGGGAACGGTTCTAAGACGCGTGTCCACAAGCCTAAGCAGACTCAGATAGAGGAGAAAACTCACCAGGTCAAACTCCACACCCGTAGGTAATTTAGCTCACCTTTTCAACTTAGAAGACCCCATAGGATCATCCGACACTATGTCTAGACCAAACTCACCCCCTAGAGGCGTCATTGACGAGTTCGACCGACCGATGATGGAAAGGACAAGGGCCGTAGCACCGACACCGGGATCGGCCATAGTCTTACCCAACTTAGGAGATTCGTTTTCAGTCAAAGGACACCACCTTAAGTTAATCCAGGACAACCAATATGACGGCCGAGCCAAATCCGACCCCCATAAGCATGTAAGCAAGTTCACCAGTTTGTGTAAAATGTTCAAATATGGTGGAGGCGTCACCGATGACGATGTGCAACTTAGCTTATTTCCGTCGTCTCTCACCGGAGAGGCACATGCTTGGTTCGATGAGCTCGATGAAGGTACCATCACTACATGGAATCAACTTCGCGAAAAGTTTGTCTCGCGATTCTTTCCCCCGAGTTTAGCAAGGAAAATGCTTCGAGATATCAAGGCTTTCAAGCAAGACGAAGGAGAATCACTAGTTGATGCATGGAAAAGGCTTAGGGAAATGATCAGAAACTGTCACGGGAATGGACTTAGCAAGGACGAGATCATGGAAATCTTTTTCTATGGTTTAACAAAGAGTTCCCAAAAGGATTTAGACCTAGCCGGTGGAGGTAACTTTTTGTACAAGACTACAAATGCCGCGTACAAGATGATGGAGGATATGGTGCAAGCAAGCTTAGCTCGAGATATGGGTGACAAGGAACGAGAAGGAAGATCAAGAAGGACCGTGGCTAGCATCGAGAGCAGTTCCGACAATGAGGTAATTCATGAACTTAAAGCTTTATCTAACCGTTTTTCTACTTTTGAAGATAGGTTGGACATTATGGACATAGACCTCAAGGTGATTGCACACGGGTGCAACAATTGCGGAGGAATGCACTATACCGAGGATTGTGAAGAGGAGGCTACCGAGCAAGTCAATTATGTTCAGAACCAATACCGAGGAGGCTTTCAACGAGGATTATTCCAAAGAAATCCCGGTAACTCTAATTTTAATTCTAGTTATGCTAGAAACAACTTTGGTTCTTTTCAAAATAGGTGGCACAGAAACAATGGTCAACCCGAGCAACCAAAAGCGGAGAATGAAGTCAAGGAGGATCCGATTGCCAAGCTTACCCACATGATGGAGAGGTACATGGAGATGAACGACAAGAGGCATGATTCCTTGGACAAGTATACGAGGTTTTTGAATGAGAAGGTTGCAAATCTTGACCATAAAGTGGATATTGTGGTAAGAGATCAACAATCCGCCATCAAAAGTTTGGAGAAGAAGCTGGAAAAGATGATGGAAAGGACAAGGGCCGTAGCACCGACACCGGGATCGGCCATAGTCTTACCCAACTTAGGAGATTCGTTTTCAGTCAAAGGACACCACCTTAAGTTAATCCAGGACAACCAATATGACGGCCGAGCCAAATCCGACCCCCATAAGCATGTAAGCAAGTTCACCAGTTTGTGTAAAATGTTCAAATAGGTGGCACAGAAACAATGGTCAACCCGAGCAACCAAAAGCGGAGAATGAAGTCAAGGAGGATCCGATTGCCAAGCTTACCCACATGATGGAGAGGTACATGGAGATGAACGACAAGAGGCATGATTCCTTGGACAAGTATACGAGGTTTTTGAATGAGAAGGTTGCAAATCTTGACCATAAAGTGGATATTGTGGTAAGAGATCAACAATCCGCCATCAAAAGTTTGGAGAAGAAGCTGGAAAAGATGATGGAAAGGACAAGGGCCGTAGCACCGACACCGGGATCGGCCATAGTCTTACCCAACTTAGGAGATTCGTTTTCAGTCAAAGGACACCACCTTAAGTTAATCCAGGACAACCAATATGACGGCCGAGCCAAATCCGACCCCCATAAGCATGTAAGCAAGTTCACCAGTTTGTGTAAAATGTTCAAATATGGTGGGGGCGTCACCGATGACGATGTGCAACTTAGCTTATTTCCGTCGTCTCTCACCGGAGAGGCACATGCTTGGTTCGATGAGCTCGATGAAGGTACCATCACTACATGGAATCAACTTCGCGAAAAATTTGTCTCGCGATTCTTTCCCCCGAGTTTAGCAAGGAAAATGCTTCGAGATATCAAGGCTTTCAAGCAAGACGAAGGAGAATCACTAGTTGATGCATGGAAAAGGCTTAGGGAAATGATCAGAAACTGTCACGGGAATGGACTTAGCAAGGACGAGATCATGGAAATCTTTTTCTATGGTTTAACAAAGAGTTCCCAAAAGGATTTAGACCTAGCCGGTGGAGGTAACTTTTTGTACAAGACTACAAATGCCGCGTACAAGATGATGGAGGATATGGTGCAAGCAAGCTTAGCTCGAGATATGGGTGACAAGGAACGAGAAGGAAGATCAAGAAGGACCGTGGCTAGCATCGAGAGCAGTTCCGACAATGAGGTAATTCATGAACTTAAAGCTTTATCTAACCGTTTTTCTACTTTTGAAGATAGGTTGGACATTATGGACATAGACCTCAAGGTGATTGCACACGGGTGCAACAATTGCGGAGGAATGCACTATACCGAGGATTGTGAAGAGGAGGCTACCGAGCAAGTCAATTATGTTCAGAACCAATACCGAGGAGGCTTTCAACGAGGATTATTCCAAAGAAATCCCGGTAACTCTAATTTTAATTCTAGTTATGCTAGAAACAACTTTGGTTCTTTTCAAAATAGGTGGCACAGAAACAATGGTCAACCCGAGCAACCAAAAGCGGAGAATGAAGTCAAGGAGGATCCGATTGCCAAGCTTACCCACATGATGGAGAGGTACATGGAGATGAACGACAAGAGGCATGATTCCTTGGACAAGTATACGAGGTTTTTGAATGAGAAGGTTGCAAATCTTGACCATAAAGTGGATATTGTGGTAAGAGATCAACAATCCGCCATCAAAAGTTTGGAGAAGAAGCTGGAAAAGATGATGGAACATGGTGCTAAGAAGGAAAATGGCCTACTTGCAAGCAATGCACAAGCTAATCTTAAGCCAAACCCTTAAGGAAGCCCTAGCACGAGTCAAAAGTACCAACCTCCGATCGGACGAAATGAGAATGTGAACGCCGTGTTCACCGAAGGTAATGACTCAACTGAGGTTTCTAATGATTCTTGTGAAGTTTCAAATCTGGTACAGGTCAAACGGGAGCAAAATGAAGGCGAAACGGACAAAAACGCAGTTCTGGAATCTGTCAAGGAGCCACCAGCGCCGCTGGGGATACCCTCCAGCGCCGCTGGAAGCCCTACAGGTGACAACCAGCACCGCTGGCTACACACCAGCGCCGCTGGTGACCCTACAGGTACCAACCAGCGCCACTGGGACCATACCAGCGTCGCTGGTGCCCTCCAGGTTACCATTCAGCGCCGCTCAGACTCAACCAGCGCCGCTCAGGAGTCCATCTGTAACACCCCAACATGGCAGAATCATGGGGTATCACTTAGAAAAGCACAACACGACATGGAAATTATGTAGAGTCAAACTATATGCATTTATAAGATTGAAACAATCCACAAACTCACTCAAATGTATACAATAATCAATATCAATCAAATAAACACACTCAATCAATATTAAGAGAAAAAGTTCAAATGATAATAGTTGATCCTAAGCATAACCCATTAAGGGGAAATAAGGATCACGGATCCAGAAAGTCCGAAGCAACTCCAATTTTAGCAATGCAAGCACACAATCATCCATTTTGTCTCTGATTAACCTGATTACCTGAAAAGTGTACTAAAATACGTCAACATAAAGTTGGTGAGTTCGTAGGGACAAGTAATAGGAAACAGTTGTGTCGGAATGACAACCGTTAACGATAAGCGAGGATTAGAATATCTAATCATGTCCAAAGAAACCCTAAAAGGTTTCACATTATCACGAATCAATACAATCACCATTTCAATAACAATATCATTATACATAAACCGTTACGCCTTACCTGTCAAACAGTGCGCCATTAAACCATTACGACTTACATGATAAACAATGCGCCATATATCGTTAACCCGTTGCGACTCACATGATAAACAATGCGCCATATATCGTAACCCGTTGCGACTCACATGATAAACAATGCGCCATATATCGTAACCCGTTGCGACTCACATGATAAACAATGCTCCATTAAACCACAAGTAATCACATCAACAATCAACAAATAAGCAACTAACATCTCGGTCCATATCATAACAAGTGAATCAACCAAACAATACGATGCACATACACTTCTTACAATTCTACTTTAAAGGAATCATTGATGCTTATATATAGGGTCACCCGCAGCCTTCCCACCACATCTACTACTCATAAAAAGTATAATTGTCTTCCATGTATGTACAATTATCCAAAGCACAACAAGTATTCATAAACGAAATCATGATTAACCGTGCAACAAGTCAATACATTAAACAAACAATCAATCAACAAGTATGTACACTTTTCAGCCCGAATCTCAATTGAGTAGGGAGGGTTTACGAAACTCACCTGATTCTTGATAATTTAACAGCAAAGTAGAAGAGATTGATGTAGTCAGCGATGACGAACGAGTCAACTGGCCACGTTACGTATTCCCTAATTTCAATGTGAATTGATTTATATTTATGATAAATTCCAAATATAGATATATAACTATAAGTTATCTTATTAATACGCTTGTCAACGTAATCTACTTTGTGTGCTTTTATAAGTCTTTGATTTTATCTTGTAAGAATCTTTTCAAGTATTTTCTAAATGAAAACTCATTTATGTTATAAAAGTTTAAGGGACTAAATTGTCATTCTTGAAACTTGAGGGACTAAATTGTCATTCTTGAAACTTGAGGGACTAAATTGTCATTCTTGAAACTTGAGGGGTTTAATTTGTCAAATGTCAAACTTATAAGGACTGAAAATGACAACTTTGAAACTGTAGGGTAAAGATGTAACTTTCCATATGTAATACGTATCCGTAGGATATATACAGTATTCCTCCGATATTTCTAAATCCTTTTGAAGTATTTTTAAATAGTATGTATTATAATTAATACGAAAATGTAATGTATTAATTATAGTTGAAGAGATACCTTAAATGGTAGGAAAAATCAGTATTTTATTTCAAGTTGTGTTAGGGTTGACGTGGGTCATGTAGTATCCATACGGTGAACCAAGTTGCGTTTAGAATGCGAATCACGTTTAGAAATATAATACGGTTAAAAGTGTATTAAGGATATATTCTATCCAAAACCAAGAATCTCGAGAATACGAAATAATTCATAGATGGTGAATACTATTAATAGGATATTTACTGTATTTAAATGCAGGTATGTATCAATTGAGTATAAAATTAAGTTGACAAGCATTTCAATACATAACATATAGTCATATAATCATAAAGCAAAGTATAGTAAGGTTTCATAGAAACACTTACAAGTATGGAGATATTATGAGTTCTAAGATCAAAGTGACGACGTAGTGAATAACAACAATCAGTATTGAGTAGAATCGGCCATAACTTGGACTTGTTTTCTTGATAAAAGATGAATAATACTAGTCTCTATGTGGGCATTATAACTAGGCTTCTTACAGATCCTTGTGAGAATTCCCGATAACAACATCGTGTTTATGATTTGAACCAACGAATTCAAGACAACATTGGTTGAATTGAAAGCTTGGGATGATGAAAAGTTGTGAGAGATATGCTTGAACTTTAACAAGTATTGATCTTGGAATGATAGAGATTAAAGAAGAAGAAGTTTGATTATGTGAATTGGTAATTAGAAATGAAAACTTTAGCTTGTATTTATAGGTAAAAATTTACCATGGTTACTAGTTTAGGTTGTTGGTAACTATGGTTAAGTTAAGAATACCATGGGCTAGTTTGATGGTTTTGTAAAACCATGGGCTAGTTAACTAACCTTGGTTAGTTAGTAAGTAACTTAGGTTAATTGTAAGGTTACAAGTGTTTCGGATTCGTTTTCTTAAGTATTCTCAATCTTGTAACCCCGTACTTAATTCCATAGATGGAATTTTAAGAAATTCGAATAAATAACTAACTATGTGGAAAATGTACAAGATTGTTTACAATAGTCATGATCGGAATAGTATAATCGGATGGTACGCTCAGGTGACGGTTGTTACACCGTCAGACCAGTTTCACGCGAAACCTTGTTTTCAGAAGGAGACGTCGAGGTTCAATTCAGTGCCAAATGCAAAATCAAGGAACGGGACGACTCGGACAGAAGTGAAGAAGTTCAACATCCCGACACACCGGATGACAAGGAACAGCTACAGCAAGCATCTGAGGATTTAGGAAGTTTTCTTATCCCTTGCACTGTTAATAATGAATATTTTTCGAGTGCATTAGCTGATTTAGGGTCAAGTATTAATGTTATGCCTACTGTAATTTTTGAGAAACTTACCCTTTGTTTGCTAAAACCCGCTAACATGAGCATTCGGTTAGTCGATCAGACTTACCGACAACCCAAGGGGATTGTCGAACTAGTCCATGTCAGGGTTAAGGATTTAGAATTTTGGACTGAGTTTGTTGTGCTTGATTCGGTAAGTGAAGTAGTGACACCCTTAATCTTAGGACGACTATTTTTGCACGCTTCGGATGCTACCATCCATGTTCTTAAACATGAGATATCTTTGTCTGATGGTAAAAATACGATTAGAGTGTCTAACTTGGAAAGGGAGGATGAACTGGTCAAAGAAGAATGCCTTAGGATGGAAATAATAGATAAGGATCAAAACCCTAATGAACAAATAGAAATGACTGTAAGTGAGGAGACCTTAGAAACCAAACCTAAGAGAAAGATTTGCCATGAAAGCTTTATGGAATTAAAAGAATGGAAAGAGAAAATAGAGGAACAACTAAGGAATGGTAGAGAAATGGCAAATAGGATTAGAAAAATCCTTGTAGACATTAAGTGGGAAGAGCGTGTAGCCGACCTAGAAAGAGATAAGATAAATGAAATAATAGCTAGAGAACCGAATGGTAAATTTTATGGTGACCCTAGCATATTTCAAATTCCTTGCTACATACGCTCGAACTATTTTGAAAATACCTACATAGACCTTAGAGCCACTTCTAATATCTTACCCATAGGAATTTACAAGAACAATTTGAAGAAATTTAGAGATAAGGTTAGATGGGAAGATTTAGAGATTAGGTTGGTAGGAGGAGCAAAGGTCTTGACCAAAGGTACCATTAGAGACCTAGTAATTAGGATAGAGGGATTGGATATCCCCACTGATTTCTTTATAGTTGAAGATGATTCAATTACTAGAGATCATGTGATTTTAGGTCAACCATTCTTGCTTTCCGTAGGTTCATCAGTTAATGTGAAAGCGAAGAAGATAACCTTGACCATGGGATACAACCAAGTAGTCTTGACTAAGGAGGACATTAGTAAGACCAACCCCTTTGGGACTAGATGCAAAGCAAGGAGCTTTGCATGGGAACTTAAGAAAAGGAGGATAGAATCACACCTTAGGGATAAATCCGACCTTTACATCAAATCACCGACGGGTACCGGCCCTAGGCCTAACCCGTACTCCTCAACCTAGTTCCGAAGCCGAGTCTGGCTGAAGACTCGTTAAACTTAGCGCTTCTTGGGAGGCAACCCAAGCCGTATTTTTATTTTTATTTTTATTTTTCATTTTTAGGAATATGTGACTAATTGCAACTAAGTGATTGTTTTGAATATTATCATTGTGATATTTTATGAAGTATGTTTTGAGTATCACAGATGCGAGCTTTCAATGGATCAAGAAAACAAGTAACTTGTTGCAATCGTATTTCGTTTTTATTTTTATTTTTATGTTTTAGCTTGTTATTTTCCATTTTAATATTTTGATTGAAGTGTGCAGGAGTATATTGCTTTGTAGTCTGAAGGAAACCATGCACTTGGCCAAAAGCTAAGTGTGGGGGAGTTCGAGCATCAAATCGCTGAAGAAATCAGACATCGGAACACGTACAGGAGCCACGAGCGCCGCTAGAGAACCACCAGCGCCGCTGCATTCCAACCAGCGCCACTACCCACTCCACCAGCGCCGCTATCAGCTCCATTCTGCGCACCAGATCGCCAACAAACCAAAAAAAAATCAGAAAAACCCAAAAAATCCAAAAAAAAAAAAATCAGAAAAACCCAAAAATCCAAAAAAATCAAAAAATCAGAAAATACCAAAAAGAAAAGAAGATGGAGACGCATCAATGGATCGCCATCAAATGGAGACGATTGAAGTTATCAAAGCTCATCATGTTCAAGTCGCTCCACAAATGCCATCTTCAAACATCAATCATTCAATTCTAGGCCCGGGAAGTTTCGTTAATCCTGTTACTCTTTTATTTTACGTGTTTTTCCTATTACCCTTATTTATAAGTCTAGTACGACGAGGACGTTGTACAATTTAAGTGTGGGGGGATGGAATAGCGAAAAATCAGAAAAACCCAAAAAATCCAAAAAAATAAAAAATCAGAAAATACCAAAAAGAAAAGAAGATGGAGACGCATCAATGGATCGCCATCAAATGGAGACGATTGAAGTTATCGAAGCTCATCATGTTCAAGTCGCTCCACAAATGCCATCTTCAAACATCAATCATTCAATTCTAGGCCCGGGAAGTTTCGTTAATCCTGTTACTCTTTTATTTTACGTGTTTTTCCTATTACCCTTAGTTATATGTCTAGTACAACGAGGACGTTGTACAATTTAAGTGTGGGGGGATGGAATAGGAAAAACCCTTGGTCTAATTGCTTGATTTTGAACAAGTTTTCTACTACTTATTTCATGCAAATTAAAAGTTTTTTGTGTCTGAAAACTGTTTTGAGAATATAAGCTTTGCAAGTAGACAAAAGATGACGATAACTAAGCAACATTAGCTTTGGTAGGATGAACGGTTAGTTAGGACTGTTAGCTTAACTATAGAATTGTGGCTATTCATGCTTCCAACTGGATTAGAGCTTAGCCTGAAACTGTATGCGATTACGTTTGCCATAGTACACTTAACCGGACTTTAATATGCCTAGCAATTAGAGCTTTCTAGTTATTAGTAGGTATATTAATTGGACTTAATTATACGTGCTTGTGTAGGAACTATTTTAGATGTATGGTTCGCCTTAATTCTTGCACTATTTAATGTGAACTAGTTGCATGCGGAGTAGGAGTATGAGTCATCTGGGGTCTCTGATAATGTCTATTGCATGAATAATGTAGTATCTTAAGAAAGACAATCAGTAGATTAAACAAATTTCAAAGAACTATTAACGAGTAAAATCTAAATAAAACGCATCAAGTTATGTCGCTTTTCGCGTGGGGAACCACCGACCTGTCACCGCTGTCTTGATGTGCACTTTTAGTTGAGTTATGTCGCTCTAGCTAGCGAGCATGACTGTAGTGTAGGAGTATATCTAAGTAGTGACTCACAAGTACACACACCTTGAAATAACAAATGCCTTGCTAGTAGCTAGTAGTTCTGATTGCTATACAAACCTTATATAAGTGCTTAACTAGTCAGCAAAAGGTAGAAAGATTGAGCTGTAAGACATGTGGAAGTATAGAACTGTTTTAGAGGTATTAACACGAGTAAAAAGTTAGCTTTTAGTTTTGATTGACCAATTGTCTCGCCTCTAGCTATAGCTTACTGATTTTGTCTAAAGCTTTCTCAAATCGTTTTGCATGACTACTCTTTCAAATGATTTCAATACAGTAGAATACTTTAACACTTAAGCTGTCCGCTCATCAATGTTTTATTTTTCTTGGACTATTTGCTTGAGGACAAGCAAAGACTTAAGTGTGGGGGTATATGATGAGCGTCCATTTTGTGATAAAAACCCCTATCGAAAGGCTTCATTTCAATGCTTAAATGAGTTAATATTCCAGAACTATTGGTACTTAATGGAATCGTATGTTTATGCAGGTTCACGGAAGATGCGAGAGAGGGTAAATGACATCAAGTAACTCAAGAAGGAAGCCTATGAAGTTACAAGACACAAGGAAGTGATTGGGGAAGACCCAGCGCCGCTCCCAGGTCACCAGCGCCGCTGGCCCACAAGAAACCCACATCCAGCGCCGCTGGCAAGCCCAGCCAGCGCCGCTGGCCCAGACCACACCAGCGCCGCTGGCCCAGCCACATCCAGCGCCGCTGGCCCAGCACATCCAGCGCCGCTGGCCCAGCACATCCAGCGCCGCTGGCCCAGCCACATCCAGCGCCGCTGGCCCAGCACATCCAGCGCCGCTGGCCCAGCCACATCCAGCGCCGCTGGCCCAGCACATCCAGCGCCGCTGGCCCAGCACATCCAGCGCCGCTGGCCCAGCACATCCAGCGCCGCTGGCCCAGCACATCCAGCGCCGCTGGCCCAGCACATCCAGCGCCGCTGGCCCAGCACATCCAGCGCCGCTGGCCCAGCACATCCAGCGCCGCTGGCCCAGCCACATCCAGCGCCGCTGGCCCAGCACATCCAGCGCCGCTGGCCCAGCACATCCAGCGCCGCTGGCCCAGCACATCCAGCGCCGCTGGCCCAGCACATCCAGCGCCGCTGGCCCAGCCACATCCAGCGCCGCTGGCCCAGCCACATCCAGCGCCGCTGGCCCAGCACATCCAGCGCCGCTGGCCCAGCACATCCAGCGCCGCTGGCCCAGCACATCCAGCGCCGCTGGCCCAGCACATCCAGCGCCGCTGGCCCAGCACATCCAGCGCCGCTGGCCCAGCACATCCAGCGCCGCTGGCCCAGCACATCCAGCGCCGCTGGCCCAGCACATCCAGCGCCGCTGGCCCAGCACATCCAGCGCCGCTGGCCCAGCACATCCAGCGCCGCTGGCCCAGCACATCCAGCGCCGCTGGCCCAGCCACATCCAGCGCCGCTGGCCCAGCACATCCAGCGCCGCTGGCCCAGCACATCCAGCGCCGCTGGCCCAGCACATCCAGCGCCGCTGGCCCAGCACATCCAGCGCCGCTGGCCCAGCACATCCAGCGCCGCTGGCCCAGCACATCCAGCGCCGCTGGCCCAGCACATCCAGCGCCGCTGGCCCAGCACATCCAGCGCCGCTGGCCCAGCACATCCAGCGCCGCTGGCCCAGCCACATCCAGCGCCGCTGGCCCAGCACATCCAGCGCCGCTGGCCCAGCACATCCAGCGCCGCTGGCCCAGCACATCCAGCGCCGCTGGCCCAGCACATCCAGCGCCGCTGGCCCAGCACATCCAGCGCCGCTGGCCCAGCACATCCAGCGCCGCTGGCCCAGCACATCCAGCGCCGCTGGCCCAGCACATCCAGCGCCGCTGGCCCAGCACATCCAGCGCCGCTGGCCCAGCACATCCAGCGCCGCTGGCCCAGCACATCCAGCGCCGCTGGCCCAGCCACATCCAGCGCCGCTGGCCCAGCACATCCAGCGCCGCTGGCCCAGCACATCCAGCGCCGCTGGCCCAGCACATCCAGCGCCGCTGGCCCAGCACATCCAGCGCCGCTGGCCCAGCACATCCAGCGCCGCTGGCCCAGCACATCCAGCGCCGCTGGCCCAGCACATCCAGCGCCGCTGGCCCAGCCACATCCAGCGCCGCTGGCCCAGCACATCCAGCGCCGCTGGCCCAGCACATCCAGCGCCGCTGGCCCAGCACATCCAGCGCCGCTGGCCCAGCACATCCAGCGCCGCTGGCCCAGCACATCCAGCGCCGCTGGCCCAGCACATCCAGCGCCGCTGGCCCAGCCACATCCAGCGCCGCTGGCCCAGCCACATCCAGCGCCGCTGGCCCAGCACATCCAGCGCCGCTGGCCCAGCACATCCAGCGCCGCTGGCCCAGCACATCCAGCGCCGCTGGCCCAGCACATCCAGCGCCGCTGGCCCAGCACATCCAGCGCCGCTGGCCCAGCCACATCCAGCGCCGCTGGCCCAGCACATCCAGCGCCGCTGGCCCAGCACATCCAGCGCCGCTGGCCCAGCCACATCCAGCGCCGCTGGCCCAGCCACATCCAGCGCCGCTGGCCCAGACATCCAGCGCCGCTGGCCCAGCCACATCCAGCGCCGCTGGCCCAGACCATCCAGCGCCGCTGGCAAGCCCACCAGCGCCGCTGGCCCACAAGAAACCCACATCCAGCGCCGCTGGCAAGCCCACCAGCGCCGCTGGGCGGCCTAGATCTGAAACCGACTTAAATCACTATTTAAGCAGAACTAACCCTCAAAACCATAAGAGAGAGCCGATTCAGCAGCCCTAGCCGCCTAGTATCATTCGTAGTTGCAGATTCCAAGAAGGTTTTGGAGCTTCCGGCACCTTCCGATCTTCACCCGCGGTCTAGATTTATCTTTTCTATTTACTTTATATTATCAAACAATGTCTTTCATCTTTTCAGACTTTGTTATTCCTTTAATAATGCTAGGCTAGTAGGCTGAATACTTGTTTGGATCAATGTGATCATGTAGACGTTTATTATTTTACTTTGTTTGTTGGAATATGTTGGAGTGTGTTTTACTGTTTATCGTAGATCCATGTTTATTAGTAATTCATGATATTATAGGTTCTATATCTGAGTGTATTAATTTAATTCTGATGATCTGTCTATAATCATACACTAGGATTAATGCATAAAGATGGAAAACACTAGTCGGTCTATAACTAGATGTAAAAGGTGATTCACTTGTAACCGAGGGATCCAGAACCATAGTAACTAGGATGAATTGAACATGAAGCTTAACAATGTCAGACGCGATCCAGTGACTTGTAACCGAGGGATCCAGAACCATAGTAACTAGGATGAATTGAACATGAAGCTTAACAATGTCAGACGCGATCCAGTGACTTGTAACCGAGCACTGTGGTCACTGGAGAGAATTATTATCTGGTCATGGCTTAAGAGCCGGGTAAACTAAAAGATGAACTAGTAACACAAACTTTAGGTCATTAATGTTAAAACAATGAATCTAGCGAGAATTTGTTTATAGAGTAGTGTGAGTCTAGCGACAGCACTAGTTACTTAGGCTTAGTGAATCTAACGAGAATCTGAGCCGTGATTAAGTTTCCAACAGTTCAACAAACGGGTAGAATAGTATTTGGTCGTACCATGAGATCGGAGATGCCAAACAAGTATTTTATTTTAATTATTGATGGGTTATGGTGAAATCTCACTCAAACAAACCCTAATTTATATATGTACACCTCGATGGTCAAAGAAGGAAGGAAAGAAGGAAGGCAAGGCTTCCAACCTTAGAGTGGAAGGCTAGACAAGTAAGGAAGGCAAGACTTCCAACCTTAGAGTGGAAGGCTAGACAAGTAAGGAAGGCAAGGCTTCCAACCTTAGAGTGGAAGGCTAGACAAGTAAGGAAGGCAAGGCTTCCAACCTTAGAGTGGAAGGCTAGACAAGTAAGGAAGGAAAGGCTTCCAACCTTAGAGTGGAAGGCTAGACAAGTAAGGAAGGCAAGGCTTCCAACCTTAGAGTGGAAGGCTAGACAAGTAAGGAAGGCAAGGCTTCCAACCTTAGAGTGGAAGGCTAGACAAGTAAGGAAGGCAAGGCTTCCAACCTTAGAGTGGAAGGCTAGACAAGTAAGGAAGGAAAGGCTTCCAACCTTAGAGTGGAAGGCTAGACAAGTAAGGAAGGAAAGGTTTCCAACCTTAGAGTGGAAGGCTAGACAAGTAAGGAAGGAAAGGCTTCCAACCTTAGAGTGGAAGGCTAGACAAGTAAGGAAGGCAAGGATTCCAACCTTAGAGTGGAAGGGTAAGGAAGGATAGGCTTCCAACCTTAGAGTGGAAGGCTAGACAAGTAAGGAAGGCAAGGCTTTCAACCTTAGAGTGGAAGGCTAGGCAAGTAAGGAAGTCATGGCTTCCAACCGGAAGCCATGAAAGCTTAAGGATAGACAGGAAAGTGTTTAAGAGAGGCAAATGTTATAAGTCTAAATGTTACTACATTTATTATTATGTCTGACACCTAATAATCTCTCGAATGTTCTATACCTCGTACTCTCTTTGGAATTTGGGCCAGGGCCCATAACTGTCAAGGCCCACAAACTTACCCTAATTGTCAGCCTATAAATACTCATAATCATGAGAGAAGATTCACATTCAGTTCATACATTTACACACACATTCAATATTCAGTACATTCATTATCAATCAATCATTCATAACATAAAATCACACATATTTCATATCCTCCAAAGATTCAAACATCTTTGGGAAAATCATCATTCACCTTAGGTTCGCCAAGAACTTAGTAGGTTTTCACTCTAATATTGAGGAGATTTTGATGATTTTCGTGGTTAAACCCCTTTTTGATTGAGCTTCTCATTTTCATGCTCAAACATTGGCGCCATCCGTGAATTTACTGATCACTGGGCGGTTTTTTGTTGTTACAAAGCAAAAATCATCATCTTTTTCTTGTTTATTTCTTGTTTGTTTCTTAATTTCTCATGGCTGAGGAATTCACCCCTATTTCTCAGATTATATCTTCTGGGTTGGGAAAGGGTGTTGATGGAGGTGAATCTCCAGTAATCAATCTGGAAACTTCTGAGATCTCTAATGTTCAAGATATCTCTGGTGAAAAATATCCAGATTATGGTTCTAGATCTAGTGAGGTGATAACAAATGCAACTAATGTTGTTTCTGGTGGTGGATCTAGGTTGCCACCCAAGGTAAGCTTGGCATCTAGCCTTTGGTCTGGTAGTGTTAGTGTGGGACCACTTTTCTCCACACCTTCACCTTCTATATCTCCTTATGTATCTTTGTTTTCAGCATCCCCACCTGACACATCTCCTATCACTATGCTATCTTCGGTCCTAGTCAGTTAAGTTCTCACATAGCTAGCATGACTAGCCCACTCATGACTGGAGGTCAGACATCTTTGCAATCAATGGCTAGCTCCTCTCAATCTGTGACTATCCAGGAGGGCCATTTGTTGGAATTGATAAGGCTAGCTGCCAAGGGCACTCAGCAAGTACAAACTCCACCACCTCCCCCAACCGATTGGTTTTCTCAACTCTCTGCTGCGCTAAGGCCAACTCCACCTCAACTAGCCCCACAACCTCCCCCACAGCCTACAGGCATGGAGTCAATAATGAAGTTGTTGGTGGACGAGATGAAAAAGAAAAAGCCAGTAGAGCCTGCTCCTGAGCCAGCTAACCCAACAAAAGAGTTGTTAAAAATGCTAAAAATTGCTGCGGGGGAGGAGGCGGATGAGCAAGCAAGGATTGCTACAGTACCAAAGTCTGCAACAAAGTCAAGGTTTTGTGACTGGGTGGCAAATTACGCCTTCCCAGACGGTCAGAAGGTTCCCGCTATCGTCGGTACTTATGATGGTACTAGGGACCCTGAGGACCATCTAGCAATCTATGATCAGGCGGTGTTAACTGAAAAGTGGGTGGACCCCGTGGCATGTCATTTATTCCCAGGCACCTTACAAGGTTATGCCTTAGAATGGTTCACTAAGCTTCCAGAGAAAAGCATCCAAGACTATGCAGACTTGAAGAAGAAGTTTATAGCTCAGTTTGCCCAGCAGAAGAAGCGTCAGAGAAGTCATTTGGAAGCTCATTTAATTAGACAAAAAGAAAGCGAGTCACTAAGGAATTTCATCACAAGATACACTGAGGAATGCCAGAAGATACCGGGTCTCCCTGAAAGTCAACAAGTCTCAGGTTTTACCTTGGCACTGCTCCCTGGCGAACTCCAGGATGATCTAAGCAAGAGAATCCCTTTAACATTTAAGGAAGCTATTGATACGGCGTTCGACTTCATTCGCTCCAAAGAGACTGCCTCACTGGTGAGAGGTGTCACAAAGAAAGATAAATCTTGGGGAGGATTGGCTAGTGAAGAGTGGAGCAGACATGACCAAGGACGAGACGAACGTAGGGAGGAACGTCTGGATGAGCGTCGGGAGAAAAGGTTTGGACCATACATCAAAGATGCACCAATTGTTAACTTGATCAAATGCCCTAGAGAAATTCTGAACACTGAGACAGTGTGTGCTACTTTTAAACCTCCCTCACCAATGGCCTTCAAGTCTGGGAAGAAGAACATGAATCAATATTGTGAATTCCATGAGGACCACGGACATGATACTAATGCATGTAGACAGCTAAAGTGGGAAATCAAGAAGGCATTGGATGAGGGAAAGCTTGAACACTTGGTCCCAGGATCTAAGCAGGCAAGGAAGACCTTTGCATGGCAAAGGAAGGTGGTGGAGGAGGATGATGATCCAGGAGAGCCTGAGGACCATGTATACATGGTCCATGAATAAGACAAAACTCTAAGTTAGCATGGGTCTCAACTCCCCCTTAGAATACCATCTCTCCTCCTTTCTCAAGTTCTCAAGCATCTTGATGTAAGCTACTAAGAAGTATCACTTTATATATTTTTATGTCATTTTACTTCAACTATGGTTATGTTTGTTGGTCAGATCTTGTATCCCAACCTTATCATTATTATTAATGAAATATCATTTTCTTTTTGAAAATATTTGGTCAATAAATTGTTGTAAGAACATTTCACTATGAGACAAGCTAAAAGGGTAATCCGAATGAAAATTCCAGAAGTCAAGTGCTAAGATGGAAGAAAGAATTCCTAGCCAGCTTCTGACACGGATTATAAAAACCCAAGTACTTGTGAAGGCAAGACAACAAACCAAGTACCTAAAGGATAAGACATACCTCATGTGTATGAATAGAAACTTCAAAAAGGATAAAAGCTACGAAGCAATCCTCATCTATCACTTAAAACCATTTTCATCTTCCTCACCCATGAGGATAGATACTTCTCACAGGAAAAAGATAGATAAATAAATACAAAATGAACGTCTGAGCTAAGCTAAATTTCCATCCTCTAGAGGAAAAGCTTAGTTAACACTTAGAAAATTTTCATTTTTTCTTATCTACCGGATGGGAGTAGAGTGCTTCTCACTGGGAAGCAAGACACGAATAAGACAAAGTCTCACCCAATGTGAGTCCCGAAGTGTAACAAGCCAAAATTGGGCCCGGCTGAACACTAATATATTTTTATTCATATTTTTATTCATCGAATAAAAAGGTAGACACTTCTCATCGGGAAGTGATATTTTTATTCATCTTTTTGTTCATCGGACAAAAAGGTAAGCACTTCCCATCGGGAAGTGATATTGATGAAGGGATAGCGAAGAAATTACTCCACCCACATCAATTGTACGTCTTATTCATTCATTGGATGATAAGATAAGCGTTTCCTATTGGGAAGCGCGCGCGCATAAAATTTAGTCATCTTTTTATTCATCGAATAAAAAGGTAGACACTTCTCATCGGGAAGTGATATTTTTATTCATTTATTCATTTTTTATTCATCGAATAAAAAGGTAGACACTTCTCATCGGGAAGTGATATATTTATTCATCTTTTTATTCATCGAATAAAAAGGTAGGCACCTCTCATCGGGAAGTGATATTTTTATTCATCGGATAAAAAGGTAAGCACTTCTCATCGGGAAGTGATATTTTTATTCATCGGAATAAAAAGGTAAGCACTTCTCATCGGGAAGTGATATTTTTATTCATCGAATAAAAAGGTAGACACTTCTCATCGGGAAGTGATATTTTTATTCATCGAATAAAAAGGTAGCACTTCTCATCGGGAAGTGATATTTTTATTCATCGAATAAAAAGGTAGCACTTCTCATCGGGAAGTGATATTTTTATTCATATTTTTGTTCATCGAATAAAAAGGTAGACACTTCTCATCGGGAAGTGATATTTTTATTCATTTTTTATTCATTTTTTATTCATCGAATAAAAAGGTAGACACTTCTCATCGGGAAGTGATATTTTTATTCATCGAATAAAAAGGTAGACACTTCTCATCGGGAAGTGATATTTTTATTCATCGGACAAAAAGGTAAGCACTTCTCATCGGGAAGTGATATTGATGAAGGGATAGCGAAGAAATTACTCCACCCACATCAATTGTACGTCTTATTCATTCATTGGATGATAAGATAAGCGTTTCCTATTGGGAAGCGACGCGCGCATAAAATTTAGTCATCTTTTTATTCATCGAATAAAAAAGTAAACACTTCCTACCGGGAATGACCATACTCGCGAGTAATAAATTTTTACGACCCAAACGTGGGCGGAAAATAAAATAAAACAAAATAAAATGTAAAGTCATCGTCAAGAAACCCTTCTGCTATTGAATTTGGGAGACGTCATGACATGTGGTATGATCCATACACTGGATATATATATATATATCGCGGAGTGTCAAAGTGTACATGCAACAAAATAGACAAAAACTCTCTAGAATGGGTTTAAGCATAGACTCACCCTCATCTTCTCTTCTTTATTGGGAGAGGTAGAAAAGTCAGACTTCTTAACATTTAAATATGCATTACACGTACACAAGAAGAAAATGACTTATACATTGAACAATCCTCACTTTTAAATTAAAGTGAGAATGAGAAGAAAGGAAAAAGGAATATAAGAAAGAAAAAATAGAAGTAAAGAAACAGAAAATAAGTACTTTTCTTCTCTTCTATTGAGTGTGCCGATCTAAGAACTTAAAAGTGAAAAAAAAAAAAAAATATAGTGCTTTCGATTGGAAAGGAGAGATTCAAGAGTAAAGCAGAAAAAAGTTCAAACCTAAATCTTTGAAAGAAAAAATTTAAGCTTGAACTTGGGGGACTTGATGAGTTATGGTGAATCTCACCAAAAGCCCTAATTTTGTATATAAATATATCTATAATATATATATATATATATATATATATATAATATATATATATATGTGTGTGTGTGTGGTGTGTGTGTGTGTAATATAAATCGAAAGCTTGGCCAATTCTCGTATATATATATATATATGAAAATGAAATTGGATATGTCAAGACTCTCTTTTCCTTTCTCTCAAGAAAACCAGCGAGAAGTGAGCCAAAGGAAAAGCTATGAGCGATCCTTGGTAAAAGATACATCTAGGTCGAAGTGTAAACAAGGACGCAAGGCTTAGATGTCGAAGTAAATCGAACCTTCAGTGAAGAAGCCTTAGAAATCCATCGAGACTTAGAGGATAGCTGTCAATATATTTACATATATATATATACGTTTGTCGAAGCCTCAAGTAGTAGAGTTCCAGCGAGATCCAAAGAGGTTTAAAGAGAGAAAATGGCGAGGCTTAGGGCTCGACAGGATTTAAAGAAAGAAATATCGAGGCTAAGAAAGAAAGCAGCGAGGCTAAGAAAGAAACAGCGAAGTTATTTCGTTGGCAAGGCTTCAAATAAATTGAGCCTTAGATAAATAAATTGAAAGTGTCGAAGATAAGCAAGCAAATGAAGATTGAAGCTTGGGGTGGACCCCACCTCGACGAGACTTAGAAAAAGAAGAGTCAAAGTCTCAAATAGATACAACCGAAAATAAAGAAAAGGTTAATTGAAAGAATGATCGGTCTGTCGAGGTTAGGCAGAGAAGAGAGAGAGTCGGAGTGTGAGGCAAAGGAAGGAAGGCTAGCAAAGTTTAGAGAGAGAGAGGAGGAGAGAGAGAGAGTCGGCCGAAGTAACAGAGAGAGAAAGAAAGGCGTGGGGCCCAGTCGAAGCTTCAAGGAGAGAAAGTCGAAGTGTGCCGAGAGTAAGTAAAGAACAATTACATATATGTGTCACGTGTATTGTGACTTAGAAGAATTCTAAGATGGCATGGTCCTAGAGAAGTATTTGGGCTTGAGGCCTTGGAAGCCCACCAAAATGAAATCTCGCGAGAGCTATGCAAGGGCAAGCCCGGGAACTGTCCCAATTTTCCCCAACCGCCACATCTACTCAATTATGTCGTATATGTGCATATATATATATAATTAATTTCACATATATATGCATATATGTAGAGTGTTTGAGGTATATTTCAATGTGGCTATGTCCACTCTCCGTGAAACACTCGTATCATATATTCATGATGGGACGTTAAGCCGTCATAAAGTATGTCTCCATTATATTTTCGAAGGTTCTATTCTATTCTATTCCTCACGATGCTAAGGAAGTCATGTATATATATATATATATATATATTTATACATATATAAATATAAATATATATATACCTCCAAAATAAATTAAGTAAAGTAGGGAGGGAGAATCGGCCTTAGAAGGAGAGAGAGTCCATGCCTAGCTTTGGAAGTGGGGCCCAGCCGAGGAAGGAAACAAAGAGGGAGAGAAGGCGAGGGACCCAGTTGGCGAGGCTTCCAACTCTCCTTCAAAATTACATCGAACCTCAAGAATAGAATGGGGATCAGCGAAGCTTAGACAATTCCTAAGGAAAGCAGCTGAGCATGTGAGATGGGCCTGGCCCAATTGCTAAACGTACAAGGTGTATAGGAAGGCTATAGGAAGGCTCACTTCGCCCTGTCTACGTCAACTAGGCTTGCAAGTCTAGTACAACAAACAAATATCAAAATATTTGTCTTTTATGAAATCTCCTAGGTGGGCCTCCTGGCGATCCTTAAGAAAAGGAGAATAGTTTCAGCAGAGCTAGACAATGAGAGTCTTAGATGAAGGTATAACAAAAAGAAAAAGTATGAAAATACATGGTACCTTTACTCCTCGAGTCCCTGCTTTGTTACGCTTTTCAGCCGCCAGCCAAAGAGAAACAATACAATGGAAAATTATGATCACTTTTTTCTGTTCCTCCTGTACGGCTATTCAAAGAAAAAGAAAATAATGTATAGAAAATTGAAAAAGAAAGTTTGAATCCAAGAATTTTGAAGAATCCTTACCTTCAAACTTGGGGGACTTGATGGGTTATGGTGAAATCTCACTCAAACAAACCCTAATTTATATATGTACACCTCGATGGTCAAAGAAGGAAGGAAAGAAGGAAGGCAAGGCTTCCAACCTTAGAGTGGAAGGCTAGACAAGTAATGAAGGCAAGACTTCCAACCTTAGAGTGGAAGGCTAGACAAGTAAGGAAGGCAAGGATTCCAACCTTAGAGTGGAAGGGTAAGGAAGGATAGGCTTCCAACCTTAGAGTGGAAGGCTAGACAAGTAAGGAAGGCAAGACTTTCAACCTTAGAGTGGAAGGCTAGGCAAGTAAGGAAGTCATGGCTTCCAACCGGAAGCCATGAAAGCTTAAGGATAGACAGGAAAGTGTTGAAGAGAGGCAAATGTTATAAGTCTAAATGTTACTACATTTATTATTATGTCTGACACCTAATAATCCTCTCGAATGTTCTATACCTCGTACTCTCTTTGGAATTTGGGCCAGGGCCCATAACTGTCAAGGCCCACAAACTTACCCTAATTGTCAGCCTATAAATACTCATAATCATGAGAGAAGATTCACATTCAATTCATACATTTACACACACATCCAATATTCAGTACATTCATCATCAATCAATCATTCATAACATAAAATCACACATATTTCATATCCTCCAAAGATTCAAACATCTTTGGGAAAATCATCATTCACCTTAGGTTCGCCAAGAACTTAGTAGGTTTGCACTCTAATACCTTTTTGATTGAGCTTCTCATTTTCATGCTCAAACAATTATTGTTATTTGCTTTCTTAAACTATTTTCAGATTAAGCCTCTCGCTGAATAAGCGGTTGCGGCTTAGATTTATTTATATTTACTGTTAAGTAGTAGTTAATTAGGAGTTAGTGACAAACCCCCAAACCAAACTAGAGTTACACATATTATTAGATTAGGTAGTGCAAGCGTCCCTGCGAACGATCCTGTAATTTACCACTAGACTATACTACACAGACCGGGTTCTCTGCTCGTAAGTGTGTTAGTTTTAGAATAAGTTACTTGTACAACATAATAAATTTAAAAGCTAGAATCAATAATAAAAACGCACATCACCACCATACCTTACCACCACCATTTCCACCTTTCCAGCTTAATAATACCCTCCTTGCACCTAAACTTGTCAAAAATTTAATTTCTGTTCGTCGGTTCACTACTGATAATAATGTTTCCATTGAGTTTGATCTATTTGGTTTTGTTGTGAAGGACCTGCGAACCTGGGAAAAACTCCTCAGGTGTGACAGTACGGGTGAACTCTACCCACTCAATATTTTAGCAAAGCATCAAGTTCATGTGTCTCCTCCATCAGCTTTTATTTCAGTGTCACAAGATACATGGCATCATAGTCTTGGTTACCCTAGCATTAATGTTTTAAGTTCTTTGAAATCTTGTTTACCTTCTACTTCTAATTTTGTTAAGACTTCTAAAGTTTGTGAGTCCTGTGTGTTTGGAAAACAAATTAAAATTCCTTTTAATAATTCTACAAGTCGCACACATTTACCATTTGACATAATACATAGTGATTTGTGGACCTCTCCAGTCTTATCCTCGAATGGGTACAGGTATTACATATTGTTCTTAGATGATAAAACTAATTTCTTGTGGACCTATCCTCTTGCAACAAAATCCCAAGTTTTTACCACCTTTCTAGAATTTCATCAACTTATTAAAACACAATTTCATATGCCAATAAAATGCTTTCAATGTGATAATGGACGTGAATATAACAACACCTCCTTCACTCAATTTTGTAAATCAAATGGCATGCTCTTCCGTTTCTCTTGCCCTTATACATCTTCTCAAAACGGTAAAGCAGAACGCAAAATTCGTTCTATCAATAATATTATGCGAACTGTTCTCTCTCACTCGTCTGTACCACTCACCGTTTGGCCTCATGCCTTGGAACATGCAACATACCTGCTCAATATATTACCCACTAAAGTCTTAAATAACTCCACTCCAACTCTCCACTTGTATCACCGTGCTCCCACCTACAATCATCTATGGGTTTTTGGGTGCCTTTGCAACCCGCTGATCCCATCCTCAACCATTCATAAGCTCGCTGATAGGTCCACTCCGTGTGTCTTCCTAGGTTACCCATCCAATCATAGAGGTTACAAGTGTTACAACCTCAAGACTGGTCAAATTTCACTGTCACGAGATGTCATATTTGATGAAAATGTCTTTCCTTTTGCCACCACATTACCCACTGCTCACACCTATGACGTCCTCACTAGTGATCCAGGTCCTTATATTTGGACCACATCGTCAGCTTCATCCCCAACACACCTATCCAACCAACCAGCAGACTCTTCAACTCCAATTCAATCACCACCAAACACACCTATCAATAACACCCCCACCTCACCACCCCATGAATCTCTTGGCCCAGCAACATTACCGCAACCTGATTCCACACACCATACTCCTGCACCATCTACCACTACGACCAGCCACATTACACCTTTCCCACTCCCAGTAGAACCAAACCCAATACCACCTGTCACCAACACCCGTACCATGACCACCCGCTCCATGTCGGGTATATTCAAACCAAAAGCCCCTCTGAACCTACATACTTCTACCTCGATTTCACCCTTACCAAAATCACCAACCGAAGCCTTAAATAACCCGGACTGGAAAAACGCCATGCTCGATGAATTTCGAGCCCTTATGGACAATAAGACTTGGGAGCTTGTTCCAAAAATGGATGGGATGAACATTGTAAGAAGCATGTGGATTTTTAGACATAAACAAAATGTAGATGGGTCACTTGAACGTTACAAAGCCCGACTTGTGTGTGATGGTCGTTCACAACAAATTGGTATAGATTGTGGTGAAACCTTTAGTCCAGTTGTTAAACCGGCAACCATTCGAACCGTCCTTAGTCTTGCAGTTTCCCGTTCTTCGCCGATTCATCAACTTGATGTTAAGAATGCTTTTCTCCATGGAAATCTAAATGAAACTGTTTTTATGCATCAACCAATGGGTTTTTGGGATCCTAATTATCCTGATCATGTTTGCTTATTAAAGAAGTCTCTCTATGGACTCAAACAATCTCCACGCGCATGGTATCAACGATTTGCAGACTATGTAGCAACACTGGGTTTTCAACATAGTCAATGTGATCATTCCTTGTTCATCTTCAAAGAGGGTAACAACATGGCTTTTATTCTACTATATGTAGATGACATTCTTTTGGTCACATCCACTAATGCCTTGCGTGATCGATTACTCCACCATCTCTCCAAAGAATTTTCCATGAAGGATTTGGGCCCAATTAGTTATTTTCTTGGCATCTCGGTTAAACGCAGTCATAAATCTCTCTTTTTGTCACAAGAAAAATATGCCATGGAAATTCTTCAACGTGCAGGTTTAACCGATTGTAACCCCGCAACCACACCCGTTGACACTAATCAAAAGTTAAGTAAACAATCAGGCAGCCCTTTATCCGATTCTACAGAATATTGAAGTCTTGTAGGAGCCTTGCAATACCTTACCTTCACTCGCCCGGATATTACCTATGCGGTTAAGCAAGTTTGCATCCACATGCATGCGCCTACCACAGTTCATATGAATGCTCTCAAACGCATTTTCAGGTATGTTAAAGGCACGATCAATTTTGGTTTACACATTACTCCGTCCCCGATCACATCTCTTGTGTCATACACGGATGCCGACTGGGCGGTTGCCCGGACACGAGACGTTCTACTTCTGGTTATTGTGTGTATATGGGGGAAAATCTTCTTTCATGGTCATCTAAACGACAACCGACATTGTCAAGGTCAAGTGCTGAGGCAGAATACCGCGGTGTGGCTAATGTTGTTTCAGAAGTTTGATGGTAAAGAAACTTGCTCCTTGAATTGCACACACCACCCTCAAATGCTACCATTGTATATTGTGATAATGTTAGTGCAATTTATCTTACGGGAAACCCAGTCCAACATCAACGTAGTAAGCATATTGAAATGGACATTGTAACATCCGTGAGTTTTGACCGTTTGACTTTACGTGCAACTTGACTAACAATTTAAGTCAACGAAATATTTGGTTCGTTTTGTGATTAAATGACAATGTGGTATGTTCGTCGGGTCGATATTATGTTTTAATCGGTGTTTAAGTGCCTAACGTTTTGAAATTTGGATTGAAAAGAGAAACGGGCCGACCCGTGGGTGATCCACGACCCACCAGCCCTCTTGACCCATTTACTCCCCTTATCTCCCCCTTCACCACACACTTCTCTCTTCTCCTTTCTTTCTTTCTTTCTTTCTTTCTTTCTTTCTTTCTTTCTTTCTTTCTTTCTTTCTTTCTTTCTTTCTCTTTTCTCTCTAAGTAGAAAGAAAGACCAAACCATCTCCTCTCTTCATTTCTCTAGCATCATTTGGCGTTTTGGAACTAGTTTAACTCGGGAATCATCTTCGTCTCCATCTCTTTGTCACCATATCGAAGAATCAAAGTCTTAGTGCAAGGTTTTACCCATTTTGACCTAATTTCGGGTTCTAGCTCAAAGAGAAGTTTTGGTGAGTCTAATTCATCCCATTTACTCCTAATTATGTTTGTTTATGCATTTCTAGTCATCTTGAACATTTACAAGTCCTAAATCGGCTTAAATCTTGTTTTGGGTCAAATTAGGGTTTATTTAGGGTTTGAATGATTTGGATGTGATTATGATGTTATGAATCGAAACTAAGATAGGGGTTATGTTTATTTATGTTGAAATATGTTTGTATAAGCTTCAAAATGAGTCTTGAAACATCATTAGTCGATTTGGTGATCAAAAATGGGGTTGGTTCGTGTTTGGGGTGTTTTGGAACTGATCTGGGCACAGGTGCGCCGCACCTCCTCCTTGGTGCTCCGCACTAAAGTCTGGACTGGGTTCCCTGATCATTTTGTGCGCCGCACCTCCTCTTTGGTGCTCCGCACCTGGCTTGGTGCGCCGCACCTTTCCTCCAGAACAGCAAAACCTGATTTATTTTGAAATATCGTAACTTTTGATCCGTAAGTCCAATTGAGTCATATGACCTATCGTTGGAATCGTGAGAGAGTCTACTTTCTCATGGTAAAGTCCTTTTGATCTTAATCCTTTTCCATTTCTAAAAATGTCGGGTCAAAGTGTTATAGTTCATGCTCGGGAGAGTCATTAAGGCGTTGTGGGATTTTGGCACGACTCAAACTTACTTAACCAACTTGTGTAGGGTTATAGAGTTGATTTTGATGACACCATGATATATATTGATAGGTTGTGGGCACGTGGCGGTCGTTGGACATTTATAGCTCAATATTAACTTGTCGTTTGCT
>CM067172.1:113400505-113458005 GCA_034093135.1 Erigeron breviscapus
GCCGTGGTAGAGGTCGTGGTAGGGGCCAAGGAAGGGGTCGTGGTGAAGCTGGTGAAGGGGCCGTGGTAGGGGCCGTGGTAGGGGCCGTGGTAGAGGCCGTGGTAGGGGTCAAGGAAGGGGTCGTGGTGAGATCCCTGAGGGGCCGTGGTAGGGGCCGTGGTAGGGGCCGTGGTAGGGGCCGTGGTAGGGGCCGTGGTAGGGGCCGTGGTAGGGGCCGTGGTAGGGGCCGTGGTAGGGGCCGTGGTAGGGGCCGTGGTAGGGGCCGTGGTAGGGGCCGTGGTAGGGGCCGTGGTAGGGGCCGTGGTAGAGGCCGAGGTAGGGGCCGTGGTAGGGGCCGTGGGAGAGGTCGTGGTAGGGGCCGTGGTAGGGGTCGTGGTGGAGCTCCTGAGCCAAACTTGGCCGAGGTAACGGAAGCTCAACCAGAAGTGCAAGGAGGTAGGGGCCGTGGTAGGGGCCGTGGTAGGGGCCGTGGTAGGGGCCGTAGTAGAGGTCGTGGTAGGGGCCGGGGTAGGGGTGGAGGTAGGGGCCGTGGTAGGGGCCGTGGTAGAGGTCGTGGTAGGGGCCGGGGTAGGGGTCGTGGTGGAGCTCCTGAGCCAAACTTGGCCGAGGTAATCGGGGCCGTGGTAGGGGCCGTGGTAGGGGCCGTGGTAGGGGTCGTGGTAGGGGCCGGGAAGGGGTCGTGGTGAGGAGCCGAGGTAGGGGCCGTGGTAGGGGCCGTGGTAGGGGCCGTGGTAGGGGCCGTGGGAGAGGTCGTGGTAGGGGCCGTGGTAGGGGTCGTGGTAGCCGGAAGTTCAACCGGAAGTGCAAGGAGGTAGGGGCCGTGGTAGGGGCCGTAGTAGAGGTCGTGGTAGGGGCCGTGGTAGGGGTCGTGGTGGAGCTCCTGAGCCAAACTTGGCCGAGGTAGGGGCCGTGGTAGGGGCCGTGGTAGAGGTCGTGGTAGGGGCCGTGGTAGGGGTCGTGGTGGAGCTCCTGAGCCAAACTTGGCCGAGGTAAGGGGTAGGGGCCGTGGTAGGGGCCGTGGTAGAGGTCGTGGTAGGGGCCGTGGTAGGGGTCGTGGTGGAGCTCCTGAGCCAAACTTGGCCGAGGTAAGGGCCGTGGTAGGGGCCGTGGTAGGGGCCGTGGTAGGGGTCGTGGTAGGGGCCGGAAGGGGTCGTGGTGAGGAGCCGTGGTAGGGGCCGTGGTAGGGGCCGTGGTAGGGGCCGTGGTAGGGGCCGTGGCTCAACCGGAAGCTCAACCAGAAGTGCAAGGAGGTAGGGGCCGTGGTAGGGGCCGTGGTAGGGGCCGTGGTAGGGGCCGTAGTAGAGGTCGTGGTAGGGGCCGGGGTAGGGGTCGTGGTGGAGCTCCTGAGCCAAACTTGGCCGAGGTAGGGGCCGTGGTAGGGGCCGTGGTAGGGGCCGTGGTAGGGGCGGAGGTAGGGGCCGTGGTAGGGGCCGTGGTAGAGGTCGTGGTAGGGGCCGGGGTAGGGGTCGTGGTGGAGCTCCTGAGCCAAACTTGGCCGAGGTAGGGGCCGTGGTAGGGGCCGTGGTAGGGGCCGTGGTAGGGGTCGTGGTAGGGGCCGGGAAGGGGTCGTGGTGAGGAGCCGAGGTAGGGGCCGTGGTAGGGGCCGTGGTAGGGGCCGTGGTAGGGGCCGTGGTAGGGGCCGTGGTAGGGGCCGTGGTAGGGGCCGTGGTAGGGGCCGTGGTAGGGGCCGTGGTAGGGGCCGTGGGAGAGGTCGTGGTAGGGGCCGTGGTAGGGGTCGTGGTAGCCGTGAAGTAGGGGCCGAGGTAGAGGCCGTGGTAGGGGCCGTGGCAGAGGGCGTGGTAGGGGCCGTGGTAGGGACCTCAGGACATAGAAAACGAAGAAGAGGAACCCGTGAGAGTTGATAACCGTATACCCATGTATAATCAACATGGAGAGTACCGTCAGGGGTGTATATTTAAAGACTTCAAAAGCTGTGGGGCGCCGGAGTTTAATGGAAGAGGCGGTCCCACAGAGTGTATAAGGTGGTTTGAGGAGATCGAGGCAGTGATTGAAAGAAGTCATTGCACATATGACGACCGGATTTCTTATGCATCCGGCATGTTTAAAAATGACGCCTTGAGTTGGTGGAACCAAGAGATAACTTTGGGGTGAACTTATAACTTGGAATGGATCGATTTCAAGAACAAAGTGAAGGAAAAGTTTTGTCCTCCCTATGAACTACAAAACTTGACCATTGAGTTTGCTAATCTCAATATGGAGGGAGCCGATTACAAGAGTTATGTTAGACGATTTCAAGAGTTGTCTACCCTCATTCCTCACTTGGTGGATTCTGAGGCTCGGGCCATCGAGAAGTTTGTATTGGGCTTGAATCCTCAAGTCCGATCCTATGTGAATTCTAACATGCCTACTTCTTTAGCCGATGCTGTCAACCGGGCCGGTAGTGTGACTGAAGACTTGTTGAGGAGCGGTGTTTTGAGTAACTCCTCAACAAACAAGAGAAAGGAAGTGGGCGAATCAAGTGGGGTGAAGAAAGTGGGAAGGTTTGATCCCAAAGATGCTAATAGGGGTAGAGTGATGGCGGCGGTGGGACCGGTGAAGAAAGCTTATGTAGGACCTCATCCGTTATGTGAGAGATGCAACAATCACCACCCCACCAACGTTCAATGCAGGGCGTGTTTTAATTGCAACCAAGTTGGGCACATGTCCAAGAATTATAGAGCACCGAAAGCGGCGCCATTGAATGTAGTACCCCTTCAAACTATTCATCCTCAAGGCAACTTTCCATGGGGTACGTGCTTTAAATGTGGAAGCCCTGATCACTACCGAAATAATTGTCCGCAATGGATTGGACAACAAGTTGAAGTGGCGGTCCATCCGAATCAACTCCAAATTACCGGACCGAACCAAAACCGTGGCCAGCAAGGCCATCAAGTTCATCCTCGTGGCCGAGCTTTTGCGGGAATTGGCAATGGAAGCCAAAATGATCCAAACGTTGGTTAAGGTACATTCTTCTTAACAGTCGTTATGTTATGACACTATTCGATATTGGAACAGACTGTGATCTCATTTATCCTAACGTTACTACTTTGGGTTACATTCGTTCGTGTGTTTTGGAGTTATATGTTTAAAATTTTTTTAAGGTTTAACGACTCACTAACCAAATTTGGTCAAATACCCCGTGTGTACATCTTGACTCTAGAAGACGACAAACTCTTCACGTACTTTGTGATCCATGATATTAAGGTTCCTGGCGATAAAGTGAGTAAAAATCTGAACGCAACGGTTAATATGATACTTAATTGTGTAGTAGGGTTACTAATGTAAAATTTTCTAACGGTAGGATTTTAGGGTTTCATGCAAATTGTCAAACTCAAGCGTCCTTAGAGCTACCGTCTTAAGAATCTGAAAACTAACGTCATATCTGATAATCTTGAGTCTCCCGAGGTTTCTCCGGGTGACTTATCAGGCTTGTCCCATTTCGATAACTTAAATTTCGTATATGCTTAACTACTTAACATCGCGCGCGTGGTCAAAACCCTTATAGACTTCTGAGATATGAATAAGTGTGTAGTGAAAGACCGAGAGAGAGTTTTGAAGGAAAACAAATTTTAATGGACTTCGCCACGAAGTCTCCGACGACAAGGGGTGGTCACGATACGAAGAAACCGATAAAATCCGACAACTTGGAACATTAGTGTGTGGAAGAAATGGTGTAGGTGCACAGAGATCCGTTTTCCTGTCATTCCAGATTAAGAAAGTCGTTTGACTCTAATTCAGGGAGCCATCCAATTGATTTGTTGAATTTCGGGACGAAATTCTTTTGACGGGGGAATAATGTAACATCCGTGAGTTTTGACCGTTTGACTTTACGTGCAACTTGACTAACAATTTAAGTCAACGAAATATTTGGTTCGTTTTGTGATTAAATGACAATGTGGTATGTTCGTCGGGTCGATATTATGTTTTAATCGGTGTTTAAGTGCCTAACGTTTTGAAATTTGGATTGAAAAGAGAAACGGGCCGACCCGTGGGTGATCCACGACCCACCAGCCCTCTTGACCCATTTACTCCCCTTATCTCCCCCTTCACCACACACTTCTCTCTTCTCCTTTCTTTCTTTCTCTTTTCTCTCTAAGTAGAAAGAAAGACCAAACCATCTCCTCTCTTCATTTCTCTAGCATCATTTGGCGTTTTGGAACTAGTTTAACTCGGGAATCATCTTCGTCTCCATCTCTTTGTCACCATATCGAAGAATCAAAGTCTTAGTGCAAGGTTTTACCCATTTTGACCTAATTTCGGGTTCTAGCTCAAAGAGAAGTTTTGGTGAGTCTAATTCATCCCATTTACTCCTACTTATGTTTGTTTATGCATTTCTAGTCATCTTGAACATTTACAAGTCCTAAATCGGCTTAAATCTTGTTTTGGGTCAAATTAGGGTTTATTTAGGGTTTGAATGATTTGGATGTGATTATGATGTTATGAATCGAAACTAAGATAGGGGTTATGTTTATTTATGTTGAAATATGTTTGTATAAGCTTCAAAATGAGTCTTGAAACATCATTAGTCGATTTGGTGATCAAAAATGGGGTTTGGGTTGAGTTTGGTTCGTGTTTGGGGTGTTTTGGAACTGATCTGGGCACAGGTGCGCCGCACCTCCTCCTTGGTGCTCCGCACTAAAGTCTGGACTGGGTTCCCTGATCATTTTGTGCGCCGCACCTCCTCTTTGGTGCTCCGCACCTGGCTTGGTGCGCCGCACCTCCTCAATGGTGCTCCGCACCTTTCCTCCAGAACAGCAAAACCTGATTTATTTTGAAATATCGTAACTTTTGATCCGTAAGTCCAATTGAGTCATATGACCTATCGTTGGAATCGTGAGAGAGTCTACTTTCTCATGGTAAAGTCCTTTTGATCTGAATCCTTTTCCATTTCTAAAAATGTCGGGTCAAGTGTTATAGTTCATGCTCGGGAGAGTCATTAAGGCGTTGTGGGATTTTGGCACGACTCAAACTTACTTAACCAACTTGTGTAGGGTTATAGAGTTGATTTTGATGACACCATGATATATATTGATAGGTTGTGGGCACGTGGCGGTCGTTGGACATTTATAGCTCAATATTAACTTGTCGTTTGCTTGGAAATCAAGGTGAGTTCCGTAGTTCCCTACTCGCTTGAGATTCGGGCTGAAAAGTGTAAACTTATGTGATTACTTGTTTATTTGTGTTTGTAAATGATTGTTGGTGTTGTTCGATTTTACTCACGTACAAAATGTCTAGTTGGTGACATTGGATGAATGATGGATAGTTTTGCTTTAGTGTTTGATGGGTTTGTATGAGATTGTGATATTGTTAAATAAATTAGGATAGTAGTGTATACATAGAGGTTGGTTTTACTTTCAAAAGGTTTTAGATGTGGTGGGAAGGCTGCGGGTGACCCTATACATAAGCATCTAGAACTCGATGAAAGTAAAATCCTCCTAAGTGTATGTACGTATAGTTTACTTTAGTTTGATGTTTGATGATTGATGGACTTGTGATGTATGGATGTTGGTTGATGCATATGTATCGTATAAAACCCACTGAAGAGGATGCGAGCATATGTAATGTTTAGATCCCACTGAAGAGTATGACATATGTAGTGTATAGATCCCACTGAAGAGGATGCGAGCATATGTATGTTTAGATCCCACTGAAGAGGATGTGAGCATATGTATGTTTAGATCCCACTGAAGAGGATGTGAGCATATGTATGTTTAGATCCCACTGAAGAGGATGTGAGCATATGTATGTTATAAATCCCACTGAAGAGGATGTGAGCATATGTAATGTTTAGATCCCACTGAAGAGGATATGACATATGTAGTGTATAAATCCCACTGAAGAGGATGTGAGCATATGTAGTGTATAAATCCCACTGAAGAGGATGTGAGCATATGTAATGTTTAGATCCCACTGAAGAGGATATGACATATGTAGTGTATAAATCCCACTGAAGAGGATGTGAGCATATGTATGTTTAGATCCCACTGAAGAGGATGTGAGCATATGTATGTTTAGATCCCACTGAAGAGGATGTGAGCATATGTATGTTTAGATCCCACTGAAGAGGATGTGAGCATATGTATGTTTAGATCCCACTGAAGAGGATGTGAGCATATGTATGTTATAAATCCCACTGAAGAGGATGTGAGCATATGTAATGTTTAGATCCCACTGAAGAGGATATGACATATGTAGTGTATAAATCCCACTGAAGAGGATGTGAGCATATGTAGTGTATAAATCCCACTGAAGAGGATGTGAGCATATGTAAGTGTATAAATCCCACTGAAGAGGATGCGAGCATATGTAATGTTTAGATCCCACTGAAGAGGATATGACATATGTAGTGTATAAATCCCACTGAAGAGGATGCGAGCATATGTAATGTTTAGATCCCACTGAAGAGGATATGACATATGTAGTGTATAAATCCCACTGAAGAGGATGTGAGCATATGTAGTGTTTAGATCCCACTGAAGAGGATATGACCTATCGTTGGAATCGTGAGAGAGTCTACTTTCTCATGGTAAAGTCCTTTTGATCTGAATCCTTTTCCATTTCTAAAAATGTCGGGTCAAGTGTTATAGTTCATGCTCGGGAGAGTCATTAAGGCGTTGTGGGATTTTGGCACGACTCAAACTTACTTAACCAACTTGTGTAGGGTTATAGAGTTGATTTTGATGACACCATGATATATATTGATAGGTTGTGGGCACGTGGCGGTCGTTGGACATTTATAGCTCAATATTAACTTGTCGTTTGCTTGGAAATCAAGGTGAGTTCCGTAGTTCCCTACTCGCTTGAGATTCGGGCTGAAAAGTGTAAACTTATGTGATTACTTGTTTATTTGTGTTTGTAAATGATTGTTGGTGTTGTTCGATTTTACTCACGTACAAAATGTCTAGTTGGTGACATTGGATGAATGATGGATAGTTTTGCTTTAGTGTTTGATGGGTTTGTATGAGATTGTGATATTGTTAAATAAATTAGGATAGTAAGTGTATACATAGAGGTTGGTTTTACTTTCAAAAGGTTTTAGATGTGGTGGGAAGGCTGCGGGTGACCCTATACATAAGCATCTAGAACTCGATGAAAGTAAAATCCTCCGAAGTGTATGTACGCGTTGTTTAGAGTAAATGATGGACTTTGGGATTACATTTGAGATAGACATGAATGCCTTGATATACTTGACTTGTGTGATACGCACTTATTCATACTTTTATCGTTGTATTGATGAATTTATGAATTATTGGTCGTGATCGTCGATTGAATGCTTGACTGAATGGTTAAATGATGAGTTGTTGGACACGTCTGATTGATTTTCGTAAAGGGTTGTGATATGTTTATATTACTATTATTATTATTATTATTACTACATAGGATAGACCTGCATACATGGAAGTCGGTTGTGCTTTCAAAGAATTCTAGATGTGGTGGGAAGGCTGCGGGTGACCCTATATATAAGCATCTAGGATTCGAAGAAAGTAGAATCCTCCTAAGTGTATGTACGTATAGTTTACTTTAGTTTGATGTTTGATGATTGATGGACTTGTGATGTATGGATGTTGGTTGATGCATATGTATCGTATAAAACCCACTGAAGAGGATGCGAGCATATGTAATGTTTAGATCCCACTGAAGAGGATATGACATATGTAGTGTATAAATCCCACTGAAGAGGATGTGAGCTCCTGTAGTGTTTAGATCCCACTGAAGAGGATATGACTTATGATGTGTATCAATCCCACTGAAGAGGATATGATATCTGTTTTGGAATTGATGTTATGTGCGTTACTTGGGTATAATGTTTATTATGCGTTTTGTTTGTTGTGTGTAATCTTGTGGTGGATGTTGTTGTGTTTTTCATAAAGGCTCACTGTAAGTCATGTTTCGCCTCTAATAGTATATTTTGATTACTGTCGATGGTTTCTTATGGACCATTACTGCGAACTCACCAACCTTGTGTTGACTATGCTTAGTACACTTTTCAGGTAACCAGGTTATCCAGAGCGTGGAGTTTGATTTGTTTGCTTGCTGTCGAACCCGGACTGGACTTATATGGATCAAGGATCCATTTTCCTTATGTTGCATTGTACTTAGGAATGATAGCATTCTTTTGATGTCGTTTTGTAAACTTTGACGATTACTTGCTTCCGTTATATTTTGATACTTGTTTCTTTTATTGTATGGATTCCATGAATCCTTTATTTGCATTTAGCTCATGTTCTACATTAATTCCACCTTGTGCTATATGATTTCCGTGATATTCTGAGCCTTGGCTTGGGGTGTTACAGACATCCACTTTGTTCGTGAAAAGGTAGCAAAAGGCCAGGTACGAGTTCTTCATGTTCCCTCCAGATTTCAGATAACGGATATCTTCACAAAAGGCTTACCAAAGATTTGTTTGATGATTGATGGACTTGTGATGTATGGATGTTGGTTGATGCATATGTATCGTATAAAACCCACTGAAGAGGATGCGAGCATATGTAATGTTTAGATCCCACTGAAGAGGATGCGAGCATATGTAATGTTTAGATCCCACTGAAGAGGATATGACATATGTAGTGTATAAATCCCACTGAAGAGGATATGACATATGTAGTGTATAAATCCCACTGAAGAGGATATGACATATGTAGTGTATAAATCCCACTGAAGAGGATATGACATATGAGTGTATAAATCCCACTGAAGAGGATATGACTTATGATGTGTATCAATCCCACTGAAGAGGATGCGAGCATATGTATCGTATAAATCCCACTGAAGAGGATGCGAGCATATGTAATGTTTAGATCCCACTGAAGAGGATATGACTTATGCTGTGTATCTATCCCACTGAAGAGGATATGACTTATGTTGTGTATCTATCCCACTGAAGAGGATATGACTTATGATGTGTATAAATCCCACTGAAGAGGATGCGAGCATATGTAATGTTTAGATCCCACTGAAGAGGATATGACATATGTTGTGTATAAATCCCACTGAAGAGGATATGACATATGTAGTGTATAAATCCCACTGAAGAGGATATGACATATGTAGTGTATAAATCCCACTGAAGAGGATGCGAGCATATGTAGTGTTTAGATCCCACTGAAGAGGATATGACATATGTAGTGTATAAATCCCACTGAAGAGGATATGACATATGTAGTGTATAAATCCCACTGAAGAGGATGTGAGCTCCTGTAGTGTTTAGATCCCACTGAAGAGGATATGACTTATGATGTGTATCAATCCCACTGAAGAGGATATGACATATGTAGTGTATAAATCCCACTGAAGAGGATGTGAGCTCCTGTAGTGTTTAGATCCCACTGAAGAGGATGCGAGCATATGTAATGTTTAGATCCCACTGAAGAGGATATGACATATGTAGTGTATAAATCCCACTGAAGAGGATGTGAGCTCCTGTAGTGTTTAGATCCCACTGAAGAGGATATGACTTATGATGTGTATCAATCCCACTGAAGAGGATATGATACATATGTAGTGCATAAATCCCACTGAAGAGGATATGACATATGTAGTGTATAAATCCCACTGAAGAGGATGTGAGCTCCTGTAGTGTTTAGATCCCACTGAAGAGGATGCGAGCATATGTAATGTTTAGATCCCACTGAAGAGGATATGACTTATAATGTTTAGATCCCACTGAAGAGGATATGACATATGTAGTGTATAAATCCCACTGAAGAGGATGTGAGCTCCTGTAGTGTTTAGATCCCACTGAAGAGGATGTGAGCTCCTGTAGTGTTTAGATCCCACTGAAGAGGATATGACTTATGATGTGTATCAATCCCACTGAAGAGGATATGACATATGGAGTGTATAAATCCCACTGAAGAGGATATGACATATGTAGTGTATAAATCCCACTGAAGAGGATATGACATATGTAGTGTATAAATCCCACTGAAGAGGATGTGAGCTCCTGTAGTGTTTAGATCCCACTGAAGAGGATATGACATATGTAGTGTATAAATCCCACTGAAGAGGATGTGAGCTCCTGTAGTGTTTAGATCCCACTGAAGAGGATATGACATATGTAGTGTATAAATCCCACTGAAGAGGATGTGAGCTCCTGTAGTGTTTAGATCCCACTGAAGAGGATATGACATATGTAGTGTATAAATCCCACTGAAGAGGATATGACATATGTAGTGTATAAATCCCACTGAAGAGGATATGACATATGTAGTGTATAAATCCCACTGAAGAGGATATGACATATGTAGTGTATAAATCCCACTGAAGAGGATGTGAGCTCCTGTAGTGTTTAGATCCCACTGAAGAGGATATGACTTATGATGTGTATCAATGTGTATGGTGTTATGTGATGTCTCAAATGCTAACAATTAACCACTAACTAATAATTCGCGTTTAAAAAAAATGATTAATTGGTATTATTAGTATATATATATATATATATATAAGAGAGGAAAGATAATTGTAGTACAAGGGTAAAAAAAAGTACAAAAGTACAATCTCCAGCCGTTGGATCAAAGCTTTGGACGGCTCAGATCTACCTTCTTCCCCCTTCTTCCTCCTTCTCCTTCTCCGGCCAGCAGTCTTCTTCTTCTCCGGCGAGACTGCCGCCACCAGCCACCACCTCCTTCTTCTCCGGCGAGACAACCACCACCAGCCACCATCATCTCCGACCACCCAGCGACGGCGCCGACGCCGGCAGCAAGGGCTTCGCCCGTACCGTATCAAACCGCCACCATCTCTTGGATCGCCGCCCATCAAATCCATACGATTCCCATATGCGTCCCTTGACGGTCAGCTTAGAACGGATGAGGGCCTCTGGCCCGTACCGTATCCACCCGAAAACGAACCTAATTCTCGCCGGAAAGTTAACTTACACATGTGTAAGTCTCGCCGGATATGTCGCCGGAGGTGGTGGCGGTGGTTGTTCGCCGGAGAAGAAGGAAGAAGGAGGTCGTGTGGCGGTTGCCGGAGAAGAAGGTGGCCGGAGAAGAAGGAAGAAGGTTGTACTTTTTGTACTTTTTTCCCCCTTGTACTACAAATAACCCACCCCTATATATATATATATATATATATATATAATAAACCTACATATATTTATAAATATATATATATATAATATATATATATATAAGAGAGAGAGAGAGAGAGAGAGAGAGAGTGTTAAGTTATTGTGAGAACTAATTATTTGTCAGAACTACGAGAACTACTTATGTCCATTAGATTGTATAGATCAAGGGTCAAAATGAAATCATGACACTTTTGTAATTTTTATTAATCATAATCAATTTATAAATACATAAAACTTGAAATAAGGGTATAACAGGAATAAATAGAAAAAACGAAACAAAGAAACGGAAGTCGCACAAATCGTGGATCACTTTGAACTTGTCATTTTCGTTTTATCATCATCGATTAATAATTTTTCTTATCATCAATTAATTATTACACATATTTTATTTGACCATTAGAATTATTTTCTTTAATTATTAAAACAAATTATAAGAGATTTTATATGATAAGTGTATAGATTTTTTTATGACAAAGTTCACAACTAATGAACCTATGAAACATCAAAGAATAAAAATTGTGAAAAACATTAAACTTGATGTAAGACACATGTAAACATATATTCAAACTTTGAAAATGTAGTAAAATATTAACACGTGAATATATGTGCACACATGATATCAAATATGCAAACCTCAAAAATGTAGTAAAGTCTTCACACGTGAATATATGTGCACATAATCGATAACACATATTTATAGAGAGCATTATTTTTTTTCCACATGTATACTAATGGTTACATGTAATCATAGTGGTTCATACAATTCATGAATTCTTCACATGTGCACTCGTCTAACTTCACATGTGACCATAGTGGTTCACATGTATACAACAAACTAGATACACTAACAATTAAGAATTTTTTGATGATTCAAAATAATAATCATATTCATTTGTACATATCCCAGAACTAAAATTTTCGTATAAATTCACATGAAAATCGAAGTTTTATAATAATTCATAACTTGATCGATCTTACATATTTCATGTTTTCATTTAGACGACTATATATATTTTTTATTGCTAAATAATTTTTTATACTAAAAAACTTACATATGTTATGTTGTCTACATGTGAACAACATGGGTCTTATGTG
Organism: Erigeron breviscapus; assembly: GCA_034093135.1. Taxonomy (NCBI): domain Eukaryota; kingdom Viridiplantae; phylum Streptophyta; class Magnoliopsida; order Asterales; family Asteraceae; genus Erigeron; species Erigeron breviscapus. The sequence continues at coordinate 113,412,669 of CM067172.1, forward strand.
AACATTAAGTGAGTAAATATGTGATTTTATTATGGTTTATGTGAGGCCTTTGCAATACTTTTAAGGTGTGCATGTGTACATTTAATTTTGTCCATATAAAAATATCAGTACTCTTTATAAAAAATATCTTCGATAAATGATGTATGTATATACATGAACAAATAATTTTGCTACATCTATTTTTTAATAATCTTGAATTCGTCATAATAAAGTACGGATAAACAATCGTTACATTAAATCAAAGAATCCATAGAAATCAAAGCAAAGATTTATTTAAAAAACCCATAAAAATTATTATTACGTATCAAAATTAAATATTGTTTTATTTACTATACATAAATGGGATGAAAAATAATCAAAGATACATGAAATGTTTCTTTGTTCTTGTTCATTTATTATATAACAGAAATGTAATACAAATATAATACAACAAAAAACTAATGTGATATCCAATTCTTTGGTTGGTTAATAAACTACACCTACTATAATTTAATGAATTGGGGAAAACAATATACGAAACTTGCATGAGAATAAAAAAAATTTGAATTTCGTAACTGGAAATCTTGGAGATGGAGATAACTGATGGAGATATTCTTGGAGATTTTTATTTATATATTGTTAATTAATCTAATTGTATTTTTAAAATTACCATGTTGTCCCTATACCCTTTTAATTAAATATCAGTTCTCGCAGTTTTTGACAATTTATTGGTTCTTATTTTATCTTTTTACTATATATATATATATATATATAACAACTAAAGTATTAAACCAACTGGGTTGGATCAGTGGTTGGAGCCCTTGTATATGGAGACAGAGGTCATGGGTTCCATCCTCATGCCCAACAAGGCTGGAGGTCCTTTTCTACCTTTGGTAGAACCTGGAAGCAACCTCTCTACCTTTGGTAGGGGTAAGGCTGTCTACATCTCAACCGTCGAAGACAGTATTTGGGACCCAAAACCCGTGAAGACGCATTGGGTATTATTTTATATATATATATATGCTAGTCAGAGATTTTCGAACCGCTAACCCGATCCCGAACCCAATAACAGCCCTGAGAGTATATATTATTGTACTGTAGTAATTATAGTTAGTTGAGTTTGGCATTTTTAGTTTAATATCACCGGTTTTAGTGTTATTTAAAGAAAGTCATTGCATGTTGAAAAATGGTGAATGATCTTATCAAATTGAGGACTTATCTAATCGATCTTAACTAATACGACTATATGGGTATGTTTGGTAAGAACCTTATTATCCATATACCGTCTTGGTATACCCAGAGCGCATATTGTATAAAATTTATGCCGGGTAGACTTACTATTCTCGCACATGGTTCACAAGATATAGTTTTTCCATTTGTTTTTAGCAAGTTTCGAACCTTTAATATACAATATTTACCTGTAGGTTCATGTGGTCACATGGTAACAGTACCACTAGGTTTCATCACATTAGTTTATTTGTGTTTATATAGACACAATAAAATTTTGAAAAAGCAAATATGAACAAGTTTTCATAAAATACACTTTTAGAAAACGTTAAATCTAGTTTGAAAATGTAAACCCGAACACCCCCAAGTCACACTTATTTATTCTATTTTTAAGAATTTTGATTTTTTTCAATTATTCACTTTATAGCCAGTATTAATAATTAGTTATTCTCTATATATGGTCATGTACTATTTCCCTAAATGTATGTACGTACAAATTAACAATGCTAAAAAGAAAAACTCCGTGCTCAAAATATATTGTTAAGAAATGATGATGGTCAGTTGAACCCGAATACCCGATGGTAAATTCAGCTTACTCCTTTTATTTATTTATTTATTTTCTTTGAAAATTAATTCAGCTGACTACTTGATGAATGGGATTAGAAAGAGCATTAAATTTGAGTCAAACTTATCTTATCCACACCATAAATTTACATGCATTCAACGATAATTTTTAGAATTAAAAGACCTCAATCACAAGTACTTTTGCTCAAATTCCAAAATTAAACACTCGATGTACTACTGATAAAAGTGTTTGAATTAGGAGTTGTATACAAAACTACAATCCAAATTAAGCTTAAAGTCTAAAACGAGTTTGCTAGTGAATACTACAACTAACCCATGAAAGGCTTATCGTGATCAACCCGCGTATTTACACGAGTCTATAATCTAATCTAGTTATCAACAATAAGAGAGTAAAAGTGTGTTTGTGATTGCGTTTTGAACTGATTATTTAACATTAATAATGAAAATATGTGTTTAGCAAAATACCCTTAAATTAAACATACTCAGTATACAATTAATACAATTAAATACCAGAAAATTGAAAATTTGCCAACCTGGTATTATATAATTTTTATAGATTGTAGAATAATATTCAATGTACCATAATACTGTATTCGGACACATAGATTACGCTTCTACTTATTTCTAACTTGTTAGTTGTTAACTTGCTAATTTTGAATAATGTCCGATAGAAATGTTTTACTATTGCAACTTTGTAAGTAGTTAAAGACACCTTAGACCTTAGTTGGCTAAAAGAGAAAGAGAGACAGACCAATAATATCTTAGAGGACAGGCCCAATATCTTTATATGGCCTCAAAATATCATAGATACATATATGCCCCGTTAACTGAAAACCCAATAGCATCCATATAGAGTTAAAGACTCGACTATTTAACCAAGGTTGAATGTTCACGCAACTTTCAATATATTGATGAATTGTGACAAACAATCATACTACACCCGACATGTACCTTTTAAACTATTTTGTTCGTTTGTCACTCCAACCAAGTTCACATTTTCACAAAAACCGACTTTTTGTGCTCTCAATTTTATAACCGGTTTAAGTTAATTATTGTAACACATACGTTGTTGAAGTTATAATCTCATTCTCATGAATTGCTTATATAATGCTTTGTTATTGTTTAGCTTATTGTATGATTAGTTGTGCAGGTAGGACTTGGAATGTTGATTCATAAGAGAGAAGGACTAAAGATGACAAGTTGGGAGAAGATACAAGTACAAGGACTTAAAGTGTCATTATGCCAAAGTAGGGTTGTATATATACCCTCTTATGGTCAAAATTAGGGTTATGCAGAAAACCTCTCAATTGTTTATTTCTCTCTCTTTATTCGATATATATATATATATATACAAATATATATATATCTCTGCTTAATAATTGTAATAATAATCTAGGTTATTGATTATTGTTTGTAATAGAACATTCAACAAATAGTTGAGTGAATCATACTTGATTAGCAAGTGTGATTTTGTGGTTGATTGATTCGAATCTATTTGAGAATAGATTAGAGTTTCTGGTGATAAATTGAGATTTATTCTTTGTTCATGGTATCAGAGATAGGTTATCGTAGTTGATCGCGATTAATCGAATTAATTTTGTTTAAATAATAATTTTAGGGTTTCGAGATCTCCGATCTAGGGTTTCGCTTATTTTGGGTTTTGTGTTTAGATCTGGCTATTGTTAACGGCGTATGATCTTTTGATCACCGTTATTGTTTCTGGATCCGATTGTGGTTGTAAACCCTAATTTTTTAGAAAATTAGGGTTAGGGTTTCACTGTTCATCGACTAAGTGAATCGATCGAATAGTACGGCTGCTTCTTCTTGATTCTGCTATTCATCGACTAAGTGAATCGATCGAATAGTACGGCTGCTTCTTCTTGATTCTGCTATTCATCGACTAAGTGAATCGTTTGAATAGTAGAGTCCCTCTTCTTCTTCATTCTCCTTCCTTATTTTTCTTAAAAGTGTTTTTTATCTTATTCTCATTCAAAACAACTGTGCTAATACTTGACCTGCCTTCTTTGAGAGGTTAGGAATCCTGTCCCTGGCACTTTTGCGAGGATAAGATTTATTTTTCAAAAATATATATATATTTTTTCGTTTAATTTTTCTTGTTTTTTATTGTTAATTAGATATATGTATATATATATATATATATATATATATATATATATATATATATATATATATATATATATATATATATATATATATATATATATATATATATATATATATATATATATATATATATATATATATATATATATATATATATATATATATATATATATATATATATATATATATATATATATATATATATATATATATATATATATATATATATATATATATATATATATATATATATATATATATATATATATATATATATATATATATATATATATATATATATATATATATATATATATATATATATATATATATATATATATATATATATATATATATATATATATATATATATATATATATATATATATATATATATATATATATATATATATATATATATATATATATATATATATATATATATATATATATATATATATATATATATATATATATATATATATATATATATATATATATATATATATATATATATATATATATATATATATATATATATATATATATATATATATATATATATATATATATATATATATATATATATAGATAAGATTTATTTTTCAAAAATATATATATATTTTTTCGTTTAAAATTTCTTGTGTTTATTATTAATTGTTAATTGTGATTAACTGTTAGTTGTTTACTTGTGATTATTTGATTCTGTTTGCAAATATGGATGATGATAATATTCGTGGCTTTGATTATGAGTCTGAAAATGGAAGTGATGATAGTGTCACTAGAATAAGTCAATTGGATTTAGGAAGTCCTTTACATTTGCATCCTAATGATTCTAGTACTTTGTCTATTGTGTCAATAAAATTAAAAGGTACTGAAAATTATCAAGTATGGAGTTGTGCTATGCTTCTTGCTTTAGAGGCTAAAAACAAAGTTGGTTTTATTGATGGTAGTTGCAGAAGATCTAATATAGATGAAGTTCTAGGGAAACAATGGGATAGATGTAATGCTGTGGTTATTTCTTGGATTCTGAATTCTATTTCTGAAGAGTTGTATCTTGGTCAGATATTTTCTAGAAAAGCTTCTCTTATATGGCAAGAATTAAAAGAAACTTATGATAAAGTGGATGGTTCTGTGATTTTTAATTTACATCATAAGATTAACTCTTTATGTCAGAATGGTATGCCTTTATCTGATTATTATCATAAACTGAATGCTTTGTGGAAACAATTTGATGCTTTAGTTCAGTTACCTAGGTGTACTTGCCATGCTGCTCAAGATTTCTCTAAACATTCTCAATTGATTAAACTGATGCAGTTCTTGATGGGTCTTGATGATGTTTACATGAGTGTTAGAAGTAATATTTTAACTAGAGATCCTTTACCTGACTTAAAAACTGCATATTCTATTATATCTAGGGATGAGTCACATAGAGGGTTAACTGCTACTTCTAATGCTAAGTCACAATCTTCTGCTTTTGTGTCTAAGATTAATAATGCTAGAAATATGCCTTCTGTGAATAACTTTGCTAAGAATTCTAGAAATAAAGGTTCTTCTGTGATATGTGAAAATTGTGGGTTTAATGGTCATACAGTTGATAAGTGCTTCAAATTGATTGGATATCCTCCTGATTTTGGTAAAAAGAAGTCTGGAAGTTTTCAGAATGGTCAAAAGAAATTTTCTAGTAATAATACTTCTACATCTCAAGCTTCTACTTCTAGTACTACTAATTTTTCTGATGAGCAGCTGAGCAGAATTCTAAACTTGTTGAAAGATAGTTCTGATTCTTCTCAAAATGTGAATGCCAACATGGCAGGTGTGTTATTCAATAATAGTAAGATATTTCATAAAAATTTTAGTCAATTCTTTTGTTCAAATTCTAATATGAGACAAAAACTTGTGAAAAAGGGTTGGATTAATGATTCTGGAGCAAATCATCATATTACTTATTCTGATTCTAATCTTGTTGATGTTTTGGATGTTTCTGCCTTAAAAATCAAAGTTGGTCACCCAAATGGAACTTATGCTTATGTTCAGAAAATTGGGAATTTACAATTAACTCCTTATTTGACTCTTTTTGATGTTCTTGTTGTTCCTGAATATTGTGTCAGCCTGTTATCTGTTCATAAAGTTACTAAGCATAGTAAATATCTTATTGCTTTTGATGATACTATGTGCTATGTTATGGCTCAGGATTTGAATACAATGAAAGTTCTAGGGACTGGTAGACAAGAAGGTGGATTGTACTATATTGATGAAAGTTTAGAAGGTATTGATAGAATGATTACTTGCAATGTGTCTAAAACTGTTTGGCATCATAGATTAGGTCATCCTTCTGAATCTGTTCTAAATATTCTTCAGTCTGGTTTGCATTTTAAACAATGTAAAGATTTTGTTTGTGAAATTTGTCATCAGGCTAAACAAACTAGAGATGTTTTTCCTCAAAGTGATCATAAATCTACTGAATTAGGTCAACTAATACATTTAGATGTTTGGGGTCCTTATAGGGTGACTAGCAGAGATGGTTACAGATATTTTTTAACCATTGTTGATGATTACACCAGAGCTGTCTGGATTTACTTGTTAAAAACTAAAGATGAAGTGTTTGAGAACACTGTTGTTTTCTATAACTTGTTAAAAAATCAGTTTAATAAAACCATTAAGACTTTAAGAAGTGACAATGGGACTGAATTTGTTAATAAATCTTTTACTAATTTTGTTGAGACAAATGGTATTGTGCATCAAACTTCTATTCCTCATACTCCTCAACAGAATGGGATAGTAGAAAGAAAACATAGACATATTCTTAATGTTGCTAGAGCTCTTTTGTTTCAAGGGGGTATTCCCTTAAATTTATGGACTGAATGTGTTCTAACTGCTTGTTATATTATTAACAGATTACCCTCTTCTGTGCTAAATGGAAAAACTCCTTATGAGATGGTCTTTAATAAACCTCCTTTTTTCTCTCACTTAAGATCCTTTGGTTGCTTATGTTTTTCAAAAAATCTAAATGTCTTGGATAAATTTCAAAGCAGGTCTTCTAAATGTATCTTAATTGGTTATTCTAATTCAAAAAAGGGATACAAGCTTCTTTCTCTCAATGATAACAAAATATTTTTTCTAGAGATGTTAAGTTTTTTGAAAACATTTTTCCTTTAAAACATAAACAACAAGATAAAGATTCTGGACAAGTTTTAGTTCAAGAAAACTTTTTTGATTTATATGAGCAGCCTTCTATTCCCAATGATGAAGTGAGAGGAAATGAGGTAAGTGATGGTAGCAACCATTCTCATTCTGGCAGTGCTTCTTCTAGCTCTACTAATGAGAATCTGGATGCTGCTGCTAATGATTTAAATGGAAATAATTCTGAGGGTGATGATTATGTTATCAATAATGAAGATGCTCATATGCAGAATCAACAAATCAATGATTTACAAAATGAAAATGAAAATAACAATAATGTTATTGATAATAATTCTGATCAGATTCTCAGAAGGTCTGAAAGAGTTTCTGTGTTTCCTGCTAACAAATATAAAGACTTTGTCATTAATAGCAGTGTTAAATATGGCATTGAAAAGTTTGTTTGTTATTCTAATTTACATCCAAATTGTGTTTCCTTTATTTCTGAGCTTAATAAAAGCACTGAACCTCATAGATATAGTGTTGCTTGTAAAGAAAAACATTGGGTAGATGCTATGAATCTTGAGATGGAAGCTCTTTATAGAAACAATACTTGGGAATTAACTAATCTTCCTGAAGGAAGAGAACCAATTGGATGTAAGTGGATATATAAGATTAAGTATAAATCCAATGGTGAAATAGAAAGATATAAAGCCAGGTTGGTTGCTAAGGGTTATAGTCAAAAGGAAGGTGTAGATTTTGATGAAACCTTTTCTCCTGTAGTTAAGATTGTCACTGTTAGGTGCTTAATAGGTTTAGCTGTTCAAAATAATTGGTGTTTATATCAACTTGATATAAATAATGCTTTCTTGTATGGTGATCTTGAAGAAACTGTGTATATGAAGCTGCCTGAAGGTTTTTTTGACAAGAGTGACACTAGAGTATGCAAGTTGAATAAGTCTCTTTATGGCTTAAAACAAGCTCCTAGACAATGGAATGCTAAGCTTACTGAAGCTTTAATTGGTGATGGTTTTATGCAAAGTAAAAGTGATTACTCACTTTTTACTAAGACTGGTAATGGTGTTTTTATTGCCTTGTTAGTATATGTTGATGATATTATTATTACTGGCAACAATGAAGTTGAAATTGATAAGTTTAAATCTTATCTTAAAACCAAATTTCTGATAAAAGATTTAGGGAAGCTTAAATATTTTTTAGGCATTGAAGTTGTTGACACTAATGATGGTTTATGTTTAAACCAAAGAAAATATTGCTTAGATCTTTTATCAGAATTTGGCCTTTTGGCTGGCAAGCCAGTCAGTGTACCTTTGAATCCTAATGTTCAATTGTCTAGTTGTGAATCAATTGATGATCCTATTCTTGAGAATATAACAGATTATCAAAAGTTGATTGGCAAGCTTATTTATTTGACTCATACTAGACCTGACATTGCATATACTGTACATTGCTTAAGCCAGTTTATGCATAAACCTCTTGCTTCACATCTTAAAGTTGCACTTAGAGTATTAAGATACTTAAAAGGTGCACCTGGAAAAGGTATCTTGTTCAGCAGGTTTGATTCTTTTAAACTTGAAGCCTATGTTGACTCTGACTGGGCCAAATGCATTTCAAGCAGGAGGTCAGTTACTGGTTATTTTGTGTTTTTTTGTGGTTCTTTGGTATCTTGGAAGAGTAAGAAACAAAACACTATATCTAAGTCATCTACTGAAGGTGAATATAGGGCAATGACTTCTGTTACTTGTGAGATAATTTGGATTGTGAAAATCTTGCAGGATTTACAAGTTACTAATGTATTGCCTGTTACATTGTTTTGTGACAATAAATCTGCAATTAAGATTGCTTCCAACCCTGTCTTCCATGAAAGAACAAAGCATCTTGAAATTGATCTACATTTTGTTAGAGAAAAGATTCTTGCTGGTGTTATTAAAACTGAAAAAATAGATTCTGCTCTAAATGTAGCAGATATTCTAACTAAAGGGTTGGATACAAAAACTCATGAGATCTTTTGTAACAAACTTAAGCTTGTTAACTTGTTTGAGAATAAGATTAAGGGGGGATGTTGAAGTTATAATCTCATTCTCATGAATTGCTTATATAATGCTTTGTTATTGTTTAGCTTATTGTATGATTAGTTGTGCAGGTAGGACTTGGAATGTTGATTCATAAGAGAGAAGGACTAAAGATGACAAGTTGGGAGAAGATACAAGTACAAGGACTTAAAGTGTCATTATGCCAAAGTAGGGTTGTATATATACCCTCTTATGGTCAAAATTAGGGTTATGCAGAAAACCTCTCAATTGTTTATTTCTCTCTCTTTATTCGATATATATATATATATACAAATATATATATATCTCTGCTTAATAATTGTAATAATAATCTAGGTTATTGATTATTGTTTGTAATAGAACATTCAACAAATAGTTGAGTGAATCATACTTGATTAGCAAGTGTGATTTTGTGGTTGATTGATTCGAATCTATTTGAGAATAGATTAGAGTTTCTGGTGATAAATTGAGATTTATTCTTTGTTCATACGTATACCTATATATCTTTTGATAAATATGTATACAAAGATGCTTAATTTACAAAGAAAAGAAATTATGATAGTCAAAAGTCAAAGTCATATTTGACTACTAGGTAATACAAGTACAAAGTCGATGAACATTAATGGGCCAATAGTTCAAGGGTTAACTTTAGAAACATTTCCATTGTTCATAATGGATGAGTCCATAAGAGGGTACCCAATGCCCAGGACTCATCCACCAAAGACTAGTCCCTGTCAGCGCCACATCAGCAAAAAACACTCCAAGGACTAATCCCCCCAAAATACACCCAATGCACTCATCCACCAAAGACTAGTCTTGGACCTACCAATTATTTAATTATACCCTTTTATCCAAAGTTTACACTTTTAACCCTTCAAAATTAATAACAAACTAAAACATACACAAATAAGAAACACTTCATTAAAAATAAAAACATTACAATACTTATTAAAAATAAAGAAAACACACATTAAAAAAAAACATTACAATAGTTTATTTTTAAAAAAACACGCATTAAGCCGGGAGGCGCCATATATGCTCCGTAAGATCATGACGAAGAGCATGATGCATAGTGCGATCTCGAAGCTCCTTGCCGGTTCGTTGGTGAACTGCCATCCTTTCCTGGAACGTACGCTCAGGTAAGACGATTGGATCATTATCGTCTCCATCCTCGAGTGAGCTTATGGCGTACCCCGCGTCTTCAACCTTCATGTTATGCAATATAACACACGCGTACATTGTTCGAGTTATTCGATTCACGCTTTTGATCTTGCTGGTTGGCTTAGAATGTGCCATGAATTTTGAAGCCCTCCAAAGGCACGCTCGACATCTTTCCGAGCACTTTCTTGATACTTTTTAAATTTCTTCCGCTTCTCATCTTGAGGGCATGAATACGACTTTACAAAAGTCGACCATTCGGGATAAATGCCGTCGGCGAGATAGTAACCTTTTTTGTAGTGGGTGCCATTAACAGTGAACGAGCTATCAGGCGCACAATCTTCTATGATTTCCCTAAATAAGGGCGACTGGTTGAGAACATTTATATCGTTGTTCGAACCAGCTGTGCCGAAAAAGGCATGCCAAATCCACCTATCGTACGAAGCTACCGCTTCAAGCATGATGGTTGGATGACCGTGATCACCACGCGTAAATTGACCTTGCCATGCCTTGGGACAGTTCTTCCAAGGCCAGTGCATGCAATCAACGCTTCCAAGCATGCCTGGGAAACCATGAAGCTCCTCATGTCGAGCATACAAGCGTTGTATGTCCTCCGGTGTTGGTCTGCGCAAGTATTCATCCCTGTAAAGTTCAAACACACACTTACAGTAATAGTCTAGATAACATCTTGCTGTTTCTTCACCATCTGTAGATACTCGTCAAGCGAGTCGGGATTGTAGCCATACGCCAACTGACGTATGGCGCATACACACTTTTGGATTGCACTGAAACCAACCTTTCCTCGACCATCAACCTGCTTGTCTTGCATTCTTTGAAAATGCAAAGGCACAGGACCTGGATGTCGAGATGGGTATGATATTATATCGTTCACAATGCGCATGAACATAGGTCTCGACATACGAAATCGTCGCCTAAAGCTCTTCAACGAATACTTTGGGTTTCGTTAAAATAAGCTGCCATTAGGCGCTGTTCAGCACCATATCGATCTCTCTCGACGGGCATACGGGGTATGAATGGTCTTGATGATTCACCTTCTTCAAGCAAATCAACACATTCGGCCATGATGCCCATAAGCTCATCATCATCGTCTTCATTAGGAAACAAATCGGGTCTCATGTACGTTGATAAACTCGAAGGAAACTGGTTGTTCATGATGATTTGTGTATACAAAAGTGTGTTTTGGTATAATATAACTGAATATATGGAAGAGTGGTGTGAAATGGTGGTTCAATTGAAGTGTATATATAGCCATTTTGAAAAACTAGCCGTTAAGGACTAAAGTTGACACTTTTTTGAACATGTTTTGAACAAAACAGCCGTTAGAGGGACTAAAGTTGCCAAATGGGGAAACTTTAATTTTGTCTCCTTCTTTTTTTGAGCCGTTACAATTCAAAAAAAAAAAAAAAAAAAAAAAAAAATATGTCAAGACTCGTCCCTGCAGGAACGAGCCAGCCGGACGAGAGCCCCGAACGAGCCAGGGACGAGTCCCACCCAACGGTGTGGACTCGTCCGAGGCCCTCGAACGAGCCCTCGAACGAGGGCATTGGGCACCCTCTAACAGCCAAGCCCATTTCTGCCATTTCTTTTCTTGCTGCCAACATTCGCTTCGTGGATTTATAAAACGTTGCATATAATATAAGTTGTAGAATACCAAGAAGCCCTCCAATCCCGTTTGGTACCTGGTTAAGAATCAATATAAAAAAATTGCCATTATTGCACTAGAAAATTATAGAAAATTTATACTATATAATAAAGTATTATTTTTAAGTATAGATGGCAATATAGACTAACAATGCGATAGTGGACACATATTGAAGTAAATTCTTTTTGAAACGCCTTACTTTCGGTAAAGTCGAAGTTACATGAACCATTAAAGTTACTATACCCTATCCAATCATTTGTTTTGAAAAAAAAGTGATAATTAGTTGATGTTACATAATTATAAACTAACAAAATTATTATCATGGATGGATGTATCTCGAAAAGTAATAGATATTGATCTATGACACGTCTCATGTCAATTCGTAATGATTTTTTTGTATAAGTGATGTAACACTAGTAGGTAAAAAGTTAATTATATGAAGTATATGTGGGAAAAGAAAATACATACCGCAATGAAAGGATCAAACGGAAAAAGGGCATACAAGAACCAACAAAGACCATTCAAGAAGCAAAACAGAGAGAGTAGAAAAGGCATATACTCCACACTTTTGGTCGTGATTACCAATTTCTGCATCATTTACCAAATCACAAATTAGTCAAGAATATATGATCAAAGTCACGGAATATTAATTAGTACAATTCCTAACTATTAACAACAACCAAAAAGACCGTAATTCAATTGTTTTTGGTTTTATGACTAGCTAATAGCTAGCCTAATATGGTCCAAAAATGAATAATAAAGCACAGGTTTGGGTCTTTGTTTAATTTGAGAACTTTAGCCATAAAACAATGTTGTTACTTTTAGTTTGAAGTATTTTTTTGGTTCGATTACGGATTCAGACCAAACTAAAAACCGATATTAGATACAACTAGGAACAGAACCAACTATAATATATTTCGGTTATAAATATTTCCTTTTAGTTCCTCAATTTTTTCAATATCGAAACATTTTGGCCTCACTTTAGGAGTAGGTAAAAATAGTTTAATAGAAACAGGAATACATTAAGGTTTACCCAAAATGTGAGTAATTAGTTTGTACGTACACCATGTAAATGGTTGCCGAAATTTATTAGGCATGTACTGTATGATTGCAAAATCATGAACCCTGGATCTCAATAACTAAATTTTTGAAAACCTAATTTTCCAAACATTATTATCTAACACGTCTTAATTATTGTTGCTATTTTATATGTATCCGTATGTTTATATATGACATACATACCATGACGGATAATGGTGAAGCATACATAAGGATATTGGCCGCGACACCAAAGCTCCCAATGATAGTTGATCGTTGGTTTGTCTTGTATGTGCACCAAGATTAGCACCAAAAGGGTCAATCCAACGAAGACTATAATCTCAAGCAACCAAATCAACGCAACCTAGCTTTAACCTCTTTCTCGAGTCTGAATAAGTAAGAAATACTAGTAGGTAGACTAACTCGATGGCAAAACCAGCTCCATTTGTAGTGACCACAAGCATACTATGCGGGTGCACAAATGGCATTCCGTACAACACCCATAATCCGCAATTGAAAAAAGATGCTAAATATGGCATTGGTGAAAATTGCTCTCCACTCTTTCTTTTCCATATAGCATAAAATGTTGGCCTGAAAATAAATAATTACTTTTAATAATTAATCAATTTTAATATTCTAGGTATACAATAACGACGCTTGAGAATATTGTATTTTAGTTTATAAGAATCTTACACTGTTGACAAGAAGAGTGTGACTGCAGTGATGTTTCCTGTACGTTATGAACAAATAATCACAATGTTAAGTATCAATGTTAAAAGATCGATATATAACATGAGTATATCTATATAATGTTCATAAATTCATAGACTCTAGATAAAATAAAGGGTTAAATGCAAATTTCGTCCCTGTGGTTATTCGAAAAACGGCCTTTCATCCCTCTGTTAGTTTTTGAGTTTTATTCATCCCTGTGGTTTGAGTTCCGTTAAAATCCACTCGTCCCTATCGTTAAATCCCCTCACGTGCAGGTCACGTGAGGGGCATTTTTGTCTTTTCGTCCCATTTCATCCTTTTCTTTTAAAACCCAGAAACATATACACACATCTACGTCGATCTATATATATGAACCACATACATATATATAAACTATATCTATATCTATACCTAATCAAGATCAAATCATATATATGTTCATACAATTCTACATTAATCTGAATCTATATCTACATCTATATCACATACAAATTTATATTCATACCAAATCTAAATCTATATCAACATCTCTTTATTTCCACACACACACACACATACACACCATACTGTGAAAATAATCATCATCAAAATCAATCGATTGATCGATCAATTGATGTCAGGAAACGAAGAAGAGATGCCGAGAAAAAAAAAAGATGATGGGTCACCTTACGGGGTTCTTAGATTTTGCAACAGCAGTATCAAATTGGTGGATGGATCTGAGAAAATAAATTCAAAAAATAATTTTGCAGCAACATCATCAATCGATCGAATTGACGTTTTTTGGGTTTTGGTTTGAAGAAGATTTTAGGTTAACCATTCTTTTCGGTGAATGGAAGATTTGGGTTAACCACCACAAAAGGATTTATCCATCGCCGCCGCACCACCATAGCCTGAATTTCCCATCGCCGCCACCTACCACTTCCAGATCTCCCAATCGTTGCTGGCAAATCGAGGTAAAATCCATCTTTAGTATTGGTGGCAGCTTGAACAATGATTTCAAACGTCAAAATCGAGAAGATGCGAAGTGATATATGTATTTAGTGGATGTTTTATGTGTGTTTGTATATATGTATAGATTTGTGGTATTTAGTATATGTTTATATGTATGTGTATGCTTTCATAGTTGCAGAATTGTTAGAAATCTATAATGTGATGATTGGAATGAAAATTAAGAAAAAAAGGGTATATAGATTAAGAAAATACATATATATGTATTTTAAGATATGAGTTTAGTATGCATTTTTTTTAAAGTATATAGTGTTAGAATCTAGATTTACTGGATTTTCTAAGAAGATGGATGAGGTCAAGGGTGGTGTTTAAAGGTTGAAGAAGAACAAAGAAAGAAGGTGGGTAAAATGACAGAAATGCCCATCAGGGACGAGTGTATTTAACGGAAGTCAAACCACAGGGATGAAAAAAACTCAAAAACTAACAGAGGGATGAAAAGCCGTTTTTTGAAAAACCACAGGGACAAAATTTGCATTTAACCCTAAAATAAATAATGTAAAACAAATAAAATAATAGGTTTCTCTTCACATTGTGCATATGTATATGCAATACTGCATTTTACCTGCGACACCAAGGGGTGTACTAATAGCTTCTTTAGAAACCATGCCTAGATGAGTTTTAGACTTTTTTCCTTTTAGAAAATGTTAGAGGGGGAGAGGATGGTTAAATGTGCATGTTTTTTTTGTACATAGCGATAATGCCTCTATTTATAATGTGTATCCTTTTGTGAAATGACGCAACTACCCCTAGATTACAAATCTAACAAACTTTATATATATATACTCGATTTCGATGAACCAAAAATCTGAAAATATATTTCACAAGGCATGAATATATACCAAACTGGGTTACGTAATTAAGTCCACCGTCCTCCACTCCCAATCGACTAGTCTTTTAGAGTTTTAAGTTTGTTAGGTTAGCCCATGTGTACAAACAAATGTCAATAATTAATCACGTTCTCTAGCTAGTAATATAACGATCGAATAGGTCGTTTAATTCCTATGTGTGTAACTACTGATGGAAGTTAATTTGGGATTCTTACATGAGATCCTGATGAGTTTTCCTTCAAAACCATGGCACCTTAAAATTGTATACAGATTATTAGATTAATCTTGTCAATTGCCATAAAAAATCATTCAAATCCGTAAATTGTCATAGCTATCATCAGAAAATCAAATTGACTATATATAGTAACTATTTGCTCCATTGCATTACGCTAGACATTATATATGCTACTAATTATATTATATATATACTAAAAACCTATGTAAATGTACAAGTACTTTATGCGTGGAATGTACAAGCTTTTAAAACACATACTAATTTTAACCAAATTTCGTTTAATCTATTATATATATACTAAAAACCTATGTAAATGTACAAGTACTTTATGCGTGGAATGTACAAGCTTTTAAAGCACATACTAATTTTAACCAAATTTCGTTTTAACCCCTAAATTTAAACCAAATTTCATTTTAACCCCCTAAAATTTCTATTTTTTAACTTTTACCCCACATCAAAGTTTTCGCTTTCATTTTCGTGACACTAAACTTTTAGGTTCTCATGTTTTCATCAAACAACTTTCACACAGTTACGATTTTACTTTTAAACATTTGGTCTTTGATTATTTTCATTTGTCTTTTTATACATATAGCGTTTTCATTATACAATAACTTTTATCATCGTTACGTCTTACAATAATATAGTTATTGTTTATGTTTTTATACATCTTAATATTCTTTTACATTATTTTTATTGTATTGCTACATGTTTAGTTGTTTTTTTAATGAAAGTTTTCATCTTTTAACTTGTATCCCACATCAAAATTTTCGTTTTCATTTTTATTGACACTAAACTTTTGGGTTCTCAAGTTTTCATCATACAATTTGCACACAGTTATGGTTTTACTTGTAAAGATTTGGTTTTTGATTATTTTCTTCCGTTTTTATACATATATATAACGTTTTTAATATATAATAATTTTCATCATGCTTACGTCTTACATTCATGAAACATTTAAAACATTAATATAGTTATTGTTTGTGTTTTTATACAACTTATTATTTTTATATTTTTAATGTTATTGCTAGATGGTTAGTTGTCATTTTTAAAGTTTGAGTTCGAATATTTGACATAAATTTGCCAAAACTTTATTGTATAAAAAACGTACTTCCCTGCAACGCGCGAGGTCAATAACTAGTTAACTATTATTGTTTATAGAATTTCTAAAATATTCATAGTATAACTTATACATCAATCTGCACCACTCGACGTCGGTTGTCAACAGCCCACCAGACTTACAACTCAAAATTTAAAGGTATAATCTGCTTTTAAGTATAATTATATACTCCATATATAACTCAAACTTTTATAGAAACAACATCTTAAATAATAAATAAATGATAAATATTTTACTAGCAGAATTATTGTTCTACAAATCTTACCAAACAAATTGTAATTCAAGTTTGTTTGAACTTGATTTTGGGGGTATTTCGAAACATGTCAAAGTGATGTTGGGTCACCTTTTAAAAGCTTCTATTATATGTTGTTTTGACCAACAACATCTGAATTCATTGCGAGATATATATGATCCATCACTTCATGCCCCTTTTACCAATAGGCTTATAGCCTGGCGGTATTTGGAGAATGAAGGGGAGGCCCAGGTTCCTCATAGGTCCTGGGTTCGAACCTGACTCCGGGGGGTTTTACCACAGTGGGCCTTCGGGCGGTGGGTTTCCTCCGGAATTGGTGGCACCGAGGTGGTGTTTGGGGGGGTGTTCGCCCCTGCCCTTGGATGGGGTCCCATTTGGGAATAGCTGCGCTCGATTTCGAGTAGATCTGTGAAGTAACACCCCAAATTCGTCGTTAAAAAAAAAACTTCATGCCCCTTTGGGGAAATTGAAATTGCTTGTCAGAAACTCTACTTTTTTATGCTTCTCTTTTCTAATGAAAAACTAATTGGAAATATCATATCCCTATATGAATTTATAAGAGGAGTAGATAAATATATTAAAATTTTTGGCTCCATATGCACTAAAGATTTGTATCAATATATATTTTGTACAACTTTTTGGAGGTGGTATATTTTGACATATTTAGTAAATTTTCATAACAACGTGATTATCCCGTTATACAAAAGCAAAAGACAATACTTGGATGATAGAGTATTAGTGGATTAATACAGTTTTCTTCGTATTAAGAAGATTATCAATAAGAGTAAGATTAATACTTGTCATGCATTTATGGAATTAAGAAGTTAGTATAATGATTTTTAAGAAGATATATCATTTTCTGAGTAAGATTGTTTAAGAGTTAGTGTCAATTCTCGCCGAATATAGTGTTATAGTAATTCATTCAAATATTATTAAACAAATTTAATGATTTGTTTTGACAGATTAATCAAATCTTATTAAACAAAAACCGTATTCGATTATTGATCATGGAAGACAAAAGGTTAGGAAGAAGGATAAAAGAACATGAAGTAATGGTGTTGTGTTTTGACATGAAAAGATCTCCCACAACTATAATGTACGTACGTTGCTTTCTACAGTATGATCTAATCTCCACTTAGTATCAATTCGATTGATCTATCATTTCGACTAAATCTACATATTCTTTTTCATTGATGTGTCCATGAATCTAATTCTGAATGAGACTTTCTTCATAATATCCTTCTCAACTTTTCTTACGCTAAATGTGAATATATATGTTACAAATTCTCTTTGAGTAATTCATGACCAGCTATTAACCTTGAGTTGGAAGTTACCAAAATGGATTAAATTCTCTTTTTCATTGATGTGTCCATGCATGGTAAAAATATTAAATAAGTAATGTTGAAAGCTCTTTTAAAATTTCTCAATAACCGGGCGGTACCAATACTTGTATCTAGTAATTGATACAAGTTTAGTAATTCTGGCGGTCTAAGCTTCAAGAAGTATCTATGGTCTAGTTGGTTTGTTTTGGATCTATTATGGGGCTTTTTAGTACTTTGTTATGGGGCTTTTTAGTACTTTGTTAGTAGTTTTTTATTTTTAATATATTGTCGTTTAAAATAAAAAGAAAAAGAAGAATTAAGATGTTATACTCAATTATCTGAAGTTGAGACATCACATCTGTTTCTAGAGTAGAAAGAGCGCCAATAAACTGGTGACAACACTACAATAAAAATGTCAATTCTTTACATTTATTTCTTCGCATTTCTAAAAAGTGTGAAAAAATATGTTAATTTGTTCACATTTAAAATTGTATAAAAAAAATTCACACGAAGTGTGAAAAAATAAAAAAGTCATACTTTTTTCACAAGTATAAATGTATAAACAAAATGTTCACACTTAAAAGTGTGAAAAAATGTCAAACATTTTCACACTTAAATGTGTATGGTGTCTCAAATCCTAACAATTAACCACTAACTAATAATTCGCGTTTAAAAAAAATGATTAATTGGTATTATTAGTAGTAGTGATATATATGAAAGATAGAGAGGGGAAAGATAATTGTAGTACAAGGTAAAAAAAAGTACAAAAGTATAATCTCCACATTGGATCAAAGCTTTGGACGGCTTAGATCTACCTTCTTCCCCTTTCTTCCTCCTTCTCCTTCTCCGGCCAGCAGTCTTCTTCTTCTTCTCCGGCGAGACTGCCGCCACCAGCCACCACCTCCTTCTTCTCCGGCGAGACAACCACCACCAGCCACCATCATCTCCGACCACCCAGCGACGGCGCCGACGCCGGCAGCAAGGGCTTCGCCCGTACCGTATCAAACCGCCACCATCTCTTGGATCGCCGCCCATCAAATCCATACGATTCCCATATGCGTCCCTTGACGGTCAGTTTAGAACGGATAAGGGCAATGCCCGTACCGTATCCACCCGAAAACGAACCTGATTCTCGCCGGAAAGTTAACATGTGTAAGTCTCGCCGGAGATGTCGCCGGAGGTGGTGGTGGTGGTTGTTCGCCGGAGAAGAGAGGGAAGAAGGAAGTTGTGTGGCGGTTGCCGGAGAAGAAGGAAGAAGGTTGTACTTTTTTTTCCCCTTGTACTACAAATAACCCACCCCTATATATATATATATAACAACTAAAGTATTAAACCAACTGGGTTGGATCAGTGGTTGGAGCCCTTGTATATGGAGACAGAGGTCATGGGTTCCATCCTCATGCCCAACAAGGCTGGAGGTCCTTTTCTACCTTTGGTAGAACTTGGAAGCAACCTCTCTACCTTTGGTAGGGGTAAGGCTGTCTACATCTCAACCGTCGAAGACAGTATTTGGGACCCAAAACCCGTGAAAGACGGCATTGGGTATATATGGGGTCCTATGCCCCTCCTCAACATAGCCCAGCATATATTAATTTTTATATTTTCTATCCAATACAGTTATATATTTACTACATATTTTCACTATATGTATTATTTTTATGTTTAAATTGCATTTTTGTTCATTCTCATACGGTAATATATATGGGTTTGGTGTAACTAAATGAAACAACATGCTCATCTTTGTATTATTTTGATTTCTTAATTGTATTTTTCCCCATATCTCATTAACTAAATAATATCTTATACATTGTGAACTCTTGTACTAAACGTATTGTATATTCAAATAAGTTTCACATGAATCAAAATCATACCGATTATCAATTCAAATAATAAATCTAACATGTAATGTAAAACTAAACCCAAATAGTCTGACTTTACGCTGAATTGTTGTCTAACCCATTTGTATTATACATTCTACTACTTAATTAGTGCCCTTTCCAAAAGAAAATTATGGATCCGCCACTGTGTGTATATGTGTTCATATATTTTTACAAGGTGGACTAGTGATAAGGCGTTTTGAAAGTCCACCCGGTTTTGGACCTTATTGGGTAAACATGGTGGGAAAAAAGGCTCGACTTTCGATGATAGCTTGAACAAGTTAGGGATTTGTATGGATATAAGGGGTATCTAACTACTACCAATTGATCATAGATTAACTGATACTACCACATGGGCCCACAGATGATGTTGTGACAAAACCCTGCCAAAGGCCAGTGGAGAAACTATATATATGTGATCCATGTATGAGAATGGTGAGTTATGAGCTCTATTTGGTGTGTGCTTTGAGTATCAAGACAGTAAATTATTGAATGTGGATTGGATATATCGTAAGATCGGACGTAGGAAGAAATTAGAAGAAGTCAAATTTGTTATTATCTGAGAATTTGTTATTTGCTTAGGTGTTTGAACTATAAACCAGATGCTACTTCTATGTTGAAAAAACATTATGTAGTTGAAGGACTGAAAGTTTCTACAAAGGTTTATTTTGTGACATAATGTGGATCTTACTCACCCGAAATAAGCATTTGTTTTAGATTTAATTTTGTAAAATATGTGATTTATATTCTTTTTTATGCAGGGTTACTTTCTTCCCGCTTTTCCTATTTCATTTAGTCGTAGCCCGTGGAAGATTCTCGTTACCTGCTCTAGCAGTTCCCCATGTATCGTTATATCTTGACTAATCATTGTATTTTCTTTCCAGTGATGGTTTAGACTTAAAGCGATTTGATTAGTGTTTATATCTGTTTGACGATTTGCATCATGCAATCAATCATATCTCTTTCTTTGTGCAGTGGGTACCATGTCATGCGATTGTTGGCATGCCTTTGCTTGTTGCCTTTGAGCTGCTTCTTTGTGTGTTTTTGGAGAGCGTCTATGGTACTCAACATCTTGATCTCACTTCCTTATATCATTGAGTTTGTGAATCAATACATTATATCAACCTCTACTTAAAGTCAAATTATTCTGCATAAAGTTTTCACTTAATTTGTGTAGCTATGTGTATGTCCCTTTTAGCTGTGAATTAATCTAGTGAATCCAAAGTTTGTTTATATTTGTTCTTAAGAGATTATCGATATTTTATGTGTAGTTATGAAAATTCCTGCTGTAGACTTGGAGATCGTCTTTCTGCCTTTATTGGTATTTGAAATAACAATTCTTGTCGACAATGTCAGGTTAGACATTTTAATGGTGTTCATATTATTTGTTTAGTGATCTCTCATGCTTGACCTTGATTACAGGTTCTATCATTTCTAGAATAAATTTAGTTTGTTCAGACTATAGGAAAGACTTATCACTTCATGAATGATGCAAAACAATTATTCTAATACTCTTTGATCCAAAGAGAATACCAAAAATTAGAAAAATTCACACAAACACTTGAGGATAAAAGAAGAAAGGAAGTATTTTCATATCATCATTAAAAACTGCTATACAAAAACATTGTCAAACAATATATAAATCTTAAAACAATATATATAAGAATCTCATATGAGTATCATATTGACCACTCATTGGTGTCAATATAGATAGTAATCAGGAGAAATGAGTAGCACATGGAAGCATTTTAGAATCAGGAGCAACCTTGCTATCACCTTTGTATAATTTGTGATGCAATCATATCATGAAACTATAATCCATCTGATCTTATAAATCATTTAAGCCATTTACTGGTACTTCAAAATTCAAGATCCAAAATGTGTAATAATCTAATATACTTTTTGTAGTCTGAATATAATATAATCATTTCCTTTTTTAGCATAAATTTAATCCTTTTTCATATAAAAGATTTAGTCTGAATATAATATAATCATTTCCTTTTTTTAGCATAAATTTAATCCTTTTCATATAAAAGATTTAATTAAAATTTTAATCAATCGATCTCTAACTTAAGTAAAAATTTATTAAACCCTTTTAAACAATTACAAGATTTGTAGGTGCGGTTAATGACACTGACATGACCAAGCAATTATGATGAGGGCTAATGAGGTCTCAAACTTTAGTTATATATGAATGTTTCAAACACAATGCTACGCATCGTTTATTTCTGCTTAATGGAGTTGTTTGGTGCGAAAACTGCAATGATAACGTACTCACAAGTAGCAACATAATACGTCTCTTAGTCAAATCCAAGCTCAAAACTTGGGATGTCATCATTTGTTACTTTTGTATCCTTGAAACCCTTCCTTGTGTCGGTAGAGACTTCACGCACGCTAGAGTCAATCTTCATGTTCTTACAGAAATTCTGCATTGAAGCAAAACAGTTTTCAACAAATGTATAGATCCAAGTAGACACAAATTAGAGACTTTTGCAGATAACCAAAATGTTGGGGTGGTAATCAGTCATGCACCATAAACAACGCCTACTCATATAGAGAGAGTTTTGTGCAATACCCAAAGAAAAAGACTTCAATATGAACTAAAGAAACTGTGGCAAACATACATATACTTTACCATCATAAGACGATGAGGAACATCAACCCTAAAACACAACTTCTAACCATTGGAATTTGTTATGCATATTAATAACTAATATTAACATTAATGTGGCCAGAAATGTACATCATTAGTCCAAATAAACAGAAAGAGCGATTAAGCAAATTAGATTAAAAATCTTAATACAAAAGCATATGGTTCTCCCCCAAAACAAGTTAACAATCTTTTTAACACCCAAAAGCACAAGACAATTCAATATTCCATCTGCTGCTGTCATCAACTTCTTCTTAAGCATTTCTTTTTCTATATTTTTTTGTTACGATAGAGCTTCATCGCCTCCTCCATCTTCAGCAGATACCTTTTCCGTTGCTCCAGCAGTTCTTTACGTGCTTTGTCCCCAAGTATTTGTTGAATGTGATACCACACTCAAAACACGTGGGGATGAAGATATGAAGAACAAGTCATATGCACGTGGCTAAGAAGTCATCAAAGGTTGTTTTGCAGAGGAGTCTTTTTCGGTATTTGCTTAACATAGGTTGTTAGGATTGAGTCAATAGTGATTAGCTGATTTTATGGTTACCGTTTGAGTTAGTAGCTTATATATAGAGGCATGCCTCTTTTGTTTTCTTTTGTGTACTACAAATTGATAAGTATCAATAAAGACTTCTTTCAATTTTTGTTTATCCAATAGTGGTATCAGAGCACTTGAAGTGTTCTTCATATCTCACTAATCTATCTTTCCTTTCTCAATACATTCATTCATGGCCGATCAAAACAACACCCAATCCACAATACCACTGCCTGTTTTCAAAGGAGATGGGTATGATTACTGGAGTATTCGTATGAAAACGATTCTCAAGTCCAAGGACCTGTGGGATCTGGTGCAGACTGGCATTGATGAAGAAGCGAGTGATGAAGCAAAGCTAAAGGCTCTAAGGAAGAAGGATGCTTATGCAATGGCTCTTATTCAACAGGCTGTTTATGAGACCCTATTGTAACACCCCAAGCCGGAGCTGGAAATGTCACGGAAATCATACAGCACCCGGTGGAATTACAATAGAACAAACTAAATGCAATTAACGATTCGGTGAATCCAAAACATAGTAAAACAAGTAACAAAATGCAACAGGAGCAAATAGCCATCAACGTTAACATAATACATCCAAAGATGGCAAACGATCCTAAGTATAATGCAAAAGGAGGGTCAATGAATCCTTGATCCATGAGGTCCAAGTCCGGGTTAGACAGCAAGCAATCAACTAAACACCACGTCCGGGGAGAACCTGATTACCTGAAAAGTGTACTAAGCATAGTCAACACAAGGTTGGTGAGTTCGTAGTAATGGTTCGTAAAGAACCAACATCAATAATCACAATATAAGAATAGAGGCTAGACATGACTTACAGCGAGCCTCTAAGCAACACAATATCGTCCAACAACAAGATTACACAAAAGAAATGAGAGTGTAATGAGGATGCACAAATGATGTATGTATCAATGCAAGTCAAATGTATGAATAAGCAAATATGCCTATCCCAAGCGTGACCTTCAATCACGTATGCAACGATACCCTTTTTGTGTTTTTTTTTCTTTTTTTTCTGTGTGTTGCTTGGCTTGTTTTGTGTTTGCCATCGCCATGGACAAGGCTGTATCTCAAAAACATCGAGATATATATGTCTATATACTCGGGGTCAGGTCTACATCCAAAATGGGTGCATACATCTATGCACCAGGATGCCGGCAATCCCCTGCCGAGGGTCCAACAATAATGTATGCAATGCTTACAAACAAATGTAAATGCATACTTCATAAACCAACAACCAATATACGATAACCTGTGCCAACAATCAATATTCCTCAAACATAACCCAACAATCAATATACGACAACCATAAGCCAACGATCAATAATCAACAAACATGAGCCACTAATCACAATATAAACCAACTATACGTACATATACTTCAGAGGATTCTACTTTCTTCAAGTCCCAGATGCTTATGTATAGGGTCACCCGCAGCCTTCCCACCACATCTAAAACCCAATGGAAGGCATAACCGACTTCCATGTATGTACGTCTATCCTAATGTATAAGTAATACTTAACGAAAACACAACCCAAGTCAATCAAACGAAAGGATACGTCACATCAATCCAACAATCAAGTCAAACAAACAATACATCAATGAATACAAGTAAACAAGCCAGGTTTACACTTTTCAGCCCGAATCCCAAGCGGGTAGGGAGATACGAAACTCACCTTGATTGGTTATGAAAGATAAGATCGATATAAAGTTAAGTTATCTCGTACGAAGTTCACCTCGCGTCCAACACCTAAATATTGATCATATACATACACATTAACACGCATGAACACATATACGTAACTTAACAATTTCGCGACAAAACCCTAATTAGGTTTCCAAAATGCTTTCCGACGTTAAATGACTTCTACGACTCTTAAACAATGTTATATAAGATAAGAAGTGAATTAGATTAAGACTCGGCGCGTAAAACGGCCTAGAAGGTCAAACTAGGTCAAACAAGGAACATTCCAGAAAACAACTGCCGTAACTTACGGCCAACAGGGGCGTAAGTTACGGTGGTCAAAATACAACGGGCGTAAGGTACGGTCACGAAGGAGCGTAAGCTACGCTGGGCAAACTTGACTGGGCGTAAGGTACGGTGAACAGGGGCGTAACCTACGGTCCTCTAGAAAGTTCACTTTTGGCGTCTGGAGTGGCGTAAACAGAGGGATTTTTGGCGTAAGGTAAATCCTAGGCGTAAGCTACGGCCAACCTAGGCGTAACTTACGGCCAACAAAATAGACCTGGCGTAACCTACGCCTGGGAGGGGCGTAAGTTACGCCCAACACTGGGCAAGCCTAAGAACAGCAGCACCAGCAGCTGCAAGTCCGACCCAAAACCCCCAAAAACAACCCAAAACGATTTGCAAGTGTTTGTAACTTAATTTGAAGCGTATTTAAGCATCAATGACCATAAATACATATAACCCAACCCACAGATTCGACCAAAACATCACAATCTCATCCAAATCATTCAAACCCTAATTTAACCCTAATTTAGTTTTAAGCCGATTTATGACTTGCAAAGGTTCAAGATGACTAGAAATGCATGAATAAACATAAGTAAGAGTAAATGGGATGAATTAGACTTACCAAAACTTCCTTTCCGAGTTAAAACCCAAATTAGGTCGAAATGGCAAAAATGCAAGAACTTCTATCTTGATTCTTCAATATGACGAAAATGAGGTATAGACGGTAATGATTCTTGTGTTATAATCGACCCACTACTAGTTTGATGCAAGAAAATGTGGAGAGATTGAAATGGTTCTTTTACTTGAGAGAGAAAGGGGAAGAAGATAGATAGAAATGAGAGGAGGAGAAGAGATATGGGGGAGGGGGAAAGGGTCTTGGGTGGCTGGTGGGTCTTGGACTACCCACGGGCCGACCCGTTTTCTCCCACAATCCATAAACAATCGTTACACATTTAAACACCCATCAAACATATTATCGGCTCAATAACACACATTGTCATTTAATTCACCAAACGACCCAATTATTTCATTCAACAAGATTGTTAGTCAAATTACACAAAAAGTCAACGGGTCAAAATTCACGGATGTTACAGTAGGAATAATAAACTCTCTGTATTATGTGTGTAGAAAAAGTGTGCGCAGTTTATGGGGAGAAGGGGTTGTTTTTTTCTTTTCCATTTTTACATTAAATAAAGGGGTTTTTTTTTTCTTTAACATCAGTTTTTTTTTCTTACACGAGAGAAAGGTAACCGCGGTTGCGGCGTGTGGTGATGATGGCGGTGGGCGGTGGTGGCGAGCGGCGGTAGCGGCGGCGGAGATTGGTGGTGGTAGCGGTAGTGCCAGTGAGTAGTGGAAGTTATTGATGTAATGTGGCTATGATATATGGTACATTATGCATTAGAATGTGTATATTGTTGAAACTTAAAATCAATATTGGAATTTTAAGTTTAATGTTGAAAATCCAAAGTAGATTTTACTTTATAATATAGTATAGATAAGTATAGATAGATAATTAGATTGGGGTTTGACGATAGATTTGTGTGGATTGAAATTGTTAGGGGTATTTTAGGTACATTTAATGGATGGTTGAGAAAAAGGTTGAATTTGTGGGGGTAATTTGGGTATTTCAAAATCTTAATTAAGTAAGGAGGGAGGTTGGGTTTGTTTTATAAGGGATTATAGACTAAAGAAAGGGATTGTTAGTGGCATGTTATGTATATCGTGTGAGGATTTCTTCAAGTATTTGTCAACTTGAGTCAAGTTTGGGAAATATTGACCCTTGAATAAAAATCAAGGGTTAAGATTCAAAGATCATCATTGATCTTGACCTTTAATTTTCATATAAGGGTCAAAATACTTCTAACTTGACCCCTCAAGTTAGAAGTAACTTGAGTGGATCTCCATCTATATATATATATCTATCTATATCCATATTTATGTATCTACCGGTATTAATACCCATATTTAAAGGTTCATCTTTTACTAATAAACTTAAACTTTAGACACACTTAACCAAATCAACCATTGTATTACAAATATTCACCGATTTTGTTAAATAGTATTTAAAAATGATTCATGGTGGTTCATTCAAGATTCCTTCTTTTCATATTAAAATAACGGATAGAGATCCTCTAAAGTTAGAAAAGTTAAGGGAATTTTGACCTTTGCATTAAAATCAAAGGTTAAAATTCAAAGTTAATTTTTTAATCTTGACCACTCCAATGATCAAAATCTTCTAACTTTATCTATAAAATTCATTTGAGCTTTAGAAGATCTCAATTCTTAAATAACTCACATAAAAACATATAGTATTTGTACCATATATTGGTGTATAATAATTTTAATGTTCTTTAAAGGAGGTTTTCACTAGCGATACGATGTATCATATTATAACATCTTTATAACTAAAAATTTTGTACCACACTACCACCCCGTCAAACATGAATGCCTTTTTTGTTTTACTTTAATTTGTTATAAATGTAAGCTCAATATTAAACTTGTGGCGGTATTTCAAAAGCAATTCATAATCAACCCAAAAGACACACCTACACAAATCAGAAAGTAGCAATTCATAATCAACCCAAAAGACACACCTAAACAGATTCAAACTTGTCAATTACAGCTCAGTGCTTTGACAATCCTTGAGCTTAATTAGCTGACCTAGACAATAAGTTCATTAGGATCTGGGTGTGTGATAATAAGTTCTGCAGAAGATGATGCGCGTACAAATGGCAGTCGAACCATATCTCTAAGCATCTGCGCTTCTTCATCAATAGATACATTGGCATCAAGCTCAATGCACGCCTTCCTCAACATAGGTGACTTAGCCAAGACAAGTTTCACAAATCCAAACTGAAGATCCGAGTGAGTATAACAACTCACAGTGAACTTCTTGAGATGATCCAAGTTGAAACCGAAGTAGTCTTGGAAATCAGGTTGGTTAATGGAAATATGTCCATCATGCAACACCTCGTACATCTAATCAGGAAACATATAAAAGATGTTTGATAAAAATATACTTGACACGTAATTAAGAACAATTCTATAGGTAGTAATAGCATATATTAGCATTATTTACCTGGAAAGTAATTTCCTCTAAATTTGGGGAGTTCCTCATCAAACAAAGGGCAGACAATATCTCATCTTTATTCGTTAGACAAACATCCAAAGAAAGATGTTTGAGGTGGACTATTGAAGTTGGAAGCTCTTGTGGCATGCCACCCACGACCAAATACTTCAAACATAAAAGAAAATCTGGATCAGCAAACACAAAAATATCTTTATATGTGATATAACTTTAGACTTTCATATTAATTACCTTCATGTCATTTTGCTTGATTTTCAAAACCTTAATCAAAGGCACACACTTTAATAGCTCAGCAAATGTAAACTTGCTTTCAGCTTCTGCAAAGTCTTCTTTGTATACACCAGCTGCTGACTGCATTCAAAAACTTCCTTCACTGTAACATCTCTACTTAATTCAAATAGCTTCACAAGTGATTATTATTATTATATATATATATATATAGACCTTACCAAAACGAGATACTCAAGTAGTGGGCAATTGGAGAGGAGACGCTGAAGACTTTTAGAAGTAATCTCAACATGGCAAATGATCAAAATCTTGACCTTACTAAACCCATTAAATGTTGACGGAGGTTCAAAATTGCAATTTAAGAGAGCAATCGTTTCTAATCCTTGCAATAAAAAGAAAGAAGAAGGTAACTTGTAAAAGTATTTTGAAACATTCTGAGTGACAAAAACTTTCACTAATTTTTTCGTGTTTGATAGATAAAGTATTATCTGGTCAAATTCAAAACCCATTTCACCATAGTAATGAAACTGTAGTTCTAGACCCTTGTGTCGAACCAAAACATTTAGAATGGCATTGACAAACTTATAATTCTTCAATTCTTTGCAGTGGTCATCAGATGCTTCTATTTCAACCATGTTATCCTGGAATACAAGTCTAGGCATGGTCGTCCAACAATATCTCCATTCCCTTGACAAAATGCTAGTTCTCAGTGCATCTTTGATTGGCATCAGCATTAGAATATTTTCAATTATGCTTTGAGGAAGGGTGCTGATTATGTCCAAATTCAAGCATTGAGTTTTTTTGTTTTTATGAATTTCCTGGACATTCATACTTCACTAGGCTGCAATGTAAAATGCATAAATAAAGAGATCAATTTATTTGCTAATCTTTATCAACATGCACATAACTAAAAAGAAATTTTGAATTGTTGCATCAAACAATTCTAAACTACGGAAAACTAAACTAAAGTGCGTATTTTCAAAGGCCTCGTCGTTTACAAAGTTTGTTCAAAACAAGCACTACTGGAACTTTTGTGTGTGTGTGTGTGTGTGGGTGGGGGGGGGAGTTGATTTCTCTATAGAATTCTAGATCGACTTAAAAAACACAAAATCAAAACTACATTCCTAGATGTTAGAAGAGCCAAAATAAACTAAGAAAAGTGTTAAATTTTTCTTTTCTCAAATAACAGTCTATTTATTCAATTGTACAAGATGAGGGAATCTACCAAAATTGATTAAAACTTGGCCATTACACTTAATGGCAATTAACTAGATGACTGTAATTAAATGGCTCCTCCCAAATTGCAATATAATGTTCATGTGGTCATATCCTGTCGAAAAAGATATAGATAGATGGAACAAAATTATATCCCTTGGCATATTAAGCATCTAATTTAATTCGTTTCAACTCCTATATAATCTGATGCTCTCAACAAAATACGTGTCATGTTAGCAAAATACGAGGACATCTTCACAATACTAAATTGCGACATAAGCTTTCCTATTAAATAGAAGTCGAACTTAGTGTAACAAGAAGTCAAGAACTTTGGGGTTAGAGGATACTTGATCCCGTCCAACTATCTATAATAGCAATCAAATTAAACCAAGCAATTATCTCGTATAAAAGCATAAATAACATAAGTATATTAATATTATACGAATTATACAAACAATTAATTGCAGGCTAATATTACCTCAAGGTGTCTATGAAGGCGGAAGTTCAAGATCCCTAGCTCAAAGAATAAAATAGCACATTACACAGGCATAAGGCGTTGCTTTTATACTAAGCATATCTACCAATAAGATTAATCGAGACATTCCTTATTTATATTTCATTGAGTCTAAATAAGTTAAAATACCTAATATATAGTTATCTTATAATTTATCAAATAATTATTTTATTAATATGATATATTGTCTATCTACTTACCATATATAGACTAAAATTAATCTTTAAACACTATGAATTTAAATGTTACCGAAAATCATTTTTGTATTTACATATTATCAAAGTTAGTCAATTTTTAAGTTTTTTCTTATGCTTAAATGTATATATATATATATATATATATATATATATATATATATATATATATATATATATATATATATATATATATATATATATATATATATATATATATATATATATATATATATATATATATATATATATATATATATATATATATATATATATATATATATATATATATATATATATATATATATATATATATATATATATATATATATATATATATATATATATATATATATATATATATATATATATATATATATATATATATATATATATATATATATATATATATATATATATATATATATATATATATATATATATATATATATATATATATATATATATATATATATATATATATATATATATATATATATATATATATATATATATATATATATATATATATATATATATATATATATATATATATATATATATATATATATATATATATATATATATATATATATATATATATATATATATATATATATATATATATATATACGGTCGTTAATGGCGGTTAAATATATACTTATATATATATATATATATATATAATATATATATATATATATATATATATATGTATTTCTATATATATATATATATATATATATATCACTTGAGGTTACGAAATCTAGCTAGGGTTTCATAAGCGTTTCAAAGGTTAAAGTGACTTCCAAGACTCAATACTCCATTGACGAGGTTGTGTGCTGGTTCGGATCGAAGCCCGGTGCAAGCCTAGGGTCCAGAAGGTCAAAAAGGAAAACAGCAAACAGCACCACCGTAACTTACGGTGGTGTCCACCGTAGGCTACGGCAGTTCCAGGGTGAAAAGTGCGTAAGGTACGTCTCATTCAGGCGTAGGGTACGGTGACTAGAAATGAACGGGCGTAAGGTACGGCAGCTCCACCGTAGCTTCGGGCTAGAAATGAAGGGCGTAAGGTACGTCTCATCGGCGTAGGGTACGGTGCTAGAAATGAACGGGCGTAAGGTACGTCTCATCAGGCGTAGGGTACGGGCTAGAAATGAACGGGCGTAAGGTACGTCTCATCAGGCGTAGGGTACGGTGCTAGAAATGAACGGGCGTAAGGTACGTCTCATCAGGCGTAGGGTACGGTGCTAGAAATGAACGGGCGTAAGGTACGTCTCATCAGGCGTAGGGTACGGTGCTAGAAATGAACGGGCGTAAGGTACGTCTCATCGGCGTAGGGTACGGTGCTAGAAATGAACGGGCGTAAGGTACGTCTCATCAGGCGTAGGGTACGGGCTAGAAATGAACGGGCGTAAGGTACGTCTCATCAGGCGTAGGGTACGGTGCTAGAAATGAACGGGCGTAAGGTACGTCTCATCAGGCGTAGGGTACGGTGCTAGAAATGAACGGGCGTAAGGTACGTCTCATCAGGCGTAGGGTACGGTGCTAGAAATGAACGGGCGTAAGGTACGTCTCATCGGCGTAGGGTACGGTGCTAGAAATGAACGGGCGTAAGGTACGTCTCATCAGGCGTAGGGTACGGGCTAGAAATGAACGGGCGTAAGGTACGTCTCATCAGGCGTAGGGTACGGTGCTAGAAATGAACGGGCGTAAGGTACGTCTCATCAGGCGTAGGGTACGGTGCTAGAAATGAACGGGCGTAAGGTACGTCTCATCAGGCGTAGGGTACGGTGCTAGAAATGAACGGGCGTAAGGTACGTCTCATCGGCGTAGGGTACGGTGCTAGAAATGAACGGGCGTAAGGTACGTCTCATCAGGCGTAGGGTACGGGCTAGAAATGAACGGGCGTAAGGTACGTCTCATCAGGCGTAGGGTACGGTGCTAGAAATGAACGGGCGTAAGGTACGTCTCATCAGGCGTAGGGTACGGTGCTAGAAATGAACGGGCGTAAGGTACGTCTCATCAGGCGTAGGGTACGGTGCTAGAAATGAACGGGCGTAAGGTACGTCTCATCGGCGTAGGGTACGGTGCTAGAAATGAACGGGCGTAAGGTACGTCTCATCAGGCGTAGGGTACGGGCTAGAAATGAACGGGCGTAAGGTACGTCTCATCAGGCGTAGGGTACGGTGCTAGAAATGAACGGGCGTAAGGTACGTCTCATCAGGCGTAGGGTACGGTGCTAGAAATGAACGGGCGTAAGGTACGTCTCATCAGGCGTAGGGTACGGTGCTAGAAATGAACGGGCGTAAGGTACGTCTCATCGGCGTAGGGTACGGTGCTAGAAATGAACGGGCGTAAGGTACGTCTCATCAGGCGTAGGGTACGGGCTAGAAATGAACGGGCGTAAGGTACGTCTCATCAGGCGTAGGGTACGGTGCTAGAAATGAACGGGCGTAAGGTACGTCTCATCAGGCGTAGGGTACGGTGCTAGAAATGAACGGGCGTAAGGTACGTCTCATCAGGCGTAGGGTACGGTGCTAGAAATGAACGGGCGTAAGGTACGTCTCATCGGCGTAGGGTACGGTGCTAGAAATGAACGGGCGTAAGGTACGTCTCATTCAGGCGTAGGGTACGGTGACTAGAAATGAACGGGCGTAAGGTACGGCAGCCATAAACTAACAATCGATACACGTCAATCTTAACCCAATAATCAACATTCGACAACCATAAGCCATTAACCACAATTCAAACCAACTATACGTACATATACTTCAGAGGATTCTACTTCCTTCGAGTCTCAGATGCTTATATATAGGGTCACCCGCAGCCTTCCCACCACATCTAAAACCCAATGAAGGCATAACCGACTTTCATGTATGTACGTCTATCCTAATATTACTAGATACTTAACAAATACAACTAAGTCATTTAAACATGATAATCGTCTCAACAATTCAATACTCGAACCAATTTAACCAATCTCACGACAGGAACCATCACACCAATCCAACAACTAAAACAATCAATCAAACAATCAATCAATCAAACAATCAATCAATCAAATGCAAGTAAACACACCAGGTTTACACTTTTCAGCCCGGATCTCAAGTGAGTAGGGAGATACGAAACTCACCTTGATCGGCAAAAGATGTTATTAATTTGGTATAACGTCGAGTCAAAGCCGTTCAATAGTCACTTCACGTCCACCACCTATATATTATTAATACACGTACACATTAACATTTATATCCAAATATATACACATACTCCATTTTGCTTGCCAAAACCTTAATTAGGTTTTAGCTTATTACAAGGTCTCAACCAACTACTAAGTCTCGACACGGTAACTAGTAAGGCCAAGAGTAGGTTTGAACCCGATGAACGTCGTTTAAGAATAATCCCGAGTCGTTTATTAATTTATGTCCATTTATGTATTTCTATATATACACATATATATATATATATCACTTGAGGTTACGAAATCTAGCTAGGGTTTCATAAGCGTTTCAAAGGTTAAAGTGACTTCCAAGACTCAATACTCCATTGACGAGGTTGTGTGCTGGTTCGGATCGAAGCCCGGTGCAAGCCTAGGGTCCAGAAGGTCAAAAAGGAAAACAGCAAACAGCACCACCGTAACTTACGGTGGTGTCCACCGTAGGCTACGGCAGTTCCAGGGTGAAAAGTGCGTAAGGTACGTCTCATTCAGGCGTAGGGTACGGTGACTAGAAATGAACGGGCGTAAGGTACGGCAGCTCCACCGTAGCTTACGGTGGCCTGCAATCGATGGTTTTGGCGTAACATGCAGCGTAAACAGAAACATTTGGCGTATGAACAAATCGAGGCGTAACCTACGGTCACTAGGGGCGTAAGCTACGGTCTCACAAGAAGCAACCAGCGTAAGCTACGCCTGGAAGGGGCGTAAGGTACGCCGGTCGCTGGGCAGCTTCAGAACAGCAGCAGCAGGAGCAGAAATGGCGACCAAAAACCCTAAAATTTCACCCCCAAGAACCCTAATTCGACTTATGACGTTATGGGACTCGTTTTGCAGCAACAAAAGATGTTTACAAACATAAATACACTTAACCCACCATTTAAATCCATTCCAAACACCAATTAATCCTCTAAAAATCATCTTGACCCATTTAAAGCTTATAAACCCTAAAATTGCTTTTGACCCGATTTTTGACCCACAAATCCAAGGGTTTGACTTAGAATATGATTGTAGACATGAAATGATAATTATAAGTCGAAGTTTACTTACCAAAATCGCCACTAATGGTTTAAAACCCGAAATGAGCTAGAGATGAGATTTTCTTGCACTTGAGACTTCAAATTCTTGATATGATGATAAGGTGTTGATGATGATTATTATTCTATCTTGATTCCAGCTTGAAACTCCAAATTTGGTGTAAGAATTAAAGAGAGGGAGAGAGATTTGCATTGGTGATCTTGGAAGAGAATAAAGAGAGAGGAGGGGAAGATAGAATGAAAGGATAAGGTGGGGGGGGGGGGGGGTGGGGGGGGGGGGGGGGGGGGGGGGGGGGGGGGGGGGGGGGGGGGGGGGGGGGGGGGGGGGGGGGGGGGGGGGGGGGGGGGGGGGGGGGGGGGGGGGGGGGGGGGGGGGGGGGGGGGGGGGGGGGGGGGGGGGGGGGGGGGGGGGGGGGGGGGGGGGGGGGGGGGGGGGGGGGGGGGGGGGGGGGGGGGGGGGGGGGGGGGGGGGGGGGGGGGGGGGGGGGGGGGGGGGGGGGGGGGGGGGGGGGGGGGGGGGGGGGGGGGGGGGGGGGGGGGGGGGGGGGGGGGGGGGGGGGGGGGGGGGGGGGGGGGGGGGGGGGGGGGGGGGGGGGGGGGGGGGGGGGGGGGGGGGGGGGGGGGGGGGGGGGGGGGGGGGGGGGGGGGGGGGGGGGGGGGGGGGGGGGGGGGGGGGGGGGGGGGGGGGGGGGGGGGGGGGGGGGGGGGGGGGGGGGGGGGGGGGGGGGGGGGGGGGGGGGGGGGGGGGGGGGGGGGGGGGGGGGGGGGGGGGGGGGGGGGGGGGGGGGGGGGGGGGGGGGGGGGGGGGGGGGGGGGGGGGGGGGGGGGGGGGGGGGGGGGGGGGGGGGGGGGGGGGGGGGGGGGGGGGGGGGGGGGGGGGGGGGGGGGGGGGGGGGGGGGGGGGGGGGGGGGGGGGGGGGGGGGGGGGGGGGGGGGGGGGGGGGGGGGGGGGGGGGGGGGGGGGGGGGGGGGGGGGGGGGGGGGGGGGGGGGGGGGGGGGGGGGGGGGGGGGGGGGGGGGGGGGGGGGGGGGGGGGGGGGGGGGGGGGGGGGGGGGGGGGGGGGGGGGGGGGGGGGGGGGGGGGGGGGGGGGGGGGGGGGGGGGGGGGGGGGGGGGGGGGGGGGGGGGGGGGGGGGGGGGGGGGGGGGGGGGGGGGGGGGGGGGGGGGGGGGGGGGGGGGGGGGGGGGGGGGGGGGGGGGGGGGGGGGGGGGGGGGGGGGGGGGGGGGGGGGGGGGGGGGGGGGGGGGGGGGGGGGGGGGGGGGGGGGGGGGGGGGGGGGGGGGGGGGGGGGGGGGGGGGGGGGGGGGGGGGGGGGGGGGGGGGGGGGGGGGGGGGGGGGGGGGGGGGGGGGGGGGGGGGGGGGGGGGGGGGGGGGGGGGGGGGGGGGGGGGGGGGGGCATGGGTTGGGTCTCGAAATGAACTAATTTATTTTATTTTATTTTATTTTATTTTATTTTATTTTATTTTATTTTATTTTATTTTATTTTATTTTATTTTATTTTATTTTATTTTATTTTATTTTATTTTATTTTATTTTATTTTATTTTATTTTATTTTATTTTATTTTATTTTATTTTATTTTATTTTATTTTATTTTATTTTATTTTATTTTATTTTATTTTATTTTATTTTATTTTATTTTATTTTATTTTATTTTATTTTATTTTATTTTATTTTATTTTATTTTATTTTATTTTATTTTATTTTATTTTATTTTATTTTATTTTATTTTATTTTATTTTATTTTATTTTATTTTATTTTATTTTATTTTATTTTATTTTATTTTATTTTATTTTATTTTATTTTATTTTATTTTATTTTATTTTATTTTATTTTATTTTATTTTATTTTATTTTATTTTATTTTATTTTATTTTATTTTATTTTATTTTATTTTATTTTATTTTATTTTATTTTATTTTATTTTATTTTATTTTATTTTATTTTATTTTATTTTATTTTATTTTATTTTATTTTATTTTATTTTATTTTATTTTATTTTATTTTATTTTATTTTATTTTATTTTATTTTATTTTATTTTATTTTATTTTATTTTATTTTATTTTATTTTATTTTATTTTATTTTATTTTATTTTATTTTATTTTATTTTATTTTATTTTATTTTATTTTATTTTATTTTATTTTATTTTATTTTATTTTATTTTATTTTATTTTATTTTATTTTATTTTATTTTATTTTATTTTATTTTATTTTATTTTATTTTATTTTATTTTATTTTATTTTATTTTATTTTATTTTATTTTATTTTATTTTATTTTATTTTATTTTATTTTATTTTATTTTATTTTATTTTATTTTATTTTATTTTATTTTATTTTATTTTATTTTATTTTATTTTATTTTATTTTATTTTATTTTATTTTATTTTATTTTATTTTATTTTATTTTATTTTATTTTATTTTATTTTATTTTATTTTATTTTATTTTATTTTATTTTATTTTATTTTATTTTATTTTATTTTATTTTATTTTATTTTATTTTATTTTATTTTATTTTATTTTATTTTATTTTATTTTATTTTATTTTATTTTATTTTATTTTATTTTATTTTATTTTATTTTATTTTATTTTATTTTATTTTATTTTATTTTATTTTATTTTATTTTATTTTATTTTATTTTATTTTATTTTATTTTATTTTATTTTATTTTATTTTATTTTATTTTATTTTATTTTATTTTATTTTATTTTATTTTATTTTATTTTATTTTATTTTATTTTATTTTATTTTATTTTATTTTATTTTATTTTATTTTATTTTATTTTATTTTATTTTATTTTATTTTATTTTATTTTATTTTATTTTATTTTATTTTATTTTATTTTATTTTATTTTATTTTATTTTATTTTATTTTATTTTATTTTATTTTATTTTATTTTATTTTATTTTATTTTATTTTATTTTATTTTATTTTATTTTATTTTATTTTATTTTATTTTATTTTATTTTATTTTATTTTATTTTATTTGCGCATATTTTACATGTTGGGTAGACTTTAATATTTTATTTTATTTTATTTTATTTTATTTGTCCAATCTATGGTTAGCCTAATCAAGGTCGTTCCTTCTCGCCCATAGTAAATTTATAGTTATATAGCAGCTCACAATGAATCGTTACGTTCCGTTGTCGCCATCGATATGGGCTTCGCAATTAACTCCACTGTTATTCGTTTATTCTAATCAATCCACATTAGTTAACTCAGGCATTTTCCTAAAGTTCAATTTTAGGGACGTATAATACAACGGGGTTCTCATCTTCATAATATAACTACACTTATAGTCTCTATGTTATTGACTAAATCATACATTAAACAAGAGGAAATAACTTAGTCAAGTAGTTTATAATGGTCGTACCAGCTATACCGTTTACATCTACGCGTGCATCTTCAATTCTTAACTAGTTATTCAATAAGTAAGTGAGGCAATAAGATGTTGATATATATTATAGCAATGTGGCTGGCATGGCAACCTATACACACAACCTACACACACAATTTCCCAGGACTCCCCTTTCCTTTTACGCATGTATTACCAAGTCCTAACGATTCATTTCACCAACTTAGTTAGGCAACGAAATTTAAGCATATTCGATAATTATAATATCATGGCAACCATATTTGTTCTACCGCATTTCCTAACAACTTATTTACATAACCTATTTAGAAGGTAAGATGTTGTAGGTCTATCAACTTCACCTCGCAATACCAAGCCGTACCTACAATCTCTCATACGTTGGGTATAACTATGCATAAGTTTTAAATCGTTACTAATTCTTCCTTATAACTAGGTTGAGAATTTACATTTTGAGCATACTCAAGTTTGAAACATGTCTACCGTTCTTATTCATATAATTGTCCATTTATTAAATATTTATACATACATCACCGTATTCGCTTATCTCATGTATACAATTTAGCCTAACAACCTACTTTATACATGCCAAACTATCAAACTAGTAAGCCAATCCTTTCATGAAAATGTTTGTTGATTAGCACACCTACATATGCATTATCTATTTCCGTTACATCATGCATAATGATCACGCTTAACCACATAATTTCTCATACTTTTGCCACATAACTAATATGTTAAATCGATTCATAAAATTTTCCGTTGATTAATACATTTTACGCATGCATTACCAAATATCTCTTATCCCGCATACAATCAAGTTTGACAATGTCTCATACGTGTTTAAGTTCACATACCATTAAGCAACATACCCC
Source organism: Erigeron breviscapus (assembly GCA_034093135.1). Taxonomy (NCBI): domain Eukaryota; kingdom Viridiplantae; phylum Streptophyta; class Magnoliopsida; order Asterales; family Asteraceae; genus Erigeron; species Erigeron breviscapus. Next base: position 113,451,898 of record CM067172.1, read on the forward strand.
CCATTGTTCACCGATTACGATTAACATCGTTAGTGTTAAGATATCGACCGTTTATGCTATATGAGAATTAGGATACTTACAACATTGACTCTCTCTAAGGGTGCATGTCAACACATTCATCACATTGCATTCTAACCGTCTGTCAACACGTTTAAGTCGAACCACAACAAAAGCATTTATAACATCAACTTGACCACTAAGGCCCTACATATATACGCATCACACATGCATAACATATATGTTATTAAATCATACTAGACAACATGTCATTACGCTACAAAACCCAATCATAGTAATAGTTCTAAAGTTTATGACCAGGGGGTTTGCTTCACAATTTCTCTCATGTTAGCCGCATTAGTAGTTAGTGCTTTAACGCCGACACACTACACGTGTTCTATGTTTCTTACTAAGGCCAACACATACTTATTCTCAATTAACTGTCATATATCATATTATCATACTACATACCCTACGTGTTTCACATTACTACACTAAGGACAGTATATCAAAGTTCTCAATTAATCGTTGTCTATCATTTTCTCGTGCTAAGTTCACAACAATTTACCATCGTCAAAACCAATTACTCGAATTAAACACATCTCATTACAAGCAACTAAAACAAGTCACTAACACGAGTGATTTAAAGTATAATCCGAATTTGATATGCTCTCTAGTCATTGACCAGGTATGTATACAGGGTGTACCAACGGCTAACCCTCCACCTAATCAACTCCCATTAAGCATATCGGTTCCTTATTATACTCTAAGCCAAGCATGCGCAATCCATGATGTTATTAACCTGTTATAATATTGGGTGACCATAAAAGAGTTGATCGGGTTCTTTTAGGGTTGCCACAATATTATACTAAGTTAATAACATAACTTCATTTTGCTCTAAATCATCAAACTAGCATCAATCAATAACGACAATCCATATTAATGACAATCAAATTCAATCAAAGCACACATTAACCACATTGTATCCATTCCACATTCATCACATTGAATTCAAGCCATCACATAAGTGGTCTTAACTACGAACTCACAAGGGGATTCACATATTTCACATTGCACACGAATTTCCTAACCATGCATGCTATATGAAGAGTTTTAACTTAAGCCGTAGTCTAGGTCAATCCGCCTAATTCTCTACGACCACGCATGGGCCACCATTCTGTAACACCCCAAGCCGAGGCTCGGAATATCACGGAAATCATACAGCACCAGGTGGAATTACAATAGAACAACTAAATGCAATAAGAGGATTCAGTGAATCCATACAAACGATAACCAAGTAACGAAAATACAACAGGAGCAAGTAAACATCAAGATTACAAATGACAACAAAATAAGGCTATCAATCCTAAATATAATGCAACACAAGGCAAATGGATCCTTGATCCATATCAGTCCGGTCCGGGTTCAACAGTAAGCAAACAATCAAACTCCACGTCCTGAATAACCTGGTTACCTGAAAAGTGTACTAAGCATAGTCAACACAAGGTTGGTGAGTTCGTAGTAATGGTTCGTAACGAACCAACATCAATAATCACAATATAAGAATAGAGGCTAGACATGACTTACAGCGAGCCTCTAAGTAACACAATATCGTCCAACAACAAGATTACACAAAAGAAATGAGAGTGTAATGAGGATGCACAAATGATGTATGTATCAATGCAAGTGCCAAATGTATGAATAAGCAAATATGCCTATCCCAAGCGTGACCTTCAATCACGTATGCAACGATACCCCTCTGCCATCGCCATGGACAGGGCTGTATCTCAAAAACATCGAGATATATATGTCTATATACTCGGGGTCAGGTCTACATCCAAATGGGTGCATACATCTATGCACCAGGATGCCGGCAATCCCCTGCCGAGGGTCCAACAATAATGTATGCAATGCTTACAATCAAATGTAAATGCATAAATCGTAAACCAACGATCGATATACGATGAATATGAATCAATAATCAATATTCGCCAAACCTGAGTCGTCCATCAATAATCGTCACTCATAAACCGATAATCACCACTCATCGACAACAGCCAATAATACTTTGTCAAAACATAACTCAAGTCAATCAACATATGATGAGCCATAAACTAACAATCGATACACGTCAATCTTAACCCAATAATCAACATTCGACAACCATAAGCCATTAACCACAATTCAAACCAACTATACGTACATATACTTCAGAGGATTCTACTTCCTTCGAGTCTCAGATGCTTATATATAGGGTCACCCGCAGCCTTCCCACCACATCTAAAACCCAATGAAGGCATAACCGACTTTCATGTATGTACGTCTATCCTAATATTACTAGATACTTAACAAATACAACTAAGTCATTTAAACATGATAATCGTCTCAACAATTCAATACTCGAACCAATTTAACCAATCTCACGACAGGAACCATCACACCAATCCAACAACTAAAACAATCAATCAAACAATCAATCAATCAAATGCAAGTAAACACACCAGGTTTACACTTTTCAGCCCGGATCTCAAGTGAGTAGGGAGATACGAAACTCACCTTGATCGGCAAAAGATGTTATTAATTTGGTATAACGTCGAGTCAAAGCCGTTCAATAGTCACTTCACGTCCACCACCTATATATTATTAATACACGTACACATTAACATTTATATCCAAATATATACACATACTCCATTTTGCTTGCCAAAACCTTAATTAGGTTTTAGCTTATTACAAGGTCTCAACCAACTACTAAGTCTCGACACGGTAACTAGTAAGGCCAAGAGTAGGTTTGAACCCGATGAACGTCGTTTAAGAATAATCCCGAGTCGTTTATTAATTTATGTCCATTTATGTATTTCTATATATACACATATATATATATATATCACTTGAGGTTACGAAATCTAGCTAGGGTTTCATAAGCGTTTCAAAGGTTAAAGTGACTTCCAAGACTCAATACTCCATTGACGAGGTTGTGTGCTGGTTCGGATCGAAGCCCGGTGCAAGCCTAGGGTCCAGAAGGTCAAAAAGGAAAACAGCAAACAGCACCACCGTAACTTACGGTGGTGTCCACCGTAGGCTACGGCAGTTCCAGGGTGAAAAGTGCGTAAGGTACGTCTCATTCAGGCGTAGGGTACGGTGACTAGAAATGAACGGGCGTAAGGTACGGCAGCTCCACCGTAGCTTACGGTGGCCTGCAATCGATGGTTTTGGCGTAACATGCAGCGTAAACAGAAACATTTGGCGTATGAACAAATCGAGGCGTAACCTACGGTCACTAGGGGCGTAAGCTACGGTCTCACAAGAAGCAACCAGCGTAAGCTACGCCTGGAAGGGGCGTAAGGTACGCCGGTCGCTGGGCAGCTTCAGAACAGCAGCAGCAGGAGCAGAAATGGCGACCAAAAACCCTAAAATTTCACCCCCAAGAACCCTAATTCGACTTATGACGTTATGGGACTCGTTTTGCAGCAACAAAAGATGTTTACAAACATAAATACACTTAACCCACCATTTAAATCCATTCCAAACACCAATTAATCCTCTAAAAATCATCTTGACCCATTTAAAGCTTATAAACCCTAAAATTGCTTTTGACCCGATTTTTGACCCACAAATCCAAGGGTTTGACTTAGAATATGATTGTAGACATGAAATGATAATTATAAGTCGAAGTTTACTTACCAAAATCGCCACTAATGGTTTAAAACCCGAAATGAGCTAGAGATGAGATTTTCTTGCACTTGAGACTTCAAATTCTTGATATGATGATAAGGTGTTGATGATGATTATTATTCTATCTTGATTCCAGCTTGAAACTCCAAATTTGGTGTAAGAATTAAAGAGAGGGAGAGAGATTTGCATTGGTGATCTTGGAAGAGAATAAAGAGAGAGGAGGGGAAGATAGAATGAAAGGATAAGGTGGGGGGGGGGGGGGGGGGGGGGGGGGGGGGGGGGGGGGGGGGGGGGGGGGGGGGGGGGGGGGGGGGGGGGGGGGGGGGGGGGGGGGGGGGGGGGGGGGGGGGGGGGGGGGGGGGGGGGGGGGGGGGGGGGGGGGGGGGGGGGGGGGGGGGGGGGGGGGGGGGGGGGGGGGGGGGGGGGGGGGGGGGGGGGGGGGGGGGGGGGGGGGGGGGGGGGGGGGGGGGGGGGGGGGGGGGGGGGGGGGGGGGGGGGGGGGGGGGGGGGGGGGGGGGGGGGGGGGGGGGGGGGGGGGGGGGGGGGGGGGGGGGGGGGGGGGGGGGGGGGGGGGGGGGGGGGGGGGGGGGGGGGGGGGGGGGGGGGGGGGGGGGGGGGGGGGGGGGGGGGGGGGGGGGGGGGGGGGGGGGGGGGGGGGGGGGGGGGGGGGGGGGGGGGGGGGGGGGGGGGGGGGGGGGGGGGGGGGGGGGGGGGGGGGGGGGGGGGGGGGGGGGGGGGGGGGGGGGGGGGGGGGGGGGGGGGGGGGGGGGGGGGGGGGGGGGGGGGGGGGGGGGGGGGGGGGGGGGGGGGGGGGGGGGGGGGGGGGGGGGGGGGGGGGGGGGGGGGGGGGGGGGGGGGGGGGGGGGGGGGGGGGGGGGGGGGGGGGGGGGGGGGGGGGGGGGGGGGGGGGGGGGGGGGGGGGGGGGGGGGGGGGGGGGGGGGGGGGGGGGGGGGGGGGGGGGGGGGGGGGGGGGGGGGGGGGGGGGGGGGGGGGGGGGGGGGGGGGGGGGGGGGGGGGGGGGGGGGGGGGGGGGGGGGGGGGGGGGGGGGGGGGGGGGGGGGGGGGGGGGGGGGGGGGGGGGGGGGGGGGGGGGGGGGGGGGGGGGGGGGGGGGGGGGGGGGGGGGGGGGGGGGGGGGGGGGGGGGGGGGGGGGGGGGGGGGGGGGGGGGGGGGGGGGGGGGGGGGGGGGGGGGGGGGGGGGGGGGGGGGGGGGGGGGGGGGGGGGGGGGGGGGGGGGGGGGGGGGGGGGGGGGGGGGGGGGGGGGGGGGGGGGGGGGGGGGGGGGGGGGGGGGGGGGGGGGGGGGGGGGGGGGGGGGGGGGGGGGGGGGGGGGGGGGGGGGGGGGGGGGGGGGGGGGGGGGGGGGGGGGGGGGGGGGGGGGGGGGGGGGGGGGGGGGGGGGGGGGGGGGGGGGGGGGGGGGGGGGGGGGGGGGGGGGGGGGGGGGGGGGGGGGGGGGGGGGGGGGGGGGGGGGGGGGGGGGGGGGGGGGGGGGGGGGGGGGGGGGGGGGGGGGGGGGGGGGGGGGGGGGGGGGGGGGGGGGGGGGGGGGGGGGGGGGGGGGGGGGGGGGGGGGGGGGGGGGGGGGGGGGGGGGGGGGGGGGGGGGGGGGGGGGGGGGGGGGGGGGGGGGGGGGGGGGGGGGGGGGGGGGGGGGGGGGGATAAATCTAGATCTTAAGTTTTTTAGCTTTGGAACCGAATATTTAGCTTAATAACTTCGTGCATAATTAAAAAACATATAAATTTCTGAAAAGGATTATATAATTCCAAGTCTAAAAATTAAAAATATATTAATTTCCGTCCGTAATTAGTATGTACATTGTAATTTTTTTGTTTTAAAAATGTCAATTAAAATGTATGGATAAAACTCGAGTTGATTAGCTAGTTTAAAACAAATTGGCATTTAAATAAATCTTATATGATTCCAAGACTAAAAAGCTAAAAATATAAATCTGTCTATCAGGGATTTATTTATGAAAGTGGCAATTTACTATTATCTTACTTATTTTTTTATAATCAGAATCCCTTATAAAAATTTTATTTAAAATATGGAACCACTTATTTGAGTTTAGGACCTAAACATCACAGCCCTTATTGGGTCCATTATCATACGATTTTATTTCTTTATTTTTAATATAAGATTTTAAATATTTACATCTACATCTACATCTACATTTACATCTACATCTACATCTACATTATATATATAACAAAGTCCTAAAATCATTCTTAAAAGAATAAGGACAGTTAGATGACTTTCAACTTTGATCTATGACCACTATATTATATTCGTTAATTTCTTATTTTGTTAAACACAGTATTAATCCTCACACTTTAGATGATTAGTCAAAATATATCCTATTTTTCACTTATATAAACCCCTAAGAAAACATTATATTAATTTTTCATATATATAATTTCACAAGATAAACTTTACG
>CM067172.1:113463005-113483792 GCA_034093135.1 Erigeron breviscapus
GAAGACCAGTGAGCGCCTTACTTGTACAAAAATCTGGAGGGCATCAGATTTCAGCTCACTGGACTTCACTCCAGTCCAGATCAACTCCACTGAAGACATTCTCACTGAAGTCGAAAACTGAAGTCTGAAGAAAGAAGACTGACAAATGGTGGGGCCCACTGACAGTCTTAACTGAACGACGACTGGAGCTTTGTCAGTGTTCTAGACCTTACAAGTTTGAACACTGATTACGAGGAATTAACTTTTGCCTTTACACGCTTTTATCCGGACAATCCATTTGTCTATTGTTAAAAGTACAACACGCGTGTAAAGGTGGTTGGTTAAAAGGATGACAAGTCACATCAACATGACTTTATCCTTGTACTTTAACCAATGCATTTAAGGAATTAAAGTTGTTTCCTTAAATGCATGCAACCATATTTGTACGGCATAATAAATTCACTATTGAATTTATTTGCCTATAAATACCGAGTCATTTCCTTGTACAAATTACTTTTTGCAATTTGGTGAACTTGCTTAAATACTCTCGATCGCAAATAGGAATACTTCACAACTTCAAGTATTTCGATCTAAGGAGAATATTTAGCAAGAATAGATCATTTGTAATTCATAGATTGTTAGGATACTTACACTTGTGTAATATCTTGGTTCCGCAACAATCTTGTATTTTATTTAAACATCATAAATAAAATACACTTGAAAATTACATTGTGTTTCACCACTTTAATTATTTAGTACTTTAAGTCTTGTATTACTTGACTTATATTCTTGCATTTACATTTAAAGTAATACTAGTCCATTCTATTGCATACTTGACTTGTTGTATTTTACACTAGTGGGTTAAACCATCAAGTGAGGGACTTACAAGTGGTATCAGAGCAAAAGGCTAACAAATTTGCCTAGATCTGCTTCTTGATGTCCATCCCAGAAAATACTCAAGAAGGTCCGGGTCCTGACCCTAATCTTAATGACCCACCTCCTGGTACTAACACTAATCCCCCACCTCCTCCTACTCCTGCTTCTCCACATGTGCATGTGCACTACTCAAACACACCTGTTCCTAAATTTAGTGGGAACAGTGATGAGTTTGGGACGTGGAAAGCTTGGATGTTACTTCATTTTTCTGGGATTGAGAGGTATATGATAAAATTTTAAATGAAGAACCTTATATACCAACTTCACCTCTCAATGCTCTACTTGATCCAACTGGATCTAGAAGAGGAAGGGAAAAGAGGGAGGAACATTGGTCTGAAGAGGAGAGGAGACTGGTTGATTTAGATACCAAGCTCAAAAACATGATCCTCGGGGCTGTTCCAGAAACCCTAATTCCCACACTAGTTCTTTTTCCCAGTGCTAAAACCATGTGGGATGAACTAGTGACCCAGTATGAAGGAGGTGATGACACTATTGTCACCAGAAAAGTCTCTTTAAACAAGAAGTATGAGTCATTTTTTGCTTTCCCCAATGAGTCTCTTACTGGTACTTACACCAGATTTATGAGCATTATAAACCAGTTGAGAGGACTGGGGTTGAGAAAGACAAGGATATACTTCTTGAAAAATTTTGTGATATTTTACCCACAAAATGGTCTCATATGATCCTGGTTTTAAGGCAGGGTAAAACTTTGCACACCTATACTCTAGCATCCTTATATGGAGCCTTCAGATACACTGAAGAGAATCATGCTCAGAGAGTTGTGACTGAGTAAGATGCCTTAAACCATGCTTCTAGTAGTTCCACAGTGGTCAGTCATACTGAACCACCTTGTGCAGCATTAATGTCTTCCGAGAATGTATTCTCTATGAAGAAGATGATGTCTGAACTAATGGAATATGGAGTAACAAATAATATCTCTCCAGACTGTGATGAATCTGACAATGATGACTTGGTTGCAATGATTGCTAAAACGTTTAACCGTTTCAAAGCAAGAGCAAATAGGTCCAGTGGACAACATGCTTCCAGCACTTCTACTGATAAGACCAATCTGACATGCTTTAAGTGTGGCAGAAGAGGTCACTTCATGAAGGAATGCAAGTCCAGTCAGTTTGTATCCCAGTCTGGTCCAACTGTTTCTTATCAAAAGCCTGATGATAGCTACAAGTCAAAGTACAAAAAGCTTAAGGCTCAAATTGCACTCATGTCTAATGAAAAAGATAATAATAGATGCATGATTGCAAACACTGAAGAAAAATGGGTTCCCTCTGATGATTCATCAGTTGATGAAGAAGAAGAAAGAGATTGTTGTTATATGGCTCTGGCAGACCAAGAGCATCTGGTTAAGGAAGATGTCACATCTGCTATATGGGTGGACATAGTGATTAAAAAGGTCAGTGAATATGATACTGAGACTGACCCTGAACTAAAGTTGGACATTGCTGAAGCTCTTAATTCTGATTTAATTTTCGTTGAAACTGTTAGATCTGACAGTGTTAAAGGTCTAGAAACAGATTTGACTGAACTTTCAATTTTACAATCTAAATTAAAAGAACTTCAAGATATTGAGCTGGCTTTTCAAGCACAAGTTTTGGTAACTGAACAACTGGTCCAGGAAAAACAAGACCTGGAAATAATTTTGGAAAAAGAAAAACGAGTCATTAAATGATGGCTAGAAACCAGAAAGCCATTTGATGCAGCAGTAAACCAATATCCAACTCAAAGTCGAGCCTATCTGGATGGAAATACCCATGTTGCATCACTGGTCCCAGTTATTGACTGTTTACCAAAGGAGGTCAGGCCCAGCACCATCTATGATGAGCCTGTCACCCCCAGTCCCAGTGCTCTACCAGTTCAATCCCCAGAGGTCAAGACTGGAGCATCACACATGAATGCTCCAGTTAAAAAGGTCAATCAAAAGAAACCTTTGCCTCAGTCTGCTTCAAAGGAACCCTCTGTTCCAAAGAAAAAGAATGTCTCCCTACCTAAGCCTAAAGTCCAGTTGACTGGAAAGGCTCAGGTGTCATCTGAAGAAAGTATTTTGTTAAGGTTGGAGAGCCAGTTTCAACTACTGGCTCGTCAGGTTCAAAGTTGCAATGCAAGATTAAACAATTTTGAGGGTACTTCATCTGGCCCTAAACAAAATACAAAACCTTTTTCAAAGAAAACAAAATGTTTTATGAAAACTGGACAAGAGGTGCGTCGCACCTCCCACATGGTGCGTCGCACAAAATCAACAGGGGAATTCTAAACATAAGTTGGTGCGCCGCACCAACCCCTTTGGTGCGTCGCATAAAATGATCAGAAATTCTGAACATAAGAATGTGCGCCGCACCTACCCTTGGTGCGTCGCAAATCGGGCCTTTGGCTGAACACCATTTTTCCAAAATGGCCTGTGGTGCGCCGCACCACCCTACTGGTGCGTCGCACCTGAAGTGTCGACCAGAAACCTAATCTTTGTTCTATGATCAAACGAATTCCATACGAACCCATACCCCAAATCCAACCTGGGGGCTTAAAATTAATCCTTTCAATTGCACTTTCATCAACTTTAATCATCCTATTAATCCCTTAATCCTTTACATCATAATTCGATCTTTAAAACACCCGAACGACATGAATTCAATAAACGTTTGATCCAACAACCCAACCCAAACCCTATGGCCTGGATCAAAATCACTACTAAGACATACATGATCAGATTTAAGAGTAAGATCAGCCATAATACCTGTAGATGACTTCGAGGATTCGAAATCTTAATCAAACTTGATCGAACGACACGAAACGATTGATTCTTGGAGGAAACTTGTCTTGAGAGGGAGGGGATCTGTTCCTAGGGCTTAATCACGAAATTCTGCAGCTATTGGGGTCTCACTAGACCTTAAACTCCTGACCATAAGTTTCCTTTAGTGCCCATAGGCCCCTCGACTTCCTAAACTTTACTTTCGTAGCTTAATTAACTTACCGGAGACTTAACGATCTAACAAGCACTTAACTTTCATACTTTACTTTAAATTACTTTCATTTAATTTACTTTACTTCATTTCATATTAAACACATAAGCATTTAATCACATAATCCCTTATAAGGCACATAACATAATAGACCTAACGTTATCTAACGGAAAGTCAAATAGTCAAACATAAAACGTTTGGGATGTTACAAGTTTCAACTACTGGCTCGTCAGGTTCAAAGTTGCAATGCAAGATTAAACAATTTTGAGGGTACTTCATCTGGCCCTAAACAAAATACAAAACCTTTTTCAAAGAAAGACAAAAATGTTTCTCCAGTTGAGAAGAAAAAGAAAAAGGTTTCAAAACTATCAACTCCAATTGTATTCTCAGAAAAGTCTGTTATACAAGAAAGTGAACTCAACCAGATACCCCCAGGGACTTATAAAGGAGAGTCCAGTGAACCCATCAGTCGATGGGTTCCCAAATCTAACTAATGAATCTGGTGGATGTGCAGGGCGATCGAAAGAAATATATTTGGTATCTTGACAGTACAGCTGGCAGGACAATGACCGGATGTAAGACCCTGCTGGAGGAGTTCATAATTTCTGATGGACCCTCCATTACTTTTTGAAATGATGGTTGTGGAAAAATTGAGGGATATGGTGTCCTGAACAATGGACAAGTCAAATTCAGACGAGTTGTATATGTGAATGGTTTGAAATATAACCTGATCAGTGTAAGTCAACTGTGTGATATTTCTTAGGTTATTCAGCCATTCGCAAGGCCTTCAGAGTCTATAACAAGAGACTGGAGAAGGTCCATGAGTCAATACATGTCACATTTGATGAGTCAAATGCATCAATCAATAAAAAGCCAGCCCTTGAATCACCCCCAGTAACTCCAATTGTTTTCTGTGAATCTGATCCTATCAACTACAATAAAGATTCAGAAGATACAGCTTCCAGTCATCCTGATCTGGAACCTGTTCAGATTGTGAAACCCCCCAGTAGTACCCCTTTCTATCCTTCAATAAGTTTCAAACTACCCTCTGAATTTGTTATTGGATCAGATGTTCGTACTACTCCCTCAGTACCAGTTTCAGTTGAAACTGAGCCAGTACTTCAAGAAATGCCTTCAAATGAAGAATTTCATGATGCAAATCGTGATCTTAATGATTCAGATGAAGATGTTGAAATAGTCTGGCAAGATCCTCATCCTGAAGCAACACCAGAGGAAAATCAAATGAATTCTTGCACTGATATTGTTGTTCGTAACAATCCTGGTCATTACTCTAAGTGGACAAAAGCTCATCCTATTGACCAGATCATAGGAGACTCCAGTAGAGGGATTCAGACCAGAAGAGCCTCCAGTGAACAATGTTTGTACGTCAGCTTCTTATCACTGATAGAACCGAAGAAGATTGACGAGGCTATGGAAGATCCAAGCTGGGTGATTGCAATGCAAGAAGAGCTTCACCAGTTTGAAAGAACCAAGGTTTGGAATCTGGTTCCTTTCCTAGTTGGCAAAAAGGAACCAATTGGAACCAGATGGGTCTTCAGGAATAAGGTAGATGAAAATGGGCATGTTGTCAGAAACAAGGCCAGATTGGTTGCACAGGGGTATTGTCAATCAGATGTTGATTTTGATGAATCATTTGCTCCAGTGGCTAGACTTGAAGCGATCAGAATTTTCTTAGCATTTGTTGCTCATCATCAATTCAAGGTCTACCAGATGGATGTAAAGAGTGCTTTTTTAAATGGTAAATTGGAAGAAGAAGTTTATGTTAAGCAACCACCAGGCTTCATTGATGAAAAGCATCCCCACTGGGTATATCGTCTGGATAAAGCACTTTATGGTCTCAGACAAGCCCCACGAGCCTGGTATGATACTCTGACTAAACATTTGTTGAAAAATGGTTTCAAAAGGGGTGCAATTGACAGTACCTTATTCATTCTTCGTGAAAAAGGTAATCTTTTACTAGTACAAATTTATGTTGACGATATTATTTTTGGCTCTACTGATGAAAATATGTGCAAGAAATTTTCAAAAATTATGGCATCTGAATATGAGATGAGTTTAATGGGTGAATTAACATATTTTCTAGGACTTCAGATTAAACAAACCAATGATGGTATTTTTATTAATCAAGAGAAATATGTTAGAGATCTTTTAAAGAAATATGATATGAACTCTTCACCATCTAAACCCACTCCAATTTCTGCACCACTAACTCTGGACTCAGATCCAGATGGGAAATTAGTGAACACCACTGTCTATAGAGGCATGGTAGGTTCACTGATGTATTTAACTGTCAGTAGACCAGATATAATGTTTGCAACATGTTTATGTGCCAGATATCAGTCTAATCTAAAAGAGTCTCATATGCTTACTGTAAAGCGCATACTGAAATACTTTAAGGGTGTCCCCAGTTTGGGTCTTTGGTATCCCAAAGGCTCAGGCATCGATCTAATGGGTTATTCAGATTCAGATCATACAGGTTGTAAGATAGACAGGAAATCCACAACTGGTGGATGTCATTTCCTTGGTGGCAAACTGGTCAGCTTGACCAGTAAGAAGCAAACTTCAGTTTCATTGTCAACTGCTGAAGCTGAGTAATATGAATAATTGGATAGCCAAACTCTCTAGCACCCATGATCCCCAATCCATCATTGGGTAACTAAATGCCTTTTTCCTCAGTTGTCCATTGTGTGGAGCCCTGACTCTAAATCCAGGGAATCTGTACCATGAATATCTTTGCGAGTTCTGGTACACAGCTCATTTTTTGGAGGGTGATGAACATACCATCCACTATACTCTCAAACAAGGCACCAGGTCCTTCAATCTCACCGTCGACTCTCTTAGAGATGCTCTTCGGTTGAATTATTTTTCTGAAAATGAGCTGGCTATTACACTTCCTACTGGCCTCAATTACAGGGAAGTGTGTAGGCAAATGGGGCACACAGATATTGTTGATGAGCATGGGGTGCTGAAAAGAAAGGGCACAATCTACATGAGCAAGCTGACAGACTCATGGAGATTTTTCTTCACTCATATTGTTGAGTGTTTGGGAGGTAGTTCTGGAGGTTTAGACCAGATCAATCAGACGCAACTCCAAAATGCATATTGCCTATGGTTCGGCTACAGAGTGGATTTTGCCCATATCCTCTTTGATGATCTAGCTGAACGTCTGAAGGTAAAAGGTAGAAAATCTCACATACCTTTTATTCGTTTTTTGTCCCTTATTTTTAAAAGGGCACTTGGGGTGTAATATGATTATAACTCACGATACTTCGTAGTATCTGAGTATCTGAGGGATTTGAATAACTTAACTTCTAAACCTGGTGAGGTAGATATCCCTCCATACATGATCCTCCACTTCAGAAGGGAAATAACTGATGCATCATCCTCAGATGAGTCGGGAGAAGCTCCAGGCGGGCCTCAAAATAATGAGGGCCCACTGGAGGGCTCATTGCTGATATGGGGCCACCAGAAACCGAGGTGGTCTCTGACCTACAGCAAACTGAAAATATCTTACCACAAAACCCCCCAGACGACCAAGAAATATCACCAGACGTCTTAGGAAGGGAGGAGAACTGGTCGCTCCCAGTAGAACCGAATCTAGCCATCCAGATTCCTCCCAACAGGAATCTGGAGATGTCATAAGGGAGAACCCACAAGCAACCACTTCCAATCTTCTTTTAGGGGATAGTGGTAAAGATATTAGAAGGACAACCCATCCTTCTGTAGAGTCCGTGTCAACACAATCACTTGTACTTAGCCAAATTTCTGACACTTCTTTATTAGCACGAACAGACGATGTCACTGGTGCGTCACCACTAGTGATTAATGTTCACAGTTCTACGGCAGGTGATGTGATGACTGCAGATGGTACAGTCATCATTGATGCAATTCCAGTGACTACGATCAGAAGCGAGGTTTCGACTGAGCTTGAAACTGGCAATATTACTTTGGTTGAGCCAGGAACTGGTCAGCTTGATCTGAACCAGGACATAACTGACCAGACTGTTGGGCGACCACCAGTTTGGAATGAAGTTGAGTCACCCCATGTCAGCTATCAATTCTGATAATGATATGAATATTTTTGGTGATGACTTGATATTGGGAGAGGAACATTCTTCAGTTCCACCGCCTGCTTCCAGTCAGGTTATCACTTCAGTCATTCCACCTCCTTCATCAGATATGCCACCACCACCAAAATCACTATTTGCACCACCACTACCACCACCTTCAATTCCTCAAAACACTCCTTATTTCAACCCAAGTTCACTTATATATCACCAGTTCAACCACCACCAATTGAGACACCTTTAAATTTTCCTGATCATCGTGTGCTGGACTCTACTGTAACAACTACTGAAACATCAACTGAAGGAGTCCAGGCACAAGTCTCTTTGGTGACCAGAACTGTTACTGGTCCTTCTCCTCCAGGTGGTCTCTCCACTTCTTCTTCTGCCGAGGTCCAAGGCCTTTTAAGTAAGGTGGCGGACCTGGAGAGATCACTGCAGTCATCTTCTCAGGTTATCTCTGACTTTAAATCACTCCTTTCTAACAATCTCCAGTCAGAGATGCACTTATTTGCAGGTAATGAGAAGATGGTCTTTGATAAGCTAAATAAACTAGTACTGGCCACAAATCAAAATTATGAAACAATTAAGGTGGCAGTCCAGGGCTTGGAGGAGAAGTTAGTGTCTTCTGTTTAGACTGCAGTCAAAGCCGAAATTGTTCAACCACTTGCAGGTCTGAAAGAAGAGGTCCAGAAGTTGACCAGATCAGTGACAAGTCTGGAGAATAGGCCAGCCCTTGATCAGAGTACCATCATCAGCAACATAAGTGATGAATGTGCCAGAAAGTTCAAAGTCATGATGCTGAAAGAACTTACTGATGAGGTCTCTGCATCTGTACTCAGAAACATTCAAGATGGGTTGCTGCCTCAGGTTGTTAACATGATTGAGAATGAACTGCCCAAGAACTTGCCTTCTGAAGTTGAAATATTGAAAAAGGAAGTTATAGGGCTCAGAAAAACGGTGAATATAACTTCTCCAGTAGCAGGTCGTACTTTTGGGTCTTCTGACAGACACATGCTGGAACAATTATGGAATGACCTCAAGTCAAGAACTGGTGGTCATTCCAAGGGGGAAAAATCTGCTACTGCTGAGAATGTGTTGGAAAAGAAAAAAGAAGAGGTATTGAAACAAGTGACTGGTACTGATGCCAGTGCACAAGAAGCTCAAAAAGCCCTTGGTACTGAAGCCATTGTGCAAGAGGAAGAAGCTGCTGGTACTGATGCCAGTGAGCCACAATTTGAAGAATTCCCAGATATCACAACCACATTGAAATCACTAAAAAGAAAGAAGCATGTGGTATCTGGAGGTGAAATTGAAGAGGAAACCACTGAAGGTTCTCCAGAAAGAGTGTCAGTTGATGTTGAAACTTCTAAGAGACTGGAGCAGGAAGGTATTATGATTGACATCTTCAAAAGACTTCAGAAAGATGAACTGCTGGCCCACAAAAGGGAGATGACAAAAATGGGGACTCTTGATTCTTACAATTCTGGCAGGTTAGGCATTCATGTTGATGTGTATAAAGGAATGAAGGAAGACCCCAGAGTTCATCAATGTCTGGATGCTATGAATGATGTTTATGTTCGCTCCAGATATTCTCAAGAAGAACAGAAATTTGATGTTGAAACCTATGGTGTTAGTGTGGAGGAATTGGTTAGGCAAAGAAAGGAGGAACTGGTGAACCTCCAGAAAAAGGTCAGACACAATGCATTTAAGCAATTAAAGTTGTTTCCTTAAATGCATGCAACCATATTTGTACGGCATAATAAATTCACTATTGAATTTATTTGCCTATAAATACCGAGTCATTTCCTTGTACAAATTACTTTTTGCAATTTGGTGAACTTGCTTAAATACTCTCGATCGCAAATAGGAATACTTCACAACTTTAAGTATTTCGATCTAAGGAGAATATTTAGCAAGAATAGATCATTTGTAATTCATAGATTGTTAGGATACTTACACTTGTGTAATATCTTGGTTCCGCAACAATCTTGTATTTTATTTAAACATCATAAATAAAATACACTTGAAAATTACATTGTGTTTCACCACTTAAATTATTTATTACTTTAAGTCTTGTATTACTTTACTTATATTCTTGCATTTACATTTAAAGTAATAATAGTCCATTATATTGCATACTTGACTTGTTGTATTTTACACTAGTGGGTTAAACCATCAAGTGAGGGACTTACAAGATTGACTACTTATACACAATCAGGTTAAAAAAAGACAAAAGTTCGTCACTTTTTGATGACGTTTAAGTAATTTTTAGTTTAACTTTTACGTGTTGCGATTAATGTTTTTCCTTGGTTTGGTACTAAATGTTGTTTCTTTTGGTGTGTAGTAAACAATAGCTTCGCCTGGCAACTCTTGCTATTAATGAGTCGAATGCAAATTGTGGAAAGAGAGTGGTGGCTATAGGATTTGACAACAACGAAGCCTACAAACAACTTCTACTTACTGCTCCCAGATTGGGTCAGTTAATCTCCGGTTCCATCCCAACTGAAGAGACCCTATACCAGTCAATTATTGGGTCAATAAATATACATGTAATTATTGACTTTCTTTAATTTGGTTTCTATATACTTTCATTGCAATTACTTCAGAAACTAAGTATTTCAGCTGTTGGAAAAGGGGAAAAGCTTTAAAGTAGACAAATCTCTTAAATAAGTACTTTGTTATGGTGTCTCTGCTGGATCTCATAGGACGTATTTCTGGTGTTCTGATTGTTTTATAGTCGTTCAGGTGATGAAGCAACTATACTTTATGCTGCAAGCTGGGTACGAGATGTAGGTGTTGGGTGTTTTGATTTTTTTATAGCCATTTCTCTCCAATGCCACATGATACAAGTTGCCCCGTATTAGGCAATGCCAATTCGTAGCGGGCTTACATGACCAGCGCACCTGATTATAGAATTGCATTCAAGAGAGGATCATGGAGACCCAAAAAAGTATAATCCTGAAAAAGTATAATCCTGAAACCCTTCAACAAAATGATGACCCAAATTAGTCTACTTGATCAATGGGAAGATCATGAAGCTCTTTCATGTTTAACTGTCTACCTAGGATGTACATTTTACTTTCTCATTATAAAATTAGTCAATTTTGTGACCAATTTTATTAAGATATAGATTGTTATCGTAAGGTGCATATCATTTAGAGCTTTATGCTGCAAAATTCCTTGTTAGATAATGAATTATACCCTAGTGAAAATGCTTTGTATGAGTGCCAAAGTTATGTTTTTAGTTTTCATTCTCTTCAAATTTGAAATATACTTTGTATATCTTACAATGTTAGTTACCTATCACGATCCAGAAGTAAGTCATTATAAATTCCCCTCATCCATTCATGTTTAATGAAATATTCAAATATATGTCCTATTCCTTTTATTAGGCCTTTTGTTATGTTAGTGTCAGGCAATTAATCCCATTTGGCTGCATTGGCTGGAAACAAAATCACTACGCTACATCATGATAACACTAAAATTTGTTAACAAATGAGAGAAATGCAAACAAAGTCGAATGTTTTTCAAAAGGTTTTGGTCACGACATCATCTATCATATCATATGACATATTACACAAGGTAGTAATTTAACGTTACGACATCTCGCACACTATAAACCAGAGCCGCTGCAACGCGCGGACACTAGACTAGTATATATAATGGGAAAATAACGCGGGAAAATAACTTAATAAGTTAAATAAACCAATGGTGAAAGATAAGAATGGGCCATTTTAAAAAAACTTAACAGGGACCAAACTAAAAGTCCAAGACCAATACCATGTATATTCATGTAATGTATATAAAAACAAAAATAGTTACCCTAATCCATTTACCCCTCTTCGGCTCTTCCTCCATCCGCCCCCTCCCTTTATCTCAAAGTCTCAAACACATGCCTACCAAAGTTTAATGCCGCTGCCATTTTTTCAATTGAGGTAAATCGGTGATTACATACAAACTTTCTCTATGAATGATATAGTAATATTGTAAAATACAAGTAATTGGGTCATATATGATAATAGTATAAGTCCAGGGTAGAATGTGTAATATTTTGAATGTTTGTTGGGAGAGAGCCGTTATTCCCGTTGACTTGTCAACAAGAGCGGTTATTATTGTTTTTGGGTATAAATACCCGATTATGTTGATAATAATGGAGGAATCCCAAATTTGTAAGAAATCTCTTCTTCTCCAATTCATTTTCTCTATATCAAATTGGTATCAGAGCTCCGATCACCGGAGATCCGATTCCACCACCGTACTTTCGATTGAAATTCCGATTCAGTTCCGATCGTCGTTGATTCTCTTATCCTAAAATCATGGCGCCGGAAACTAGAACTCAGGATTTTGAAAGGTTTCAGAAAGAATTCGCTCATAATAAAAAAGATACGGCTTCTACAATGGAATCTATGATCAGTATGAGAGCCGCCATGGATGATATGGCCAAACGCCTTGATGAATTGCAGAATCGCCAAACCCTAACTGTTCGTAACGACGGTGAGCCGGTAAGTAATAATAAGCTCACAAAGCTTGATTTTCCTCGATTTAATGGCGATGAGGTTGATCGATGGTTGTATAAATGTGATCATTTCTTCAAAATGGATGATACGATTGAAACTCAAAAAGCGAGGTATGCCGCCATTCATATGGATGGCAGAGCTTTGCAGTGGCATCTAGCATACATGAATTCAAGTCAGAAGGCCATGGAAGACATAAGGTGGGAAGATTATGCCAGATCCACCACTGCTAGGTTTCTACTACTTTGATAGAGGGATTGAAAACAGAAATTAAATGTCCAATTTGTATGTTTGAAATAAGAATCATTCTTCTTTTGTGGCCATCTTACTTTATCTCCAAGTTCTCTTAGAGCCATTATAACACCAGGCGTGCCAACTGAAAAACAGTATGTTGAAAGAGTAGGATAATCAACCCCATCATCTTCTTCAACTGCATTAACTTGATTATTGACATGTCTTGTGTAAGGTTTGCTTCTTGGCTTGAATACTGGAGTTTCCTTCCGATTTGGACGATCATATGACAAGGCTTCTAATTTTGAAGAAGTCAATTCATTTTCTTCAAGCCTTATAAATCTTGCAGCTCTGGCTTTTGCTTCATCCAAATTTCTGCATGGTGTCATTATAAGATCTTCCTGGAACTTGGATCCCAGTTTGAGGCCTCTCTGCAAAGCTTGGATAGCGGTCAACATATCCAATTTTGGAATATTAAGTGACTCCTTTGTAAACCTGGTCATAAAATCTCTAAGGGATTCGTTAGGTTTTTGAGTAACTTTATAAAGATCATCTGTCAATTTTTCAAAAGTTCTACTACAAGAAAATTGACTATAAAATAAATTAGTTAAATCTGCAAAAGAATTAATAGATAAAAGAGGCAAACTCTGCAACCATTTTAAGGCTGATCCAGAAAGTGTAGATCCAAAGCTTCTACATAAGCAAGCTTCTTTTAGATTGGAGGGAATGGGCACAGTCTCCATCTTCTCCAAGTATAGTGCTATATGCTCTTGAGGATCTGTAGTTCCATCATATGGCTTCATATTTGGAACTTGAAACTTCTTTGGTATCTCTACATTGGCGATCCTGTCACCATATCTATTTATAAGATAATATGCAGGGTTGACTTCTGAAATTGGATTACAAAACCCAGGAACAGTAGAGATCATATCTTTCAGTCTTTGAAACTCCCTTGCAATGTAGTCGTTCGTCGTTTGACCCTGCGATGAGTTAGCAAAACCAAAAGAACCAGAAAAATTATTAGCGTTATGTAAACCTACACCCATGGACGCAGATGTCCCAGCAGCATGAGTATTTTGTGGAATATTGCTCCCAAAATCGGAGTCGCAGTTGGGAACGACATGCTTGATGTAGACCCAGGGGCTGCAGATGGCCCTGGGGTTGAGAACAGATTTCTTAGAGTGAACGATGGTCCATTCTCCGAAATTCTAGATTGCAAGATCTTAAATTGAGTTTGATTATACTCCTGATTCGTTATAATCGTATCATTAAGATTCTGCAAAATAGTAAATAGGTTAGGAATATTATCAGAGTCATTATTTTGAGCAGAATTTCCAGGTCCAATATTAAATGGATCCGGGTTGCCATCGGCATCATAAAAGTTGTTTCGTCCATTCTGGCCAGATCTCATGTTGAACTGGGATGAATACCCAATAGGATTATCTCCAGCAGCATTAAAGTCTATGTTCTGATCAGCAGGCCCTTTATCCTTGCTTTGATTCGAGCTTCGAATCGTATTGTTCCTATTTCTTCGATACGAATTATTTCCTGCAGAGTGACCCATCATAGAAGAAGAAATAACAAGAGTAGTTTGCGAGGAGTTAGTTGGTTGAGTCGACATTTTCGGAATTAATTTCGGAAAATTAGTTTTCTTTGATAAAAAATGAAAATTTTAATCGATCGAAAGCACCTTTTGCCCCACGGTGGGTGTTATGGGCGAAATTTCAAGTACCAATATCCTGAAGGTCCAAGATCTTGACATACTAGGATCTTGATATAGTTGAATATTCTGATTACTTATTAATATTTTGCTAACGTTATGTTTCAACTATTATTATCATTTCCACATGAGATAAGCATGCCGATTCCAGAATATTCGATATAAAGCCAAGGAAAATACCTCCAACGGTAAAGAAAGGATTTCACACATGGGATTAATCTTCAACACGCAAAGAAGACTTAGTCTGCCAAGATATTCGGACTTCAAGTTTATTTCAGCATGAGGAGAAAAGCTTCAATGTTCACAAGACTGGTCAAGATATGCTCCAACGTTCAAATCAACGAAGACCTGGAAGATCCCTACAATCTCGCATAGTTAGTTAGATCCTAGATCTATATAATGAATGAGGCTGATCGATCTTAGGATATCGTATTTTTTTATTCACAGCATACTACTCACTTGTATTCACATACACTGTTCTTGCTACATTCATTCACACACTTAGATACATCGATCAACCGAATTCCACCAATTGTAAACATTTAATAACAATTAATAAGAGAACAAAGGCAGGGACGATTGCTTCCTCCCGGGGTTTTTATGCCGGCGATCCTTAAAGGATTAAGGGCTTTTCCTCGTTAACAAAACTCGGTGTTCTTGCTCTTTACTCTTTACTTTTCAAGCATTATTTATTAGATCTTTACTTTGATTAGCAATATTTATCATTAGTTCCTTTATTTTGATACTTATAATTCTGATGATCATTGTTTTAGACCATAATTTCTTGTTTAGTCGACATAATCGGTTATCAAATCTTTTTATTAAACGCATCTTTGAATCTAAACATATTTGGCGCCCACCGTGGGGCAAAAGGTGCTTTCAATCGATTAAGAATTTTCAATTTTAATCAAAGAAATCAAAATTTGTCTTCTTTTTATCAGATTATGTCGAATAGACAGGGAAAGAGGTTTTTCAAAAGTAGAAACACGGGGACATTTGATGCAAGGAGAAAACTCAAACATTCTTACCCTTTTTTATATGCTAACGAAAATTTGTTTTCTATCATTAGTCGAATTGAAACAGATTTGGAGAGAAGGAGTTCTGAAATCATGAGAGATCTAAAAATACTGCAGCTGAGATTTTTAGATATTCTTAAACTTCAAGCAATTGTAGAAAGATCCAAAGATTTGGATCCTTACGCTATAGAAAGCCTGGGAATTGAAGACTTAAAACGGCAAAAGATAAATCATGAACCAGAAGTTATGAAAGAAACTTCCAACCTTAAGGAAGCACGACCTCAAGGTATTGATTCTTTTGATTCTAACAAAATGGCAATTGCAGGTACGCTGCCTAAAAACAGTGTTGATATACCAAGAAACTCTGATCTAAAGGTTTGGAACATGGAAATGCAAATCTATAAATTATGATTTCCTTGAACTAACTACTCAAAGCAATTTTAGTATTGAGATTGTTCTAGACAGGTAGAAGTGCATCAGCTATCACTCAGCAAACATATGCATTACAACGTGGAACAAGGTCTTCACCTTTTGGCTTTCATGCCAACTTTTGGTTGAAGGTTTTCACCTTCTCTTAAATTCGCCCGTGTTGCACGTTAATTAATTTCACGGTTGAAGGGTTAAATTCCAAGATCGTCGAAATTAATTCTATTGGTTGTCAGTTTTACCATCGATCTCCCGAAATTGGCTAACCACGCCATCTCCCGAAATTGGCTAACCACGCCACCCAAAAAATCATTTCCTCAAAATTGGCCAACCAAGCCACTCAATTTACTCAAGAGACTGGGGACACCCCCTAGATCTTAAGAGCCCAATATCCCCTTGGCGATCTGAAGATCAATATCTTCAATCTCAAACATCAATGGGTTTTAGGACTCCCATTCCTAAAACTCATTCCCACACAAATTAATATAATTCTTTGTTTTTATTTGATATGCATTAACTTCAGGGAAACAAGTAGGAATAATTGCCATCAGAATATTTTGACAAGTGATTGAAGACTGGCGATTAATAAAGAGGCTGAAAGCTAGCAAGTCATAGCCTACAAGTGGGACTATAAATACGCTTACAAGGTGCATGTATTCAACTCTCTATTTGTCATTTTTTACTGTTTTCATGATTAGAGACATTTAAATCATTTATTGACTGACACATAAAAAAAATATATATACTGTTTATAAGAAGAATATGAGAAAAGCCTATATACGAGTAGCAGGCAACAAAATTTTACCAAAGTTATACTACCTATAGTCAAAATAAGATAAAGGATGAAACGTTTATACCTTCAAAAAAAGGGGATGACCCGCTTCACCTGCAAATAAAAATAAGAGGCACCAATCTACAATAAATCAACATAACAAATATCCGAAATACTTGCTTTTTGAAATTTGAAAATTGTGCTCAAAAAGCACTGGGACAACTCCCTTAGCAAGCATAGTCCTAAATAAAGTTCAGAAGTACTAAGTTAATTGCACCACCACGGTTAATCATCCCAGATTAACCACACCCCAGAGAAATTGTTTAAAATTACAAACCACAATCCAAATTGTAAGTCCCCCGGGTCTTACTGAACCGAGATTGACTTAAGGATATGTCGAGGTGCGGAATTCCTCGAGATAACCCACGGTTTTTATATCTAGCTTTTATGATATATATATATATATATATATATATATATATATCTTTGCGTGAACATAAACACTCGTATTTGGTTACTATAGTGAAACGGCTCTCCGGACGCACTTTATCAACCAACGTGATAATCTGCAGTCTACAAGCCGACCAAACCGGGTGTGTGTTTGCGGTTCGTGCGTGAGATCGAGTATTACCCACAAGATCACTATATGCGTGTTCTTATAGTTTCTCTCTCTAGGATTTGCCCGTTTCTCTCTCTACACTCTTGTTGAAATCACGCATACACACACCCTCTATTTATAGGCAAGTGACAAAAACTCTCAAATCCTATTGGATTTGAGTGTTCTCATGTCAAGCCCATAAGCTCATTAGGGTTTTGGCCTTGTTTGAGAGTTCTTGTGTACAAGCATGCTTTTGCTTGTTTCCACAGGAACTCTCAAACTGTTTGAGTGTTCTCTTCACAAGCAACTATTTGCTCGTTCCCAAGAACCCTCAAATGACCATTTGAGTGTTCTTTCCACAAGCAACTATTTGCTCGTTCCCAAGAACCCTCAAATGACCATTTGAGTGTTCTTTCCACAAGCAACTATTTGCTCGTTCCCAAGAACCCTCAAATAACACTTAGGAATATTTGAGTTAATGTTTCTACTGCTGTCAAGACGCAGAAACAACATTAACTCAGCTAATGTTTCTACTGCTGTAAATACGCAGAAACAACATTAGCTCAGACAATGTTTCTACTGCTGTAAATACGCAGAAACAACATTAGCTCAGACAATGTTTCTACTGCTGTAAATACGCAGAAACAACATTGTCTGTATTACCTATTGGAAGTGTACATTAAGTTAATGTTTCTACTGCTGTAAATACGCAGAAACAACATTAAGTTAATGTTTCTACTGCTGTAAATACGCAGAAACAACATTAACTTAATCCTCCATTGGAAGTATATTAAGATAATATTTCTACTGCTGTAAAACGCAGGAACAATATTATCTTAATAACTCATTACATGTAATGTTTATATTCATGTCAAGAACCTGCAAAACATAAATAAACAAACATATAAACATAAAAGGATCCCAACATGATCAACAATATATGCCAAGGTAACATTATCGACAAACGGTAATTACAAGATAAATTACAAGACTTGAACATATAAAATACATGACACATCTAGAATGCTCTTGTCACTAAGGGATATGCACCAACAGTCCCCCCCTTGACATTAGCATCTAGATGTGGTCTTCAAGTCTTCGTTTGTCATCCTAAGTGCTGGCCAAAAAACCCTCTTTAGGAACTTCAGGTGTTGCATCCACTGGACTCCTGCTCTTCTTCTCAGTCACTTCAGCAGTTTCTGACTCCCGATTTGAGTCCAACTCTGGTTGACTGTATACCTCAACCTTGCCCTTTGCACCGGTTGTTTGTAGAGACAGCTCATTGTTCCCTTTACTTTTGGATCAAGTAGATCAAGTATTGCATTAAGATATGAACACTTGTCTTGAGCTGCAGAGACTGACGGATTATCAAACATGCTCCCATACTCATCAAAATTGAAGTACGCAGCAACGTCGTCCAGGAGTTCACTCCCAACTTCTTCCTCAGTAGTTGGTCTGACCTGAATGCCGACTCTTTCTCCTCCAGTCGGTTGTTCCTGAATACCAGCCACTGTTAGAAATCCAAAATAGTGATAAATTGTAATTAAGATTAGAGGACATTCTTGTTGTTAAGTCATAGATAAATGATTACTAAGGTTGAGGGGCTAATTGTGATAATTGGCAAAGTTGTATTGTTAGACTATAAATAGCCCTCACACCTTAGAAATCATAACAAGAACAGAACTAACATTTCATTCCTTACACAATTAATTCCAATCTTTCAGTTTATTCGAGCTTTCTCTCTCAAAACACACACACACACACCAAGAACACACACTAACCAACCGCCATTGTTAGATCGAATTCAGAGCTTAAATCGTGTTATAACAAGTGGTATCAGAGCGAAACATCAATCTGATGACGATCCATAACTGAATTTGATCACAATTTCATCAAAATCAAGTTTATTCTCAAATTCTGTTCGAAATATCTCACCTACTGGTTCTTCAAAATTCACACATCAAATCTCATAAAATCACAATTGTTTGTTCATCAATAGATTCGTGGCTATTGATAACATAATCCTGTCAATTTTCAAGTTCCAATTCAATCTAAATCTCGAGATTGAATTTGAGTTTTGGCGCGTAATTTCAGGGATTTGAATCTGTTGTGTTTTAGGTTGAATTTTGTTCATAATCGTGTTGCGGACAGAAATTGAAACAGATTGGAAGTGATTTCGTGATCTAACTCCTTGTAATTCTTAAGAAATCGAAGTTTTAAAAATGATAGAAGGAGATGATGGTGTTTGAGGTATTTGTGTTCTGGGGGGTGGTGATCGGATTTGTTTTGGAGAACCAGAAGCAGTCTTTTCAGAAGAAGATTCGGCTTGAGCTTTGCTTTTGAGATTCTTTGAAGAACTCTTTTTCTTCTTCTTTTGGTGCACTTGCTTACTTAGCCTTAACACAAACATCTCGCCTTTTTGTTTCTTTTTCTTTGGCTTACTGGAACTGGATTCACCCTCACGCTCTTTTCTTTTCACACTTGACCCCTCACCAGGTGTCCTATGTACAGCTTGGGCAAGAACCGGGAGGTTTTCCGGTCCCATTGCTGTTCTAATCCAGTCCAGATAAGCTTTCTTATCATCATCAGCATCTGAAACCATATCTAAAAGAAATGATGGAATCAAGAAAGTATGGTTAGCAGTTCCAGAATCTCTAACATACTTATAAAAATGTATGATCACTTTGCTGCTGTCTGGAAGCCTTGGAATGCTTCTCTCTTGTCTTATGGCACTGTAGACAATTGCTGTTAGAAATCTTATAAATGGAATATACTTCTTGGGAGCAGAAACTTTGCCATTTACTAGTACGATCAACTGATCCCACAGAAGTTGAGCAATGTCGTAATGTCTGTTGAAAACAACAGCATAGAAGATGTGCAGCATTGGCTGTGTCAGATTGTCCATCCCTCTTGTGTAAGGAGTTAAGCAGTTGCTTAGGATGGAGTACACATAATACCATATCTTTGGAAGATTTTTCAATTTGAAATCTTTGGTTCTAGACAAAGCACCTTCATAGCCAATTGAAATTAGAGCAGCAAACATCTCTTCATTGGACTCAAATTCATCATATTCAACATGTCCATTGAAGTCTGCTTCAGGTAATCTTAAAATCCTTCTGAAGTCATCTATATTGAATTCAAACTCATAGGTTGTATCTCCTGACGTCAATTGATATTGAAAGTAGCCTTGACGACGTAGTTCAGGAGATTTTGACTTGGATTTAGTTGGATCATAAGGTTGAACAAATGTAATCGATCTCCACATATCAAAAAGATAGACTTCTGCTAAGTCTTGTTCAACAGTGAGTGCATATGTGAGATGATGATTGTGAAGAATTCTCGGAACAATTTGAAAGCCGGGAGCAACGTTGAAGGCTTACCTGACTATAAGTATGAAAGTGAGCATGTCTGTCCTTCTTGTGCTGTTGGGAAAATTAAGAGAGTTTCTCATAAACCGAAGAAATCTCCAAATTCTTTGGCACCTCTTCATTTGCTTCACATGGATCTTTGTGGGCCGATGAAAGTACAAAGCCGA
>CM067172.1:113484792-113543886 GCA_034093135.1 Erigeron breviscapus
TTGGGAACAAGCAAATGTATGCTTGTTCAGAAGAACTCTCAAACAGGCCAAACCCTAATGGGCTTGGGCTGACACAGAAACACGCAAACCCACTAGGATTTGCGTGTTCCAGCCCTTGCCTATATATATGGGTGTGTGTTTGATAGGCCCCAAAGGAGATAACAGGTTGGTGATTAGTATTCTGCAGGGACTGAACCTGTAAAAAGAAAGAAGTGAAGGGACTGCTCTGTATGGCGGTGAAGAGTTGAAGGGGCTTTATGCAAATCTGGAAGTTATACAATATATATACACAATATTCTTGTGTATTATTCATTCATTCATTCTTTTCATTGTCTTCGATATAATTTTCTCTGTAATCGTTTTTTCCCAATTAGGGTTTTTAATACCTAATCAAATATCATCTTGATATTTGATATATTTCTGTAATCGATCGATATATATAATCATAATAATAATAATAATAATATTTGTTCTTCTTATTCTGAGGTTCGATCCTTATTCAATTCCAAATCTATATCTCATAATAACTATTTTCATATGCTATACACACAAATTTCCCATTTCTTGTGCAGAAAAGGAACAAATGCGTCGAACCCTGAAATACTCACGAATAGAGTGTCCGTGTGCTTAATTCATCTTCCAGAACGGCTTATCATTAATTTAGCGTACTTGGAGGGTAACCTTAAAGTTCTCAAGTCTTTATGTTCTATATTTCGCCAGCATAATTTCTGAGTATTTTACTTTTATGGGAAAAACATGATACATTACGAAGCTTGTCCTACAACTACCCATATACTAGTAGTTTTTTCGTTTACCGATGTACGATTTTTGAGATAAAACTGTAGAGTTATGTATTTATTATGTATATTGTAGGGTTTTATTGTCATTGGTAGATAGTAAGTAGACTTAGCTTGTAATTTTATGTTTTCCCTTTGTATTTAAGCCTAACAATGGGCTTAATTTTAAGGTTAATGAAATCAATCATTCACTACTTTTCTAAGTTTTCACATGGTATCAAAGCCATCTCTAATCCTTCATTTCAATTTCAATCACAATTCATTCATTTTCTAAAACTAAATTATCTATTCGTTCGTTTTCTTATTGCGGTGTTCGATTTGAAAATTAATTCTTTGTTTGATTCTTGGTCATTGCAATTGCAATTAATTCTTTCAGTGTTGATTTCAAAATTTGACTCATCTACATATCTATTAGCCGCCTTTCAAAAATCATATTGTTCCTCTATTAGTTTCAATTGCTCAGTAGACATTATTACTTATTTTTTGTTGCCGCTATTTTGTGAGCCGCCATAATCTTCGAGCCCTGTTTTTTTTTCCTTCTGTGTACGTGATTAAGCCGCCATTCATTGTCCTTTGTTTTGTTTCTTAGTAGCCGCAATACATTTATTCTTGAAACCCTACCCATTTGATAAGTTCCATTCTATACAGACTTATTTTTCATCCCTTCATAGAATTTATTCACAGAATTTGTCTCCACAAATTTAAGTCCATAGAATTTATTTGTACGGAATTTATTTCACAGAGTTAATTCCGTAGAACTTAATCCTATTTGGCTTAGCACAGAACTTGTTTTCGCAGAAGTAATTTTACCGAATTTACTTCACAGAACTTGTACAATTTGTCCATAGAACTTATCCAGAGAATTTGTTTGGAGAATTTGTTTGGAGAGTTTATTAAGAGAATTTGTCAATCCACCGAATTTGTGAAGAGGATTTGTTCGGAGAGTTTATTCCATAGACTTTAAAAGTTAAATTCAAAGACCTTGAAGTTAGTTATTTGGTGATATTTTCTGTTGCAATTCCTTTTAAAAGCTTTACTTTTCAAGATTTCTTTCAGATATGTCAGACAATGCACAATGGCTTCATAGTTGGTACAAAGTTCTGGTTAGTAATGAAGGTGTCGTGTTTGGCGTAGCTCCCAATGGAAAGAGATCAAAGTTTTTCTGTACAAACTGTCGTATATAGGGACACAACATTGATAGATGTTTCAAAGTTTGTACCAATAATTATGAAGGTAAATCTAAACCGATTATTGCACCACCTGTTTCTACTACTATTATTCCTTCGACTGCTCCAGTTTTTACTCAAGAACAGATGCGTCAATTAACCGCTATGTTGTCACAACATAATTTAAGTCCTCGCTGGGAGTAGATTTGTCTGCTGCTTATCTAGCTGGTAAGCGATTCTGTTTTTTCATTTGTTGGAAAAGAGTTGGGTAGTTGATAGTGGTGCTACTGATCACATGACACCGGATCTTCACATGTTTCTTGATTACACTGTTGTTGCTAAACCATGTTATATAGAAATGCCTAATGGTCAAAAGGCAAGAGTTCATCACATTGGTTCTGTTCGTCTTAATGAACATGTCATTCTCAAAAACGTGTTTCATGTACCGGACTTTCAGTTTAATCTTTTGTCCGTGTACAAAGTCTTACATCAGTATAATGCTTCCATCACTTTTACTACTGCTTGTGGTGTTCTTAACATTCCTACGATGCAACAACCTCTTGTTCTTGGGAATGTTCAGCATGGGTTATATTTTGTTGCATCTTCTGATAAGGCCACTTCCACTCCGGTGCTATCTCTTACTGCTTCCAACACCAAGTATTCAGCTCAACTTTGGCATTGTCGTCTTCGGCATTTGCCTTTCGACCGAATCAAATGTATTGATTCGTTGCGGTGTTCTTCTTCTGTGCCTTCAGATATCTGTGTTACTTGCCCAAAAGCACGAATGAATAGGCTTTCATTCCCTTCTAGTTCTATCAAAACATCTGCCATATTTGAATTAATTCATGTTGATATATGGGGTCCTTACTCTAGACCTACTCATAATGGTTTTAGGTATTTCCTAACCATCGTTGATGATTATTCTCGGTCCACTTGGACTCATATGCTTGCTACTAAGAGTGCTGCTTTTCAAACTCTTTCTGGTTTCATTGCTTATATTGAGAACCATTTTAAGATCACTGTCAAAATTATTCGCACAGACAATGGGATTGAGTTCAAAGATACGAGAGCAAATGAATTCTATTCTCAGAAGGGGATCATCCATCAAACGTCTTGCAATGCTACACCCCAACAGAATGGTGTTGTTGAACGCAAACATAAACACCTTCTCGAAACTGCTAGAGCTCTTTTCTTTCAAGCTAATCTTCCCATTTCATATTGGGGAGAATGCTTTCTCACTGCGTCATATTTGATAAATAGATTTCCATTGTCAATCCTTCAAAATAAGACACCATATGAAATGTTAACCAATGAAACTCCTTCATATGATCATATTCGTTCGTTCGGGTGTTTGTGTTATGTTTCCACCCCTCAACATGGCAGGCTTAAATTTGAATCTCGTTCTATCCCATGTGTTTTCTTGGGATATCCTTTTGGTAAGAAAGCCTACAAATGTCTTACCTTCAGACCCGCCAAATTATTTATAGTCGTGATGTTGTCTTCCATGAACAACATTTTCCTTTTCACTATTTGCCAAAGCATCTCGATACAATCGTATTTCCCTTGCCACTTGAGGACCCTTCTCACAATTTTGTTCCTAAAAACACTACACCTACTACACCTTCAGATTCAGTTTCAGCACAGATTCCCAATGACACCCCTTTGCATGATGAACCTTCTGCACATATTATTCCAGACACTCTTGCTCGAAATACTCAAGATTCCACAAATGCTTCCGCGCCTGTTACTCTAGATTCCACAAATGCTTCCGCACCTGTTACTTCCATAAATTCTTCCGCACCTGCTACTTCTGCACCCCTTAGCCAGAATACTGCTGAGCCTGTTCCTGTTCGTCGCTCTGAGCGAATTCCCATGCAACCTGCTCATCTGAAAGATTTTGTCTGCCCCAAATCTACAACTCCCAAACACTGGTGTAATCTAGTTTCCTTTTCAAGTTTGCCAGTTCCACATCAAGCCTTTTCAGTTCATGCTAGCACTTTCAGTGAACCTAGATCTTATAATGAGGCATCAAAAAATCCGGACTGGGTACAAGCAATGAATAAAGAAATTGATGCTCTTCAAGCTAATGGCACTTGGGAAGTGTGTGATCTTCCTCCCGGCAAGAAAGCATTGGGTAATCGTTGGGTTTACAAGGTTAAGCTCAAATCTGATGGTTCATTGGAACGTTTCAAAGGCAGATTGGTCGTTCAGGGTAATCATCAACGCGAGGGCGTTGATTATTTTGATACTTTTTCTCCCGTTGTCAAAATGGCAACTGTTCGTAGTATTCTTGCTATTGCTGCTTCTAAGCACTGGAAAATACATCAGATGGATGTCAATAATGCTTTTCTTCATGGAGATCTTTCTGAGGAGGTTTATATGAAGATGCCTCTTGGTATTCCTAATCCTGAAAACAAGGTTTGTCGACTTCGAAAGTCTCTTTATGGTCTCAAACAAGCGAGTCGACAATGGTTTCAAAACTTCCACTGCACTTCAAGATCAAGGTTTCACACAGTCCAGGAATGATTAGTCTTTTTCTCAAGACCATTGATGGTGAAATGACTATTGTTGCAGTTTATGTTGATGACATCTTGGTTACTGGTTCAGATCCAAATTCCGTTTCTCAACTCAAGGCTTTTCTACATCAGGAGTTCACCATTAAAGACTTGGGTTTTCTTAATTACTTTATGGGGTTGGAGGTTCATTATTCTACCAATGGCATCGTTCTCACTCAGCGCAAGTTTACTCAAGAATTACTTGTTGATGCTGGTTTCCTTGATGTAAAGCCAGTGGTTACTCCACTCCCACAAAACATGAAGTTTTCCGATCCATGCAGTCCTTACCTTAAGGACCAGTCCACTTACCGTTCTTTGATCGAAAAAATTAATTTCTTGACACACACTCGTCCTGATTTGGCCTTTGCGGTTCAGACTTTGAGTCAATTTCTACAGAATCCGCAACAAATTCATTTGGATGGAGTTCATCATTTGCTACGGTATCTGAAGGGGACCAGCGAACGGGGTATTTTGCTCAATGGTACGGATCAACTCAGTCTACATGCTTATTCTGATTCAGATTGGGCCGCTTGTCCCATTTCTCGTCGGTCAGTCACTGGGTATGTCATTCTATTCGGCGGATCTCCAATTAGTTGGAAATCTAAAAAGTAGTCTACGATTTCACGTTCGTCCTCTGAAGCTGAGTATCGTGCCATGGCTGCGGCAGCAGCTGAAATTACCTGGCTAATTCGCCTACTCGAAGAGTTAGGTGTTACTGGTTTAAAACCTGTCACCCTTCATTGTAATAATCAATCTGCGTTGCATATTGCCAAGAATCCTGTATTCCATGAACGAACAAAGCATATTGAAATTGAATTGATCCAACTAGTTACTTACCAACACAAAACCAACTTTGACGTCTTACCAAGGTGTTACCCTCCAATCAGTTTCAGCAGTTGTTGTCCAAGCTGGGAATGTCACAATCTCATCCTCCATCTTGAGGGGGGGTGTAGAGTTATGTATTTATTTATATATCTTGTAGGGTCTTTATTGTCATTAGGTAGATAGTAGTAGACTTAGTTTGTAATTTATGTTTTCCCTTTGTATTTAAGCCTAACAATGAATTCAACAAACTCAGAAAGTTGCCCTTCAAGCACTTAGAAATGCCTCAGCCACTGAAACTCTTGTTTGGTCTCTCAAGTAAGACTGTTTGATCCTATTCCTTATACTTCCATCTATGTTCTCATATAGGAAGCAAGAACACTAAATACTTAGTCTTGGCAAAATTACACAGATTTGTACCAGGCTAAAATATTGAACCGGGTTTGGTTAAAGGCTTTTTGTTATTTTTGGCGTTTTTTCTATACTTGTTAATCTATAGAATTTATGTTTACCATAATTTAATTTAATTTAAAAAATAATAAGTTTCTGAATAATGACGTTGCAGGTTTTTATGCATTAAAATAACTGACCTGTTCGAACCAACTTATAGGCATAACCTTTTCGCTAACTTTTTCATTTACATGTTTGAGCCGATTGACCCACTGTTAAGTTAATGGTCAAAAGCGTCGCCTATAGGTCACCCATGACCCTTTGACCCTCTGATAATATGTCACTATAGTTATCAATTTTATAAATGACTCTATATCAAAATGTACTTCGTCACTGTTAACCGGAATCTAAACGACCACTAATGTAACCAGTGGAGGATCTTGGCAAGTGCTACGTAGGCCAGCGCACAGGGCCCCGACGTTAAGACGGCCCCCGATTTTTAAATGTTCGTAGTTATATGTTTATATACAGAGTTAATTGCATTTTTGGTCCTTGTGGTTTGTATGTTTTTGCAGGTTCAGGACCTTTTCAGGTTTCATTGCATTTTTTGTCCCTATTTTCGGAAACCTTTTGCAAATTTGGTACAAATTAACGGTGGTTGTTAAATGAAGCCGTTAAGTGCTGTTAAAATTAAAAATGGTGTTTAATTGTAAATTTCTAAAAAGTGTAAGGGGTATTTGTGTCAATAGTGTTAGTCAAAAAGTTTGTCCTGTTAACACAATTTATTCATTTTATTGCTTTTATATCCATTTCTTTTATTTAAAAAAAAAGAAAAATTTTTTTCTGCAAACTTCCCTCTTCGATTTCCGTTTTCGCGATTTGTCAAATTGATCTGAAAAACATCAGGTTTTGTTCGCGATCCGATTCCGGTCATATTCATATTTTAAGTTTTCCGATTCATCGAGATTCATTGACAGTTACTTTTCCGGCGAATTTTCCGGCAAAGTTTTTTGACAGAATAATAGGCTAGGGTTTGTGCGGAATGCAAACCTGAGCATTTTGGTACCGGTTTCGTGTTTTAATTCGTAAAAAAAAAAATCGCAAATTTAAGTTTTCCGGCGAGTTGCCATATTTTCCGGCGACGGTTTCTGAAGTTCATTTTGGTCAGGGTTTGTGCGCGGTGAAATTCTAAGTCGATTGGTATCAGTTTCGTGTTTTTACTCGAAGAAAGGAGAGAGAAATCGTGAATTTCGTTTTTCCGGCGCATTTTGAATTTTCCGGCGAACTGTTGAACATTCCGGCCGCCATTGTTTCTTACATTTAGCGAGCTAAATTACAAAACTTTCATTTATAGAGCTTGTAAATTTTTATAAATTTTTACAAAACAATCACGTGTATATCTCAGTGACAACAGGACAAACTTTTTAACCAACACTATTAACATTAATACCCTTACACTTTTAGAAATTTACAATTAAACACCATTTTTTGTAAGTGCACGTTTTGGTGCACAATTTGTGTCCGATGCATCTCAATTAAAGGGCTGTTACTTTACAGAGATTTTCCAGACAACTGGACAAACTCGTGATTCAGTACCACGAGTTTGGACAAACTCGTGTGAACAGTACCACGAGTTTGGACAAACTCGTGTGAACAGTAACACGAGTTTGGCCAAACACGTGTTGAATGACCACGAGTTTAGACCAAACTCGTGTGGAGGCCACGAGTTTGGAGGCCCACGAGTTTGAAGCCCAGCCCATTTGTAGCCTATATATATTGTTCTTAGGTTTCGGTTTTAGGTGATGATTTTAGTTGCAACAGATTTCATTCACTAGGTTCTCGAGGTAGAGATCTATACCTCGAGATGCCGCCCAAAGAATCAGATGTCTACTCGTTTTATGTATTGTAATCTTATGATTAATACAAGATATGAGTTTTTATCATCTGAATTTATCTCCTATTCTTATTGATTTCGTATTTGTTTCATTCAATTACCTCAATAACGATTATGTTTGAATTCCGCACTTACATAGTCGTAGGAATCACGAATCGATCGGTCCCCGGCACTTTCAATTGGTAATTCTAACAAACTTAACGGCTTCATTTAACAACCACCGTTAATTTGTACCAAATTTGCAAAAGGTTTCCAAAATAGGGACAAAAAATGCAATGAAACCTGAAAAGGTCCTGAACCTGCCAAAACATACAAACCACAGGGACCAAAAATGCAATTAACTCAATATATAATATTCATTAACTTAAGGATTTATAGATATTAGATTTAAATGTAATTTCTTAAAAAAAGACTAATATTAAAGTCCTAAAATTATATAAACCACAAATCTACAATATAAATTAAAAGATGTATAATAATAATAATATTCACACATTTTAAGTTTGGGAGTATATTAATATTAATAGCAATTGAGAATGATTTATTAAATCGTATTGATTATAAAAGTTTGATCAATGATTTTGCTTCAAAGACGAGTCGAAGAACAATATTCAACGAAGGTAAGTTCTAACTACTTATATGATAAGAACATTTTTTTTCGTTTAATGATATAAGCAATTATTACCCTTTTTTGTATGCTTATAGCAATTATCGTAATATATATTTTTCGTTATATGGGCCTCTTTTTGATCGTTTTCGTTATATGGGCCCCTTTTGTTGATCTTGCACACGGACCTTGTAATTCACTTGCCGGCCCTGATCAGATATAATCATGTTCAAAACACTAATTCAAATGAGTGGGAGTGTTGTCACCACTTAAGAACTATGAATTCTCCATGCAAAGCATTCATACCTTCATCTTTGCATCCATTTTAGCGATGATATCTATGAATTCAGTCCCATTCACATTTTTTCATGGCTACTTGAATTGAGTTCCCTCCCCTGGTCTCTGTTTTTTTTAACCTTGTCTTCCTATGATGGTAAATTTCATTTGATATGACTAGTTGCTTTGTATACACATACAGACCTATGGGACACATATAAACTTAACCTTTCTACCTATAAAAACACTTTAAATAGAAGTTTTGTTGGTTAAAATCTTCATTCTAAAAAGAACTAAATTGAAGTTTTAATAAACGGATTGCTGACTTCTTCTATGTGATGTCTGCGGTGGACCTATATGATCAAGCAATCCAGAAACCGGACATACTCATAGATGTGGATTCTTCATACTCGAGGTAAATGTACCTGTCTGTAAGCCGCTCTTTTATATATCCATATTTTAATTCAATGGAACCCACATTAAATCCGATTGTCGACTAATACCAAGAGCGAAGAAGAAGTTTAGAAAATGTAATTGATAAATGGGAAAAATCCATAAAAGGTAATCTTTTTACTAAATTCCTAATAAGGGGAACCTATTTAGTTTTCGTCTATTAAAAGGATTTCATTTTTAAAAATTTCTCAATAAAGGTAATGTCGTTAGTTATTAATCGTTAGTCATTCGTTAAATGACATGTCTGCATGCCATGTCATTAAAAATATCCACGTGGAATGCCATAACTTCCGTTTGACTGTAAAAAACTTCCTTAGATAACACAAAATAAGAAAAAATCTATACACTATATAAATCCCTACTTGGGTTATTCTAAAACTATCCTATGTGGCATGCTTTAGGAAGGATTATTACAACTAAAGATCCTATGTGGCATGTGTATATATTCACACCCAAACGCCCTAGACGGGGCGCGACGTACATGGATTCACAACACAAGATATACTGAACGACACAAAACGTTGTCGTTTTAAAATACATTTATATCAAAACATTGTTCACAAATTTATATTACAATTTATGAAAGAGATATTGTTTTCGAAAACATTAATCAATATTAAACATTATTAAAAAGTAGATAGAGACTTTATCAAATTGACGAGTCTTTACTAAAGTCTGAGGGTGGGTCATGGTTCTTCAAGTTGTATGCAGCGGAAAGTGTCCCATGTATAGAATATCGTCTAATCACCTGAGAATACATGCTAAAATACGTCAACATAAAGTTGGTGAGTTCCATAAGTTTTTCATATAGAAAATATAGTTTCACGATATCCAGAGTTCAGTGTGACCATTGCCTTACCGCAATGTCAAGTATTTATGATACAATATAAAGCAAAGAGTATCATAGGTTTTTAATAAAAATATAGAGTATGAACCACAAGATTTAGAGTAACTATTTGATCACACAATGGATCAAATAGAATATAAGAGTAGATACTGTATATACCAAGTTCTAAGCTCATGAACCGAAACTAGACAAGTGTGTGTTTATTTGCCTCCGGAGAAGTACCTTGTTCAGGGTACTCTATGTTTTCCAGATATAATGCATTCGTTTAATCCAGTTGGTGCGACCAACCCGAATGGGAGTGCCTACCCCAATAGTACTATTCAATATACCCACGTTTATGTTTCCATAATTAATCGTTCATGATGGTGAGGACTTTGGGTGAACAGAGCAACTTAGAATCAACCATATATACAAATCTGAAGTACTTGTGTTCATCATAACAGTAAAGAGTTTGTATTTTACCCCGAAGGTAAAATAAAGTAGAGTTACAAAATATATAATATAATATATAAATTTGTAATATACATATAAGTATATAACTTTGAAAATATACATATAAGTATAACAAGTAGTTTTATTGCATGTATCTCAGTCCCCAAATAAATATATAAATAATTGAAAAGGAGATATGAAGACTCACATTATTGCAGTGGCAATTAAGTGTAACAAATAATCCTCGTGATCAGTTAACCTAAAGCATATAAAGTATAATTAACACATAATTTATACTAAGGTTTTATTTAGTGATTTCTTATCCATCAATTATTATCATGATGTATTTTATTTGGATAATAATTTATAAGACGTTTTATTTGTATTTTAATTAAACAAGTTATTTTATTTAAACTGATTTAAATACAATAATTTTAGAAAATCTTATAAATTAATCTAACAGCTTTGTAAATACATTTAAAAATGTATTTCTTTTTATTATCAAACAATTTAAGTTATTAACAAAAATCATTATTTTAACTTATTTAATTTAAATAATTAAATAAAATATATAGAAAATCTTATAATTTTTATTTAACACTTTTACAATTATATTTTAAGTTTATTACAGTTTTAGTGTTTATAAATAACCATTTTAGTTATCTTAATAGAGTCATTAGTCCAATAAGAAAACTGACGGCAAAGGACTAAAACTGTAAGACAGTTTAACGGTTTAGGACAAAACTGTTAGAAAATCTAACGGTGTTAACGGCAGATTATAACTTTGTATTTATGTTTCTAGTTTGTTATAGGAGACTTATAAGTGATTAGATAACCTGTTTAGTGATGCTTCAGGGTGGTTTATGGTGGCTGAAGGTGGTGGCTCACGGCGGCGGTTCTACAACGAAAAGAAATCATTTAGAGTTTTGTGTACAACCAGGTAAACATGGAAAGGAACTAGATGAACCTTCTATAATTATGAACATCTCTCCTTGACTGCTTGATCGTCGAGTGCTGGTGAGGAGATGGTGGTGAACGGTGGTGATTGTTTCTGAATGAGCAGCAAGTACACATCCCGTAAGGGTTAGTAATAAACAATGAAAGTCCCAAGTTTGCAACGATTATGTAATTAAACAACTAATGTAAATTACACTAAGAAAGCAAGACAAGAGGTAAACACGTTTAATCATAAGTAGTATTAATTAAACGGTGAATACATGGTTGGTTTACAAAGAAAGAAAGAAAGAAAATATTGTTAAGTTTTTGCACACACGAAAACTTAACAATTATACAATTCTACAATGAGAGAAAAACACACTAAGTGACTATTGTAGAATGAACCAACAGAGTTGCGGCTAGGTCAAGTGATGTCTTATATAGGAGAGAAGAGACATCACATGACAACCCAATAGATGTTGACACATGAAGGTTGTCAACCATCTATTGGTGGATAATTCAGATCTGCAGAGTTCTCTTTTCTTCATCTTGTTTGTTTCCTAAAACGGCATGAAAGAGAAACACCTTAGTACCAAAACGGTACAAGGTCACATGGCTCCATCTTGATCTTGCAACACGTGTCCTTGGGACCAGCCTTCTTATCTTCATCTTCCCGCCCATATTTGACTTACAAAACATGGCGGTGAGTCATTGAACTTATCCTTTAACTCGAAGATAATTGATGGTCGCTGAGAGCTCGCTGACGAAGTCACTCGCTGAGTCTCTCAGCGAATCCATGACTCAACAATCTCCCCCTATTCGCTGAGGAGACTTAGCTGAGTATAAGTCGCTTGAACTTACAAGAATAAGAAATAGAATGAGGGAATGCTGATATTATTTATATGACAAACACCTTTACAATAACCATTACAAAGATTACAAGTTACTACTTAATCCCACTGCGATTCTTGCTTGGCCTCGATGAAAGCTTTATCTTGTTGTCTTTCGGCTTCAGCAGCTCTTGATCAATCAGCTTTATGAACTTGGGATCATTAGAAGACTGAACACAATACTTTCTTATCTTCAAAAGAAAGGCAGAGGGAGCAATTCCATCTCACTGGTCCTGAAAAAGAGTTCATGACCATGAACATTGCAAAAACAGAACCTCCCAGCTTCTCATCATGTCCTTCCATGAAAAGAGTTCTAGAAGGCATTCGGAGGTTTAGCGAGGGCTCCTCATCTATGTTAGACTTGGGATGACTCTGAACAAATGGGCGCTGAGAAGCCACTTGACCAGAAGCTGTTCTTTTTACACCACTTCTTGGTTGCTGAGGAGGAGAAGGAGGATATGGATGTCTGGCAGCGCTGAGCAAGGAGTCTTTAATTTTGTATTTCTTCTCCATTACGAATGTGCTTAATTTGCTCGCCAGCCATCTTGATCAATGGTTCAAAAGCCACAGCAGTCTTGTCCTTAACCAACTTATAAATCTCTATCCATTCAGTTGGCCCAAATGTATCTTTAGTAACCTTCTTAACAGTAAACAACTTGGGCATACCTTTCCTTTGCAAGCTCAGATTCATTCCTTGTTGAGTAAGAGTGA
This sequence comes from Erigeron breviscapus, assembly GCA_034093135.1. Taxonomy (NCBI): domain Eukaryota; kingdom Viridiplantae; phylum Streptophyta; class Magnoliopsida; order Asterales; family Asteraceae; genus Erigeron; species Erigeron breviscapus. The sequence goes on from CM067172.1 coordinate 113,497,569, forward strand.
CTTGCTTGACGGACAAGATCTCCTCTGTTTTCTGCCTAACCTGCCTTGACTTCAAGTAAGCCTGCTGTCCATCTTTGAAATTCTTAGTTCTTTTGGCAAAGAACTTCTCTTCAACCTTTTTCAGTGCTTCTAAGCCACCAACCTGCTTAGCCAATCTCTTGGTTTCATCATCAGCACCTTCTAGCTCTTCATCAATAACCTGCTCACTAATAAACTTCTCAGTGAGTTCTTCCTCCCTTTTCTTCTGTTTCAATTCTTCTTGAAGTACAATTTCAGTGGGAGTGAGTTCAGCAGTTGTTTTTAGTGATGATGAAGGCTTAGGAAAAGCTCCAGACATGAGCTTTTCTTGTTGCTCAGTTGCTGTGAGGAACTTTTGGTGGCTTGCTTTGAGTAGCCAGCTTTACCCTTATCAGCATACTTCTTTTCAAGGGCAGCGTGGAACTCAGCGGTAGGCTTAAAGACAGAGACATTGATTGGTCTCGCTGGTGCACTCTCAGCAGCGCCCACTTTTTCTTTAACCTGCTCCCCCTCAACACTTGCTGCCGGTTCAATAACCCTCTCAGCACTTTCAGTCACTTTAGCAATTTGCTCCCCCTCAACATTAGCTGCCGGTTCACTAACCTTCTCAGCATTGTCAATTTCAGTGAGGGGAGCTTGGGGAGCCTTTTCAACATTTTGGGTTGCTGGGCCCTCCTTATCAGTTTTCTCCCCCTTGGAAGCAGCTGAGGAACTAGCTACTTCCACTTCTCTTTCTTTCTTGAGAAGTCCCAGCATTTCAACCATCATCCTTTAAGATTCCCAACCTCTTCTTCAAGTTTCTTGGTTTTGTGACAGATTCTTCTACATTCTTGTCAACAGCAACCTGAAAGGGGTTTGAGAGAAAGAGTTTATTCTTTAGAGAAGAGATTTCATTGGTGAGGGTGGTGTGAAAATTTTCTTGTTCTTTGGAGAAGGAAGAGACGGTGTGATCAAGTTGGTGAAGTTGAGCAGTGAAGAGAATGTTGGATTGAGAGAGTTGTTCCAAAGATGACAACAGACCAGGAATTTCAGCGACTTTGGCTGTTTTAGCAACTTCTTCCTTTAGTTTATCAAGTGAGGCAGAAATGGAAGAGTTGGAAGTGCTAACTCGCTTCATGCTGTGGTCCAACAAGTTTTGGTTTCTCTTAAGCAGATCTTCATGACACTTGTTTTGATAGTGATGCTCTTTGATAATACCAAAAACCTTGTCTTTCAGTTCAGCCATTTCATCAACCATTTCATCACTGCTAGCAATCAACTTTAAAGTTGTCATGAGCATCAATATGCACCTTAGCTACCTGGTCTACCAGCCAAGCATACAAGTACCCATGTCTATTACCTTGGCTCTGGCAGATTTGCACTCTTCTCAATAGTTCGTGCAATTGACAGGTCTCAACATAGTCAAGGCCAGGGACATTAACAGCAGTGAAAGCCGTTTGAAGATCTTCATCAGCAGTAGGAACTTTGAGTGCCTTCAAAGAAACAGGATACCTAGCACAAGGAACCTTGAAGAAATCTGGATGGTTCAATGGTGGCACTTCCATGATTATCTCAACATCAACCTCTTCCACCTCAACATAAACTGCTGGCTTGATTCTTTGAAGTTGACAATATAGCACTCTGTGCTGAAGCTCAGCATCATTCAATTCAGGTACATAATCTCCAAAATGGCCAACTTGTTCATAAGCAACTGTGGGCCTTGGAGAGTAGCTAGGTGGAGGAGGCATATCACCCAACGACTCTGGGATATCCTCAAATTCAGTGGGAGGAGAAGAAATCAACACATATCCCAAGTCAGCATCTAAGAAGCCACTAATAACTTCTTCTTCTTCTTCAACTTCAGTGGCAGTGAGTTTAATTTCAGCTTCATCATCTTGTTGGCTGAACTCACTGCCCAACTCTTCATCACTAACCAAACTTTCATCAAGAACATTTGTCTCGGTCCCTGTACAAACAGTTTCCGAGACATTTACAGAGATTGGGGGAAGGGAACCTGGTGCCTCAGTCTCAGTGTGTTGTTTCACCAAGACATCATCGGCCGTAGAATGTGTTGACTCTAGCATCACCTGTGATCTGGCTGCTGTCAACGACTCAGAGGGTAATTGAGAAGAAAGGGAATTATTTGGGGGTGGAGTTGGACTTTGACCTCTAGTGGGTTGGGGTGACCCAATATCTTCACCAACCTCGCCTACAGAAGTTTGAGGTGGTTGCTTGCTGGTCCCATTTAACTCGTCAACAGCCTGTTGGGAGCTGCTGATGGGGTGGCTTGGGTACTATCGTCCTTGGGCACTGAGGACTTCCTAACCTTTGGTTGGCCCTTTGGTACACTCCGCTTACGTTTTGGGACGTCAGCGGAGGGTGAAGATTGTAAAGTTTGTGTTGAGGATGCTGCCTTGGATTTTGCTTTGGTCTTTTTGGAGGCTTTGGAGGTCGCTGGGGGGTTTTCCAGCGAGCCAGCCTCTAAAGGCATTTCAGCATCCACAGCGACCGTATCAGCCACTTCATCAGAAAGAAGTGCTGCCTCCCAGTCGCTGTCTTTCGGGTATAAAGAAGGGTTAAGAGAGAAAAGTACCTCTTTAATGTGAGAAGTGAGGCGAGCAACCAAGTGTTCAGCAGGTTGCTTGTAAATGTTGTTGCCTACCCTTGCAATTGGAATTGTGGAAGCCTTAGGCAGCACATACTCATCTCCCAGCGCCTCCTTGAAAATAGAGAAAGATTTGAAGGGCACTGTATGAGACCTATTATTCATGCTGACCTTATTCTTCATGTCATTGAAGATCAGCTGGGCGTAATCAACAAACCACCCCTCAGCAAGCGCATGGATCATGGGCATCGATGTTGTTGATGCTTGATTGTATGATCCTGAATTTCCACCCATACACTGAATCACATGGGTGAATAGAACTCTCCAGATCCCAGGAAGATTTTGCTTTAAGGATTGCTTGGGATCGCTGGAGGGTTCTTCAAATTGTAATTGTACCCAATGGAAGGCAACCATGCCTTCCACACATCATCACTTGCTGCCTCCACAAACTTGTTTTCATTTGTCTCTTGGGGAAATCTTAGGGTTTGGCGAAGAGACGCCGGAGTAATAGTTATTGATTTCGCCCCTTGTCTAACAGTGCCAGTGATGGACTTCGTTTCATCATTATATTCACAAGTCCACCAGAACTCTCGGAGAAGATGAACAAAAATCTTCTCCGGATCTGCCATAATACAATGATTGGCAGGGGAGGCATGGATAAAGTCCAACATGGGCTTGTATCCTTTAGAATCTTGTGGCAACTCAGATGTGCCGATGTGATTGTTGGGTTTAACAACAATTTGAGAAGGAGAGAAGTTTACTTTTGAAGATTTAGTAATATTCACGGGAGTGAATACAGGAGAATTTAAGTAAGTGAACGGTTCTTGTTCCTGAACTTGTGGTTCAGGAACCAGTGGGTTTTGTACGGCGGCGGTGGAGGAAGAAGGGATTTCAACATTTTCTTGTTGTTGAGGGATTTCAGATGAAGATGCCATTGGTTTAGTTGAAAAGAAAATGAAAGAAATTTATGAAGGAAGATGAACAGAAAGAGAGAGAGATTGATTAGAGAGAAGATGAACAGTTTTCGGAAGCGTGAAAATGGGAAAGTGAATATGATTTAGTATATATAGGGTATGGTGGTGGACCATGATTGGTCAAGTGAAAAGCCAAACGGTTTTCTCTCTCCTCTTTTTCAATAATGTGAAACAGTTGTATTTAACAACTGTTTTGTATATATACATATATACGCATACGATACGTACATATATATAATATAAAAAGATTTTGAGAGTAACGTTTAAATAAAAGGAAAAGAAATTTTATCCACAAATACTTGAGTGTGCGCCGTATATGTCAGACAGAACCAGTCAGTCAGATGCACAGTGACAGCCACAAGTGGACAGGTGACGTATTCAAGGAAGAAAAGGAAATGACCTTTTAGTTTGAAAATTAAGAAGATATGGTCTAAAATTTGCCACGTCACTCACATAGTTACTCTAAAAAATATCAGTTTCAAAAATGTCCCATGTTTTATTTACTATGGGAATAATATTTAATGAAAGCATTTAAAATTATTACACCATTTACTTCAGCCCTTTTTAAGAAAAGAAGAGTTGGGCGCTGAGAGTATTTGAAAAACAAAAGGCGGATCACATGCTGGAAGATGCTCAGCATGTCTAATTTTTGTCAGCGACTTCACAACTAACGTTGGTCGCTGACTACAGTTTTTGGCAAACTGTCAGCCATCAACGGATTTTATGAAGTCTTTACCAATAGCCGTTTGCTATTGGACTAGATGAAGACTTTTAGCTCTTCATTGCTATTTATTTGCTTTTTCCCAAAGCAACAGGATCAACTATTTATAAGTCTTTACCAATAGCCGTTTGCTAATGGACTAGATGAAGACTTTTAGCTCTCCATTGCTTTTATTTTGCTTTTTCCCAAAGCAACAGGGATCAACGGATTTTGTAAGTCTTTACCAATAACCGTTTGCTATTGGACTAGATGAAGACTTTTAGCTCTTCATTGCTATTATTTGCTTTTTCCCAAAGCAACAGGGATCAACGGATTTTATAAGTCTTTACAATAGCCGTTTGCTATTGGACTAGATGAAGACTTTTAGCTCTTCATTGCTATTATTTTGCTTTTTCCCAAAGCAACAGGGATCAACAGATTTTATAAGTCTTTACCAATAGTCGTTCGCTACTAGATGATGACTTTAAGCTCTTCATTGCTTGGAGATCAGCGAGCAAGACTGACTTTAACTCGCTGAATTAGCATACATGACAAGTCATGTCGCTGATTCCCCATTCAACATTCCTAACTTTCTAACAAGCAGTTTGAATCTAGTTTCATCCAATGGTTTAGTAAAGATGTCAGCCAGTTGATCATCAGTTGGAATGAAATAGATTTCAATATCACCTTTCATGACATGGTCACGAATAAAGTGATATCGAATATCAATATGCTTAGTTTTGAATGCTGAACTGGGTTGTGTGTAATAGCAATAGCACTTGTATTATCACACATGATTGGAATTTTAGAGTATTCCAAATCATAGTCAGCAAGCTGATGTTTCATCCATAGCATTTGGGCACAACAGCTCGCTGCAGAGACATATTCTGCTTCAGCTGTGGAGATGGAAACTGTGTGTTGCTTTTTACTAGTCCAACTAGTCAGCTTCCCCCCTAACAGTTGACATCCTCCACTGGTGCTTTTGCGATCAAGCATGCAACCAGCATAGTCGGAGTCAGAATATCCAACTAACTCGAAGTTGGAGTCTTTTGGGTACCAAAGACCCAGCGTGGGTGTACCCTTGAGATATTAAAGAGCACATAGGCATGTTGCAAACATAATGTCTGGTCGACTTGCTGTGAGATACATCAGCGAGCCAATCATGCCTCTATAGTGAGTAGGATTCACATACTTACCAGTAGGGTCAGCATGGAGATTATTAGGAGGGGACATGGGAGTTCCTTTTGGAGTGACATGGGTGAAGTCAAATTTATGCAACATATCCCGAATATATTTTTCTTGATTGATAAATATTCCAGTGGGAAGCTGCTTAATTTGTAACCCCAAAAAGAAGGTTAATTCACCCATCATACTCATTTCGAAAGTGCTAGACATAAGAGAACTAAACTTTCGACAGAGTTTGGTGGATAAGAACCAAAGATAATGTCATCGACATAAATCTGCACATACAGAACATCACCCTTATGCTTGTAGATGAAGAGAGTGCTGTCTATGGTTCCTCGACGAAAGCCATGGTCAAGAAGGAAGGTAGACAATGTGTCATACCAAGCTCTAGGAGCTTGTTTAAGACCATATAAAGCTTTATTAGCTTGTAGACATAGTGAGGATGCTTTGGATCCTCAAAGCCAGGAGGCTGCTTAACATAGACTTCTTCATCAAGAGCACCATTTAAGAAGGCACTCTTGACGTCCATTTGATAGACAATGAAGCCTTTGTAAGCAGCATGAGCGAGAAAGAGACGAATAGCTTCAAGGCGAGCGACTGGAGCAAAGGTCTCATCATAATCAATGCCTTCAGCTTGAGTGTAACCTTGAGCAACCAGTCTTGCCTTGTTTCTGATGACCACACCAGCTTCATCCATCTTATTCCTATAAACCCATCGAGTGCCAATGGGTTCTTTATAGGGAGGAGGAACAAGGAACCAAACGTGTTGTCTTTTAAATTGTGTCAATTCTTCTTGCATGCTTCCACCCAAGAAGGATCAGCCATGGCTTCGCCAATATTGGCAGGCACAATTTGAGATAAGAAATTGACATAGAGACAAGTATTACTTGTCGCTGAGCTCGAGTTTGGACACCAATGTGTGGATTACCAATCACATGGTCAAGAGGGTGATCAGCAATCCATTGGAGTGCTGGTGTATGAATAGAAGAAGAGTGAGTGACAGCGGATAAGGTGGTGGTAGGATCATTTGTAAGAGAATAAGTAGAGAGATCAATGGTTAGTACAGGTTCAGAGTTGCTGACAGGAGGGTCACTGAGAGCAGTGGGTACCTCTTGCTGAGATGTATCATCATCAGCGTCTCCTAAAAGAGGAGTAGCTGAGGCATCATGAAAGGTTTCCTCAGCGATACTGTCAGTAACTTGAAGTTCAGTTGAGGGAGTAGCGTCAATGGAAGAGGCATTAGCTGATCTAATGAGAGGCTCAACTGGTTCAATAGAATAAATGTGAGCAGTAATGTACTCATCATTCGTGGAAAGACTAGAGGATTCAGCGATAGGAGGGTTAGGAACATCATGTTGTGTTGCTGACACTTCCGATGAGTCAGATAGATCGCTGAGAATGACTTCAGAAGATGACTCACTTGAGAGATCACCTAGAGCTGAGCAGCTTTCATCAAAAGTAACATGATTGATTCATCTACTTTTTGAGTGCGAGTATTGAAAACTCTGAAAGCTTTACTAATAGAAGAGTATCCCAGAAAATAGCCATCATCAGCTTTGGGATCAAACTTACCTAAATGATCCTTATCATTTAGGATAAAAACTGGACACCCAAAAACATGGAAGTATCCAATTTGAGGTTTCTTACCCTTGAGAATTTCATAGGCAGTCTTATCATGTCGTTTGAAAATAAGACACCTGTTTTGAGTATGGCAAGCAGTACTAACTGCTTCAGCCCAGAATTTACTAGGAAGAGAGGACTCACTGAGCATGGTTCTTGCAGCTTCAATGAGAGTTCTATTTCTCCTTTCAGCTACCCCATTTTGCTCAGGAGTGCGAACAGAAGAGAAATTTTGTCTAATCCCTTGATCAGCACAAAAAGTCTCAAGAGTGTGGTTTCTGAACTCAGTGCCATGATCGCTTCTGAGTTCTTTAACACGTATGCTGTTGAGGTTTTCCATCTTTTTAATGAAATTAATTATTTCCTCAGCAGCATCACTCTTAGAATGAAGAAAGATTGTCCAAGTATATCGTGAATATTCATCCACAATAACTAAGGTGTATCTGCTACCCCTTAGACTTTGGACATTCACTGGACCAAAAAGGTCCATGTGAAGGAGATGGAAACAGCCACTGATAGAGTTGGCTTGTTTGGTCTTGAAGGTGGCTCGGTGGCTTTTACCCTTTTCACAGGCACCACAGAGCCTGTCCTTCTCATAAGTGAGAGGAGGAAGGCTTCAAACAAGATTTTTCTTGGATAAAGAATTGATTGTTTTGAAGTTCACATGCGACATACGCTTGTGCCACAACCAATTGATTTGAGAGGCAGCTTTTGAAAAGAAGCAGGTCTCGCTGTCAGTTTTGACAGGAGTGAAATCTACCAAGTAGATATCTCTTTTTCTTGGGGCGACCAAGACTACTTCTTTATTGACATTAATCACTGTGCCTTGATGCTTATCAAGGATAACCTTGTAGTCAGCATCGCACAATTGGACTGATGCTGATCAGATTGTGTTTCAATCCATTCACATAAGCAACTTAGTGAATTTGATCAGCCCATTTGAGAGAGACCCATATCCTTCAGTTTGGCCAGTAGAATTGTCACCAAACACAACTGTGGGACCATCGGTCTCCACGAAGTTATCCAGCAGGTTCTTGGATCCAGTCATGTGTTTTGAACAGCCACTGTCCAAATACCACACTTCTTTTCCTAGCGAGGCCTGCAGGATAACATAAGAAGGATTTAGGAAGAATCATGAGCATCCTCGCTGATAGTATCACCAGCAGAGGATGTGAGAGGAAGATGAGCAAAGTCATCATCATTTGAAATGAGAGGAAGAGGGGCTCTAGGATCAGCGTTTGGATCAATTGGAAAGTCAATGAGCTGATGAGCAGGAAGCATGTCACGAGTAACCTCATAGGTATGACTTTGATCTGCTGAGGCATAGGTGACAGTGTTTCCAGTATCAAGAACAGTCAGATTGCTGACTTGATTGTTTTCCCATATTCAACCAGTACACTACCATTACCATTGGTAATGATTTCATGGGACTGGGGAATGGAGAATCGTTGAGCAGCGATATGTTCAGCAATGTTGTGCTCAGTGAGAACCACATTGTCACCCAAGCTGATATTGGATTCAGCTGGAGGGGTTTGCTCAGCGATGGTAGCAGACGAGGAAGGAACAACAGAAACTGAAGATGGATTCTGTTCAATGACGACTTCAGGAGCATTCCTGGACTCCTTGTCAGTGCATTCTGCAGCAATGTGTCCTCTCTCACCACAGAGATAACACTTTCTTCCAGCATTCTGATTTTGAATCAGAAAGTCCTTGAGTTGTGAGGACAGATCGTTGATACAGCTTAGTCAACTCACTTATCTCATGGTTAGAGGAAGAAGTGGAAGCTGCAGAAGAAGTCTTTTTCTTCTTAGACTGAAGAGGAAGAGACTTGGGAACAGGGCCAAGAATGGACTTGCCCTTTGATTGAGCATTAGAAGAAGAAGGACCAAAGTGAGTCTGAACAACTCGCTGACCTCCATGCTGAGGAGGTCTGACTTTCTGAGCAGGTCTAAGTTGCTGAGACCCATGAACCATTTGTCCAACTCGCTGACTTCCATGCTGATAAGGTCTGACCTGCTGAACAGGTCTAAAGTGCTGAGGGACAAAGGTTCCCTTTGGGACATAGACAGGATTGGGTTGCTGATAACGTTCATCAGCGAACCTAGCTCGTCTATGCATTAAGCGATCATGCATGACAGACTTTCTGCCATCATGAGGAGGATTAAAAGAAGACGAATACTGAGGCGCAGGGCATTCAGCGACTACTGAGGGAACAGAATTCTCAGCAGGTTGACTAATAGGCACATCTCGCTGAGGAGTACTGTAGTCATATGGAACAGCGACCTTGCTCCTTTTGAAAGGTTCAAATGCTTTAGACTGAACAGTCAAAAGCTGAGGAGCAATAGGTTTGTAACCATCACTTGAAGGATTTCCTTCAAATGTTTCAGAAGAAGAATATTGAATTCTGCCTTCATGGGGCATCATATCAATAATTGGATGGTTTGGAAAAATGGTTTTAGCAAAACTAGGAGTTGAACTAGTTTCAGCTTGTGAAGAAGAAGTAGAAGTGCTGGGTGAGGGTGCTTCATTATTTAGTTCAGAATGATAGTCATTCATGCCTTTAACAAAATAATGTTTTAGCAACTCCTCACGAGATTCAAGAGATTTGGGAGGAATCCTCTCTTCAGCTGTAGGACAGTCACTGAACATATTTGCAATGACAGCGGCCGTCTCATAGTCACCACCAATTATGGCTTTCATTTGAGCTGGGACTTGTAAGCTGAAGATTTGGTCATGAAGCTTGGAGGCTTTAGACCAAGAGGTAACGATTCTCTCAAGGTCAGCGACCTTGTTCTTCAGCTCCTCATTAGAGATTAGAAGATTTTGGTTGAGGAGCTTTTGAGATTCAAGCTCAATATGGACGTTTCTAAGGTCCTTGAGCTTGTCAGCTTTATCACTTAACTCAGCACTACTGAGTTAAGTTTAGACTGAAGGTCAGCACGAATTGACTCGACGTATTGAATGTCACAAGTAAGAGATTCAAGAATTTTAGGTTTGTCCTCTTCAGAGGCAGAGGAAAAAGTGCATACCTTCTTGATTGTGACATTGACCCACTGACTGGAGCACACTTGATCCTTTGTCAGCGCCTGGTTATCAGCGAGTGCCATAAAGCAGATGGCATCAACAAAGTCCTCGCTGTCAGAAACGTCGGAATCAGCCCAGTCATGTTCTTCAGCAACAAGACCTTTGGTGGGAGCTTTGGCTTCTTCAACATCAGCCATCTTGGCACGAAGCTCATAATACTTCTTTTTGTATTCATCAGCAGGCTTGACTGAAGAGGGCCTCGCTGATGAAGAAGAGGGCTTCGCTGCCTGCAAAGAAGGAATAGAAACTTTGCATTCTTTTTGGTAATGGCCCTTTCGACCACACCTCCAACATTCTTCCTGAGGTTTGTCCACCACTGGTTTTTGAAATGGAGTCGACCTACGACTGTTCCATTTTTTAGAGTATCGTTTACCAGCGATGAGAGCAAAATTCATGAAGTCCGAGAACATCTCTTGTCTCTCCTCGAAATCGAGGTCATTGACAAGATCTTGGACGTTAGAGGGGGTAGAATTGCTGATGTCCATGTCAAGATGGACAGGACTGACTTCAGCAGAGACCAGGGCAAGAGGGTCATGAACATTAGAGACACTAGATAAAGAGGAAGAAGAAGTTGAAGCATATGAACCAGCATGCCTCTTAGACTCAGCCTCAGCTTCAAAGTTTGAGCGAGGGCTCTCTCTTCAAATTGAAGAGTGCCATAGAGGGACTCTAAGTCATGCTCCTTCAGTTGCTTAGTTGTTCTAAGAATTTGCCTTAAGCCTTGCCATTTGATAGGCAAGACGTCAATGAACTTGTAGCATATTTCAAGCGTATTATGCTCTATGCCCACATTTGTCATATCATTCAAAAGGCACTTAAAGCGATTATACGTGCCATCCAGACTCTCATTAGGAAGAGAGAAGAATCCTTCATAGGCACGTTTGAGGTCAATCTTTTTTGTGGCAAGAACATCTGCCGTACCATCAAATCTGGTACACAGATTATCCCATACCAATTTTGAAGAAGAAAGTTTGATGACAGATTTCATTATGTCATCAGGAAGGGTAGTAATAATAAGATTTCTCAACCGAGCATCCAGATTGACAAGCCTACGCTCGTCATCTGTCCATTGTACCTCTGGTTTTATGAGCTCAGTGACAACTTCAGGAGCATCAGCAGTGGCTCCTGGTGTCCTGGTAACCAGAACCGGTACATATGGCCCTCTGGTTAGAATGGTCATAAGATAAGGTTCAACTCCTACGATGTGTAGGAGCATTCTCTCCTTCCAAGATCCGAAATCATGAGAATCGAATCTGGGTGGGATGGAGACATACCCAAAATCCCTGGTATTAACCAAAGTGGGAATATGAGCCATAATAAAGAAAAGTACAAAAAATAGAAAGTTTTAAAGAAATAAGAAAGATTTAGATGCAGAAAAGTAAAAAGTACAGAAGAAAGAAAAATAATCTTGCAAACTTTTACTCAGATCAGATTCGGTGTGTCGAACCACTGCTCTGATACCAACTGAAAGTCCCAAGTTTGCAACGATTATGTAATTAAACAACTAATGTAAATTACACTAAGAAAGTAAGACAAGAATGTAAACACGTTTAATCATAAGTATATTAATTAAACAGTGAATACATGGTTGGTTTACAAAGAAAGAAAGAAAGAAAATATTGTTAAGTTTTTGCACACACGAAAACTTAACAATGATGCAATTCTACAATGAGAGAAAAACACACTAAGTGACTATTGTAGAATGAACCAACAGAATTGCGGCTAGGTCAAGTGATGCCTTATATAGGAGAGAAACGACATCACATGACAACCCAATAGATGTTGACACATGAAGGTTGTCAACTATCTATTGGTGGATATTCAGATCTGCAGAGTTCTCTTTTCTTCATCTTGTTTGTTTCCCAAAATGGCATGAAAGAGAAACACCTTAGTACCAAAATGGTACAAGGTCACATGGCTCTATCTTGATCTTGCAACACGTGTCCTTGGGGACCAGCCTTCTTATCTTCATCTTCCGCCCATATTTGACTTACAAGACATGGCGGTGAGTCATTGAACTTATCCTTTAACTCGAAGATAATTGTGGTCGCTGAGAGCTCGCTGACAAAGTCACTCGCTGAGTCTCTCAGCGAATCCATGACTCAACAATCTCCCCCTATTCGCTGAGGAGACTTAGCTGAGTATAAGTTGCTTTTAGAAGTAGTTAGATATGTGGTAGAATGAGGGAATGCGCGAGTAGGAGGAGAAGAGAACAAGAGATAGAGAACAAAAAGAAAGTTTGTGAGTGTGTTTTAGTATTTTGTGTTTGTGTTTCAATGTGTGTGTGTGAGTTGTGATATAATATATATATATATATATATAATATATATATCATGTTGTTCTACATTATTGAATCATAAAAAAAAGACAAAAGTGACTCACGGAAGTTTTGTTTGTTCATTGATGGTCTATTTCGGATTAAAATTATAGATAGTGGAGATATGCATGTTGTTTTATTTAGCTAACTTAGGTGGCAAAAGAACGCCTCCGAAGCCCATATAATAAAATAGATAGATTAGTTGTTGAAAGATAGATAATATGTCGTGTGTATGAATTAATTTTGTAGTGGTTTATTAACTCACACAGCTATAGTTCAATCAAGTGGCTTAAGCCCTTCCAAGAATATCAAACGTGAATATATGTCGATAGTTTTTAGATTGAATATATGCCAAAGAACATTCACGGATTTTGGTTTCTTTCAATTATTAATATTATTATTATCATTATTATTATTATTATTATATTATTATTAGTGTATTATATATATTACAAAATCTTTAATGTTGCGGTTGTCTAAATGTTACGTATTCAATTAAGATTTTTAAAATAGAAAACTAAATATTAAATTTTCTATTTTAAATCAACCCGAAATTTTTGCGGATGACTAAATAAAATAAAAAATTTAGTCAAAATTTTGTGGGTTGTTACATGTCAATTTTGCTCAAACAGTTAAGGTATAATGGCGGTTATAAAAAGACATGCTTCTTCCCTCCTCTTTCCGTTTTGAATATTGAATTTGAATTTAAATCCCTATAACCGTATGGCAGTTGTAACTATCCACCTTGGTGTCTATAAAATTCAACCCATCACTTACCTTCTCACCATATAGCACACACATCAAATCAAATTCCGATCATGGCTTCCAAAAATCAGGTAATGATACGCGAACTTCACACAAACCACAACCCGTGTTCGATAACTGTGAGGATCATCAGGTTGTGGAAACAACCTGTGTATGGCAATGTGAACAACATCGGCAGCATCGAGATGATCTTAATGGACGCAGTGGTTAGTTTTTGTAATCAAATTTTTTTCCAGATGTTATATGTATGGTTTATTCATGATTTCATGAACATATAAAACGTACAACTACTTATGTTTGTTTCAACTTTGTGTTTTAGGGTCAACGAATTCAAGCTTCTGTCAGGAAAAATGTGATACCAACCTTTGAGAAACTGTTGGTCGAAGGTGGATCGATATGCATGAGTAACTTCTTCGTGCTTCAGAATGTTGGGTCGTACAAGAGATTTTGATAAAAGCAGAAAAACGCTTCCTGATTCCTTATTTCCTTTTGGCACAAAATGAATTTCACTTGATAATTTGCTATGAGCATGTTGCATATGGGAGAAGTTTAATGTGTATGTTCAATGCTGAGTATTGTAAAACTTATCTTGAAGTTCACGGCGAAGTAGAGTCAAAAGGGTGCGTGAAGGATTGGAATGCTCGCTGAAATCACGAATTGAACTAATTGAAAGCTATGCAAGAGTATGTATTCCACAGCAGTGAATCAGAGAGAAAATAATACTTTTATTAAGCTACTAATCTTTTATGAAGCTACTAATCTTTTATGAAAAGATGATAAAAAGGACACGACAATTCACAAGGTTATAGAATCTATTATGAGTACAATGTTATTCAGATTGAAGTTTGTGGTTGGTTACTAATAGTGAAGTTACAAGTTGAAGGGTTGACCGGGGTGAAGCTTTATGATTGAAAACTCTTCGCTTTGTAGTTGGATCCAAAGAAAGATTTGAAAGTTTATGTATGGAAAAGTTGCGTGGAAATGTAGAATGGAGACAAGGCAAAATGAATCAGTTGAAGGGTTGACAGCTTTATGATTGAATACTCTTCAACTTTGTAGTTGGTTGGTGAACGAGTTGCCTTGCGTTATCACGAAATCTTTGACAGCTATATAAGTAGAAGTCACACTCTTCGATGATGAGGATGTTTAAGCTATCACTTCAGCGAGTTGGTGGGTTCGGGTTGTTGCATCGATACATAATCCATTCAATGCATTAACTCACTCAGACGCTTCAAGTCTCCACTTTCAATGATAATGAATGGTTCCAATCAGATAAGAAAAGTTAGCCTGCCTTTTTTTATACAATCGATTCATCTCTCAAACAAGGTAATCCAAACCAAAATCTAATTTATTTTTATTTTATGAAACAACATCATCTTCTTCGTCTCTATGGAAATTTAATGTAATTTTGCAGCTTAATACCCAATTTATGTGTTGGAACTCTCGATTCTCTTTTATCAGTGGATTTAATTTAGTGTTCGTAAACAGGGTTTATGTAATTTGAGTTTTAATGTGTTTGATGATGGGAATGATGCAGGTGATATTTTTGCATCCTGCGCCGCTTCATCCTCACATCTAAGTAAGGACTATATATGTTTAGGTGGGTACTATAAAAAAATGCATTCGTTTTTTAAAAGTACTAACTATTTTTATTTTGACTACTTGCAGGACCATTATTTTGATGTGGTAACAAATGTGGTTGGTTTAGTTGCGGCAGTACTTGGTGACGAGTTCTACTGGTGGATTGATCCTGCTGGTGCTATACTTCTTGCTGTGTACACTATTAGCAATTGGTCTGGAACTATCACGGAATACAGGTCTCTCTCTAATCTCACATACATGCATATAGACTAATCGAAGTGTACAACAGTAAAATCAGATTAGTCTGAGCTATCCTTGAGATAAAGATGTTTGTTTTATCCCTATATGGATTGGTATGGTATGTAAGATGCATTAAGTTATTGACTTTATGGAATTGGATGATTGATAATTGGTGCATCAGTTTCAAAACTACTGCCATGTTTATGCAAATTTTGAGTTTTGTTGCCTGTTTTTGGTGACAAAAACCATATTCGTTTGTTATGAGAAAATGAACTTTTCACACTAAAACATGCAACTTATATAATCTGTAGGTAAAGGGTGTGTTTCTCATCATAATTGTACATAAAAGGAATCATCCTTGCAAGGTTGAGACAGACCTTTACGAATTTAGCGGAAAATGCAGACTTGAAAATCTTTAGTTACTACCTACATGAACACGAAAATGTTGTCAAACATGTAACAAATTTAGTATAGATTCAATTGGAAGAAAGCCCTCATTAATTTAATGTCTCTAGAAAACTCTATTAGTTTATTAGTTCATTTGTGATTGCAATTAGCTAATATTAGTCGAATTTGTTACGTGCACAGGCCCGCATGTTATTAGGCATGAGGCAGGAGAGAAAAGTCGAATTAAACCTTGAGAGTTTTTAAGCTTTTATTGGTCGATCCCTTTCTTAATATACTTGGATAGATACCTAGATATATGTCCTCAAAACCAAAAAGTGTTGGCATGAGTCATTTTGTTTCCTTATGATTGATAGGCATTTCTTATTCTTTTTGTTGGGTTTTTTGGATTAACTCGCAAGGTTTGGTGCTACAAGGTTTTGCTGCTGTTTAATTTGCCTAAAAGAGTATTGTGAGGGCTTTGTTTGCTGGTAATTCACAGCAATAAACAAGGTTGTGAGGGTTCATTTTAGGCTGGAAGAAAGTCCATGCTTTAGAAGACACGACCCAAAATTTCTTATAATATCTGTTGGAGCCGTAGGATATAATGCTACAGTTACTTCTTAAGTAATGGTTCAAAACGGGTCAAAATGGCCACCTGTTAGTTGAAACTGACTGTCTCTGTCGAGTTAGCAAGATGTGATCTTGGTCAATGGCAAATATTCGTTCTTTTACATTATGATGTAGGCCCAAGTATTGAAGCCCAAGCCCTTTTGTATTTAGAAGGTCAAGACATGATGAAAAAGAGGCCTTCACTAAAATGGCCATAACTTTTGCTACAGGGCTCCGTTTTGGGCGTATGACCAGTCAAAACGACCGCAGAAACGAGACGAATCAAGCTGCAAACCGCAGGGGTCGACCTTCGAGCCCCGAAACGGCCTTTTTCTATGAGTTTTAGATTTTTATGGTTTTTTCGGTGTTTTTTGGACTTTGTTTTTGTAATAGCTTTCGGCCCGCTTGTCTTTTAGGGCCCATTCGAATTTTGCAGCTCTATTTATATGTATCTGAACTATGGGAAATGATCAGTTTATCATATATCAAAATTTCATTTTTCCCTAATCACATATGTGTGTGTTTTAGTGTGAAATTCCTAATTTTCGGTATTCTCTTTTGAATCAACGAATTTTAGAAGGATTGTTTCTGGGTATTCTTAGAATCAATAGAATCAATTTTCCCACATCGGCCAATATGATCCTCATGTTGGTTTTATAAGCCTAGGTGTCCCCTCCTCCTTTGAGCTAGCTTTTGGGAGTGAGTTCTACACTTAGCTTATGGCATGATGCGAGCCTATTATGGGATGGGTTCGTATCAATTCCCCGCGACCGTATGTTCTTTTTTTTTTTCTCCCCATAAGGGACCTGACCTCACAGATCAACACTATTATATGTGTGTGAATCCATCTACATGTTAGTCCATATATAGGCATCTTAATTTTGACCAGCTACTTACTAAAATGTTGGACGTAACATAAATAATCCTTTTTTGGGAAAAATAGATTGTCATTATCTTTTGAAAGTGAGGATTGTCTAATTTTGCATTAAGAACCTGTTTTTGTTCATGTTTACAAATAATGTGGCACTACGCTAGCTTAAGTAGTGATTGTAGAAATGATATTATCATAATGATAATCTGGTCTGAATATAAAAATATTTGTCTGACGTTTGACCAATTCAATCTATCTGACCTGTAGACGCATTTGATTGCTTCCTCTCTAATATATATATATTTGGCCCATATGAGGTATAAGATAACCGAAATCAGCCAATTTATAGGGAAATGGGTCATATGCACCTTGATTAAGCATTATCTACTTTGTTAAAGTTTTGCTCTGACTAATGTTTCTGTTTTTTGACTTACAATCATATCACTATTGCGATAGACGGTATGATTGCCTTTATGATAACATGCTCAAGTGGGAGCTGTTGGATGTGATCATGTTATAATAAACGCATGTCCGGAAATATTTAAGCCTGCGGGGTCACACGAAATGACACGGTAACTCTATATATTAATTAGTATATTATGTAATATATTAATTAAAATATAATCACGAATTAATTAATTATGGATTTAATTAATTAAAGAGGAGGTGTTGGAGTGTAATAAGGAATTAGTATTGTTTCCTAATTCTAAAAGGAAGGGGCCGAAAATTCTAGGCTTGGATAACCTTTAGGATTGCTTGGTCACCAAGTTTAAAACCCTAACTAATTAGCCTATAAATAGAGGGCTAATCCCAAGGGTTTTACATACAATTACACAAAGCAAAACTCTCTCCTCTCTCCCTCTAGGTTCGGCCGAAACATTCCTCTTCAAGGGATTTTCGGTTTTCGATTTTTAGCTAGAAAACAATTGGGTTTTCGGGTTTAGCTAGGATTTCGATCAAGGGTTTAAACAAAGGGTTGTTTGGTTCGTGATTCGGGTACTAGCATACGGTATAAGGGTGTCTAGTGTGCAATCGTAGAGGGGTTTTACTTTAAACCCTACAATAATAATAATCTAATTATTAATAATATTATTGGAAGCTTTGCGCAAAGGTACACGTTTCGATTCTCTCTTTGTTAATTAATTTGATTACATAATCGATTCTTCCGTTGCGCGTACTCGTGAATTGTTATATGTTTATATGCTATATTCTAACAGTAGGATCAGAGCCAGGTTTAATGTGCGGTTGCCACAGGATGTATCAGATGAAATTGAAGAAGATCCAACAGGTGGGAAGATTAAGTGGGAGCAGGGGAAGCTTAATGGAGCTCCGAATAAGGTTGAAGAGATTGTGCAATTTCATGTTGGTGATGTGGTGACATGCATGCAAAAAGCATCTTTAATTCCAGGTGGTGTGGTGTTAAATTGTAGCCTTAACTGAAACTTTATAAACCTGAGGGACCATTCTTGCTTTTTGTTATTCTTGCAGGTTTGGTGCCAAAAGTGTCAAAAGAAGAAAAGGAGGGGATGTAACATGAAGATTGGTTCTATATAAAGAAACATTATACCCGTTAGGGTTTCTTGAGAGAAATCATTATATTTCATATTATTTTTCTCTCCATATTTTTTCCATATTTTTTGATTCGATAAAATGTTTGTAATAGAACTATTATCAAGTTAGATAATAGGTTTGCAACCGATTAACGGGGGTAAACTTTGTGTGAGGTTTGAGAGTGTTTGTGTTGACTGATTGAGATCAGTCCTGTGTTGTTTGGTGTTCTTGAATTAAGATTCAATATATTTAGGTTTGTTATCGAAATCTTTACATGGTATCAGAGACAGGTTTCGAAAAACTTAATCGTATTTAATCGGATTAAAATAACTCTAATAATAATTTTAGGGTTTGCTGTTCGATTTTGGGGTTCTTTGTTTAGATCGGGTTATTTGAACGGCGTATGATTATCTAATCACCGTTTAATTAACCAGATCTGGTTGTTCATTGAAGACCTAATTTTTTGAGAAAAATTAGGGTTTGGGTTTGTTAGATCCGATTCGAAGATTTGTTGGGTTTATTTTATTGACTAAGTGAATCAATAAATAAACCCTACTTCCTGGTGGTTTCCCTGCAGATCTATCTTCCTGCTATGTTTATTGACTAAGTGAATCAATAAACTAGTAGGGTTCTTCATATAGCGCTGTTTGTACCCTTCTTCTTTATCCTTCTTTAAGGTTTTGTGTGTTCTTTTTAAAAAAAAAATTTCTCATCTTATTCTCATAAAACCAGCGGTGTTAAACTTGACCTACCTCCGTGAGAGGCAAGGAATCCTGTCCCTGGCACTGTTTGGGAGATTAAGATTATTTTCCCAAAAATATATATATATATATATTTATATATATATAATATATATAGAGATTAAGATTATTTTCCCAAAAATATATATATATATATTATATTTTTTTTTCTGTTTTGCTGCTTTTCTTGGTTATTGTTGTGTTCTTGTGGTGTTTAAGGTTTCTTGTGGATATCTTCTGTGATTAATTGAATTTTCTTGCTATCATGGATGATGATAATTTGCATGACTATGAATATGACTCTGATAATGCTTCTGATGAAAGTGAAACTGCTACTAGAATTAGTAAACTTGATATAAGTCACCCTTTACACTTACATCCGAATGACTCTGCTTCATTAACTGTTGTGTCTGTTAAACTTAAAGGAACTGAGAATTACAATATTTGGTCTTGTGCTATGACTCTTGCTCTTGAGGGTAAAAATAAAATAGGATTTATTGATGGAACTTGTAGAAGGTCCAATAGAGATGAAGTTTTAGGAAGACAATGGGATAGAGTCAATGTTGTTGTGTTAGGGTGGATTCTGAATTCTATTTCTGAAGAACTATATGTTGGTCAAATCTTTTCTAAAAGGGCTTCTCATGTCTGGGCTGAATTAAAAGAAACCTATGATAAAGTTGATGGGTCTGTTACTTTTAATTTGCATCACAAGATTAATTCTCTTTGTCAAAATGGTTCTACTATTGCTGATTATTATCATAAACTGAATGCACTGTGGAAACAGTTTGATGCCTTGATTAAATTGCCTAAATGTACCTGTCATGCTGCTGAAGACTTTAAAAAACATAATCAGTTGCTTAAGTTAATGCAGTTCTTAATGGGTCTTGATGATGTTTATATGCAAGTTAGAAGTAATATTTTGTCCAAGGATCCTTTACCTGATGTTAGACATGCTTATGCTATTATTTCTGGAGAAGAGTCACATAGGATGATATCTAGTGCTAATTCTAGTAATGCTCAAAAGGTTTCTTCTTCTGTGTTTCATTCTAATGTGGGAAACAAAACTGGTTTTCAAAGAAATGTGTCTAATGGAAATTATTCTAAGTTTGGTAACAAAAATTCTGTTTTTAAAAGAACTCTAGTGGACCTTCTGTTGTTTGTGAAAAATGTGGTTACAATGGTCATACCATTGATAAGTGTTACCAAATCATTGGATATCCACCTGATTTTGGAAAAA
Organism: Erigeron breviscapus; assembly: GCA_034093135.1. Lineage (NCBI taxonomy): Eukaryota > Viridiplantae > Streptophyta > Magnoliopsida > Asterales > Asteraceae > Erigeron > Erigeron breviscapus. The sequence goes on from CM067172.1 coordinate 113,518,032, forward strand.
AGAAAACTATTGGATTTCAGAATTCTCAAAATTTTAACAAAAGGTTTGTGAACAACAATAATACTGTTGGTACCAGCACTTCTGCTTCCTTTTCTGATGAACAGATTTCTCAGCTTATTTCCTTGATTAAAGAGAACTCTGTTGGTGCTCCTAGTCAAAATGTTAAAGTGAATATGGCAGGTATAAGATTGTTTAATAACAACAATTTTTTCAATCAAAATTTCCATAAGTTTGTCTGTTTTAATTCTAAAATTAAGGCTGCTCTGGAGAAATTAGGATTAATTTTTGATTCAGGAGCAAATCAACATCTTACTTACACTGATAAATACCTTGTTGATGTAATTGACATATCTTATTTGAAAATAAGAGTGTCCCATCCAAATGGGACTGAAGCTTTTATTACTAAAGTTGGTAACATGGTTTTGTCAAAAGACATAATTCTGTATGATGTCCTTGTTGTTCCTGAGTACTGTGTTAGTTTGATTTCTGTTCATAAAATGTCTAGAGATAATAAATGTATTGTGGCCTTTAATGAGAATGCTTGTTATGTGTTACCTCAGGATTTGAGGGATGTGAAAATTCTGGGGATTGGTAGACAGATTGATGGTCTTTATTATTTGATCAAGGTATTAAAATGGGTCATATCACTTCCTGCTCTGTTAAGCAAATGTGGCATAGCAGACTTGGTCATCCCTCTGACCAAGTCTTAACTGTCCTGAGTAAAAAAGATGACTTTAATTTTTCAAAAGAAACTGAATTTTGTGAAATTTGTCAAAAGGCTAAACAAGTTAGAGAACCATTTCCCTTGAGTGATCATAAGTCCATTCAGCTTGGTGAACTTGTTCACCTTGATGTTTGGGGTCCATATAAGGTTCCAAGTTTAGAAGGTCACAAATATTTTTGACTATTGTTGATGATTACTCTAGGGCTGTTTGGGTTTACTTACTTAAATCTAAAACTGAAGTGTATGACTGTGTGGTTGTGTTTTATAATCTGATCTTAAACCAATTTGGAAAAAAGGTTAAAACCTTTAGAAGTGACAATGGTACTGAGTTTTGCAATAAAAATTTTACCACCTTTTGTGAAACTAAAGGCATTATTCATCAAACCTCTATTGCCTATACCCCTCAACAAAATGGAGTTGTTGAGAGGAAGCACAGGCATTTGCTTAATATTGCTAGGGCTCTTTTATTCCAGGGGGGATTACCCCTGTACTTGTGGTCTGAGTGTATTTTAACTGCCTGTTATTTGATTAACAGATTACCATCTTCTGTGTTGCATGGAAAATCTCCTTACTATATGATATTTGGAAAAGAACCTTCTTTGTCTCACCTTAGAATATTTGGATGTCTTTGCTTTGCTACTATTCTTGTCAATCATGACAAGTTTAGTAGTAGAGCAGAGAAGTGTGTGTTTGTTGGTTATGCTAGCTATAAAAAGGGTTATAAATTATTTAGCCTCAATAAGAAAGAGTTTATCTTCTCAAGGGATGTTAAGTTCTTTGAGAAAGTATTCCCTTTCAAAATAAATGATCAGTCTGCTTTAAATAATGATCAGGAAATAAATCAAATTGATTTCTTTAATTTGTGTGATGACCCTGATCTTCCCAATGATGATAATGACCCTGCAATTGATTCTGATAATGATGGCAGCAACTCTGCACATTCTGGCACTCCAACTATTGATCTAGGAAGGTTGTCTAATGATAACTTGCCAGATTCCAATGAGAGTACCAATGTGCAAGAGAGGGCAGCAACACATGAGGAAAATGCTATGTCTGAGGGAAATGATCAAGAAGAAAATAATGTAAATGTGTTTGAAGGTCAAAATACTTATCAAATTGGTAATAGAAGGTCTGATAGGTTATCACATATGCCTAATAAATATAAAGACTTTGTCATTGATTCTAAAGTTAAATTTGGAATTGAAAAGTTTGTTAGTTATGCTAATCTTGATCTTGAAAGCTTTGCCTTCATTTATGAGTTAAATAAATCTGTTGAACCCACTCATTATTGGCAGGCTTGTAAGAATAACAATTGGATAGAAGCTATGAATCTTGAAATGAATGCTTTATATGATAATGACACTTGGGAAATAACTGATCTACCTGAAGGTAGAAAACCTGTAGGATGTAAGTGGGTTTACAAGATTAAGTATAAGGCTAATGGGGAAATAGAAAGGTATAAGGCTAGGTTAGTTGCCAAAGGCTATAGTCAAAAGCCTGGTGTTGACTTTGATGAAACCTTCTCTCCTGTGGTAAAGATTGTTACTGTTAGATGCATGATTAACCTTGCTGTTCAAATGGACTGGCCATTATTTCAACTTGACATTAACAATGCCTTTTTGTATGGTGAGCTTGATGAAACTGTTTATATGACCCTACCTGAAGGGTACTTTAATTCTGATGATAAAAGAGTTTGTAAGTTAAAAAAGTCTTTATATGGCTTAAAACAGGCCCCTAGGCAATGGAATGCTAAACTTACTCATGCTTTACTTGAAAACAACTTTGTGCAAAGTAAAAGTGATTACTCACTTTTTACAAAAAGTGAAGGAAATGTGTTTATTGCCTTGTTGGTCTATGTTGATGACATTATTGTCACTGGTAACAATTTAGATGTAATTAATGAATTTAAGATGTTTCTTAAATCCAAATTTATGATTAAGGATTTAGGAATTCTCAAATATTTTTGGGAATTGAAGTTATTAAAACTGAAAATGGTTTGTGTCTTTCACAGAGAAAGTATTGTATGGATTTGTTAAGTGAGTTTGGTTTGCTTGCTTGTAAGCCTTCTGCTACTCCTCTTGAGCAGAACTTGACCATTACTAGTGAACCTAGTGAGAAAGACACTGTCATTGACAATGTGACTGAATATCAAAAGCTTATTGGAAAGTTGATTTATCTTACTCACACTAGGCCAGATATTGCCTATTCTGTCCACTGTTTGAGTCAGTTCATGCATAAGCCCTTGAAGTCCCATGTTAAGATTGCCCTCAAAGTATTGAGATACTTGAAAGGGTCACCTGGATTGGGTATTCACATTACCAAGAGTCCAATTCTGTCCCTTGAAACCTTTGTGGATGCAGATTGGGCTAAATGTGTTATCACTAGGAAATCTGTTACTGGTTATTGCTTGTTCTTGAATGGGTCTCTTGTATCTTGGAAAAGCAAGAAACAGCTTACCTTGTCTAAATCTTCTGCAGAAGCAGAATATAGAGCCCTTGCTTCAGCTACATCTGAAGTCATTTGGGTTCTAAAACTGCTTGATGATTTGAAATGGGGCAATTGGCTCCCAGTTCCTATACACTGTGACAGTGAGGCTGCAATTAAGATTGCAGCTAACCCTGTGTTCCATGAACGTACAAAGCATCTTGAAATAGACCTCCACTTTGTGAGAGAGAAAATTATTGCAGGTGTCATTGAAACAAAAAAGATTGATTCAGCTAATCAAATAGCTGACATTTTAACCAAAGGGTTGAACAAAGTTCAACATGATAAGTTGGCTTCTAAATTAGGTCTCTATGATGTGTTTCAGGTTCAGGCTAAGAGGGGATGTTAAAATTGTAGCCTTAAACTGAAACCTTATAAACCTGAGGGACCATTCTTGTCTATTTCTTATTCTTGCAGGATTGGTGGAAGTGTCAAAAGAAGAAAGAGGAGGGAGGAGATTGTAACATGAAGATATTGGTTCCTATATAAAGAACATTATACCCGTTAGGGTTTCTTGAGAGAAACTTCATTTCATATTATTTGGTCTGTATATTTCTCTCCATATTTTTTTCATTCGATAAAATGTTTGTAATAGGACTATTATCAAGTTAGATAATAGGTTTGCAACCGATTAACGGGGGTAAACTGTGTGTGAGGTTTGAGAGTGTTTGTGTTGACTGATTGAGATCAGTCTTGTGTTGTTTGGTGTTCTTGAATTAAGATTCAATATATTTAGGTTTGTTATCGAAATCTTTACAGCAAGCTTCGCAACTGCTATGAGGTGCTCTTTTGGACCATCCGACACTCGATGATCAATGTTTTCCAATATGGAGAGCCATAAAGCCACAAACCATCCACCTTTGTGTTTTGAGACCACTAGCTGTTGAGATTTTCCTTTTCAATAATTTAGAATGATACCACTTGACAGTCCACAATTTGCACACTTATATTAGTTTTATTTAGACAAGAAAGTTAAGAACAGAAAGTAAAGAACATGAACAAGAATAAGTTCAAATGCAAATGTCTAAGCAAGTCTAATCATATGTCTCATTGATTAAACGATGAATACATGGTCGATATTACAACTTGTCTTACAAGACTACAAATGAACTATGTAATTGCTAAGTCTAGGAAAGAAGGAAAACTTAAACAATTACAAATAAAGTGATACACACTTTGTGGTGATAAAACACATATAAAAGATGCGGCTGTGTTGTTTTATATAGGGGAGGAATTAGGGCAACACAGCCTTACAATGATGGTGATGTGATGGTGGTTGTCGACGTTCCATTGGCTCTAAGTACTTGGATCCAGGAGCCTTTGTCTTCTTTACCAAAACGGGTATGAAAGAGAGAAACCTCATTTTGGTCCCAACTGTACCTTTGCTATTTAAGGTAACATTCAGTTGGGAGAACCACCATGTGACTTCTTGTCTTCTTGTGGTTTGAAATCTTCCCGCCTTGACACACAACTTGGAAAGTAAACCACCCGCTGACGAGAGTCATTGACTCGCTGATGACTCGCTGACGACCACGTCAGCGACCAAGTCTGGTCAGCGAATTCTTGACTCAACAATCTCCCCCTATTCGCTGAGAAGACTTGTTGAGTGAAGCTGAGTAAGAAAAGAATAAATAAGATAGAATGATGTCTTTATATTACAATCTTTTTACAATATAAGACATCTATTCATTTTCAGCTTCAAATTCCCAAGCATGTTCTTGCTTGGCAATCTGAACTGCTGGGTCATTGTATCTATGAGGCTTAACCAGCTCCTCATCCAGCTTGCTGATAAACCATCGGTTGTTGGTCGTTTCAGCACACCTTCTTCTTATACTCAGGATGAACCCAGTGGACGCCTTTTCAAGTTCAGATAGACGAAAGAACAGCTGGGTATTTTGAAAATTTGTGAAGAAAATACCAGCTGGATTCTCTATCACTCTCCCTTCCTCAAAGACACTTCTTGGAGGAAGTCTGGTGTTTAAAGCAGCATCACCAGAGATAGGAGGAAGGTCAACAGTCGATGTTCGATGCTCTATCTTCCTCTTTCTTTGAACTTGCCTTCCAGCTGAGGTAGAGATGGCTGCTGGAGTACCGAACACTTGCCTCAGCATGGGCAAGTCCACCTTGAACTTTGTTTCAAACTCCAGTGCTTTCTTGAAGTATTCTTTCAGCATGCTTTGGAGCTGCTGGTAGCTGGCAGCCTTTTTATCTTTCACCAGCATGTACACTTCCACCCATTCTGAAGCACCTAAGTTGGTTACTTTGACCCCTTCCAACTTAGTTGGCTTGCCAGCGCCTTCTCTTAAGATCTTCAGGTTGGTCTTTAGGCCCATTTCAGCTTTAAAGGCCTCAGCGGCAATAATTCTTTGAGGCCTGACTACACGGCCTCAGCGGCACTAATCTTTGAGCTCGCACATATACTCAAGCCTCTGACGACCAACGCCCATCCTTCCGAGACACTGACTCCATCCATCAGCTTCAGCCACTTAGCTTTCTCTTCTTCAAATTTGGCTCTTTTCTCGCTGAGCTGCTTCTCAACTTCCTTATGTTTCTGCCTGTACAAGGCTTCAGCACCACCTGATTTCAGCAACATTCTTTGCTCACCATCAAGCTGATCCTTTTCAAGTAAAGGTAGCTGCCTGATAAACTCAAGATTCTTCTTTTCATTTTCTTCATTTTGCTTGATCCTATCCAGCTCTGTGATAGCATCTTCTTGAGTTTTTCCATCAGCAGTTAGTGCCAATACATCAATCAATTGATGCTGATGGCCTGCTGAGGATTGTACGGAGAGTTGAGCAGCGGTGGGAGGTTTGAAGAAACCAGAATCAATAAGCTGTCTTCGGCGAGCATCGGAGAGAGGAGTTATTTCAGTATTTGCCAGATATGTGCTATGAAAGATTGGCAACATTTCCCTTGACCTATCCTCGGACATTCTCTCAGCAAATCCAGCTTCCCATGAAGCTCTGACTGTTTCTGGGTCATACGTTCTTCAGCATGGATAGCTACAATTTGTTGCTCCCCCTCAATACCAGCTGGGGGAGCTTCAGCATTGGTTTCTTTTTCAATCTCCCCCTCAACACCAGCAGGGGGAACTTCCATACTTGCATCTTTTTCAGTCTCCCCCTCAGCACCAGCAGGGGGAACTTCCATACTTGCATCTTCATCCAGGATTTCTTCAGCAGTGTCTTCAAAGATTTGGGCAACTGCCTTGTTAACTGCTTCAGTTACCAGATCTAAAACAGCAGCATCAACTTTCTCCCCCTTGGAAGTTGTAGTGTTAATAACCACTTCCAAAGTTGCTGGCTGTTTAGGTTGGTTCACAAGTTGTGCAAGCAAGTTCTTAATTTCAGCAACTTCTGACTCCAGTCTAAGTTGCCTCTGGCGATCTTCCTCAGTAAAAGATGCAGAAGGAATTGGAAGATCAGCCACTTGCTTTTCTAAGGCATAAATAGCCTTGGTATTGTTGTCCACTTGAGTAGAGAGAGGAGAGATGAGATCACTCAACTTCTTCACTTCAGCAGCAGCAGATTGACTAGAGGATGCTGCCTTTTTAGCTGAGTAGCGAATAGAGTTTTCAATCTTGCACAGCGATCGAGTAGAACTTTTAATGGTCTGCTGATCCTTTTTGATGATATTTGTGGAAGTGCGAAGTTTTTCTTGATCAGCAGCCATAGAGACACATTTTTCTTTGATTTCCTCGATGCTGGCATTGTTCTCAGACTGCTTAACATACCAGCTCTGTAATGTTTTCACCAATTGATCTTCTCTTTATCTTTGAGATCTACCATGAGTGTGGCAGCCTTGGTAAGATCATTCAATTGATGTTCTACTCTTTCCAACCTATCAGCAGAGTTGGTGGAGTAAGAAATGCCCAAGTCCTTGGCAGTGAGAGGCTTGGCTTCTGCTGTCTTGTGAGAAGAACAACCAGGAACAGCTTGAAAGGAGGAGGGCATGCCCATAGAAAGCATGGTGTTCACTGGTCGTGTAGGAGGAGTAGGAGGTCTTGCAATTAAAGTCGCTGCCTCAGAGGATTCAACAGCAGCCTCATCAGCAACATTTTCATTTGTGGCTGCTGCATTTTCACCAGCAGCACCATCATCATTTTCATCGACCTCCATGTCACTGGCATCTACTTCTTCAGCATGACTATCAGGATCAAGTTGAAAATCTTCTGCCACGATGCCACCTAACTCATAATCACTTTCAACATCACTTGCTTCTTCAGTAACAACCTTATCAACATCAATAACTTCTTCTTCAGCAACAACATCATTAATACGCCCAATTTCAACATTCAAATTTTCTCCCCCAGCAACCTGCACTTCAGGAACATCAGCAGCAGTTGCGTTCCTTTCAGCAATAGAGAAGCTGATTGGATTGGGGGAGGATTCAGGTTGTTGCTGCACAAATTTTCAACAGCAGCAGGAGTTTCTTCTTCATCGACGAGAGAGAGTTGAGAGGGTTCCACCCTTAATATTTTCTTCTGCCTTTTAGGAATAACATGACTTTTCTTGGCCACTTTGGGAGTTTTGGAGGATGCTGGAGGGGTTATCAGCATACCAGCTCCAGCAGGGTTTTGCTTATATACTTCAGGGTACATGGTGAAAAGTACCTGCTTCATTGCTGGAGTAAGCGCAGCATACTTTAAATCGAAGTGCTCAGGGTCACAAGCAGGAATTTTATATACAGAACTTGCAACCCTTGGAGAGAGAATGAATCGAGCACCATTTGGCATGTACTTTTCTTTCAGCTCATGTCTGAATATCAACGTCAGAAAGCGTGTAAAGGGCACTGAGCTTGAGCGATTTCTTATAGTGATCTTTGACTTCAAATCTTCAAATATTACATTTGCAAAGTCAATGTTTCTACCATTTGCCAGTGCATAAATTATTTGCATCTGGGCAGCAGTGGCTTGATCAAAGGATCCACTGTTCCCACCGAGGCACTGAATAACATGTGTGAACAGCAACCTCCATACACCAGGAATATACTTCTTTTGAGGATTACTGTGCACAGGTAGTGCTGGTACCATGTTTGTCCCATACCCAATGGTCAATAACCATTCTTTCCATACTGAGGTAGGGACCAAATCAACAAAGGGCCTATCTATGGATTGTTTAGGAAGCCTGAGTACATCTCTTAATAGATCAGCAGAGATGGTGATGGTGTGTTTCCCTTTCATGACAGTGCCTTTGATGGTGCTACTGGACACATCATAATCACAAGTCCACCAGAATTCCCTCAAGAGATGAAGACACATCTCATGGGGATTTTTATAGATTGCTCTTCTAACTGGACATCCTTTGATGAAGTCCAGCATAGAATAATATCCTTTAACCTTGGAAGGGATTTGCTTTGACAACTAGTTTCTGGGCTTGAAAAGAAACTTGATTAGAAGGAAGAATGCCTTCATTATCGAAGACTTCAGAAGTGAGATAAGAGGGAATGTTTTCTGGGTTTTCTTGAGTTTGTTCAGATTGAGAGGCCATTTTATATCAAGATAATAAGAAGGAAGATGAGATATGAAGAAGAGAAGATGAAAAGATTGAAAGAAAATGGAAAAGATATTGAAGTATTGAGAGATTTTAGGAGTGAATGAGAAAGGAAATGAACGTGAAAGTTGGTATGGGAGAAGGTTTACATATATATGGTATGGATATGGGACCCATAACTGTACATACGAATCGTCATGGACTCTCTTTCATACGTAATATATATAAAAAAAATTATTTTGTACTAATGATAGTACGAGAAAAATAATTATATACAAAGAAAATACGTTTAATTATACGTATGTGAGTAACGTATAAAAAAGTTTTGATGTGACAACTTGTACCACAATTTCAAATGTACTCAAGTAGTTACGGCGTGTACAGTGTACAAGTTGCCCATTTGGGAGAAAATCGAGGTAACCGTTTTTCCCAAAGCAACAGGGAGTAACGGATTTGATAAGTCTTTACCAGCAGCCGTTTGCTGCTGGACTAGATGGAGACTTTTAGCTCTCCATTACTTTTATCTTGCTTTTTCCCAAAGCAACAGGGATTAACGGATTTGGTTAGTCTTTACCAGCAGCCGTTTGCTGCTGGACTAGATGGAGACTTTTAGCTCTCCATTACTTTTATCTTGCTTTTTCCCAAAGCAACAGGGAGTAACGGATTTGATAAGTCTTTACCAGCAGCCGTTTGCTGCTGGACTAGATGGAGACTTTTAGCTCTCCATTACTTTTATCTTGCTTTTTCCCAAAGCAACAGGGAGTAACGGATTTGATAAGTCTTTACCAGCAGCCGTTTGCTGCTGGACTAGATGGAGACTTTTAGCTCTCCATTACTTTTATCTTGCTTTTTCCCAAAGCAACAGGGATTAACGGATTTGGTTAGTCTTTACCAGCAGCCGTTTGCTGCTGGACTAGATGGAGACTTTTAGCTCTCCATTACTTTTATCTTGCTTTTTCCCAAAGCAACAGGGATTAACGGATTTGGTTAGTCTTTACCAGCAGCCGTTTGCTGCTGGACTAGATGGAGACTTTTAGCTCTCCATTACTTTTATCTTGCTTTTTCCCAAAGCAACAGGGATTAACGGATTTGGTTAGTCTTTACCAGCAGCCGTTTGCTGCTGGACTAGATGGAGACTTTTAGCTCTCCATTACTTTTATCTTGCTTTTTCCCAAAGCAACAGGGAGTAACGGATTTGATAAGTCTTTACCAGCAGCCGTTTGCTGCTGGACTAGATGGAGACTTTTAGCTCTCCATTACTTTTATCTTGCTTTTTCCCAAAGCAACAGGGAGTAACGGATTTGATAAGTCTTTACCAGCAGCCGTTTGCTGCTGGACTAGATGGAGACTTTTAGCTCTCCATTACTTTTATCTTGCTTTTTCCCAAAGCAACAGGGAGTAACGGATTTGATAAGTCTTTACCAGCAGCCGTTTGCTGCTGGACTAGATGGAGACTTTTAGCTCTCCATTACTTTTATCTTGCTTTTTCCCAAAGCAACAGGGAGTAACGGATTTGATAAGTCTTTACCAGCAGCCGTTTGCTGCTGGACTAGATGGAGACTTTTAGCTCTCCATTACTTTTATCTTGCTTTTTCCCAAAGCAACAGGGATTAACGGATTTGGTTAGTCTTTACCAGCAGCCGTTTGCTGCTGGACTAGATGGAGACTTTTAGCTCTCCATTACTTTTATCTTGCTTTTTCCCAAAGCAACAGGGATTAACGGATTTGGTTAGTCTTTACCAGCAGCCGTTTGCTGCTGGACTAGATGGAGACTTTTAGCTCTCCATTACTTTTATCTTGCTTTTTCCCAAAGCAACAGGGATTAACGGATTTGGTTAGTCTTTACCAGCAGCCGTTTGCTGCTGGACTAGATGGAGACTTTTAGCTCTCCATTACTTTTATCTTGCTTTTTCCCAAAGCAACAGGGAGTAACGGATTTGATAAGTCTTTACCAGCAGCCGTTTGCTGCTGGACTAGATGGAGACTTTTAGCTCTCCATTACTTTTATCTTGCTTTTTCCCAAAGCAACAGGGATTAACGGATTTGGTTAGTCTTTACCAGCAGCCGTTTGCTGCTGGACTAGATGGAGACTTTTAGCTCTCCATTACTTTTATCTTGCTTTTTCCCAAAGCAACAGGGATTAACGGATTTGGTTAGTCTTTACCAGCAGCCGTTTGCTGCTGGACTAGATGGAGACTTTTAGCTCTCCATTACTTTTATCTTGCTTTTTCCCAAAGCAACAGGGAGTAACGGATTTGATATGTCTTTACCAGCAGCCGTTTGCTGCTGGACTAGATGGAGACTTTTAGCTCTCCATTACTTTTATCTTGCTTTTTCCCAAAGCAACAGGGAGTAACGGATTTGATATGTCTTTACCAGCAGCCGTTTGCTGCTGGACTAGATGGAGACTTTTAGCTCTCCATTACTTTTATCTTGCTTTTTCCCAAAGCAACAGGGATTAACGGATTTGGTTAGTCTTTACCAGCAGCCGTTTGCTGCTGGACTAGATGAAGACTAGCTCTCCATTGCTTGATGTTCAGCAAGTAATAAACCTTTGAACATGGTTAAAAGAAATTATTGACCTTAAGATCACTGACCTTAAGATCACTTTTCAACTTATGAGAGATAAGTTGAAGCATCAGTAGACATGACAAGTCATGTCGCTGATTCACCATTCAGCATTCCCAACTTGCTGATGAGATATTTAAATCTTGTTTGATCTAAAGGTTTAGTAAAGATATCAGCAAGTTGGTCATCAGTAGGTATGAAATAGATTTCCACATCCCCTTTCATGACATGGTCACGAATGAAGTGGTACCTAATGTCTATGTGTTTGGTCTTAGAATGCTGAACAGGGTTGTGTGTGATAGCAATTGCACTTGTATTGTCACACATAATGGGGATCTTAGAGAATTCTAAGTCATAGTCAGCGAGTTGGTTTTTCATCCAGAGGACTTGTGCACAACAACTCGCTGCTGATACATATTCTGCTTCAGCAGTGGAGATGGAAATTGTATGCTGTTTCTTACTAGACCAACTAGTCAGCTTCCCCCCCAACAGTTGACATCCACCACTGGTGCTTTTCCTATCTAACATGCATCCAGCATAGTCAGAGTCAGAATATGCAACAAGGTCAAAGCTGGAGTCTTTGGGATACCAGAGACCCAGTGTGGGTGTACCTTTTAGGTATTTGAAGATTCGCTTGACAGCGAGAAGATGAGACTCTCTGGGAGAGGCTTGATATCTTGCACATAAGCAAGTAGCAAACATGATATCAGGACGACTCGCTGTGAGGTACATCAGTGAGCCGATCATTCCTCTATAGAGAGTAGGATTCACATGCTTACCATCAGGGTCAACATGGAGATTATTAGGAGGAGACATGGGAGTGGCTTTGGTGGTCACATTGGATAAGTCGAATTTAGCCAGCATGTCTCGAATGTACTTCTCTTGGTTAATGAAAATCCCATTTGGGAGTTGGCGAATTTGTAGACCAAGAAAGAAGGTCAGCTCACCCATCATGCTCATCTCGAATTGAGAGGACATCAGGGAGCTGAACTTAGAACAAAGTTTCTTGCTGGAGGACCCAAAGATGATGTCATCTACATATATTTGAACATATAGGACATCAGCACCCTTTCTATAGATGAAGAGGGTGCTATCAATGGATCCTCGCTGAAACTTATTGGAGAGAAGAAATTCAGAGAGTGTGTCGTACCAAGCTTTGGGAGCTTGTTTAAGACCATAGAGTGCCTTATATAGGCGATAGACGTGGTGTGGCTTGGCTGGATCTTCAAAACCAGGTGGCTGCTCAACATAAACTTCCTCATCGAGTTTTCCATTTAGGAAGGCACTCTTTACATCCATTTGATATACAGTGAAGTTTTTGTAAGTAGCATGTGCCAAAAATAAGCGTATAGCTTCCAGTCTGGCCACTGGTGCAAAGGTTTCATCATAGTCAACACCTTCTTCTTGAAGGTAACCTTGTGCAACCAGCCTAGCCTTGTTTCGTGTAACAACACCATCTTCGTCCATTTTATTACGATAAACCCATTTTGTTCCAATTGGTTCTTTTCCAGGAGGTAAAGGAACCAAGAACCAGACATGCTGTCTTTGGAACTGGGTAAGTTCCTCTTGCATGGCAGCAACCCATGAAGGATCAACCATTGCTTCTCCTATATTTTTGGAGTGATCATAGACAAGAAGTTTACATACAGACATGTATTTCTTGTCGCTGATCGAGTGATAATCCCTGCTGAGGATCACCGATGACTTGGTGAGCTGGATGACTAGATGTCCACTTAAGTGCAGGAGCACTTGATACACCAAGTTGAGTGGCAGCGGAAGTTGAAGCGATGGGATCAGCAGGAGCATTATAAGAAGAGAGGTCAATGGTAAGAATGGGTTCAGGAGGATGATCAGCAGAGCCATTCGACTGATTTGAGTTATCATTGATGGCGGAGTCTTCAGCAGACTCCATTTCTTCAGCATTAGCTGAAGCATCATGAAACTCCTCATCAGTAGAGTCATCAGTATGCACGTCATCAGCCAGTGATCTAGGTTTGGCTGATGCTGCATTGATTGATCTTAAGATAGGCTCAACTGGCTCAATCGAGTAGATATGAGCAGCAACTTGCTCTAGTTCAGCATCAGCTGAACTATCCTTTGTGATATGCTGAATAGTATCAGGCAGCGAGCAAGAAGCATCAACAAATAAGTCAGCTTCCTCAGTAAGAGGGTCAGCTAGCTCATTGAAAATGACCTCAGATGAAGAAGATTGAATGTCCTTTAGTGCTGATGAACTTTCATCAAAAGTAACATGAATGGATTCATCAACCTTCTGAAGGCGAGTATTGAATACTCTGAACGCCTTGCTGATGGATGAATACCCAAGAAAGTATCCATCATCAGCTTTAGGATCAAATTTTCCTAGATGATCCTTGTTGTTTAGGATGAAAACAGGACATCCAAATACATGGAAGTATTTGATTTGAGGTACCTTTCCTTTCAGTACCTCATACGCTGTCTTGTCATGTCTTTTGACAATGAGACAGCGATTTTGAGTGTGACAAGCTGTATTGACAGCTTCTGCCCAGAACTTGCTGGGTAGAGAAGACTCACTGAGCATGGTGCGAGCTGCTTCAATGAGAGTTCTATTTCTCCTTTCAGCGACACCATTTTGCTCAGGGGTTCTAGTAGAAGAGAAATTTTGTGAGATCCCTTGATCAGCACAAAATGATTCAAGAGTGTGGTTTCTGAACTCAGTACCATGATCGCTTCTGAGTTCTTTCACCCTTATGCTGTTGAGATTTTCCATTTTCTTGATGAAATTGATAATCTCTTCAGCAGCATCACTCTTAGAATGAAGAAAGATAGTCCAAGTGTATCGTGAATATTCATCCACGATTACTAAAGTGTATTTGCTACCCTTTAGACTTTGGACATTCACTGGACCAAAAAGGTCCATGTGAAGAAGATGAAAGCAGCCAGAGATAGAATTGGCTTGCTTGGTTTTGAAAGTTGCTCTGTGGCTTTTACCTTTTTCACAAGCACCACAAAGTCTATCCTTTTCAAATGAAAGATGAGGGAGGCCACGAACAAGGTTCTTTTTGGCCAGAGAGTTAATGGTTTTGAAATTCACATGCGACATACGCTTGTGCCATAACCAATTTAGTTCAGCTGCTGACTTAGCAAAGAAACAAGTCTCACTATCAGTCTTGATAGGAGTGAAGTCAACCAGATATACATCTCGTTTTCTTGGAGCGACCAAGACGACTTCCTTGTTTATATTTACAACAGTGCCTTGATGTTTATCAAGAATCACTTTGTAGTCAGCATCACAAAGTTGACTTATGCTGATGAGATTATGTTTTAATCCATTGACATAAGCGACTTTGTTGAACTTAATGAGTCCATTTGAGAGAAGACCATAACCTTCAGTTTGTCCAGTGGAATTGTCACCAAACACTACAGTAGGGCCAGCAGCCTCTACGTAGTTATCCAGCAGGGTCTTTGAGCCAGTCATGTGTTTTGAACAGCCACTGTCCAAGTACCACACACCTTTTCCCAGCGAGCCCTGCATGGATTTAACAGAAGGATTTAGATGGGTTCACTGTTGAACTCACTGACGGACATGTCAGCAGGATTAAAGATGGGAGACTCAGAGGATTCTTCTCTGTTGACAGCGTCATCAGTAGAGAGAGGAAGAGGAGCACTAGGGTTAGTATTCTCATCACTTGGAGAGTAATCAACAAGATGATGAGCAGGAGGAATGTCACGATCAATCACATAGGTGTGATATTGATCAGCAGAGGTGACAGTGGCTCCAGTATCTAGAACAGTCAAGTTACTGACTTGATTGTTGTTCCCATACTCAACCAGAATGCTGCCTCGACCAGTGGTAATGATCTCTTGAGAGAGAGGAAAGGAGATACGCTGAGCAGCAATGAAGTCAGCAATATTTTCCTCAGAGAGATTGGTTACCTCTCCTACATTATTCCTATGATCAGCGGAAGTAGAACTTTCGCTGTCCATAGTTGAGGAAGGAGCCACTGCTGAGGAGGAAGGATTGGGTTGAATGACAACTTCAGGAGCATTCCTGGAGTTATCTTCATTACAGTCAGCAGCAACATGACCTCTGCTGCCACATGTGTAGCATTTTTTGACAGAGGTGCTGCTCTTTTGACTTTGAAGGAAGAATTCCTTCAATTGTGAGGAAAGGTCATTAACTTGCTGGGCAAGCTCGCTAATTTTGGGGTCAGAGGAGGGTGCCTTTTTCTTTGGCTTAGGCTTTTGCTTATGCTTTTGTGGAAGCTGAAGCATCTTAGGAGCAGGACCCAGAATGGACTTTCCTTTTGGGTCCTCAGATTGAGAGGTAGAGGGATTTTTTGATCCCTTGACTACACTCCATGCTTGATGGACAGCAGATTGGGCCTTGCTGAAAAGATGAAGATATCTGGCGTCAGCAAACTTGACGCGTCTTTTCATGACACGTTCATCCAGCACAGTATTGCTGTCAGCAAGGTTAGGAGCTTGCTGAAAAGATGAAGATATCTGGCGTCAGCAAACTTGACGCGTCTTTTCATGACACGTTCATCCAGCACAGTATTGCTGTCAGCAAGGTTAGGAGCTTGCTGAAAAGATGAAGATATCTGGCGTCAGCAAACTTGACGCGTCTTTTCATGACACGTTCATCCAGCACAGTATTGCTGTCAGCAAGGTTAGGAGCTTGCTGAAAAGATGAAGATATCTGGCGTCAGCAAACTTGACGCGTCTTTTCATGACACGTTCATCCAGCACAGTATTGCTGTCAGCAAGGTTAGGAGCTTGCTGAAAAGATGAAGATATCTGGCGTCAGCAAACTTGACGCGTCTTTTCATGACACGTTCATCCAGCACAGTATTGCTGTCAGCAAGGTTAGGAGCTTGCTGAAAAGATGAAGATATCTGGCGTCAGCAAACTTGACGCGTCTTTTCATGACACGTTCATCCAGCACAGTATTGCTGTCAGCAAGGTTAGGAGCTTGCTGAAAAGATGAAGATATCTGGCGTCAGCAAACTTGACGCGTCTTTTCATGACACGTTCATCCAGCACAGTATTGCTGTCAGCAAGGTTAGGAGCTTGCTGAGAAGATGAAGATATCTGGCGTCAGCAAACTTGACGCGTCTTTTCATGACACGTTCATCCAGCACAGTATTGCTGTCAGCAAGGTTAGGAGCTTGCTGAGAAGATGAAGAAGTGGGTTGAGCAACAGGTGGAGGTTGCTGACTGACAGGATTAGCTTGCTGTGGCGAGCTATAGTCATAAGGAACAGCAACCTTACTTCTTCTGAAGGGTTCAGAAGGTCTGATGGTTAGCTGCTGAGGAGAGATGGTTTTAAAACCTTCACTACCAATATCCCCTTCAAATGATTCCCCAGAAGAGTATTGAACTCTTCCTTCGTTTGGCATCATGCCAACAATGGGAAGATGGGGAAAAGGGTTGCTGGTGCTTACTGAGGAGCCAGCACCAGTTTCTTCAGCAGATTCAGATGGGTCGCTGGTAGTAGAAGTGGTAGTACCAGCATCCATTTCGTTATGGTAATCGTTTTGACCCTTAACAAAATACCATTTCTTCATCTCTTCAGGAGAGATGACAGCAGATGGAGGAATAGAAATATCAGGTTTTACCTCATCATTGAACAAGTCAGAGAGTGAGGCAGCGGCATTAAAGTCACCGCCTATTACTGCCTGAATTTGGGCAGGGACTTGTTCGTTTAGGCACTGATGGTGAAACCTGGAAGCTTTTGACCAGGAGGTCACAATCTTCTTAAGGTTGGTCACTTCAAGCTTGAGTTTTTCATTCTCAAGTTGAACCTTTTGAGCCAACAACTCATGAGATTGGAGTTCAACATGAACATTCCTTAACTCATTGAGTCTTTCAGATTTTTCTCACTTAACTCCAAGGAAGTGGAGTCAAGCTTAGATTGGACTTCAGCTCGTATTGATTCAACGAACTGAAAGTCACAAAGAAGAGATTCGAAGATTTTTGGTTTATCTTCTTCAGAAGCAGAGGAGTGAGCACAAACCTTTTTAATGGTGACGTTCACCCACTGACTTGAGGAGACTTGATCTCTTGTCAAAGCATCTCCATCAGCGAGCGCCATAAGGCACATGGCGTCAACATATTCTTCACTGTCTGAATCGTCTGATTCAGCCCAGTCGTGCTCTTCAGCTACCAGCCCTTTTGCTGGTGTTTTGGCCTCTTCCATTTCAGCAACCTTGGCCTTCAGCTGATAGTATTTATTCCTGTACTCATCAGCAGGTTTGGAAGGGTTAGTTTTAGGAGCAGCAGGAGTTGGTAAAGCAACTCTGCACTCCTTTTGGTAGTGGCCTTTTCTACCACATCTCCAGCACTCCTCTTGAGCTTTGTCAACAGGAGGCTTATATGGAGCAACCGACCTACGGTTGTTCCATTTACGGGAGTACCTCTTACCAGCGACTAAGGCAAAATCCATAAAGTCGCTGAACATCTCTTGTTTCTCTTCAGCATCAAGATCATCAACAAGAGATTGAATAGGTTGTGGAAGAATAGAAGAGCTAGCACCAGTATTAAGATTACTGGGCTCAGCAGAGATAAGGGCGAGAGGGTCAAGGGCAGAATGTGCAGAAGAGGTGACAGAAGAAGAAGAGGGACCCGCACGATGCTGTGCATCAGCGGCAGCTCTAAGATTTTGAGCAAGAGCTCTTTCTTCGAACTGGAGCATGCCAAAGAGAGACTCAAGGTTAAGGCCATTGAGTCGCTCAGTGGTTCTGAGTATTTGTCTCAGACCTTGCCACTTGATAGGTAAACTATCAAGAAATTTGTGGCACACCTCAAAGTCATCGTGGGTGATACCAACAGTGGTCATATCGTTCAGTAACCCTTTGAAACGGGTATAGGTGCCGTTAAGACCTTCATTAGGGAGGGAAAAGAAATTTTCATAGGCTCTTTTTAAGTCTATTCTTTTAGTGGCAATGGTAGCAGCAGAGCCTTCATGCATGCTAACCAATCTATCCCAAACTTCTTTTGAAGAGGGATATCTAATAACCACTTTCATGAGGTCAGTGGGAAGAGTGCTGACAATCATGTTTTTGAGCCTTGCATCAAGATTAACAAGTCTCCTTTCATCGTCAGTCCATTGAACCTCTGGTTTGACAATGTCAATCACAATCTCAGGAGCATCAACAGTTGCTCCTGGTGTTCTTTGAACCAGAGTGGGGATATAAGGACCGACGGTCAGAATAGACATAAGATAGGGTTCCACACCCACTATATGTAGTAACATCCTTTCCTTCCAAGACCCAAAGTCATCGGGCTCGAATCTTGGAGGGACGGATACGTAACCGAAGTCACGTGTGTTAACTAGGGTGGGAACAGCAGTCATGTTCTTGTTTAAAAGGATTAAGAAGGAAATTTTAACAATTACAAATAAAGTGACAAACACTTTGTGGTGATAAACACACTATAAAAGATGTGGTTGTGTTGCTTTATATAGGGGAGGAATTAGGGCAACACAGCCTTACAATGTATATATAGAATTATGTCGATTATCATATATAGTCAAAAGTTAAAATGAGAACCATATAAATGTATATATATATATATATATATATATATATATATATATATATATATATATATATATATATATATATATATATATATATATATATATATATATATATATATATATATATATATATATATATATATATATATATATATATATATATATATATATATATATATATATATATATATATATATATATATATATATATATATATATATATATATATATATATATATATATATATATATATATATATATATATATATATATATATATATATATATATATATATATATATATATATATATATATATATATATATATATATATATATATATATATATATATATATATATATATATATATATATATATATATATATATATATATATATATATATATATATATATATATATATATATATATATATATATATATATATATATATATATATATATATATATATATATATATATATATATATATATATATATATATATATATATATATATATATATATATATATATATATATATATATATATATATATATATATATATATATATATATATATATATATATATATATATATATATATATATATATATATATATATATATATATATATATATATATATATATATATATATATATATATATATATATATATATATATATATATATATATATATATATATATATATATATATATATATATATATATATATATATATATATATATATATATATATATATATATATATATATATATATATATATATATATATATATATATATATATATATATATATATATATATATATATATATATATATATATATATATATATATATATATATATATATATATATATATATATATATATATATATATATATATATATATATATATATATATATATATATATATATATATATATATATATATATATATATATATATATATATATATATATATATATATATATATATATATATATATATATATATATATATATATATATATATATATATATATATATATATATATATATATATATATATATATATATATATATATATATATATATATATATATATATATATATATATATATATATATATATATATATATATATATATATATATATATATATATATATATATATATATATATATATATATATATATATATATATATATATATATATATATATATATATATATATATATATATATATATATATATATATATATATATATATATATATATATATATATATATATATATATATATATATATATATATATATATATATATATATATATATATATATATATATATATATATATATATATATATATATATATATATATATATATATATATATATATATATATATATATATATATATATATATATATATATATATATATATATATATATATATATATATATATATATATATATATATATATATATATATATATATATATATATATATATATATATATATATATATATATATATATATATATATATATATATATATATATATATATATATATATATATATATATATATATATATATATATATATATATATATATATATATATATATATATATATATATATATATATATATATATATATATATATATATATATATATATATATATATATATATATATATATATATATATATATATATATATATATATATATATATATATATATATATATATATATATATATATATATATATATATATATATATATATATATATATATATATATATATATATATATATATATATATATATATATATATATATATATATATATATATATATATTTGTTAAGGTTGGTTAAAGCAAGGTTGACCTGAGCTGATAGCTTGACAAAGTACCTATTGATTACTTGATTATTATTAACATCAACCAACTAGACCATGACCAGCCATACAAATAAATGGTACAGATTTTGAATAAGGTTGCTAGCTTTATGTGGAGCTCATTGTTGAGTAATTGTGCGAACTTTGAAGCTAGACATAATTAATTATGAAATACCAAAAGTCAACGAAACAACTGCTCGCTTAGTAAATGATTTTCCACAGGTATTCATTTAAGGTGAACATTGGACAATCCAGATCCTAATCTTTGAACGATGAGGATGCGGGAGAAAATGTGGCTCTAGCTAGGCGGCATGCGAAAAGAAAGTACATGCAACTTAATAGTGTCCTACTTCAACCGTGGGTGGTCCGAGTGCTATAATGAAATTATTATTATGAAAGCAGGCGCATTGAAGCTTCCGAGTTGGAGGATGAGGCCGTACCAGAAACCAAGGATTTGAAGGTTGATGATGGATAGAGTACTCCCGTGTTAACGACTTATGGCTTTATCTTTTTTTATGTTTGCAAGACATTACAAGTTTTGGGGTCCCTGCTTTTTACAAACTTATCTTATGGCGAAAGTTTTGATTTATAAAACGTATTAATACTAATTCATTTGACCAATGTAACCCGTTTCATTTTTAGTTACATTTTTATATGTGACCCGTTCGATCCATTATCGATAAAACTTAACCCAAAAGTGACTCACTTTCATACATATGGGCTGACCAACCCATTTCTTGATTTTTTTTTACCATGTGGGATAAAACAAAACACGTTTAGCAGTAGAGATTTTGCCTAATGAATTATTTTGAATGCTAATGGATTTAGAATAATTAAAACACTTCATTCTCTTAATTTTAGGACTTGAATCTCTGTGGAACAACCAAGTCATTTGGTCTGAAACTTTTTATTTTTTTTATTATTATGCTTTTTTATTTATAAGCTGATTGAATAATATGGTTTTATAATGACGAGAATGAGTAAAAAGGAAATGGGGCTATAGTTGTATGAAGTAGTTTGACTTTAAGTTATATATTCCTTAAATGACCCTTAAGAGATGATTCGTCTTATGAAGGTGCTGCTACTGCGATATACCCTGATGGTATACTCCTTTTCCTATTTTCCTTTTACGGTACACTTATTGACTCTTATTTTTTAGCACTTTTTTCATCTGTAAATAACAGCTTGGGAGCCTTTTAGAGATCTTATACCAGAAAATGAAAGGGACTGCTTTGTGAAGGCCTACCACAAGAGATTGAACTCCGATGACTTAAATACACAAGTTAAGAGAGAATGGACACAATTCTCTAAGAAGCAATCAGGTTCATGTTACTTCTCTTATAGATTTGATAGAGTTCGGTTTCAATCCATTTATTAATGGGTTGATTTGGTCTGTACTTTATATTTAACGGGTCAATTAAATTTAGCAAAGTGAATGGGTCAAATATTTTATTACTATAAGAATGTATCCAAAGTTATGCATTACTTATTAAAAAAGACATAAAAATGAATGGAAGGGTAGGTGGGTAAACCTGACCCAATTCAGCCTTTAATTCTTATCTTACTTTGACTATGATATATTAGAGAGATGTTTAATTGAGTATAGCCTTTACTTTTATTTTACTTTAGTTAAGATTGATTGATATCATGGATATATTACATATTAGTGTAAAATGTTGTTGTGTTTGAATTGGAGTGGGGAAAAATAATATATTTTTGTAAGGGGAATAGGTATATAGTATATGGAAATCAATCTCTTATTTTTCTTTATGCTACACAATCTTTTTACTTCGATTGTCAATCAATCTGCTATCGATTTTAAAGTATACATAGAGGTTGCGGGTCTATTTGCACTGGAGATTGCTTATGCTGATAATACATTTGTATAGAACACAAAGGTGTTACTAAAGTTTTTAGTTCATTATTTTGACTTTTATAAGTGAATTTCTGTATTCATATAAGTTAAAATGGACAAAGTATGTTATCTTGCATAATGACAAGTTGAAGCTTTTGAAACTGGTTCCCTTCAACATCTTAGAGAAAATATGTTTGGTTCTTTGCTTCATGCTGTTAGGTGTCGTCTCAGCTATCTAATGGCAAAGCAATAGCAGTTACTGAGAAAAGTGGCGGTGATACTGCCATATATTTTTCACGTTTTGGCATGCTTACGATTCTATAATATCAATTGATGTTATAGACTTGAGAACAATGTAAAGTGAAGTTTACTTTGTGCAGAAAAATCTTAAATGCTTCTATTAAAATTAGTTTTTTATTAAAACAATATTAATGGTATTGCATCTGCCAAGATCTCATTCTCTTTATGCCCTTTGAGAATTCATGCATTTACCAAGGTCTCATTCCTGATACTTGGATAACTGCTCCAAATGGGCTCTTTGTTAGCATTTGAAGTGACTTAGAAGTGTGAAGAATAATCTTAAATCCTCACATTTTGAAGTGTGAAGAATAAGTTCAAAATCTTCAAAATCTCCACACTTTGAGATGTAAAGAAATACACAAAAATCATCACACTTAGATTTGGTTCATAATAATCCTTTACATTCTTTATAAAACAATAATCTAATTTCACGCTGACATTTTTGAGATTAACATGATATATAATGTTTAACATGATTGATTTTAATGGTGATGAAAGGGAAGTTTTCAGTCCATGAGAAGTCAGGTTCAGTTGTTAAGCTTTATCATGATAATTTATATCGAGTTTAAAGATTTCAAGTAGAAGTCAGCTACCTACAACTCTATATTTCTTTTATTACATCTGAAATTGAAAAGATATCAAACATGGAAATGATATTTATTGTTTCTGAAAGAGTTTACAAATATGAATTCTTACTATGACCAATTTCATTGATAATTTAAAAACAATACAACATACAAGTATATAATTAGAAATATGTTTATAGATACAAGAATAGAAAAAGACTTAGACTATATTTCTAGATAAATAGGGGGAATTTGTTAGGACCAGTTCACCTGGAACTGGCCAGTCACCAGTTCACACTGACCAGTCACCAGTTGCATCTGGTGACCCAGGAAACTGGTGACCAAGAAGATTTGTCGAGAAATATATTGAAGTCCAGTTGCACCGTACAGTTAACGCAACTGAAGACTTCCTCCAGTTGAGAACTGACCAAGTTGAAGAAGCATTCCAGTTGAAGTCGAAGACAACAAATGGAAGATAGAGAATGGCAATGGCAGCGAAGCCCAGTTGACATTCTAGTCAGTTACAAACTCGAGACCATCAGTGGAAAGCCCTTACAAAGCTTTACACTGATTACGAGGAATTGACTTGTATGCTTTATGTACCTTTACCCGGATAATAAGCCTTATCTTATTATTTAAGTAATAAAAAGTACATAAAGGGTTGGATAAAGTTGCCTTAACCGACAACTTTATACTACTTTTAAGGAATTAAATGCTATTCCTTAAATTTCTCAACCATATTTGTACGACTAAAGTTAACATTCCAATGTTAACTTTGCCTATAAATACAAGTCATTGCACAACCAAGAATTCAAGTTACTTCACAAAGACGAATAACTTCATACTTTGCAAACCTGCAATATTCTTGGTGAACTTGGGCAATATTCTCTCAATCGCTAAAAGGAACATTTCACAACTTTAAGTGTTTCGATTGTCTTGAGAGAAATTCCGAATGTAGATCAATTGTATTTCATAGGTTGTTAGGATATTTACATTCTTGTATTATCTTGGTTCCGCATCAACCTTGTAATTTGTTTAAATCAATAAATAAATACACATTGAAAAATACATATTGTCTCATCAAGTTATCTTACAAGTTATTTGTATTATTGCATTGTTCTTTACTTATTGTCTTTTATATAATTAATCTATCTAGAACTTGGTATATACACACTGCAACTGGTCGTCTCCAGTTCAGTGCATATATTGCAAAGTATTTCCACCATCGACATAGAGGTGTCTTCAGTAGTACCATCTATCGAGTTGGGACTTAGAAGTGGTATTAAGCAGAACTAGGTGAAATCTGCTTAGCAAGGATTCGAACCCGCCTTTTAGCTAACTCAAAAACTCTTTGTTAGGAGGGCGGTACCACTGGGTTTCACCCCATTGGTTTTGTCTATATTTTATATGATATATATTATATAGATATGTGTGTGTGGTGTGTGTGTGGTGTGTGTTGTGATGTATCATATGTGTATAGGGTAAGGTTCATGTGAGAACTATTCACATATGAACATAGGTAATTAAGTATAATTTGATCTGTTCATATGTGAATAATTTGTTCACATATTATTCACATATGAACATCAAGTTATAATATAGTTCTCATGTTTCTTCCAATTCAAAATGTTCTCACATGAATTTTCATATATAATATATATATTTTTTTAGATCTTAATTATTAAGGAATCAACAATAGGAATAATATTAACAAAATAAGTCATTTTTATGAATTCTCGCCCAATATCATTAATAAATATTTTGGATTGTTTGATAATGAAAAAGTCGACAATATTGATATTCATGACATTGCTCGAACATTATCAGGTGGAATGGTTAAATCATGGCCCAAAGAAGGTTTTACTTCTAACATACTAATTCCAAAGTATAAGTCTCTTTTCGATGTTGGTATTTTTAACTGGGTTCCATCTTTAAATACCAACTTGGTTTCTGAATTGATGGGTAGAGTTCTATTTGCTATTGGTGATGGTAATGGTAAGTTTTATAATATTGGATCACTAATTTTTGATCAAATAATTAAAGTTTGTGAGACGTATGATGAGTTCATCCTATTATATTTCCCCTACCATATATGGTATCATGCTGAATCAATATAATCCGTCTTTCATGTTTGAGCCAATTTTTATTCCACAAGCAAACGGTCAAAATCAGGATGTTACACTAATAATCTATCATGTTCTTGCAATAATGTCTCTGGAATACAATAAGTTCATTGAATTTTACAAGAAGATGTAGACAACTCAATGAAACCGAAGAAAACAAGTATGAAGTCAACTGAAGAATGTAATGTTTAAGTCTGTTGTTTGTGGCTTTTTAATGTTTAGTTATATTGTAATAAGATAAACACACTTATGTTTATAATGTTATTAGCTAATGTTTAAGTATGTTGTTTTTAATGTTTGGATATGACGCTTTGTAATCTATT
>CM067172.1:113544886-113571666 GCA_034093135.1 Erigeron breviscapus
CTTCATTCTTTTTCCAATCATCATCATCTCTCTTATTTACTCCATTTACATTCAATTCTTTCATCAAATCTTCATCATAACCTATACATATTCAATTTCATTTTCATCTATTCTTTATAAATGGCACCTAGACAATCAAGAACTAAAAATTTGCTTGCCAATGAATATGCTCCTTCGGAAAATGTTGGCAGGGCACCTCATATTAATCTTGAGGCAAGTGCTATAAGAATCAATATGAATAACTGGATGGCAAGACTCTCTCTGTCCAGTGTTCATGATGCCCAATCGATTATTGGGAGATTAAACTCATTCTTTCTCTCTTGCCCATTATATGGTGCGTTAACATTGAATCCAGGAAGGATGTACCACAAGTATTTGTGTGAATTCTGGTACACGGCTAAATATGACGATGAAACTTCATCGATCAATTATACTCTCAAGGGAGGTACCAGATCCCTTGGTTTTACAGCTAGTCTTCTCAGGTCTGTTCTCCAGTTGAACTATTTTGAACAGAATGAGTTGCCTATTGAGCTTCCCACTGGTATAAATACAAGGGAAGTATGCAGGCTGATGGGGCATACGGATATCTTGGATGAGCATGGCCAGCTATCCAGGAAAGGGACTATCTACATGAGCAAGCTGTCAGACTCATGGAGATATTTCTTCACACATATTGTTGAGTGTCTGGGAGGCAGCTCTGGAGGATTAGACCAGATTAATCAAACACACCTCCAGATTGCCTACTGTTTATGGTTTGGGCTTAGAGTGGACTTTGCCCAGATCCTTTTTGATGACCTGGTTGAGCGCCTAAGAGTGAAAGGAAGAAAACCTTTCGTTCCTTATATTCGTTCCTTTTTGATGACCTGGTGATGATGTACAGATAATAGAGGCTGTACAGCCAATTAGACAAGTTGCTCCAGAAGGTCAAGGTCAAGAAGTTGTTGAACCTTCCAGACGACCTAGAACTAATAGGCGTCTGATGAGAGCTGGACTCCAGGTGAATCCAGCAAGACATCCTGGTGATGTTATGAATCTGGATGTGTCACCAATTTTTGAATCTGAAGAGGTTGTTGGGTAGGAAACTGATGAACAAGCTGAAAATGTTGCCCAGATCGTAGAGCAGGTTGTTGAGGAAGTTGAAGTAGATGTTCAGACTGATGAACATATTTCTGGTGAGCAAGAGGCTCCAATTGACTTAAATGTTGAGGCTGGTGAACAGGTAAATGTAGAGACTGGTGAATAGTCTGGTGAACAGACAGTTGGGATTGCTCAAGAATGGGATGATGTTGACTCCCCAATGTCTGAAGGTTTTGATGTTAACATGAATTTTCTGGGTGAAGATGTACAAGAAGAAGAAAATCTACCAGAAATGCCAACACCCCCACCAGAAATGCCACCACCACAATCAAACATGCCACCACCACCACCACCTTCAATTCCAGAAAACACCCAATACTTCACTCCAGCAACCATTCAACCTTCAGAATCTCAACCTCCTCCTCGTGCGCCGGAGTCACCAGTTGCAACGTCTGAAGCTGCATGTAAAGTGTAGAATTCGAGCTTTTGTGTGTGTGTGAGTGTTTGTTAATGGCAGTTACTAGAGAGAGAAAGTAGAGAGAGAGTAGAGAGATGTCAGGGAAAGTTTGGTTTGTATTATGTGGTCAAAGGTTACAATTAACATAATGGAGGGGGTTTATATACATATGAGCTATTTACACTATGCCCCCTTCCATTGTAACAAGTTTACAATATAAGTACAAATTAACATAAGGTACACAAATCAACTACTACATTTATATTTCTAACAATCTCCCCCTTAGTAGTGATTTGTGAAAAATATCCAGTCTTTGTCTTTCTTTAAGCTCTTGTATTCGGTCTATCCTTGTTTGGATGCCAGAACCAATTTTCTCCTTTGGGTCTATCATCAGGAACAACCATGTTGTCTGCAAAGTTTCTTGGAGGAATGTTCTGTGGACCTGGACGATGACTGGGCTCGTACTTGATCCAACAACCTCCTCTTCGACGTACGACGTACTTAGACTTCTGAGCATTCTTTGCTTCTCTCATCATTCTAATGCTATCTCTGTACTCGAGTCTTTGATTAATCTTGGAGATTGCTTTATCAAACACTTCCTTTTTCTTTTCATCTTGCTCGTCTTCTTGCAGGCACAACAACACATTCTTACAAAACTCCAAAGTTCCATCAGAATAAGAAGCAAGTTCATCCATACGAATGAAAATCTTCTTCTTTCTGCTATTCAAAAATACAACACCGAAGGATGGTTCTTCTATGATATGACCAATACTTAGCTGTTCAATATCTGCGGTGTATAGACTTTGATCTGGATACGGCACATTAATCTTTCTCTTCACAACTTCAAATCCTATCTGAAAATCTTCCAATGAAGCATATTGAATGCAGCTTGACATATATCGTTTAACAGCTTCAAGGGCAATAACATCTTCACGATATCTCTGCATAGCATTCACGAAATGATTGTAGAGAAAGATAATGTCATCAACTGGCAGCAGCTTGAACTGTGTTTCAGTAAATCTATAGCTCTTGCCATTATCTCTTTTGACATGAAAACTTGGAATTGAGATAGTATTCCTTTTAACCAAAATAACTCTGATCAGCACTAAGATCTTGTGATTTCTTTGTTCTTCAAGGAGTTTGGGATTATATTGCTTGGTGAGTTTAAGAAGCTCTTTGTATTCTTCTACTTGTCTTGCTTCCTTAAACTTGTACATTGACTCCAACTCAGGTCTTTTGGTTTTAGTAACTTTGGTAGCTCCACAAAAGATTGGAAAAGCTCTTTCTTCTAAGAATCTAGACTTCTTAGCTGCCTCCTTTGGCTTAACACCCAGTGCAACCATTCTTTCTTTATCCCTCAAGAAGTATCCCCGATTAATGAATCTCCTTTGTTCTTCAGTTAATTCTGTTGGAAAATAATCAGGGAGAACTTCCTCGGATACGATTGCTTCTTTCAACACTTGTTTATATGTTGATTTCTTGAAGTTCTGAGATGCAGCCTCAGGAGTCTTTCTCAATTCATCAAAGCTATTGAAGTCTTCATCATCATCATCATCATCATCATCATCATCATCATCATCATCATCATCATCATCATCATCATCATCATCATCATCATCATCATCATCATCATCATCATCATCATCATCATCATCATCATCATCATCATCATCATCATCATCATCATCATCATCATCATCATCATCATCATCATCATCATCATCATCATCATCATCATCATCATCATCATCATCATCATCATCATCATCATCATCATCATCATCATCATCATCATCTCTCATCATCATCATCATCATCATCATCATCATCATCATCATCATATTATCTTCATCATCATCATCATCATCATCAGAACTAGTTCCAAAAACTTCCCTAAGTCTTCTTTGAATTTCTTCATTTTCATCTTGGTTACCACCTTCAGCTCTTTCTTCCATCACCACATCTTCAACAATTCCTTCAACTCTTGCCGAAGTATTATCAATATTCGTTTGACCTTCTCCTTGGTTCTCCCCCTCGGGGTGATCATCAGAATCAGGATCATCCCGTCGAGAAGCAACCGAGGCCGGTCGGCAAGATTCTAATGCCAACAATCTTAATTCAAAAGCAGCAAGCTTTGTATCATATTCAGCTTTTTGACGTTCAACTTGATCTTGTAAAGCTTTTACTCTTCTTTCAGTTGCAATTTCTCTTTCTCGCACCTCAAGAGCATTCAACACTCCTCTTTCAGTTACAGTCAACAAATCACCCTCAGACCTTAAGATATTCAATAAAACTTCACAAGCAGAGTCTTTGGTAGGTAAATTTGTTGATGTTGATGGAATTTGATTTGGTGTTGGTGTTCTTTGTGTTTGGGTAGGAGGTGGAGTAGCCAACCCGGGGGTTGTTGGCACACTTGTGGTGTGACCTAAATTCAGCGATGCTGATTCAGGATTTCCTGTGGATCCTCGGGTTATACCCTCACCAGCAGTTTCAGATTCATGGGCTTTGCAACCCGAATTAATTGGTGTCCTAGACTGTGATAAATCACTGTCCTGGACTTGTTGTTGGGCAACACCACTAACAACACCGGGGTCACTGAGAATGCCCGTTAATACAGTCTCAGGTTGATCCTGAGGAGCAGCAGTGTCACTACGGCGTTCATACTGCTCCCCAGTCTCGGTCTGAGGATTGTTACCTGCGGCTAAAGCTGGCGTGATGGTAGCTAAGGCAGGATTTCCAAGCTGTCCTTGAGGGTCACACAAAGTGGGTCCCTCTCCGCTTGTTCCGGCACCAGTACTCAACTGGGCTTGTGAATCAGTGTCCCTAGGAGATCTAGACTCTTGTGCATGAACTGAAGGCGAGAGGTGGGGCTGGTCCTCTCTAATTTCAACACTCTTATCCTCCAAATGAAGAGAGTGTGGTGAGCGTGGCTGATCCCCGTGCATTTCTGAGACTAACTCCTGTTGTGAGGAGTCAGAATGGCTGGGAGAGGTTGGTGCAAACGAGAATGGGCAGTTCCTGATTTCTACCCTAGGGTAAACAACCCGGCTAGACACATTGGTTTGAACTAATGGAGGGCCAACGTTTTCTTTATGCCCTTGTCCTAACCCGGACCGCACATCCTCTCTGGTATTTTCAACTCCTCCCTCAAATCCGCCTTGTTCCTCCAGCACAACATCATCTCCAGTGCTAACATGCTTAGTCTCAACCACAGATTCAACATTATGCACAATTCTTGTTGCTTGTTCAACATCAAACTCCGCTGAGGCACCAGGTTGTTCATTCACATCTGCTGAAGTAGATTCAAGTCTTTGTCTTGCAGATTTAGACGACTTATGTTTTCTTTTTGATTTCTTCTTCTTTGAAGTCTGCTTTAGAACACTTCTAGCAGACATTTTAAGTCGTCTACCTGGTGGTGGAGTTGGTTCATCAGGTAGAGCAGATGCAAGTGGTGTTGGATTAAGAATCGGTGATGAACGAGGTGGTGTTAGAATTGGTGGATTCGGTGAAACTACGGATGGTATAGGTGTAGATTGCGAAGGTGAAGATTGTGAAAAACGAATGGTTGGTGTAGATTGTGTAGATTGTGAAGGTGATGTTTGTGAGGTAATGTTTGGTGTAGATTGTGAAGCAGGTGATGAAATAGGTTCAGGTGAAGCAACATCTTGCTCAAACATAACTCGTTTCGATTTCCTTCTCCTCTGCCCAGAAGTCCCCTCACCACTATCCCCTCTTTTTCTTTTATGTGACCTAGGACCCTCACTTGGTGACCTATGTTTAGCTTGGGTAGGAGTCTGTCGGCTTTCAGACCCCATTGCTGAGACTAACCACTCGAGATAAGCCCTAAGATGAGGACTCTGAGCAGGAACCAGATTTATCAGGAATGGTGG
Organism: Erigeron breviscapus; assembly: GCA_034093135.1. NCBI lineage: Eukaryota > Viridiplantae > Streptophyta > Magnoliopsida > Asterales > Asteraceae > Erigeron > Erigeron breviscapus. Next base: position 113,550,311 of record CM067172.1, read on the forward strand.
AATTGGAAAAGGTCTTACAGTATCACAACTTGTGCCTCTCAAGTTTGATTTATACATCGCAATCACACACTTAAAGCTGTTCTCCAATTTTGGAATTTCCTCTGCATTATCAAGAACATCTTCGATAATCAGTGTGAAGAATCTAATAAAGGGAATATATTTTCTGTCTTGTTTATCCTTTCCCTTGACAACTTGAATCATCTTTTTCCATATAATTGAAGCAAAGTCACACTGCAAAGAATCCTTTGTCAGAAGATCAATTCCTTTCTGTGATGGCATCAAGCAAGTTGTAAGAATATTGTACATCGTATGCCAGAGAGTTACTACATTACTTCTTCTAAAATCTCTCATCGTTGTCAACTCTCCTGCATAACCCAACGAATGAACCCCAGCCAACATTTCTTCAACTGATGGGAGTTCTTCGTATTCTTCCAATACAGGAAATCCAATTGTTGTTCTAAACTCATCCAAAGTGAATCGACAGTTAAACAGTTCATCTTCTGACTCTAGAGAAAATTTAAAGTAGTCTGCTGTGTTATGCCTTTTACTTCCTCGTACATATTCAATGGATTGCCACAGCTCAAAGACATACTTCTCAGGTACAATTGCACCTCCAGTCAAAGCATTGTTCAATGGATGATAGCTAAGAATTTCTGGAATGATCGGAAATTTGCAAGCAAATGGAATGTGAAGTGCTTGATTGGCTTGCATTTTCATTGAATCTCCTTCTCTGAACATTGCCATCTTGGTACTTTATTATTTTCTGTTTAAGACAAACTGACCAAAGTTTTTTGACCAGAAAATACAATTCAAACACAGAAAAATAACAAAATATACCAACTTTTAAAAAAAACACATATATTACACAGACAATGTTTTGCATATATATTAAAACATGACAATATATAGGATCACATAAGTATTAAAAGATAAGAAAACAAGGTAGTACACAAAGGCGTTCGATACCTTGCATCTCACTCAAATATATATATAAAACATGACAATATATAGGATCACATAAGTATTAAAAGATAAGAAAACAAGGTAGTACACAAAGGCGTTCGATACCTTGCATCTCACTCAAATATATATATAAAACATGACAATATATAGGATCACATAAGTATTAAAAGATAAGAAAACAAGGTAGTACACAAAGGCGTTCGATACCTTGCATCTCACTCAAATATATATATAAAACATGACAATATATAGGATCACATAAGTATTAAAAGATAAGAAAACAAGGTAGTACACAAAGGCGTTCGATACCTTGCATCTCACTCAAATATATATATAAAACATGACAATATATAGGATCACATAAGTATTAAAAGATAAGAAAACAAGGTAGTACACAAAGGCGTTCGATACCTTGTCTCTCACTCGAAACACTTATGAAATACTATATATACATACACAATACACATATACAAGTAAACATTTTAAAACACATCACAAATAATAATAAAAGAAACATAGAATAAAAATAACGAATAAAAATAAAAAATAAAACAAAATTAATTTTGACAAAATTTTGATTTGTATTGGAGTTGAAACATGTAAATGCAGAGCTCAAAGCTCTGCAAATGCATGGTTCAAGTCTTGACAAAATTTAGAAATCCAATTTGTACTGTTTGCCGAGCAAAATGCTCTGCAAATGCATGGTTCAAGTCTTGATAAATTTTAGAAATCCAATTTGTACTGTTTGCCGAGCACAAGCTCTGCAAATGGATGGTTCAAGTCTTGACAAAATTTAGAAATCCAATTTGTACTGTTTGCCGAGCAAAATGCTCTGCAAACAGTTGGATTTAAAACTTTGTGAATTTTTTTTTCATTTTGTACTGTTTGCCGAGCAAACTGCTCTGCAAACAGTTGGATTTAAAACTTTGTGAAAAATTTTCATTTTGTACTGTTTGCCGAGCAAAATGCTCTGCAAATGGATGGTTCAAGTCTTGACAAAATTTAGAAATCCAATTTGTACTGTTTGCCGAGCAAAATGTTCTGCAAATACTTGGTTCAAGTCTTGATAAATTTTAGAAATCCAATTTGTACTGTTTGCCGAGCACAAGCTCTGCAAATGGATGGTTCAAGTCTTGACAAAATTTAGAAATCCAATTTGTACTGTTTGCCGAGCAAAAGCTCTGCAAATGGATGGTTCAAGTCTTGACAAAATTTAGAAATCCAATTTGTACTGTTTGCCGAGCAAAATGCTCTGCAAATGCATGGTTCAAGTCTTGATAAATTTTAGAAATCCAATTTGTACTGTTTGCCGAGCACAAGCTCTGCAAATGGATGGTTCAAGTCTTGACAAAATTTAGAAATCCAATTTGTACTGTTTGCCGAGCAAAATGCTCTGCAAACAGTTGTTTTTAAAACTTGTAAAACTTTTGGAATTCAAAAATGCATGTTTGCTGAGCTCAAAGCTCTGCAAACAATGTATATTAAAACTTAGATCCAGTTTGAAAAGCAAAAAGGCTTGAATGCCGAGCAAAATGCTCTGCATTATGTTGTTTTAAGACTTGGTGGAAAAACAAATTTGGTTTGATAAAAACAAGCATTTGCCGAGCAATAAGCTCTGCAAATGACACTTTTGATCCAAAAATTTGTTAGAGATTACCAAGAACATGTTAATCAAACTTTATGATGATTTGAAGATGATCAAGAACAAAGTACCCATTTGCCGAGCAAAATGCTCTGCAAATGGTACTTTTCATCAAAAACACAACAGTTTACCCAGCCTATGCACAATCAAACCCAGAAAGATCATAAACTCAAGCAGATTAAGGCATCTAATCATTTAAACAACAAGTACAATACCTAATCATGCATCTAACATACTCAAAACATGAATCAAAACATCATATCAAGCATAAGAATTCGAAAAGTTCATCTTGGCATTCAATCAAACAGTTGGTGTGCAATATATAAACAAGAAATCTAACCTCTAAAACAATGATCTGATCGAAGTAAATGATGAAATACAACTGAAAATCTATCACACGAATGTATCCACTAGAATTATTATGAACAAAATTGAAATTTGGATATATTGATGTGACTTTTGATCGGTTTTAGAGAGTAAAACAATAAGATATTTTGTTTGAAATTTTAAAGTGAATAGTTTGACCCGCCCATTTTCTATTTAAAGAGCAAACATGGGTCGTGGGTCTGGGTGTGACCCGCGTCTCAACCCGGATTCAAACAGGTCATGGGCTTAACATGGCAGTTGGGCTCAAATTGGATTTGGGCTTAAACTAACAACAACAACAAAAAAAAATAGAAATTAAAAGAAAATAAAAAATAACACAGAATAAAAAAAAATAAAAACAAACAAATATCAATTAAGCAGACAAACATTTTATTTACATGCATTTGCACACTCCCCCTCAAATTAAGCATATAAGACTATACTAAATTTACAAACTCCCCCTAAAATCATGCATTCTACCCTTTTTCTCCCCCTCAAACATTGTATGTAATAACAAGTAAAACATATCAATGTTTGAAACAGAAAATGAACATAGAATACATGGCATGAAAGCATTTAAGTTTGTAAATCAAGCATTCCCAACTTGGTTTTCAGAAAATTGAACCTGTTTTCATCCAATGGTTTGGTGAAAAGGTCAGCAAGTTGATAGTCTGTCGGGACAAAATAGAGTTCGATGTTACCTTTCTCGACATGATCTTTAAGAAAATGGTACCGAACATCTATGTGCTTGGTCTTGGTGTGCTGTACAGGATTGCAAGAAATAGCAATAGAACTTTTAGAGTCACAATAGATGGGAATCCTGTTGAACTGAAATCCATAATCAGTTAACTGTGTCTTCATCCAAAGAACTTGTGAACAACAGCTTGCTGCAGCAACATATTCAGCTTCTGCAGTAGATGTGGATACACAATTCTGTTTCTTTGAAGACCAACTGACCAATCTATCCCCTAGAAACTATACACTTCCAGAAGTACTCTTTCGATCAAGCTTACAACCTGCATGGTCAGCATCTGAATATGCAATTAACTGAAATCCAGTATCCCTTGGATACCAGAGACCAAGGTTCACAGTGCCATTCAGGTATCGGAAGATCCGTTTAACAGCCTGGAAATGACTTTCCTTGGGATTGGCCTGGTACCTGGCACACATGCATGTGGCGAACATAATATCCGGGCGACTTGCAGTCAAGTACATGAGTGACCCTATCATACTGCGATATTTCTTTTGATCAAAAGATTTTCCATTTAAGTCAGCATTAATCTTTGTTCAAGATTCCATGGGTGTCCCAATTGTTTGACAATCCATCATATCAAACTTTTTCAACATGTCAAGAATGTACTTAGATTGACAAATAAAAGTACCATTTGACAACTATTTTACTTGTAGACCAAGGAAAAAGTTTAATTCACCCATCATGCTCATTTCAAATTTCTTGATCATTAAAGCAGAGAAATTCTTGCAGTATTTAGGATTAGTTGACCCAAAAATTATGTCGTCAACATAAATCTGGATTAGTATAATGTCACCCCCTTGTCGTTTTATAAACAAGGTAGTGTCAAACGAACCTTTGCTAAAACCAGATTTCACAAGATAAGAGGATAGAGCATCATACCATGCACGAGGCGCTTGTTTCAGACCATATAAAGCCTTATCTAACCTGTAAACATATTCCGGATGTTTGGAATTCACAAAACCTTCTGGTTGTTCAACATACACTTCTTCTTTAAGAATTCCATTCAAGAAGGCAGTTTTGACATCCATTTGGTAGACTGTGAAGTTCTTGTAGGCAGCATAAGCAAGAAACATTCGAATAGCCTCAATTCGTGCAACTGGTGCGAATGTCTCATCGTAGTTAATTCCATCTTGTTGACAATATCCCTTTGCAACCAATCGTGCTTTGTTGCGTACAACAACTCCAGTTTCATCCTTTTTATTCTTGAAGATCCACTTGGTTTTAATTGGCTCCTTGTTCTTGTAAGGATTGGGAACCAATTTCCACACCTCAAGTCGTTCAAATTGATTCAGTTCCTCCTGCATAGCTTTCACCCAATCTGGACAACTTAGAGCTTCATTCACTGTCTTTGGTTCAACAATACTCAGAAAATTCACAAACAGACATTCATTCGCAGAAGCGGATCTTATCTGAACTCCAGTTGTTGGATTACCAATGACTTAAGAAATCGGATGAGCTCTAGTCCATTTGTTTGTGTGAGGAATTGGGTCAATTGGATCACCAGATTCTTCAGAATCAATAAAATCAGGAGTATGTTGTTCTGTCAATTGTTCAAATGAAGTAGCAATTGGTTCAACAAAGTCATCTTTATCATAATCTTCTGGATTGGTTGATGGATTTGTCACTTATGAGATAACATGAGGTTGAGTATGCAACTCTGAATAATCAGTAGGTGGAGGAGAATCAGATGATGAAGTAGCATCTGATGATTGTGTTGGTGAAGACTCATTGGGATTCAACTCTTCTGAATTTGAACTGGATTGTTCATTGGCATTTCCATCAGATTCAGGAACTTTCTTCGAAACTTGGAAAAATTCTTCGAACAAGATATCCAAATCTTGTGTTGTTGGAGTAGAGAATGATGATTTGACATTTGAAGCAGTCTTTGTTGCGGAAGCTTGTGGACATTGAAGTTCGGGTCTTGAACTGTGTTATTCAAGAACCATTCCTGAGAGTTCATCAAATTTGACATTCATACTCTCTTCGATTCTCTTGGTTCTTCGGTTATATACACGATATGCAATGGATTATCTTGAATATCCGATGAAATATGCCTCATCGCCTTTTGGTTCAAATTTGCCCAGATTGTCTCGATCATTGAGAACATAACACACACATCCAAAAATGTGCAAGAAGTTCACATTGGGCTTTCTGTTGTTGATCACCTCATACGGAGTTTTATCAAACCTCTTGTTTATGATGGATCTGTTTTGAGTAAAACAAGCAGTAGCAACAGCTTCAGCCCATAAATTCGGTGGCAACTTCGAATAGGCAAGCATTGTTCTAGCTGCTTCAACAAGAGTTCGATTACGACGTTCAACTACTCCATTCTGTTGAGGTGTCCTGACAGCAGAAAATTGATGAGTAATACCCATGGACTTGAAGAAAGAATCAATCGTTGAATTCTTGAATTCAGTTCCATTGTCGGAGCGAGCAATTCTGACTGATGATTTTAGATTTACTTGGGTCTTCTTTATTAAATCAATAATTGCTTTCGGAGTATCACTCTTTGCATGAAGAAAGAATACCCAAGTGTAACGAGAATAATCATCAACAATCACAAGAATGTATCGCTTGCCATGGATACTTTGAACCTTCATTGGGCCACACAAACCCATATGTATAATGTGCAAAGGACCTTCAGCACTCAGATGCTGCTTTGGTTTGTGTGAAGCTTTCTTCATCTTACCAATTGCACACGCTGGACAAACATGTTCACTTTCATACTTGTAATCAGGAAGTCCTTCAACAAGTTGTTTATCCACGAGAGCATTAATTGTTTGAAAATTCAGATGAGAAAGACGGCGATGCCATAACCAAGAGTTTTGAGCAGTTGCTTTTGAAAGTAGACAAATCTCTGAAGAGTTAGATGGAATGTTGTTGAGATCAATTGTAAACAAATTATTGTCTTTTGTTCCAGTAAGAATATCCACCCCATCTTCAGTCTGCACTTTGCATTCATATCTCCTGAATAATACTTGAAGATCATTGTCACAAAATTGTCCAACACTGAAAAGATTGTGTCCTAATCCTTCAACATAGGAAACTCTCTTTATAGTGACACCATTTTTAACAATGTCTCCGTAACCGAGAATAGGAGCGATATGATCATTTCCGAATCTGACGGTTCCCATAAACTTTTCAACAAAGTTCGAAAGGATGGACTTGTTTCCAGTCATATGACGTGAACATCCCGAGTCAACATACCAAACACAAATGAGGTATTCCTGCAAGGACAAGAAATGTGTTTTAGGTACCCATGTAGATTGGGTCCTTGCAGGTTAGAGGGATAACATGCAAGTACACGTTAAAATAAACATCAAGCAAAATAACGCACACGCAAACTTTTTATTCAAACAATAAACAAACACACAAAATTGTTCAAAACACACATACGAATTACAGACAAAGAAATGTAATGGGTTATACACAAGTTTTGATACAAGCAGGACTAGTCCTAGATGTAGTAACATTATCTAATGTATTTGATCTACGGACAATCCACACTTGTTTGACATGGGTAGTGTTTCCATCAATTTTGACTTTTCTAGTAGCATGCAAAAATCTATCTTTCGGAATCCATTTACTGCTACTATTCAAGCACAAGTCACCTGAAACACGAACATTCTTAGAGTTAGAAATCAATTAAGCATCTATGTTCTGAACAGGTTTCTTCTTGATGGTTTCTGTGGTCCTATTCACTTTCTTTATGTTATTAGGTGACAGCCAACCATACTGGTCTTTGTATTTAGTCATGCCTGTAACAGTATCTCTAACCCTCTGTAAAGTGCACTTAGGATGTTTTTGAGAATACCTAGGGAAACTAGAATACCTAACCTGCTGAGGTTGTTTGTTACCTAATGACAAAGTTTCAATCTTAACAATCTTCAGACCACTGCTTGTTTTGACTTCTTTTGGTGACTTAGGTTCAGATTTGACCTTGTACATCTTTGTTTGCCTAGAAGTCTTTTGAACTGTGGGACCTTTCGTTGAATTATGACTTGAATCCTTAACACTCTTTGGAGATTGATTGAACTTTGGTTTTGAAACATTCATTGGTGATGGATTGGTCTTTGGTTTTGAATCAGTCTTGGGTGATGGGTTGGTCTTTGATTGTTGGGTGGTATTTGGTCTTTGGAACTTATCGGATGATGAAAGTTGTGAAGAGTGTGACTTTGGATTCTTCTTTAGATTAAAATCAAGTTTTTCCTCCTTTTGAACAAAAAGTTTCTCAAATTCAGGTTCAAAAACATGATTTTCTTCCAAAAATGTTGACATTTCATCAGTTTCCAACTTCACACTTACTTCACTTTTCTTAATTGGACATGGACTTCTCTTGAGTGGAATTGATGCATTTTCTTTTTCTTTATGAAAATGAAGTGCTATTTTCTGAAATTGGAATTCAACTTTTAGATCATTGAGTTCTTTTAGCACATTTATTCTCTGTTCCCTTTCTTTTTCAAACTTTTGTTTGAAAGCATCAATTTCATTCAAGTACGATAGAGTTCCCTCAGAAAACTTGGTAAAAGTCTCAATTTCAGAAGTAATCAGGAAGAAATAATCATCAACATCATGAACATCATCTAAATCACCATCAGTTTGAACAGAAACATGTACAACTTGACTCTCAGTTTGCACAGATGCATTCATGATTTCACAAATTGAACATGCAGTTTGTGGAGTTGTCTCATTTTGACACACAGACTGGTTTGGTAGAGTTGGAGTGGCCATAACTTCACAAACAGGACAATCAGGGTGATCACAATCATTTTCATGATTCTTGGGTGGGTCAATGACATAGTGATTTTGAGTTTGTAGATTATCTATCAAAGATTGCTTTTCATCAAGTGACTTTTGCAAATCCTCTATTACCTTCTCCAAAACTATTTGTGGAACATAAGGTCTCAAATTTTCAGGTTTTGGAATAGGAATAGGATTTTCCAAAGGTTTTTCAGTAAAACACTCAAGAATTTCGGGTATGACAGCCTCATGATTGTCTTTGATTGTCTTATGTGTAGAGTTAGCAAAGAAGTCATATGACTCATCCATTAACGCATAGTTAAAATAGACCTTTGCACCCTTTTCTAGAAAATCATCAGTCTCATAATCACTATCAGTCGGTCTCACAAATTGGTCTGTCATCCCACATCTCAAATAAGACTCGTTGTATAATGTTGGGACTTCTTCTTGTGCTTCGAGCAAACATTTTGGATTGTTATAACCCAACCCTGATGTGAATATTGTTTCTGAATTTCTTGGCCAATTTAAAAAAACTTGTTGATATGAACGATTGATCTTATACAATTTTTCTTGATAAGACTTGATTTCAGCTTTCAGGTCATCATTTTCTTCATCAAGTTTTTGTTTAAGAGAATCTTTTATGCAACATTCATAATTTAGGTCAGAAATTTTGTTTTCAAATTCCGTCACATCAGGGATAGATTCTTTCATCTTGACATTCAAAGACTCAATGTCTTTAGCCAAAGCATTTGCTCGAAACATCTCATTGGTCTTTTCAACTTGAAGTTGTATGACAGTCTTGCTCAGTTCAAGAACTTTGGTCTCAAGTTCTTGTTTCTCAAGATGCAGTTTGGAGTTTTGAGTAAAAGAGACTGCTGCTTTTTCAGATTTCAAAGTCTCAATATCTTTTTGAAGTGAATCAATTTTAATTTGAAAATCTTTTTCTTTGTCCTCCAAATCTTTCTTTAATTTTAAATTCTTTTTACTCAACTCCCTGCAATCTTTCCTTGCAGTATCAAACATATCCATATAATGTTTTAACATTGATTTGGGAAAAGAGATTACCTCATCCTCGACTTCAGAAGAACTTTCATCATTTTCCTCCAACTCCTTTGACTTCTTGATCTTTGTCATGAAGCACACATTTGCTGCAAGTTCGTCTGTCTCCTCATCAGAAAGATGTAACCACTTGTCATCCTCAGCGAGAAGAGCAATTCCGCTTTCCTCTTGTCTTGCCAGCAAAAGTTTGTACCTATAGTACTCGGAGTTCTTTTGTCGAGGTTTCGTGCAGTTGATAGCAAAATGTCCAGTAAGACCACAGTTATAGCACTTCTTGTCTTCATTCCTTCTCTCCATTACCTTCTTCTCAAACTTCTTCTGATTTTCATATTTCTTCTCACCACCAACAAACTCTTTCTTCTGATCAAACTTAGGAGCATTCGCATTTTTGGTATACGAAGAGACTGATGAAGTCCTAAGCTGATTGTTTGTTGGTTTCTTCTTGAAGAATTTCTTTTTGAAAGCCTTCGTGAAATAAGCGAGTTCCTTGTACATCTCTTTTTGCTTTTCATCAAGATCACAATCACTCATTTCACTTGAATCAGAATCAGTTTGAACTTCAACAAAACTGTGTCTTGACAGTCTTGAAGTCTTCTTTTCAGCAACCAAGGCCAATGGATCTGAATGTACACTCTCTTCTTTCTTCTTCTGAATTCTCTTAACACCCTCAACATTAAGTTGTAGTTTTTCAAACAGAGTGTGAATGGTGAGTTTTCCGAAGTCTGATTGTTGGTTGAGTTGGGTTCCATACACTTGCCATTCCTCTTCCAGATTTTTGATGAATTTGATGTTCAGTTCCATATTGGTTCTCTTCACATCATTCTTTCTCAGCTCATTGATGACATTGCAGAATCTGATGTATACCTCATTCAATGGTTCACCTTTTTGTTGTTTGAATGTTTCATACATGTTCAAAACAGTCGACAACCTTATGGTGTTTGACACATCAGATCCTTCCATCTGCTTCTCCACTTCATCCCAAATATCTTTTCCTGTTTCATAGGAATCTACATTGCAGTAAATGTCATCAGGAAGTGCTTGGTAAAGAAAGGCAATTGCACTTTGGTCAGCCTCAACTCTGCTTCTCTGATCTGTGTTCCAACTCTCTTCAGGTAACACTTCTCCATTAATTGGGTTCTTTGGAATTTCAGGACCATCTTTGTAAGATTTTCTCAGCAGTTTTCCATTCTTCTGCCTGTCTATCCAGTTCAGAAACCTTTTCTTCCATTGAGGATAAGATCCTCTAAACAAGACAGGTGGTCTTCCTTCAGAACCAAGTGCTAAAGCTTCCCTTGAAGCCATTTCAAGCAATTGAAAGACTTAGAAAAATTTGAGAAATTTCAATTTCAACTAAATGCAGAGCTTAAACCTCTGCAAATAGAACAAGTAAGAAATTTCAAAATTTCAAAATCTTGATTTTTCAACCCACTCGAAGAATATTGATGAAAAATGGTTTTGAGAAATTTTCTTGAAAAATTTTGATTTGAGATTCTTAAAAACAACTAAGTGCCGAGCTTAATTCTCTGCAAATGGTGCAAGTGACCAAGTCGCAACCCAAGTACTTAGATCAACACACAAAAACAACTGAATGCCGAGCTTAATTCTCTGCAAACAGTACAACTTATAAAGTCACTTGGTCGAAGAATCAATTTCAACTATTTGCCGAGCAAATATCTCTGCAAACAGCACAAAGACTTGTTTGCCGAGCTTAAACTTCTGCAAACAATGCAAGTAGCACTAGTCTCAAATCAAGAATTCTCAAAAACAACTATTTGCCGAGCAAAAAGCTCTGCAAATAGCACAAGTAGCCTCAACCCTTAACTACAAATCCTTGAAATACCTATTTGCCGAGCAAGGAGCTCTGCAAATAGAACAAGTAACCAGAACACTTAACCAAATTTCTTGAAATAACTATTTGCCGAGCAATAAGCTCTGCAAATAGAACAAGTGAAGGTCCAGTACTTAGCCAAATTTCTGAAACACGTATTTGCCGAGCAAATTGCTCTGCAAATAGTACAAGTAAGAACCACACTTTAGCCAAAGACTTCTGCAAATGCGAGTAACCACAACACGACAAAATAGTCGGTTAGGTTATCTTCTTCGTTCAGCCAAACCCTTATTTGCAGAGAAGAATGAAAATCTTCGATATCTTCTTCATTTTTGCGAATTAGAACTCGAATTTTATATCAAAATGTTCAGAAAATCAATGCGCACAAATCCTCAAACAAATTATATGCTAATTTCAACTGGAAATCAAACCCTCACGAACATGCGATTTGTAGAGCTCGATCAAAAACAACTCAAATGATGAAATTAACTTCTGAAAATGATAGCGAAGGAAGATATATAGATATAGAATCGATCGGTGAACAAAATTAGAACAAAAACACACTTAATTTGCAGTAATCACTGAAACAGTGAGCTCTGCAAATGAACCTTTCAGAAAATCAACTCAAATTCCAAAATTAAGCACAAATTAAGCTTGTAATAAGCTTTTGGATCGTTCAGATACTCTGATTGTGCTCTGATACCAATTGTAAAGTGTAGAATTCGAGCTTTTGTGTGTGTGTGAGTGTGTGTTAATGGCAGTTACTAGAGAGAGAAAGTAGAGAGAGAGTAGAGAGATGTCAGGGAAAGTTTGGTTTGTATTATGTGGTCAAAGGTTACAATTAACATAATGGAGGGGGTTTATATACATATGAGCTATTTACACTATGCCCCCTTCCATTGTAACAAGTTTACAATATAAGTACAAATTAACATAAGGTACACAAATCAACTACTACATTTATATTTCTAACACTGCAACTAAAGAGGACTGGGCACAAGTTCCTCTAATGACCAGATTACCCTCAACTCTTGAACCTCCCACTGGTCTCTCCACTTCTTCTTTTACCGAGGTCCAAGGCCTTTTAAGTAAGGTGGCGGACCTGGAGAGATCACTCCAGACTTCATCTCAGGTTATTTCAGACTTCAAATCTTTATTATCAAATAACCTGGCATCTGAGATGAATGTCTTTGCTGGAAATGAGAAGCTGGTTTATGAGAAGCTTGATGAACTGGTACTGGCCACAAACAACAACACTGAAAAGATCAAAATGGTAGTCCAGGGATTAGAGACTAGGTTGGTTAATTCTGTTCAGACTGCAGTCACTGGCGAACTGGCAGGTCTGAAAGAAGATGTTCAGAATTTGGTCTTCAGGGTCAGTTCTCTGGAGAGTAGACCCACACTGGAATAGGGTGCAGTTGTTAGCACTATAAGTGATGAATGTACAAGGAAGTTCAGAAACAATATGTTGAAAGAATTATGTGAAGAAGTTTCTGGGACTGTTCTTCGTAGCATTTATGATGGGGTGTTACCCCAAGTAGAAAAGTTACTGGATGAGAAGTTGCCAAAGCACTTGCCTAAAGCTGTTGCAAATGTTCAGAAGGAAGTGCAGGCACTTAAGAAAGTTGTGTCTGAAACAACTCCAGTAGAAGGTACAACTTTTGGTCCACTGGACAGACTTATGCTTGAACAATTGTGGAATGATCTCAAGTCAAGAACTGGAGATCGTTCCAAGGGGGAAGAGTCGTCTGGTGACCAAACACTGAAGAAATTTTCACAACAAGCATATGGCACTGAAGCCGGGCTAACTGAAGAAGCTACTGGTACTGAAGCCAGTGAGCCCCAGTTTGAGACCTTCCCAGATATTCCAACTACACTGAAGGCTGTTAAATGAAAAGAAAAAGTGGTATCTGGTGAAGAGGAAGAGCAGACTGAAGAAGCTGATGATGAAACATCAAAGAAGTTAGAACAAGAATGCATAATGATAGAGATTTTCAAAAGAAATCAAAAGGATGAACTGCTGGCCCATCAAAGGGAGATGGCAACAATGGGGACTCTGGACTCTTACAATGCTGGAAGGTTAGGCATTAATATTGAAGTTTATAAAAAGATGAAGGATGACCCCAAAGTTCATCAATGCCTAAATGCATTAGATGATGTTCATGTACGCTCATTCTACGCTGAAGAAGAGCAAGTCTATGATTCAATTATTTATGGCGTGAGTGTACCAGAACTCATCAGACAAAGAAAGGATGAACTGGTAAGTCTCCAGAAAAAGATAAGAAAGAATGCTGGTGCTCTGGAGATGGAGTACAGAAAGAGACTTACTGGTTTACCAAAGTTGACTGCCAGACAAATCAAAGTAATCAAAGATGCTGATGTAAACAATTTCATTCCCCTGGACACTTCTCAAAAAATCAATCGTCAAGAACTCCAATCTGCTGTAGAGCAAAGGAGAGTGTCCAAGGATACTGAAGCTTTGATCCAGCAAGCCAAGCTGAAAGAAAAATACAATGAAATGTTGAACTTCAGGGCTGATGCTAGAAGGATCACTGGTGCTAAAATCAAATTGGCTGAAGATCATGAAGGCATGTCAAAGTTTGAAGTAAAGTTGACCAGGGAGGGTAACTTTACTGATGAGAGGAAAAGTACTTCAGTCCAAGCATTTGGATGGAGTGAACTGAAGGAAATCGTATAACGTTCAGGGGGAAGACAAATGTGTCGACTGATGTTAAGGCATTTCTGAAAAGGGTGGAAAAGGTATGGAGAAGAAAGCAACAGATGGAAGTTGCAATGGGCATAAGATCACCAGATTCAATACCATCTTCTCCATCACCAAAGAGAAAGGCTACTGAAGATGCTCCAGGACGGACATCGAAAGGAAGGGCCTGACTCTTATTGTTTACTTATTGTAAATTATTGTCTTATGAAAATTGTATATTATTTATCAGTTGATGAATGTAATAATAGTTGCAATTTTTTATTTTTATAAGTAAATGATCAGATTTAGTCTAAGTTAGAACTTAATTGATGAAACTGAAAACACTCATGATCTATAAAGTGTTTTCCAGTAACTTAGATTTTTAGACAAATCGAAACTTGTGTTTTTCAAGCTTACAAAATGTATAGATTCAAGCTTGAAAACACTTGCATTATTTCTAAACAAATAGGGGGAATTTGTTAGGTCCAGATTTAGTCCAGATTTACTGGACTCGCTCCAGACGCGACTACTGGAGCCTCACTGAAGATCTGACCAGAAACGTGTTCTACTGGACCTACTCCAGACTTGGAATCTGGAGTCCTCTGAAGATTTGTCCAGAAATAATGGAAGACCAGTGAGCAAATACTTGTATAGGAAATCTGGAGTATTCTCCAGATGAGCTCACTGGACTTCACCCCATTCCAGATCAACTCTACTGAAGACATTCTGACTAAAGACAAAGACTGAAGTCTGAAGAAAGAAGACTTAACAAATGGCGGAGTCCACTGGAAAGTCTTACCAGATCTGTACACTGGAGGATTGTCAGTGTTCTAGATCCTACAAGTCTGAACACTGATATCAAGGATTGACTTTTCCCTTTACACACTTTCCAAAGAACAATCCACTTGTTCTTTACCAAAGTATACGTGTGTAAAGGTGGTTGGATAAAAGGATACACTTGCATTTGATGTGACTTTATCCTTATTCCTTATCCAATACATTTAATGTTCTTGTCGGATCATTAAATGTATGCAACCATATTTGTACGGCACAAAATTCACTGGTGAATTTTGTTGCCTATAAATACAAAGTCATTTCCTTGACATAAATACTTTTAAGCATACACTTTGCATGAAAGTGAATTTGTCTAAATACTCTCGATCTTAAACAGGGATACTTCACAACTTTAAGTATCTCGATCCTAAAGAGTTATTTGACAAATATAGATCATTTGTAACTCATAGGTTGTTAGGATACATACTTAATTATATTATCTTGATTCCGCAACAACCTTGTGTTTTATTTAACATCATAAATAAAATACCCATGAAAAATACATAATGTTCCACTTTACTTGTTTATTGCTTTAAGTCTTGTATTACTTTGTTTATATATTCTTGCATTTATTTACAAGTAATACTAGTCCAATCTAGTAATTATTAGACTTGTTGTATTTTACACTTTCCTGGTTAACCATCGAACTTAAGAGACTCACATAGTCCTAAGAATGTATATTCACCATTAAAGGGATATTGGACTGATCTTACTCTGGACGTGAATGACAAGCCTAAGACAGTGAAGGCCTGGGTGCCTACTGGTGGTTATTGGGCTGATATAGTTTCAGATGAAGATAAAGAAAGACCCAGAGCCAGTAAGGCTAGGGGTCCTTTTGAAAACTAATCCATTTGTGAATGTGCAGGAGCTACTAAGGAAGACCGCAGGTTTATGGTTTGTCAATAGTGGAAGCTCCAGGCACATTATGGAAGACAAGGGACTATTAACTGAGTTTACTCCAGTTAAAGGGTCTTATGTCTGTTTCGTGGATTCCAAAGGCGGAAATATTTCCGGGGTTGGAAGAGTTGTTAAAGGAAGTATTTTAATTGATAATGTTAATTTTGTTGAAAAACAGGATCAGAACCTTTTGCCAGGAGTATTAATGTCTAAGAAGGGCTTAGAAAAGGAAAAAGTCGATCTTATTCATTATACGTTAAAAGGTAGTGATCGAGTTTTTACCGAGTGAGAATTTTCAAGATTCTGTTTTCCTCGGGTTTTGATTGATAAAGTTTGGAGTGTGGAGGTCAACAAAGAGGATCATCTATCAGTAAGTCAGAAGGTTGTACCTCTAGTGTTGACTCCTGAACAAGAAGAAATATGTAGGTCTCATTAGCAAGTAGTCAAGGACTTTGAAGATGTGTTAGACGGACGAAAGAGAAGGATCCATGAAACTCATGATCACTGTTCCAAGAAGACTTGTTCTGAGTAGTTTATTTTCTTTATGTATGTAATAAATTAGTTAATATAGAAGATCATATTAAGATGATGATCTATAAGTACAGATTTTTATTATTTGAGTATATGTTTTATTTTATTGGTAATGATACATGTCAGTTCCAGAAGTTTGCTAGTTTATTCACAGGGATGAAAGAATTGGTGTTCTTAAGGAATTTGACATAAGTGGATGTCAGTCTTCGGAAAGAGATTGGAATACATGACAGCAAGTGAATGCTTGTTCATAAGCTGTTCTGATTAAGGTCGGTACTTCCTTTGAACTTTCATAAAGAAAGACAATAAATCCACCATATTCATCACTAATAATCCTGTTAAGCACAGTAGGACTAAGCACATAGACATAAGGTTTCATTTTTTACGTGATTGTGCTGAAAAGAAATTAATAGTCCTAGAAAAAGTGCCGAGTGACTTTAATTTAGCTGATCTGTTCACTAAGGCTTTCGACCGAACTCGTTTCGAGTTGCTAGTCCAATTGATTGGAATGAGAAATCTATAGTTACAGTGTCTCTCAACAGGAACTTTGTAAAATGTATCAGTGTTTGTGTTGTTATGTATGTGTGTCATATAGTGTCTATAAAAACAAAATAAAAATGACAGAAAAATCAGAAAAGAAAAAGAAAATAATAAATAGAGTAAGGTCATTGCATTAAGATGATTAGATGTGACGATACTTTAGCTTTTAAGCCTACCAAACTGTACTTTAAATTGCTTTGTTCAGTGATACCATTATATGATGTATCGATAGGCACAAAGTACCAAGGTTTCCTTATAATCTGAACTTAAATGTATACAATGTTCTTATGGGAAACATATTCAGATATATGGCTGAGAATGCCTGCTTTTCAAATGATTAGATCTGGTCCTTAAATCTTACGATAGATCTAGCATTGTAATTATGTATATTTGGTTTTTACATAGAAGGTCTCGGGTACATACATGTGTATGTATTGCTTTTCGGGTGTATATTTCTGACAAGATATGCAAATATCTAATAAATCTTTTGAAAATTATGGAGCTAATGTGGCATTTGAGATTCGGACAAGTAAGTCCTTGGGGTGTCTTTGTATACCTAGCCTACCTAAAGCTTCCAACTTGGGATAGGTTGTCAGAAAGTTCGCTAGATAGGTCACGGGTTTCCATAAGCGCTTTAAAATGATGTCACAAATATGCAAGTACTTAGCATTATGCAATGTTGGGTATATTTCCGTACGTGAGTCAAGTTATGTCGTTTTGCGTGTGAGGAATCACCGACCTATCACCGCTGACTTGATTCTTAAAGGCCGTCTCCCTGTAGTTACCAAATGTCTTAATCTTAGTGCTTGTGTCGATTGTGAGAGTATATCTGAATGTGGGTCACTTAAGTTCGCAAACTTGATTAAGTGGCATATTAGGCTACTCGGGTTACATGGTGACTGTCCTTGGCCAGGGTACGTCGAAAGTGTCACAAACCAAAAGGAAACTGGAAGTACCGAGTGTTTAAGAGGACAAACATATTGGTAATCGTTTTTGGATCACTGTTCATAACTAATAATAAGAGAATTATTTCTCGCTTGTAGGCTTATGTAACATGTTAATCTGATCTAATCAGCAGTAACTTTAGCTCTTGTAACTATGTTATTCGTTTATGTTCAGTGTGTATGTGTGTGTGCGTGTGTTATGTTTTTTTTATGTTGTTGTTGTAAAAATAAAAGTTCCTATTGCACGAGAGACAGAGTCAGAATAGAATCTAGTTTCCAAGAGGACTCAACTACGTTCTATGAACACTGAATAATCGAGTAGGGTAGCTTAGGGATAGTGTTGTGATCAATAGCTAAAAGAAAGTGTGTTATAATTAACAGAATATGGGTTTAAGGAAAAGAACACTGAGTTGTTGATTTCAGTAAACAGATATTAGGTTAATGTTTTGTTTCAATCTTAGAAAGAAGATTTTCATAAGAATGAGCACAGAGCTGTTCATAGTTCTGAATTTAATCTTTAGAAGATTTATCTCGTTTTAATCTTTAGAAAGAAGATTTTCAAAGAATGAACACAGAGATGATTCATAGTTTGAGATTTAATCTTTGAAAAGATTGTTGTATCAAAAAGATTTGAAATTTATGTTTCAAGACTGAAAAGGTTATTTCAAATGATTTTGACTGTATATGTGCTAGATTGAAAGTGCTAAACAGTGAATTATTTGACCTTAATGTAACTAAGGCTAATAATAGATTGTTAAGTATATTCATTTTTATCTTGCTATTGTAATTCATTTCTTCAGATTGTATATTGTTACTTTGAGAAGACTTGATGTCGTGTGTTGAGATGTGCAGGACAACGGACAGATGTTTGATTTTGTAGGTTGTCAAGCAAGACCTCAACGGATGCAAGATATGGATTATACAAATCCATATGTAACAAAGATAAATACTAGTGTGATACGGTATTCATAGGAGTATTTATGATTGTTATTTCAATTTAACCAAGTTATATACTAGTATGATGAGACAATCATAAGAGTATTATATATGGTTTTTATAGATTTGATATGCAAAAATATAAGTGATTAGGTTTAAGTTAGATGTCTTCACTGGGTTAAAGACAAGTGACCTTAGAAACTAAATCTATATATATTTGCATACTTAATTAGATATAAATGGAAGACCTTAGAGTAGGTTATCCATAGATATTCGTAGAATGATAAGACAGAGATCTTACGATTCTAGATTTTGATGTGTTGACGGATGTGAGTCCCTTTAATTTAACGAGATGGTTAACCAATAGAAAGTGTAAAATACAACAAGTCTAATAATCACTAGATATGGACTAGTATTACTTGTAAATAAAGATGCAAGATATATAAACAAAGTAATACAAGACTTAAAGCAATAAACAAATAAAGTGGACCATTATGTATGTTTCATGGGTATTTCATTTATTGATGTGTAAATAAAATACAAGGTTGTTGCGGAATCAAGATAACACAATTAAGTGAGTATCCTAACAACCTATGAGTTACAATATGATCTATGTTTGTCAAATAACTATTTGGGATCGAGATACTTAAAGTTGTGAAGTATCCCTGTTTAAGATCGAGAGTATTTGGACAAATTCACTTAAATGCAAAAGGAATGCTTAAAAGTATTTTTATCAAGGAAATGACTTTGTATTTATAGGCAACAAATTCACCAGTGAATTTGTGCCGTACAAATATGGTTGGCATACATTTAATGATCCGACAAGAACATTAAATGTATTGGATAAGAATAAGGATAAAGTCACATCAAGTGCAAGTGTATCCTATTATCCAACCACCTTAACACACGTATACTTTGTTAAAGAACAAGTGGATTGTTCTTTGGAAAGTGTGTTAAAGGCATAAGTCAAACCTCGATATTAGTGTTCAGACTTGCAGGATCTAGAACACTAACAATCCTCCAGTGTGCAGATCTGGTAAGACTTTCCAGTGGACTCCGCCATTTGTTAAGTTTTCTTCCTTCAGACTTCAGTCTTTGACTTCAGTCAGAATGTCTTCAGTAGAGTAGATCTGGACTGGGGTGAAGTCTTCAGTGAGCTAATCTGGAGAATGCCCCAGATTACCTGTACAAGTAAATGCTCACTAGTCTTCAATTATTTCTGGACAAATCTTCAAGAGGGACTCCAGATTCCAAGTCTGGAGTAGGTCCAGTAGAATATGTTTTCTGGTCAGATCTTCAGTGAGGCTCCAGTAGTCGGGTCTGGAGCGAGACCAGCAAAACAAGTTTTCTTAATAAACCTAAATAAGGTTCCAGTAGTCCAGTCTGGAGCCAGTCCAGTAAGTCTGGACTAAATCTGGACCTAACAAATTCCCCCTATTTGTTTAGAAATAATGAAAGTATTTTTCAGACTTATAGATATACAAATTTGTATGTCTGGAAAACACTTGGTCGATTTAAGTCTAAAAATCTAAGTTACTGGAAAACACTTTATAGATCATGAGTGTTTTCAGTTTCATCTTTTAAGTTCTAACTTAGACTAAATCTGGTCATTCTACTTGTAAAAATAAAAACTTGCAACTATTATTACTTTCATCAAAAAGGAAAATAATTACAACTTTCATAAACAAATAATTACAACAAGTACAATGGAAAGAGTTCAGGCCCTTCTTCTCGATGAATGCCCTGGTGCATCTTCAGTGGCCTTCCTCTTAGGAGATGGAGATGATGGAACAGACACTGGTGGTCTCAGACCCAACATAGCTTCCATTTGTTGAATTCTCTTCCAGACTTTCTCAATTCTTTTCATAAAAGCCTTCACGTCTGGAGAGAGATCAGTCTTGCCTTTGAAAGTTATTCCAATCTCCTTTAGTTCAGTCCATCCAAATGCTTGGACTGACGTATCCTTTCTTTCATCAGTAAAGTTACCTTCTCTAGTCAACTTTACATTAAACCTGGTCATACCTTGATGATGTTCAGCCAGTGTGATTTCAGCATTTATTATTCTTCTTGCATTGGCCCTGAACTTCATCATTTCATCATATTTAGCCCTTTGCTTTGCCAACTGGACCATCTCTTCAGTATCCTGGATACACCACTCTGCTGTCCTTCAGTGGACTGGTATTCTTGTCTATTGATTCTATGAGTGGTATCTAGAGGAATAAAGGTGCTCAGATCACCATCTTTGATTGCCTTCAGTTGCTTGGCTGTTAGCTTGGGTAGACCAGTTATCCTCTTTCTGTATTCCAATTCCAGAGCACCAGCATTTTTTCTGATCTTTTTTTGGAGGCTTACCAGCTCCTCCTTTCTCTGTCTGATCAACTCTGGAATGGTTACACCATAAATCAACGAGTCATATACCTGCTCTTCTTCAGCATAAAATGAGCGTATATGGACATCGTCCAGTGCATCAAGACATTGTTGAACTCTGGGATCCTCCTTCATCCTTTTAAAAACTTCAATTTTACGCCTAACCTGCCAGCGTTGTAGGAGTCCAGAGTACCCATTGTAGCCATATCCCTATGATGGGCCAGCAGTTCATTTCTTTGATTATCCTTGAAGAT
>CM067172.1:113572666-113596339 GCA_034093135.1 Erigeron breviscapus
TAGTCCTTGTGACTGATCGTACACGAGAACGCTTATAGTTATGACGAGAGTGCGGAATCCTCTCGTGATAACCTGTTTGGTTAATTAAATTATCGTCTTTCGTTGTTAATACAACCTAAGACCTTAAACGCGCGCAGGTTTGCTTAATTGACAGAGTTTAGTCGTAATCTCTTAATTAATTTGCTAATTACGTGTTAAGTGTGAGTATTTATACTTAATGTTCATAAACGCGTGCTAATTATGGACCGTATACCTTAAAGCCCAAAGCCCATTAGCAAACGCGTGTCTTATATGTAAACACGTGATGACCACGTATTTAGACAAACTCGTGTTACTGTAGCACGAGTTTAGTCAAACTCGTGTTACTGTAGCACGAGTTTATACACACTTTCTTTTGTCATCTTTTAAGTATACTTTAATTACTTAAAACGTGACTAGTTTATCACTTGTATCTGTATGTTACTTATAATCATTCATACAAGTCGTAAACATTAAACATACCAAACACCTGATCAATATGTAATCATTCACATTATCTAAGTCCAAATAACAAGTTTAAACATAACATAAGTCTATGATTACATATTACAAAACATAATGAATAATGCCACTAAAATGATGTCCGGGAGTCAACTGGTTTCGCTCTCAAATTGCATTCCAAGACACACATTGGATGGCATGACAGTCTACAGAGATTACAAACGCAAGATAAACTGCTATTTTGGTACCCAGATAAAGCAGCAATAAGTCCTTTAGGTAATCAAACAAATGACTCACATGATCACCTATTTTTCTAAGTGTGATTACACAATGAAGGTATGGCTGATCTGAGTAATGGATGGCAAGATAATATCGAAAAGATGGGGCAGGGTAAAACCTTGTATAGGAATATATCGTGACAAGGCTGGTTCTTGCTACAGATGTATATTTTGTATGGCAAGAATGAACATTTTGAGGATCTTCCAGGAGGTCCAAACATGTCCGGAAGAAGTGTGTAAAGTCATAACTGAAACAATAAGGTTTAAATTCGACCAGTCTCCTTCACCTGCTGTAAAACTAGTTTCCATATGTTGGAAGGTAAACTATAGAGACTGTGAATAACATGGAATTGAGGAAGGATAAAGGGCAGATAAAGAAACAGATTGGAAAAATTAAAATACACAATAGTGATTTGTTCTAAATAGTTCAGAATAAGAAAGGTAAATTTAGCTGGGTTTGTGAACTTGTTGCCCATGTGCCTTCTATTTCTATGTGAATTACTTGATGTGAATGATCAATAAGGAAATTATGACAGATACCTAAGGGAAGTTCTAGGATTCTGATTTGGCATTGTAAATTTGTTTTATACGAGTTATTAACAACAAACATCCCCTTTCCAAGATAAAATAAAATCTATAATACCTGCTTTTGACATACGGTCTTCGTGAGCGAATTCCATTACCGGTCTGCCCAAATAAGAGCAATACACGATACTGCAAAATGAAAATAGGTAAAAATATAATCTTAAGATTAAGTCCATCATTTACTGTTTCATACTAATAATCAAACCCAACCAGCCTACTTTAATGAATCTCTTAAATACGTACCAAGTTCGCGGCCGCAGATAGAGTTACAAAATCTCCCCATAACTTTTATGTATAATGAAATTTAGTAGAGGAAAACCATTACAGTGACATATTTTCCACATATTCGTTATATAAGGTCTTGTCCTCCATCCAATAAAAGAAAGCACTTCCAAGCCTCATATTTTTTCAGACACCTTTCACTACACATCCATACATTTAAACCAAGAACATTCATAAATATAGAGATAAACAAACCAAAAAAATATCATTAGAAAAGGAGGTCCGCGTTTATGTTTTACTTCAAGGCAAGGAATTAGAAATAGGGCCACCACCTGCATTCCACCACCGGCCTCTTGACGAATTAGAAATAGCTATGTTTTGATAATGCCCTCATCTGAAAAAGGAAAACAAAGAACAGTGTGATTTACAGAAAAAAAGATTTAAATGCGGTTTGAATTCAATGTATAATCAATAATGCACAACAAGGGATAAAATCTGAACTAACCTGGCAGTTACCATCACCCGTAGCTGTCTTTTCGTCAGAATCGTACCTGTCAAGCCTAATAATACCAGCATTGAATGATCAGATTCAGCATACTTTTCTTTTTGTGCAAATTGGAAAAAATTATTAAGTCATCTAGTGCCTCTCAAGAAGCATCCCCATAGGTTGGGTTGGAAGAGGTATGAGTTCAAAATGCTCGTAGGTATTTGTAGGGGGCTGTAGCATAAACAATACACATAATAATGATGCAAAATATGAATAGAATTCATAGTAAGCATTATCATATCTGCTAGGTAATCACATTTCTTTTCAAGCAGTACATAAGTAATTTTTTTGATGCACAAAATAGGATCCAACAACAGCATCGCTTGCAAATTCCAACTTTTATTTTCATTTTCAAAAAATACAATTATACATAAATCCACACAAATACCACATATATTTACAATTTTATTCATCATAAAACTATAGACTTCACTACCTAATTAAACTAGGTAATAAATCCACCAAAGTGGAAAGCCTTAACCGGATGTTTGGTAACAGGGAAGCTCGAAAGCTGTTCCGGCCCGCCCAGAGATGCCAATCATCTCTCCTACTTATGAACACAACCCGATACTAATCTTATTACCCATTGTCACTTTCGAACGTCACTAGCACCCTCAACCACTGATTAGTCTAAGCCTTCGGTTTTAAACCTCACCTTACAACTAAGGATGGGCATGAGACCGGTCTCGTTCCATATCGGTCTCGAAAATCGCCAAAACATAATACCGGTCCCAGTCTCATATAGGCTGTATCGATACGAGACCGTGAAAAACCCACAAACTACGGGATTTTCTGGTACTGTTCCGGTCCCAATCCCAAAAACCACCAAAAGCGAATACAAATTGGGATTCGGTACCACTACTCGAGATTTTTTCTCATCCATATTTACAACACCACTTTTTTTAAAATATACATTTTATCTCACATTTTTACCAATGGGTTGGTGACTCATTGTTAAGGTCTTAAACACTGGTGTTTTTCGTCCGGTTCGATTCACACTTCTCATATTTGTGGGGTGGATTAAAGTGGTTTTTTCAGACACTTGTGTAGTTTAAGAGTATGAGCAAATCTTGCCTTTCTTTTTTTAAAAAAACAACCTTTTATCTCACTTTTAACACTAAAAAACGAATAAAACGAAAAAGAAGCCAATATGTTGAACACGGTGGTAATCAGAGATAATAAACCAATTCTAAGCATCATATACATTTAGTTCCACCGATTATTTGGAAACTTATAAATGAAATTCACAATATATATGGTAGTGATAGTCAACATGTAATACAGTAACTAAATTTAAATAATTCAAACTTAAAAGATTGTAAATAAAGTTCATAGATTGCAATGAATTTTTAACAAGCAAAAAAGATGCATATCTTAACAATTTAAAGTTACCTGGTTTAATATTTTATGAAAGTAGTCTAACCCACATTGTACATTGAAGACCCGAACTCCAGGAGAGAAATATGGCATCTCGTAAACCTCACCGCTAAAGATCCGTCACCGGAACCACCGCTGATCGGATCTGCCGACTAAGATCTGTGTGTTTTTGGTGGTGTTGTGTGTGTGTTGGTGAGTGTTTGTCTTTGGTGATCGGATCTGGCCGAAAAGTCGTCTAGAATCGGAATAGTTCGTTTGATACTGAAAAATATTGGTACCAAAATGAATTTCATTAGTTTTGGTTTCAGTATAGGTTTTTGGGTATTGTTTGATTTTAGAAATATTTTGTAGTATAATTTTAATCTTAGTTCATGTTGACCGTATGATAGTGTTATATTATTTATATTTATTATTACGAGCATGGTACCCGCGCAATGCGGCGGCGATGACATTAGTTGCGATTGGTGATGGCGTCGGCATCAAGTGGTGTAGGTAATTGATACAAAGATATTTGATTTTTAGGGATAGTGAATATATTTTTAAAAGATTATGGAATGATTGTGTAAGTTAATTAATTAAGGGTAAAATGGTAATTTCGCATGTCCCAAAATTGTAAACTTTTCAACACAGGTATAATTTTTATATAGTAGTAAGAGCATGGTACCCGCGCAATGCGGTGGCGAGCCAACGATGACGGTGGTGTGATGGCGGCGACGGATGGTGACGGTGGTGGCGGTACATCAATTGGTGTAGGTAAAGGTATTTGATTTAAAGGGGGTTAGTAGAGATATTTTATAATATAATGGACTAATGGTGTAATTTAATATTAAGGGTTGATGGTGATTTAATTCATTAAGGGTATTTTGGTCAATTCGCATGTCCCATTTTTTGTAAACTTTACATGCGGCTATAAATAATTTATATAGTAGATATAGATAATAATTATTTGTTAATTATTTTATCATTATATATGTATATTCTAAAAAGTAACAGCTATTTACAAAACTTATGCACAACCGTACAATAATGCATAATTTTTCATATATACCACCTCATTATTGACATTGTTTATACAAGTTATTCTAGAAACTATTATCCCAGATGTTTTTGGACTCACCACATAATTATGCATTTCCATTGTTACTTTTAGCTTTATTACAAAAACAAATCACCTTTCACCAAATTTTACTTCAGTGGCTGCAAAGCCTATATTTAATCTGAGTGGTTGAATCCCGTTGCAACGCACATATATGAATTCTAGTATATATACTAAAAAGCAATATGCATTGTACAAGTTCATTTGCTTAATGTACAACACTTCCTTATTTTTGTGTTAGCTTTTAACCCCTAATAATTTTTTATTTTCGTTTTACCCTCTAAAGTTTCTAATTTTTTACTTTTGTCCTCATCTTTTGAGTTTTTCTTTTTTCACCCTTTTAAAGTTTTTATCTTTTAACTTTTACACCCCATCAAAAATTTAACTTTCATTTTTTTTACACCAAAGTTTTCGGTTCTCAAGTTTCTATAAAACAACTTTTACACGTAAGCATTTATTTACTAATTTTTACGTAAATTTTCACACATCATGCACAAAGGATATGAAACGGTATAATATACGAACAAAAATGATATTTTGACGCCGTCGCAACGCGCGGGTAATAATACTAGTTAACTAAGAAGAATAAAGACCCTGAAAAACCATGAACGACCAAATTTCACCGCATATAAGTTAAATAATTTTTGATTTGTTGTACTATAAAAAATTGAATTCACCTAAGGATCCTTCTTAATGTTGTAGTTAACATTAGGATTTTTGACCATTTGTCTTAATAAAAACGAGCTGTCATTATGAAAAAAGGAAACATAGGTTGGTGATTTCCTCATAGTATAAACTAGTTTATAAACACGCGTTGCCGCGGAAACCAGGCTAGCTAGAATATATAATAGTATTAGTTTAATGTAAATACAAAAAAGTAAAAAATATATAACACTAATAAAAGTAACATATAAGAACAATAAAAGTTATAGGGTATATAAAAACATAGAATATCGTTCATAAAAAAAAACATAGAATAAAACAATTACTTTAGTAACGCAAATAATGACACTCTGACGATGGTGATATAATGTAGTGTCTTCCTTTTAATGTTACATGAACGCATAATGTAAGATGACGAAATATATAATATATTAAAACACGTTATAGATAACCAAATGTCTAAAAAAGGAGAACGTAAACGTGTGAAAGTAGTTGGACAGAAACATGAGAATTCAAAAGTTCCGTGTCAAAAGTTGAAAACAAAATCTTTGATAAGGGCTAAAAATTAAAAGATAGAATTTTAAGGGGTAAAAATGAAAAGAGTCAAAAGTGTTAAAGTTATATTATAATTGGGGTAAAAGTCAAAAGTTAAAAACTTAAGGGTAAAATATCAAAATTGATAAAAGTAAAAAGAGTTGTACCTAATATAAAAAGACTTGTACAAATCATATTAGTTTTTAGTATATAGATAATAGCACATTGATATACTCTATTTGCATATTGAAAATGATATACTATTGATATACTCTATAACAAATTGACTACCCGTTATATCTACTAAAAGGAAATCGATCAGCAACACCAACCTTAATTTCCTTCTTTCATAATGACAACTCGTTTCTATTATGTTTGACAAATGGTCAAAAATCCTTGCGTTAGGCTGCAATATTAAGGAAGTATCGTTATCGTTATGTGATGAATTCACATTTTACTAGTATAGCAAAGCAAACATTATTAACTTACAACATGTGCCCCGGATTGCCGTCGCATCATGCAAACATAAATCCAGCATTACCCAACTTTGTAAACTATACTTACAACTTTGTAAAAGTAAACTATATTTAAGTTTATATAAAAATGTTAGACTAAAGTCAAAAAACCAAAAAAGTTAAGTGGTAAAATACGAAACTCTAAAAGCATACAATTGTATAAAAAAAAAATTAAGAAAAAAGACAAAATAGCTGACGTCAGCATGACGTCAGACGACGTCACCGAGTACTGTAGCTAAAGTTGTCCTTTTTTATATATGTATATAGATAATGGTATTTCCGTTTCTTTTTTCTCCTTATTACCTAATATGATTACGAAAACATATGAAAATAATAATTAATATAGCATTATCTGTAAGTCCCAACTCAATAGATGGTACTAACTGAAGACACCTCTATGTCGATGGTGAGATACTTTGCAATATACACACTGTATCTGGAGACGACCAGTTGCAGTGTGTGATATACCAGGTTAATCTGGAGGTTTACTTATTAAGGTGACAACAATAAATAAGTAAAGACAATGCAATAAAGTAAGTACTTGTAAAGTAAAATGGTGAGATGATATGTATTTTTCAAGTGTAATTTATTTATTAACTTTAAATAAATTACAAGGTTGTTGCGGAACCAAGATAATACAAGTATGTAAATATTCTAACAACCTATGAAATACAATTGATCTATACTTGGAAATTATCTAAACAATCGAAACACTTAAAGTTGTGAAATGTTCCTTTTTGCGATTGAGAGAATATTGCACAAGTTCACCAAGAATATTGCAGGTTTGCAAAGTTGTTTTTTGGTTGTGCAAAGACCTCTATTTATAGGCAAAGTTGACATTGGGATGTCAACTTTGGGCGTACAAATATGGTTGAGAGCATTTAAGGAATAGCATTTAATTCCTTAAAATGCTAGATAAAGTTATGACATAAAGTCACTTTATCCAACCTGCTTTATGTACCTTTTGTACTTTATACATAGATAAATCCTTTTATCCGTGTAATAGCACATAAAGCATAAGGTCTTTTCCTCGTAATCAGTGTAAAGCTTTGTAAATGCTTTACACCGATGTTCTCCAGTTTCTATCTGAGTAGAATGCAACTGGGCTTCGCTGCCATTGTCATTCTCTATATTCTATTTGTTGTCTTCGACTTCAATTGGAATGTCTTCATCTGGTCAGATCTCAACTGGAGGAAGTCTTCAGTTGCGTTAACTGTACGATGCAACTGGACTTCAATATATTTCTGGACAAATCTTCTAGTCTCCAGGTGCAACTGGAGACTGGCCAGTTTCCAGGTGAAACTGGTCCTAACAAATTCCCCCCATTTGTCCTGAAATATTGCTAAGTCTTTCTAGTTCTTGTATCTGTACAAGTATGAACTGGAAAAACTTGACTAAATCTATATTGAATTTTCCAAGGCATTTTTATAGATCATTAAATGCCTTGGTATTTTCTTTTGAGTTTGTTAGATCTAATCCATTATCTATCTTGTTGTTACAATCTGGCAACTTCATTTATACAACAAAATGAAATTTACATAAGTTACTAGAAAGTAAAAAATACAAGTAGATAAATTGGAAGAAGAACTTAAACAGATGGCCCTTCGCCAGTTCTCCTTCTCTTGACAGCTGTAGAGATGGGTTGTCTATCTTCAGGATCAAAGTTCAGTTTTTCTTCAACACTTTCTTTGAACTTGATCAGATGCTGGAGAACATAAATCCAACCCCTTTCAATTTTGTTCTTCTGCTGCCTGGCCTCCAACAATTCAACATCTCCACATGTTCTGCATGTCCATACTGGTGAATGTCAGGGTTCTCAGTTTGGCGCATGGGCCCATTGAAATACTGAACCCCAACAATGAAGTGTTGTGTTCCAGGCCTGATCGAAACTCTGACCTCAATGATCTTGCCTGGATGATATCGACGCTGCATAAGTTCACTTAAGAATGCCCTGGCTTTAGATTCATTTGCCAGTTGAATCTGGCCAGTGCTCAGTTTTTGCACAGCAGCTCGAATATCTTCAGTTGTGGGCTCATTTGGTTGCACCCAAGTCCTCAAATCTGCATCACTTGGCAGTGGTTTCAATTTCCTTTGGACTTGGGTGGATTCAGTACTCTTCTGACCACCTTCTGGACATTCTTCCAATCTAGTTTGAATTCCATTGGCTCTTATTTCTCTAGCCTTCTCCACTGACACATTAATATTCTTGGCGTCAAATTCAGCTTCATCATCAGGATAATGTTTGTCCAGCTCAATATCAAGCATTTCATTCAACATGCCAATTATCCTCTGATCATTCTTGACCTTCTGATACTGATTAAGTGGGATGCCCAACAGGTTGGCATCACTGGCATCAAGTATCTTCATCCTCTCCAGTTGACCTCTGGCAACTAATTGGTTAGCTTGCTTTTGTTTCTTTCTCTCTTTAATTTCATCACCAATTCTTGCCAGTCGTTTGCTTTCAGTTTCAGTTACTGGAGGAAGCTTGTCAATGTTGCCAGTTTCTAGCACACTGGCATCAGTACCAGTTGCTTTTGCTTGTGTATCAGTGGCCAGCACAATTTCCTTACCTTTATCTTTATTCCCCCCATCGACCACATCCTCAAACTCTTCAATAATTTGCTGGCTAGCATCAGTACTAGCACCAGCTACATCACCAACAACTTGTCTTTCCAGTGGTCTAACACCTGGACCTGGCAATCTGGGTGCAAGGATAGACCTTTCCCCCCTGGCAGCATCTATACATGCCCGAACAGCTTCCCAGTTGGCATTACTTGAGGGCAACCGGGAAAGAGGCTGCCATGTCTGCATATCCTTGCATTCCTTAAAGATAGTGCTGAGCATTCGAAATGATTGCCATAAGTGGTTGGTCTCTCTGGACTGTGTCAGCACATTACCAGCAACTTGTGCCTGAGCAGTCTTCAATTCTTCCAAAATCTTTGTATCTTCAGCGAGACCACTGACCACATTTTCCTTTACTTCATCATCCTTTTTCTTCAACGTCAACTTCAGTTGTCAGTTATTAACAGATTGAATGTTCAGATACTTTGGCAGGCAGATTATCGAGACTACCCTTCAACAAATCAACCTGTGAAGTGAGTGGGGCCAGGTCAACTGGTGAAGGAGTAATCTTGGTGATCTCAGACATCACCCTTTGAACTAATGCTTCTTCCCTTTCTACCAAAGTGTCCTTAATTATCTGACCAACTGAAGTGGCCAACTGCTGCCCAAGCTCAGTCACATTTAGTGCAGGTCTATCAACCAGTTCCTTGACCTGTTTCTCTATTTCCTGCAGCTCAACCTCTGAAGATCTGACAGTGTTACCCAGCAGGTTGGAAATAGATGTGGTGACCTTGGTTTGAGTTAAGTCAAAGGCTTCCTTTAAAGAAGTGGCCAGATTGTTACAGCCAGTGACTAACTCATTCAGCTTCTTAAACACCAAGTCCTCATTGGCAGCAAATTTATTGATCCCCAAATCAACAACCTTAGAGTTCATAAATGTATCTTTGTTGTATTTGGAGAGGGACTTGGAGTTTTGCTCAATTGTCTTTTGAACACCCTCCACCCGTTTGATCAGGTTTTGGATGTCGGCTGAGAAGGAGACAAATTGAGTGTCCAGTGACGGAGGGGAAGTTGTCACTGGACCAGCAGTAGGCACCACTGGAGCAACTGGAGGAGGCACATTAAGGGAAACCTCCACAGTTGTCA
This sequence comes from Erigeron breviscapus, assembly GCA_034093135.1. Lineage (NCBI taxonomy): Eukaryota > Viridiplantae > Streptophyta > Magnoliopsida > Asterales > Asteraceae > Erigeron > Erigeron breviscapus. The sequence continues at coordinate 113,582,672 of CM067172.1, forward strand.
CAGTGGCAAAGGAAATAGAACCAGGAGTTGGCAAAGAAAAAGAACGTTGAGGAAATTCAATGTGTTGGTCATGCTGAGAATGCTCAGGTGTGACCAACGGCGGCGGTAGGGAGGTGTGCCTATCTCTAGGCACAAAAAGAGTTGATAAAAGTGATGGAGTTCTTTCTTGTGGAATTCTGGTGAGCGTATCTGAGGAGGAAACTGAAACTTGTTGATCTGGGGGTGAGATAAGAGATGAAGGGACTTGATCTTGTACAGAAGCATCAAGTATCTCTGTATCTGAAGGGGTTCCTTCAGAGTCCGAAGACTCTAACTGGAATTCATCATCATTCATACCCAGATTTAAGAATGATAGAGATGGCTGACCAGATGGGTCAGTCTCCAGATGACCTTCTCCAGTTTCCTGGAAGGTTGCATATGTTGGAGGATCAGTTACCGAGGTAACTTCACCAGGGATAGAGGTCACTGGGGTTGCCTCAGTTATAATTGCTCTATCCACAATCATAACATCATCAGCCACAGAGTTTGGAACCTCAGTCTCCAGCTGTGACTGGCCAGAGACTTCGTCAGTTCGTGCAATAGAAGTGTCAGAAATATGGCTCTGCAAGTTTGGTGCTGACACGGACTCTACTCTGGGTTGGGTTAGCCCAGTAATTTATCTTCACCACCCTCTCCTACAGAAGTTTCGAGGGTAGTTGCTTGCGGTTCTCCATTTGACTATCTCCAGCATCTTGTTGGGAGGAAACTGAAGGGCTGGTTGGGTTACTACTGTCAGTGGCAAGGTCTGACTGTTTCCTAAGGCGACGAGATCTTTTTGCCTTTGGAGCACCCTGGAGACCTGTTGGGAGGTCTCCAGTGATAGTTGGAGGGACTGACACGCTGGAACTGGAGGGGTTAAACTGTTGAATGGGTTCAGCAACAGTTATAATTCCAGTAGACGAACTGGTGGGTCCCTCATTGTTTTGAGGCCCGCCCAGTTGTCTTTCCGACTCACCTTGGACTGGTGCATCGGTTTTAGAGAATGCCAGCAACATTCTCTGAGGAATCTGGACCTCCCTAGGTTCAGATGCAAGGTTGTCCAGATTTCTCAGCATCTCTGGGACAGTGTATAAAGACTGAGTATTGTGATATTCATCACTGCCCAAGATTTGCAAGAAACAGAGTGATAAATACCTGGAAAAGGGGATGCAAGGTCCCCTGGAGCCTTTCAGTTTCTGCACAAGACTTCTGTACAGAATATCGGCAAAATCAACTCTAAGTCCATTCCACAAGCAGTAAGCCATCTCTGCTTGTGTGGAGTTTATCTGGTCAAGCCCACCAGAACTCCCTCCCATGTTCTCCACCAGATGGATGAAGAAATATTTCCATGATGGTGAGAGGCTTTTCATTGTCATGGGCCCTTTGGTTTTCAACACCCCATTTTCCAAGCACTCCTTGTGTCCCATTTCAAGGAGGACTTGGCGAAAATTAACATTTGAGGGTAAGACGACTGGAGATTCACCCTCTCTCCAGTAGTTGAGGTGTAAGGCATCCCTCAATATTTCTGCTGTTATGGTATACTCGATTGTTCCATCTTTAAGAGTAAGATGAACAATCGTCGGAGAGTTGAGCAGTGTACCAGAACTCACACAAGTAATCATGATACATCTTGCGTGGGTTAAGGGAAAAAGACTCGCCGATAGGAGAGTCTCGAAGGAATTTTTGAATCTTCCCGATGAGAGAATCGGGAGTCTGAACCCCTTGCAAACTAGCCATGGGATTATTTGGATTTAATTTAATCAATGTCGAATTTGGTGGGGCACCCTGACTCGTTTGACATTTTTAGATGGTTGTAAGGACTGTAAGCAGATTTACATCCCTACTTCTTGAAGATTTTGGTGCCATTTTAAGATGATTTGAAAGTGAAAGTGAGAATTTAGGAATTAGGGTTCTTGATTTATGAAGCAAAGAGAGAAATGAGGCAAAAAAATTTTAGATGATTGGGAAGTAAATGAAAGAATGTGAAGGAAAGTAAATGTGTTCGGAGTAAATAAGGGTATTTATAAGGAAAATTATGATCCCAATGAAATACCAAGAATTATTTTATTATCAAAAATCAAATTTATAGATATTTTTATAAAAGTTAATTTGAATTTTGAAGCCAAAAATTTAATTCTCCGTGTCAGCATTAAATGCTACGACGGCTTAACTTCCCACTCGCCCACTAACTTTTCATATTCCCAATAAAAAGTGTTACATTTTACAAAAATGACCTTGATACGTCATATGACAGTTGTGAGTGGGTTAAAACACTCGAGTACCATCACGTGTCACAAATATTGACCAAGTATTTTACAACGTTATGAAAATCTGGTTGACCGCCAGTTTTAAGACAAGACCAAACATGTACACTGGAGGATTAGTCCAGTTGCTATTTTCAAATAAAAGAATTTTAATAAGAAATTCAACTGGAGAGTTCTCCAGTTGTCATTTTCAAATGAAAAGAATTTTAATAAGAAAATTATTTTGAGTCTTTCCCCCAAAATGATGATCCAGTAATCAATTAGTGCCAGGATAGTATCACAAAGGCGTTCGATAGCCTGGCGAGCAAAGATTATCTGGACCTCCTCAATCCCCCTCTGGATACAGAACTTGCATTCGATGGAGGATCTGAACCTTGACCTCAACTGGAGAACCTCATCAGTGTCACTGACGCGTTCATAATAAAATTCTCCAGCTTTAAGGATTTAACATTCCCAGTTCGCTGATGAGATGTTTAAAGGTTTTCTCATCAAGAGGTTTTGTAAAAACATCAGCGAGCTGTTTGTCAGTGGGGATGAAATGAATTTCAATGTCTCCTTTCATAACATGATCATGAATAAAATGATACCTGACATCAATATGCTTTGTCTTGGAGTGCATCACTGGGTTGTGAGATATAGCAATTGCACTGGTGTTGTCACAAAAGATTGGGGTCCTTGTATATTTTTGACCATAATCTAGTAACTGGTTCTTGATCCAGAGAATCTGGGCACAACAACTGGCCGCAGAAATGTACTCTGCCTCAGCAGTGGACATAGAGACTGATGTCTGCTTCTTACTGGTCCAACTTACCAATTTTCCTCCAAGGAAATGACAACCACCAGTTGTTGATTTTCTATCTATCTTACAACCTGCATGATCTGAATCTGAATAACCCATAAGATCTAACCCTGAGCCTTTGGGGTACCAAAGACCAAGGCTAGGACACCCTTTCAGGTATCTGAAGATGCGCTTAACAACATGCAAATGTGATTCTTTTTGGGTTAGCCTGAAATCTGGCACATAGACATGTTGCAAACATTATATCTGGTCGACTGGCAGTTAAATACATTAGTGAACCAACCATACCATGATATTCAGTTGTTCACTGGTTTGCCAGTTGGGTCAGAGTCCAAATTTAATGGTGCTGCAATAGGTGTGTTTTTAGATGGGATAGAATCATATTTGTATTTTCTTAACAAATCTCTGACATATTTTTCTTGGTTTATAAAAATACCATTTTCAGTTTGTTTAATCTGAAGACCCAAGAAAAATGTTAATTCACCCATTAAACTCATTTCATACTCAGATGACATGATTTTAGAAACCTTTTACACATTGCATCATCAGTTGACCCAAATATAATGTCATCAACATAAATTTGTACCAGTAAGATATTACCTTTTTTCTTTCAAGATAAACAAGGTATTATCTATTGCACCTCTTTGAAAGCCATTTTGAGAAGATGTTTAGTTAAAGTATCATACCAGGCTCTTGGGGCTTGTCTTAGACCATACAATGCTTTGTTCAGTCTATATACCCAGTGAGGATGCTTCTCATTAATGAAGCCTGGTGTCTGTTTAACATACACTTCTTCTTCCAGTGTTCCATTAAGGAACGCACTTTTGACATCCATCTGGAAGACCTTGAACTGCAGATGGGCTGCATAAGCCAAGAAATATTCTTATGGCTTCAAGTCTTGCAACTAGAGCAAAAGTCTCATCAAAATCAACACCCTCTGCTTGACAATAACCCTTGGCAACCAATCTGGCTTTGTTTCTTACAACATTGCCATCTTCATCCATCTTATTTCGGTAGACCCATCTAGTTCCAATAGGTTCTTTCTTCAAACCTGGAGGACAAGGAACAAGTTCCCATACATTGTTCCTTTCGAACTGGATAAGCTCTTCTTGCATAGCTTCTACCCAGCTTGGGTCTGCCATAGCCTCGTCAATCTTCTTCGGTTCAATCAGTGATAAGAAGGTGACGTTTAAGCATTGCTCACTGGTGGCTCTTCTAGTCTGAACCCCACTATTTGGATCTCCAACAATCTGTTCAATTGGATGTGCTGCAGTCCATTTAGTGTATTGACTAGGCTGGTGAACTACAATATCAGTGCAAGTCACCTGATGATCTTCTTCAGTTGCAGCAGCTTCTGGAGGAGGATCAGCCCAAACTACTTCTATATCCTCATCAGAGTCAATGAGGTCACGATTTGCATCATGAAATTCTTCATTAAAAGGCATTTCTTGAAGAACTGGAGAAGTTGGAGTTTGAACTGGTGCTGATATTGGAGTGACACGTACATCTGATCCAATCACCAGTTTCTGTGGTAAGTTGAAACTGATGGAGGGATAAAATGAAGTGTCACTGGTGGTACTCTTCTTCTTAACTGGTTCCAGTTGAGTGTAACTGGAAACATCTTCTGGTGAAACAACTGACTGATGAACTTGGTCAGTTTCACCAAAATTTATTGGAACGACTGGAGAAATATCAAGGCTTGGTCTCTTGTTAATTGCATCATTTGATTCGTCAAATGTGACATGAATTGTCTCATGAACTTTTTGGAGTCTATAATTATAAACTCTAAAGGCCTTTCGAATATCTGAATAACCTAAAAATACACCTTCATCAGCTTTTGCATCAAACTTTCCAAGCTGACTGGAATCATTTAAGATATAAACTGGACAACCAAATACATGGAAATATCCAATATTTGGTTTTCGATTCCTGAGTACTTCGTAGGCAGTCTTCTTGTGTCTCTTGATGTAGACTGACCGGTTTTGGGTGTGACAAGCTGTTGCCACTGCTTCAGCCCAAAAACTGGTGGGAAGACCTGATTCAGATAGCATGCTTCTGGCGGCTTCTATCAGTGTGCGATTCTTTCTTTCCACAACTCCATTTTGCTCTGGAGAGTGTGCTGATGAGAAGTTTTGAGAGATGCCAGTGTCATTGCAAAATGATTCAAGTACCTTATTTTGGAATTCAGTACCATTATCACTTCGCAACTGACAAACTTTTCGAGTATACTTGAGTTCAATTCTTTTGATGAGAGAGATGATTTCAGCAGGTGCATCACCTTTGGATCTGAGGAATACCACCCAACAGTATCTGGTGAATTCATCAACCACAACTAGAGTGTACTTCTTTCCAGCTCTAGTTTGAACATTCACTGGACCAAAAAGATCCATATGAAGAGGTTCAGTGATGCTAAAGTTTTGCCTAGTTTTGAAACTGGCCCTTTTCTGCTTGCCCATCTCACACCCTGGACATGGCTTTTCTTTGTTGAAAGAAATCTGAGGTATCCCATCAACCAGTTGTTTGCGAGACAACTTATTAATATTACAAAACTTCTCAAGAAGAATATCCTTATCCTTCTCAACACCCAAGCCTCTTAACTGGTTGATGAGGCTAGTAAATCTGGTATAAGTACCAGTTAAACTTTCATTGGGTAGAGCAAAGAAGGATTCATACTTCTTGTTCAGGGCAACTTTTCTGGTGACAATAGTGTCATCACCTCCTTCAAACTGAATAACTAATTCTTCCCACATTGCCTTGGCACTGGGGAACAACACAAGTGTTGGAATTAAGTCTTCAGGAATAGCTGCAAGGATCATGTTTTTCAGTCTGGTATCAAGGTCAACCAGTCTGCGATCCTCATCCGACCAATGGTCTTCGAGCTTTTCTTTAGAGCCTCTTCTTCCAGTTGGATCTAGAAGAGGACTTACCCCAGAGGACATGGGTATATATGGTCCATCCTTAAGGATTTTCAACATATGCCTCTCTATCCCACCAAAATGCAAAAGCATTCTGGCCTTCCATGTACCAAAGGTCTCACTGTTCCCATCAAATTTAGGAACAAGAGTGTTAGAATAATGTACATGACATGGTTAGGGGCATTTGGAGGAGGAGGAGGATTGGTATTAACATTTTGATTAACGTTTTGATTAGGTGTACCAGGTGGAGCATTGAAATTAATATTTTCAACATTTGGACCAGAACCATTCTCACCTTCAGTAGTAGACATCTAAGCAGATCTAGGCAAGTATATTAGATAAAGTTATGACATAAAGTCACTTTATCCAACCTGCTTTATGTACCTTTTGTACTTTATACATAGATAAATCCTTTTATCCGTGTAATAGCACATAAATCATAAAGGTCTTTTCCTCGTAATCAGTGTAAAGCTTTGTAAGTGCTTTACACCGATGTTCTCCAGTTTCTATCTGAGTAGAATTGTTAGGTCCAGACTTACTGGACTCGCTCCAGACTTGAAGACTGGAGCTCTCTGAAGATTTGTCCAGAAATTATGTGAAGACCAGTGAGCTGTTTACTTGTACAGGAATCTGGAATCCTCCAGATTAGCTCACTGGACTTCACTCCAGTCAAGATCGATTCTACTGAAGACATTCTCACTGAAGTCTGAAGAAAGAAGACTGACAAGCAGTGGAGCTCACTGACAGTCTTACCAGATCTCCCGACTGGAGCCTTGACAGTGTTCTAGACCTTACAAGTCTGAACACTGATTACGAGGAATTGACTTTATGCCTTTACACACTTTTACACGGACAACCCACTTGTCTATTGATAAAAGTATAATACGTGTGTAAAGGTGGTTGGTTAAAAGGTTGACAAGTCACATCAATGTGACTTTATCCTTGTACTTTAACCAATGCATTTAAGGAATTAAAGTAACTTCCTTAAATGCATGCAACCATATTTATACGACAAAAAGAATTAAGTATTAATTCTTTTTGCCTTTAAATACTAAGTCATTTCCCTCGTTCAAATTACTTTTTGCAATTTGGTGCATTTGCTTAAATACTCTCGATCCAAACAGTTATACTTCACACCTTTAAGTATTTCGATCAAAGAGTTTATTTAGCAAATATAGATCACTTGTAATTCATAGGTTGTTTAGATACTTACATTTGTATTATCTAGGTTCCGCAACAACCTTGTATTTTATTTAACATCATAAATAAAATACACTTGAAAAATTACATTGTGTCTCATCATTTATATTCTTGCTTAAGTCTTTATTGCTTTCTTTATATTCTTGCATTTATATTTAAAGCAATACTAGTCCTTTTCTAGTTCATACTTGACTTGTTGTATTTTACACTCGTGGGTTAAACCATCGTGTGAGGGGACTTACAATTGGTATCAGAGCAGAAGGTTAATATACTTACCTAGATCTGTTTCACGATGGCCAACCCAGAAAATCCACAAGCTACTAATCTTAATGATCCACCTATTATTGAAAATATGAATGAACCAACACCCATTAATAACAATCCTCCTCCTCCTTCTACTCCTGCTTCTCCACATGTGCATGTGCACTATTCAAATACACCTGTTCCCAAATTCAGTGGGAATGGTGACGAATTTGGAACGTGGAAAGCTAGGATGGTACTACATGTTACTGGAATTGAGAGGAATATGATAAAAATCTTAAATGAAGGTCCTTATATTCCTAGATGTCCTCTCAACCCACATCTTGATCCAACTGGATCAAGATCTGGAAGGGAAAAGAGGGAAGAACACTGGTCAGAAGAGGATAAACGACTTGTAAATATTGATACTATTTTAAAAAATATGATCCTCGGTGCTGTTCCTGAAACCCTAATTCCCACACTTGTTTTATATCCCAGTGCTAAATCCATGTGGGATGAACTTGTGAACCAGTATGAAGGAGGTAATGATACTGTTGTTACTAGAAAAGTCTCCCTAAACAAAAAGTATGAGTCATTTTTTGCTCTCCCCAATGAGTCTCTAACTGGTACTTACACCAGATTTATGAGCATTATTAACCAGTTAAGAGGACTGGGGGTTGAGAAAGACAAGGATATACTTTTGGAGAAATTTTGTGATATTCTTCCCAATAAATGGTCTCACATGATTCTGGTCTTGAGACAAGGTAAAACCTTGCACTCCCATACTCTGTCAACATTGTATGGAGCCTTCAGATTCACTGAAGAGAATCAAGCCCAGAGGATTGAGGCTGAAAAAGATGCTTTAAGTCATGCGTCCAGTAGTACCACTGTGGTCAGTTCTACTGTACCACCTTGTGCAGCATTAATGTCTTCCGAGAATGTATTTTCTATGAAGAAGATGATGTCTGAACTAATGGATTCTGGAGTCACTGATAACATGTCTCCAGACTGTGATGAAACTGATAGTGATGACTTAGTTGCAATGATTGCTAAAACGTTTAATCGTTTCAAAGCAAGAGCAAATAGGCCCACTGGACAAAGTGCACCTAGTTCTTCTACTGATAAGACCAATCTGACATGCTTTAAGTGTGGCAGAAAAGGTCACTTCATGAAAGAGTGCAGGTCCAGTCAGTTTGTTTCCCAGTCTGGTCCATCTGTTTCTTATAACAAGCCTGATGATAGCTACAAGTTGAAATACAAAAAGCTTAAGGCTCAAATTGCTCTCATGTCTCAACAAATCGAGAATAATAATAATAAATGCATGATTGCAACCACTGAAGAAGCATGGGTTCCCTCTGATGATTCATCAGTTGATGAAGAAGAGGAAAGAGATTGTTGTTTTATGGCTCTGGCTGATGAAGAGCATCTGGTGAAGGATGATGTCACATCTGGTAGATGGGTGGACATTGTAATCAAAAAGGTTAGTTTATATGATCTTGAAACCGATCCTGAACTAAAATTGGACATTGCTGAAGTTCTTAATTCTGACTTGGTTTATGTTGAAACTGTTAGATCTGAAATGACAAATAATTTTGAAACAGATTTCTCTGAAATATCAATTTTACAAGCAAAATTAAAAGAACTTCAGGATATTGAACTGGCTTTTAAAGCACAAGTTTTGGTCACTGAACAATTGGTACAGGAAAAACTTGACCTTGAGATAATTCTGGAAAAAGAAAAACAGGTCATTAAATCATGGCTAGAAACAAGAAAGCCATATGATGCTGGAATCAATCAATATCCATCCCAAAAACGGGCTTATCTGGATGGAAATACCCATGTTGCTGCATTGATTCCAGTCATTGACCGTTTACCAGAAGTGGTCAGACCAAGTACCATTTATGATGAACCAATGACCCCCAAAGCTAGTGTTATACCACCAGTTCAACTTTCCGAGGTTAAGACTGGAGCATCACAGATGACTGCTCCAGTTAAAAAGGTTAAGCAGAATAAACCTTTGCCTCAGTCTACTTCTAAAGAACCCCAGGTTCAGAAGAAAAAGACCAGTTCCCTTCCTAAGCCAATGTCCAGTCATCTGGAAAGGCTAAGGTGTCATCTGAAGAAAGTATTTTGTTAAGACTGGAGAGTCAGTTTCAACTACTGGCTCGTCAAATACAAAGTTGTAATGCGAGAATGAACAATTTTGAGGGTACTTCATCTGGCCCTAAACAAAATACAAAACCTTTTTCAAAAGTCAAAAATGTTTCTCCAGTTGAGAAGAAAAAGAAAAAGGTTTCTAAACTATCAACTCCAGTAGTATTGTTTTCAACAAAAACTACTGTTGAAGAAAGTGAACTCAACCAGATACCCCCAGGGATCTATAAGGGAGGATCCAGTGAACCCATCAGTCGATGGGTTCCCAAATCTAACTGATATATCTGGTGGATGTGCAGGGCGATCGAAAGAAATATATTTGGTATCTTGACAGTGCAGCTGGCAGGACAATGACCGGATGTAAGACCCTGCTGGAGGAGTACGTCGTTTCTGATGGACCCTCCATCACTTTTGGAAATGATGGTTGTGGAAAAACTGAGGGATATGGTGTTCTGAACAATGGACAAGTCAAATTCAGACGAGTTGCATATGTGAATGGTTTGAAATATAACCTGATCAGTGTTAGTCAACTGTGTGATGATGGCTATCAAGTTTTGTTCAATATTGTTCATGGCATCGTATTCAACAAAGACTGGAAGGTAGTATTGATTGCTCCCAGAAAAGGGAATGTGTATGTGATGGATATGGAAAGCTCTCCTTCAGAGCAGTGTTTCTATACTCAAGCTGATGAAGACACAAACTGGTTATGGCACAAAAGGTTATCCCATTTAAATTTCAAAAATATTAATAAGTTGTCTAGAAAACAACTGGCAGATGGGATACCTTCAGTTTCCTTCAAAAAGAAAGGCCATGTCCAGGATGTGAGATGGGAAAGCAGAAACGTGCCAGTTTCAAGACCAAGCAGAATTTTAGCATATCTGAACCACTTCATATGCTTCATATGGATCTTTTTGGTCCAGTGAATGTTCAGACTCGTGCTGGTAAAAGATATACCCTGGTGATCGTAGATGAATTCTCCAGATATTGTTGGGTTATCTTTCTCAGGTCTAAAAATGAAGCTGCTGCTGAAATCATCACTCTTATCAAGCAGATTGAACTCAAGTATAAGCGAAAAGTGTGTCAGTTAAGAAGTGACAATGGAACAGAATTCCAGAATGCAACTCTGGAGAAATTCTGTACTGACACTGGCATCTCTCAGAACTTCTCATCAGCACGCACTCCAGAGCAGAATGGAGTGGTCGAAAGAAAGAACAGAACGCTGATAGAAGCTGCCAGAAGTATGCTTGCTGAATCTGGTCTTCCCACCAGTTTCTGGGCTGAAGCAATTGCTACTGCTTGCCACACCCAGAACAGGTCAGTGTACGTGAAGCGACACAAGAAGACATCCTATGAAATATTAAGAAATAGAAAACCAAATATTGGTTATTTTCACGTTTTTGGATGTCCAGTTTACATCCTAAACGACTCCAGTCAGTTAGGCAAATTCGATGCCAAAGCTGATGAAGGATATTTCTTAGGATATTCAGCCATTCGCAAAGCTTTCAGAGTCTACAACAAGAGACTGGAAAGAGTACAAGAGTCAATACATGTCACATTTGATGAATCAAATAATGCAATCAATAAGAAGCCAGTCCTTGATTCCCCCCAGTAAATCCAATTATCTTCTGTGAATCTGATCCTATCAACTACAATAAAGATTCATCTGAAGATGTTTCCAGTCATTCTGACTTGGAACCAGTTCAAACAAAGAAAAACCCCAGTAGTACTCCCTTCTATCCTTCAATGAGTTTCAAACTACCCTCTGAACTCGTTATTGGATCAGATGTTCGTACTACTTCTCCAGTATCAGTATCAGTTGAAGACATACCAGAACTGTTTTCAAATAAAGAGTTTCAAACTGAAACAGTACTCCATGAAATGCCTTCAAATGAAGAATTTCATGATGCAAGTCGTGATCTGAATGATTCAGACGAAGAAATTGAAACAGTCTGGGAAGATCCTCCTCCTGAAGCTACACCAGAGGAGACTCAACTGAATTCTTGCACTGATATTGTTGTCAGTAATAGTCCTGGTCATTACTCTAAGTGGACTAAAGCTCACCCTATTGATCAGATCATAGGTGACTCCAGTAGAGGGGTTCAGACCAGAAGAGCCTCCAGTGAACAATGTTTGTATGTCAGCTTCTTATCACTGGTAGAACCGAAGAAGATTGACGAGGCTATGGAAGATCCAAGCTGGGTGTTAGCTATGCAAGAAGAGCTACACCAGTTTGAAAGGAACAAGGTCTGGGACCTGGTTCCTTTCCCAGTTGGAAAGAAAGAACCAATTGGAACCAGATGGGTCTTCAGGAACAAGGTAGATGAAGATGGCCACGTAATCAGAAACAAGGCCAGACTGGTAGCACAAGGTACTGCCAGTCAGATGTTGATTTTGATGAATCATTTGCTCCAGTGGCTAGACTTGAAGCGATCAGAATATTCTTAGCATTCGTTGCTCATCATCAATTCAAGGTCTACCAGATGGACGTTAAAAGTGCATTTTTGAATGGAAAACTTGAAGAAGAAGTTTATGTCAGACAACCACCAGGTTTCATTGATGAAAAACATCCCCACTGGGTATATCGTCTGGACAAAGCCCTTTATGGTCTCAGACAAGCTCCACGTGCCTGGTATGATACTCTGACTAAACACTTGTTGAAAAATGGTTTTAAAAGAGGTGCAATTGACAATACCTTATTTATTCTTCGTGAAAAAGGTAATATTCTGCTGGTACAAATTTATGTTGATGATATTATTTTTGGGTCTACTGATGAAAACATGTGCAAGAAATTTTCGAAAATTATGTCTTCAGAATATGAGATGAGTTTAATGGGTGAATTAACATATTTTCTAGGACTCCAGATTAAACAAAACAAAGATGGCATTTTTATTAATCAGGAAAAATATGTTAGAGATCTTTTAAAGAAATATGATATGAACTCTTCACCATCTAAACCCACTCCAATTTCTGCACCACTGACACTGGACTCAGATCCTGATGGAAAACAAGTGAACATCACTGTCTATAGAGGCATGATTGGTTCACTGATGTATTTAACTGCCAGTAGACCAGATATTATGTTCTCAACATGTTTATGTGCCAGATATCAGTCTAATCCAAAAGAATCTCATATGCTTGCTGTAAAGCGCATACTGAAGTACCTTAAAGGTGTCCCCAGTTTGGGTCTTTGGTATCCCAAAGGCTCAGGCATGGATCTAATGCGTTATTCAGATTCAGATCATGCAGGTTGTAAGATAGGACAGGAAATCCACTACTGGTGGATGTCATTTCCTTGGTGGCAAACTGGTCAGCTGGACCAGTAAGAAGCAAACTTCAGTTTCATTGTCCACTGCTGAAGCTGAATATGTTGTCTGCAGCCAGTTGTTGTGCTCAGATACTCTGGATGAAGAACCAGTTGCTTGATTATGGTATTAAATATTCAAAAACTCCCATATTTTTTGATAATACCAGTGCCATTGCTATCTCAAACAATCCAGTCATGCACTCCAAGACAAAACATTGATCTAAGGTATCATTCATTCGTGATAATATTGTGAAAGGAAACATTGAACTCCATTTTATTCCCACTGACAAATAACTCGCTGACATTTTTACTAAACCACTGGATGTAAAAACATTTGAATATCTAGTTGGTGAGTTGGGAATGTTAAACCCTTAAATCTGGAACCTTGGTATTGAACGCCTTTGTGTACTATCAGGGATCTTTGATTTAAAGATTTATACATCTGTGAGAGCTTAGATATTGAACGCCTTTGTGTACTATCTTTACTTTAATAGATTTATGGATCAACATTCCAGGGGGAAGACCTGACCAAATATTTTTATCCTTAAAATGTTTTTAATTTCAGGGGAATTTATTAATTTATTTTCTCACTGGACAAATTTTTTCTGGAGAATTTCACTGGAACTTTGTAAATGTGTCCCTCTCTACTTGGATAGGTTGAAGTGCGTGTTTGAGGTGACTTCAGTCGCTTTGTAAATGTGTCCCTCTCATTTGTCTGTATAAGTTGATGTGCATGTTTGAAGTCTCCAGTATGGTTTTAAAATTGGTATCTTT
>CM067172.1:113604327-113634329 GCA_034093135.1 Erigeron breviscapus
AGACTCACCACCAGTTGAGATCTGATCAGAACTGAAGACATTCTAGTTGAAGTCGAAGACAACAAGTGGAAGAAAGAAAACATTCATGGCAACGAAGCCTAGTGAATGTTTTACCCAGATCAAGACTGGAGAGATTCTCCAGTGTAAAGTACTTACAAAGCTTTCCTTTTTACTTTATGTACTATTATCCGGACAATACACATTGTCTATGATTAAAGTACAAAAGTGCATAAAGTAGGTTGGATAAAGTGACTTTATGTCTTACTTTATCAAACATTTCTAAGGAATTAAATACACTTCCTTAAATGCTCTCAACCATATTTGTACGGCAAAGTTGGAATCCCAATACCAACTTTGCCTATAAATAGAGGTCTTTGCACAACCAAGAAACAACTTTGCATATTCAGACATTTGCATTCTTGGTGACTTGTGCAATATTCTCTCAATCGCAAAAAGGAACATTTCACAACTCTAAGTGTTTCGATTGTTAAGAGAATTTCCAAGTTTAGATCAATTGTATTTCATAGGTTGTTAGGATATTTACATTTTGTATTATCTTGGTTCCGCAACAACCTTGTAATTTATTTAACATTATAAATAAATTACACTTGAAAATTACATATTGTCTCACCAATTTACTTTACAAGTATTTGTTATTGCATTGTCTACATATTTACTTTGTCACCTTAATAAGTAATCCTCCAGATAACCTGGTATACTTTACATTGCAACTGACAGTTTGTCTAGTTCCTTGTAAGTATTGCAAAGTAACTCCACCATCGACATAGAGGTGTCTTCAGTAGTACCATCTAACAAGTTGGGACTTACACAATTAAAACATCTTAAATTTCTCATATTAATGCAATATTCGAATTTTCAAGATAAGAAATTTACATCTATAGTTAATCAACCATACATAGGTTAAATATGGGTTGTCCCACACCGCGACCCAAAATCAAATTTAAGAAAACTAGGTTCATGTTGGAATTGTTTGGCCGGCCAGCCAATTAAAATAACCTAATTATTATCAACCCATTTGACTCAAGACCAAATCATTTACCTACCCACCCATTGATTCAATATATCCCCAACATCATTCACTCCTTAATCATCTCAACTTAATATACCTATAATATACCTTAATGAAATTTACAACATACATTCTTTCAACCATTAAAATAAATACACTACCCCCTTTACATAGTTACTTTTATAAATCAACACATGCCGCCCACCACCACCACTCATCGCCGTTGCCCATGTTACGTCACTGCATCGTCGCTGTATTTCGTGCGGGAAATACGTTTATCATTCATATAATCATAGACAATGAAACAATTATACACTTTTAGATATAAATTAAATGATGTTTCCGATTCTGATGTGTTTGCCATTCAAGTAACATAGTTTATTTCATGATCACTCTAAATAAAAAAAAATAGAATGATAAAAATCAAATATACATATACAGTACTCTCATTTTGTAGATGCATACTTGCTTAATGCTAAAAAGAAGATATAAATATGAAACATTTAATGAAGAAAAAAAAAAGAGTAAAACTTTTTCCTATAGTTGCCAATTTTATAGGTGCTTTTAGAAAGTTTTATGATATATATGTATAGTTGTATTTCCAATGATCCATCATCTACACATAAATACATGACTTGTACAGTCAGCTGTAAAACTTGTACATTGTGATACATTTATCAGAAACAATGGTACGAATATCACCTCCTTATAAAAAACTTAAATCGAAAATTGGTTGGATGAATTGAACTAGGAACAACTTGATTGACAAATGAAATCTTCAAATAATTAATACAAAGTTTGTTTTCAACAATCAACATATATCACACTTGTATTTGACTAAAATACATTGATTATGCAACTATAGGGTTCTTGTAAGTATTAAATCTTCCAAGTTCAAAGACGTTGAGCATGTTTACAAGCATCATGAACAAGATCCCGATATAAGACGCAAGCATGGTCATGAACAAGATCCCGATATAAGACGCAAGCATGGCCCCGGATGCTTGGTCGCAAAATCTCTCAAAATTGTCACATACTTTGTTCCATCGTGCGTGGGAGTTGCCGTCTTTGGCTAATTCTCCCATGAAAGCAACTGCGGTTGCTGCCCCGGATACTATTTTGCAACAGGTTGGAAGGTAAAGTTTTTAACCTCTTTATTTATTTATATTTATATTTTATTTTAAATTAGTATATGCTATTTTAAATTTATCCACCAGTTTGGTTTTTTTCTAATTTTTCCCCTCATTTAGACGGATGGTTGTTCGCTTCAACACTCCTCTAGGTTCACTAGCTAGAAGGATCAACTATGACTTTGGCCTCCCTGCGCCGGAAGGACATTTTGCGACCATGGAACGACCATTTTGTGTAATAGGTACCCAATACCCAAATTATTATGTAGTTCAGACAGGAAATAAATCCCATTCAAGTGGTCCAGGGTGAGGAGCCCGTTGTACCACGAGTCTCCTGAGATCTCTCTAGGCTTAGTCACCATCCGATGAACCACTTAATTTCACGTACCTTAAATGAAGATGGGCCATCGTTCATTTATGGAACGTAAAATAAAGTGGTTCATCGGATGGTGACTAAGCCCAGAAAGATCTCTGGAGACTCCTGGTACAACGAGCTCCTGGACCTGGACTACTTGATTGGGAGTGACTTCCTGTCTCAAGCGAAATAAATAATTATTTGGGTATTGGGTAGCTATTACACCAAATGTCCGTTCCATGGTCGTAAAATGTCCTTCCGGCGCAAGAAGGCTAAAGTGATAGTTGATCCTTCAAGCTAATGAACCTAGAGGAGTGTTAAAACGAACAACCATCCTTCTCCATAACAAAAAAAAGAAATTAAGAAAAAAACTCAAACCGGTGGATAAATTTAAAATAGCATATACTAATTTAAAATAAAATTCGTTGCAAAAAAGATGGCGGGAAAATATTTCTGCTACGGCGGGAAAAAAAAGACCAAAAAAATTTGGAAAAAAATTTGTGACGAAAATTTTTGTCGCAAAAAAGAAATTATATAAAAGAAAATAAAAATTAAATTTTATTTTCTTAGCGGGTTTTTTGCAACGAAAAATTTTTGTTGCAAAAAAGATTGTCGCAAAAAATCATTTTTCTTGTAGTGACGTAGATGCTGACTTGTTGAGAATGATGTCATGCCGACATGCATTCCATTTGACATGTCTTAGACACACGAACCTAGCGTTGCAAACCCTCGCCGAAGAAATGTGTTTCCGATACAGCAATGAAGACTAATGCATAGCCTAAGAAACGGAAACATGTTTCACCCGCATTTAGCATCAAAAAGGAAATTAAGTGATAACACCATTCCTCATGCGCATGCCTCCTATACATGATGCTTGTTGTTTTCGATATTACAATCGGATAACAGAAGGCTTCATCTTGTTGGACTTCCACGTGTTTTGCTTTCTCCATGTATCAACTTTCATTTTTTGGTCAATGGGTGGTGATGTTGGGTTTCGTTTTTAGGATTAATAGAGGTGTTGGTTTTTTTTGGTGATGTGCCTGTAGTGGAGGTGGACTGCTTCTTATAAAGGGTGAATGGAAGTCCTTCATCTACTTCATAAATCATGTATGGAAGTGGTTAGTTCGGTTTGAATACATGAGGAAAAAATATTATCCATTTTGAGGACTAATAATCTAAGATGGAAGAGGTATGAATACATGAGGAAAGATAACACCTAACTAAAATCTTGAAGCAACTAAACCATCAATGTCGTGAGCTTGAATATGAAAAGAAAAATGCCAAATTTTATGCCTGACGGAGAAGATGGAAGCCTGAGCGGGCCTGCCCCATATACCTATTTTGAGCTTGAAGTCTGATCAAAGCAATGGAATGGATCATCAATGTGATGCATGGGAACCATCAATAATGGAGTGAGTTTGAATACATGTGAAGAAAAATGTCTATTTTCATGTATGATGATGGAGTGCCATATATCCATTTTGAGCTTCAACTTTCATTAAAGGTGGACCGGTAGTTGTATAAAGCTGAAGACAATTAATTTATAAAATTAAATTTATAGAGACTGAAACACAAAAATGGATTTTAAAAAAAGCAATGGCCACACAAAGTGGCGATTGGATTTGTTTTTAGTTAATTAAGAGGCTGTACTATTTATATAAACGGAAGAAAAATTAATTAAAATTGAATATTAAAGATTAAGTATGGAGTTGATTCTAGTTAAACATAGCTTAATTTATATACTCCTCCGTCTCATTTTAAGTGTCCTGTTTGACTTTCAAAGTCTTTTTGTTTCAACTTTGACCGTAAATATTTTTGTTTGTATTATATAATACTTGATGAAAGTTATATCATTGAAAAGTTCGTTTAAAACCCAATTTATTCATATATTTTATATGAAATGTTATACAATATAAACAAAAATATTTACGGTCAAAGTAGAAACAAAAAGACTGCGAATGTCAAACTAGGACACTTAAAATGGGACGGAGGGAGTACTATTAGTATGACGGTGGTTGAGGGGGTATTATGAATATTTACTTTATAAAAGAGATGATGAAAACATCAATATATATATATATATATATATATGAATAATAACTAGCACGAAGCAGCTAGAACAATGCTTGCTTATTCTAAGTTGCCTCCGAATCTATGGGGAAGCTGTTTTGTTAGAAATATAAATGTAGTAGGTGATTTGTTTCCTTGTTGTATATTTGTACTTAAAATGTAAATGTCTAAGTATGGAAGGGGGCTTAGTGTAAATTAGTCATATGTATATAAACCCCTCCATAATGAACTTTGTAACCTTTAACCCCATTTATGCTATCCAATCTTTCCTGCTATCTCTACTTTCTCTCACTTCAAACCGCCATTGATACACACACTAACACACACATAAGCTCAAATTCTACTCTTTACATTTGGTATCAGAGCACAATCAGCGTATCTGAGCGATCCACAAGCTTAATTGAAGCTTATTTTGTGCTTATTTTCTGAATTTAGCTTATTTTCTGAAAAGTCTATTTGCCGAGATTACTGTTTGATTAATTTCTGCAAAATTAGTGTGTTTGTTGTTGAAATTTGTTCACCGATCGATTAGTTGTTAGTATATCATCATTCTGTATCGATTTCAGATTTCAATTTCATCATTTGATCACATTTCGTGAAAGCTCGGCAAATGAAGGTTTCAGTGGGATTTCATTCTGATTGAAATTAGTTGTTATTTTGTTCGAGGATTTGTTCGCAATCATTTTCTGAGAATTTTGATATAAATTTCAAGTTGTAACTCTAAAAAATGAAGAAGATATCAATGATTTTCAGAAACCTCGGCGTTTGGGTACTTAGCTGAACGAAGAAGAAGAACAGTAACCGACTGTTTTGTCGTTTAGTGTTTACTCGTGTTTGCAGAGATTTTTGGCTAGGGTTAATCGTACTTGTACTATTTGCAGAGATTTTATCTCGGCAAATACGTGTTTTAGCAAATTTTGGCTGACTGAAGCTACTTGTACTATTTGCAGAGCTTTTTGCTCGGCAAATAGCTGTTTGAAGAAATTTTCGTTAAGTACTGGTTCTACTTGTTCTATTTGCAGAGATTATTTCTCGGCAAATAGTTGTTTCAAGAAAAGTTGGTCAAGTATTGGTGCTCATTGTTCTATTTGCAGAGATTATTTCTCGGCAAATAGTTGTTTCAAGAAAAGTTGGTCAAGTATTGGTGCTCATTGTTCTATTTGCAGAGATTTATCTCGGCAAATAGTGTTTCAAGAAACGTTGGTCAAGTATTGGTGCTCATTGTTCTATTTGCAGAGATTTTATCTCGGCAAATAGTTATTTCAACAAAAATCCACCAAGTTTTTTTGTGATACAGTTCTAGTTGTACCATTTGCTGAAGAAAAAGCTCGGCAAACTGTTGAAGTTGATTGATCAGTGTGCTCGAGTTGTGATTGGCTACTTGTTCTATTTGCCGAAGAAAAACCTCGGCACTTAGTTCATTTAGACTTGTCAAAATTTTCAATTTCAAGAAAATTGATTCAACATCATTTTTGATCAATATTCTTCAAGTGGGCAGAAAATAAAATTTGTTCAAAATTTTTGGTCCATTTGCCGAGATTTTTGCTCGGCATTCTTCACAAGTAGAAAATCAAATTTTTTTCTAAGTCTTTTAATTGTTTGAAATGGCTTCAAGGGAAGCTTTAGCACTTGGTTCTGAAGGGAGACCTCCTGTGTTGTTCAGAGGATCTTATCCACAATGGAAGAAAAGGTTTCTGAACTGGATAGACAGACAGAAGAATGGAAAACTTCTAAGGAAATCATACAAAGATGGTCCTGAAATTCCAAAGAACCCTGTTAATGGAGAAGCTTTACCTGAAGAGAGTTGGAATACAGATCAGAGAAATAGAGTTGAAGCTGATCAAATGTCAATTGCCTATCTTTACCAAGCACTTCCTGATGACATTTACTGCAATGTGGACTCCTATGAAACAGGAAAAGACATATGGGATGAAGTGGAGAAGCAGATGGAAGGATTTGATGTGTCAAACACCATAAGATTGTCGACTGTTCTGAACATGTATGAAACTTTCAAGCAACAGAAGGGTGAACCATTGAACGAAGTATACATCAGATTCTGCAATGTCATTAATGAGCTTAGAAAGAATGATGTGAAGAGAACCAATATGGAACTGAACATCAAATTCATCAAAAATCTGGAAGAGGAATAGCAAGTGTATGGAACCCAACTCAACCAACAATCAGACTTTGGGAAACTTACCATTCACACCTTGTATGAAAAGCTGAAGCTGAATGTTGAGGATGTTCAGAGGATCCAAAAGAAGAAAGAAGAAAGTTCTCATTCAGATCCATTGGCCTTGGTAGCTGAGAAAAAGACTTCAAGAGTTTCAAAACAGAGCTTTGTTGAAACAGATTCTGATTCAAGTGAAATGAGTGATTCTGACTTGGATGAAAGACAAAAAGAGATGTACAAAGAACTCGCTTATTTCACAAAGGCTTTCAAGAAGAAATTCTTCAAGAAGAAACCAACAAACAATCAGCTTAGGACTTCATCAGTATCTTCGTATGCAAAGAATTCGAATGCTCCTAAGTTTGAATCAAAGAAGGAATATGTTGGTGGTGAGAAGAAATTTGATAATCAGAAGAAGTTTGAGAAAAAGGTCATGGAGAAAAGGAATGAAGACAAGAAATGCTACAACTGTGGTCTTACTGGACATTTTGCCATCAACTGCACTAAACCTCGACAAAAGAACTCCGAGTACTATAAGTACAAACTTTTGCTGGCAAGACAAGAGGAAAGTGTAATTGCTCTTCTCGCTGAGGATGACAAGTGGTTACATCTTTCTGATGAGGAGACAGACGAACTTGCAGCAAATGTGTGCTTCATGACGAAGATCAAGAAATCAAAGGAGTTGGATGATGTTGAGGAAAGTTCTTCAGAGGATGATCAGGTACTAACACTTCCCAAATCAGTGTTAAAACACTATATGGATATGAGTGAAACAGCAAGAAAAGATTGCAGGGAGTTGAGTAAAAAGAATTTAAAATTAAAGAAAGATTTGGAAGACAAAGAAAAAGATTTTCAAAGTAAATTTGATTTGCTTCAAAAGGAATTTGAGAATTTGAAATCTGAAAAAGCAGCAGTCACTTTTACTCCAAACTCTAAACTGCATCTTGAAAAACAAGAACTTGAGACCAAAGTTCTTGAACTGAGCAAGACCATCAGACAACTTCAAGTCGAAAAGACCAATGAGATGTTTCGAGCAAATGCATTGGCTGAGGACATTGAGTCTTTAAATGTGAAATTGAAAGAATCTATCCCTGATTTGACGGAATTTGAAAACAAAATTTCTGACCTAAAATATGAGTGTTGTATAAAAGATTCTCTTAAACAAAAACTTGATAAAGAAAATGATGAGCTTAAAGCTGAAATCAAGTCTTATCAAGACAAGTTGTATAAGATTAATCGTTCATATCAACAAATCTTTTTGAATAGGCCAAGAAATTCGGAAACAATATTCACTTCAGGGTTAGGTTATGTCAATCCAAATCATTTGCTCAAAGCACAAGAAGAAGTCCCATCATTATATAAGGAATCTTATTTGAGATGTGGGATAACTGACCAGTTTGTGAGACCGAATGATAGTGATTTTGAGGATGATGATTTTCTAAAGAAGGGTGCAAAAGTCTATTTTAACTATGAGTTAATGGATGAGTCATATGATTTTTTCAGTCACTCTGCACATAAAATGGAAAAAGAAAATGACGAAAAAGAAAATCATGAGGCTATAATTCCTGAAATTCTTGAGTGTTTTAACGAAAAACCTTTAGAAGAAACTTTTCCAATTCCAAAAGCTGAAAACTTGAGACCTTATGTTCCACAAAAAGTTTTGGAAAAGGTAATAGAGGATCTGCAAAAGTCTCTTGATGAAAAGCAATCTTTGATAGACAATCTGAAGACTCAAAATCACTGTATCATTGACCAACCCAAGTTAGATTCCAAAGTTTGTGATCAATCTGGATGTTCTGTGATTTCTATGTGTGAAATTGTAAATGCTTCTGTGCAAACTGAAAAAGAATCACAGATTTTTGATATGTGCAAACTTGATTTTGACCAAAAGTTTTCTGAATCGATTGAAAAAATCAATAAGAAGATTTTATCTATGAAAAAGAAAACCAATGTGTTTGAAAAGAATCATCCAATCCATGTTCAAAATGTGAATGTAGACATCAAGAAAGTTGTTCATGTGTCTGTTCAAACTGATAGTGATCTAGATGAATTCGATGATGCATTGATGTTGATGATTATTTCTTCCCGACTACTTTTGAAACTGAGTCCTTTACCAAGTTTTCTGAGGGAACTCAATCATACTTGAATGAAATTGATGCTTTCAAACAAAAGTTTGAAAAAGAAAAGAACAAAAGGTGAAAGTGCTAAAGGAACTTAATGATCTAAAAGTTGAATTCCAATTTCAGAAAATAGCACTTCAATCTTTTAAAGAGAAAGAAAAGCATCAATTCCACTCAAGAGAAGTGCTTGTCCATTAAGATAAGTGAAGCAAGTGTAAATTGGAAACTGATGAAATGTCAACATTTTGGAAGGAAATCATGATTTTGCTCCTGAATTTGAAAAACATTTTGTTCAAAAAGAGGAAAAACATGAATTTTTTCTTAAGAAGATTCCAAAGTCACACTCTTCACAACCTTCCCCATTCGATAAATTTCAAAGACCAAAGACCAACCAACAACCAAAGACCAATCCCAAGAATGAATCAAAACCAAAGACCAATCCCAAGAATGAATCAAAACCAAAGACCAACCCATCACCCAAGACTGATTCAAAACCAAAGACCAAACCATCACCCAAGACTGATTCAAAACCAAAGTCCAATCAAACACCTAAGATGGATTCGAGACCGAAACCAAACAAAGGTCCCAAAGTTTATAAGAATTCAAAGACTTCTAGACAACCACAAATGTATAAGGTTAAAACTGAACCTAAGATTCAAAAAGAAGTCAAAACAAGTAGTGGTCTGAAGATTGTCAAGAATGAATCGTTCTCATTAGGTAACAAACAACCAAAGAATGTTAAGTATTCTAGTTTTCCTAGGTATTCTCAGAAGAATCCTAAGTGCACTTTACAGAGGGTTAGAGATACTGTTTCTGGAATGACTAAATACAAAGATCAGTATGGTTGGTTGTCACCTAATAACATCAAGAAAGTGAACAAGACCACAGAAACCATCAAGAAGAAACCTGTTAAGTCCGAAAATAACAAATTGTTTGCTAACAAGAAGACTGTTCGTATTTCAGGTGACTTGTGCTTAACTAGTAGCAGTAGATGGATTCCTAAGGATAGATTTTTGCATGCTTCTAGTAAAGTCAAGCTTGATGGGAATACAACAATGTGAAACAAGTGTGGATTGTCCGTAGATCAAATTCTCAAAATAGTGCCAATACATCTAGGACTAGTCCTGCTTGTACCAAAACTTGTGTATAAACCTTCAATTTTCATTGTTTGTAATTCGTATCTGTGCTTTGAACGATTATGTGTGTTTGTTTGTGATTTGAATAAAAAGTTTGTTTGTGTGTTATTTTGCTTGATGTTAATTTTTTTCTTCATGTGTACTTGCATGTTATCCCTCTAACCTGCAAGGACCCAATCTAGATGGGTACCTAAAACATATTCCTTGTCCTTGCAGAATATCTCATTTGTGTATGGTATGTTGACTCGGGATGTTCTCGTCATATGACTGGAAACAAGTCCATTCTTACAAACTTTGTCGAGAAGTTCATGGGAACCGTCAGATTCGAAAATGATCATATCGCTCCTATTCTCGGTTATGGAGACATTGTTAAAAATGGTGTCACTATCAAGAGAGTTTCTTATGTTGAAGGCCTAGGACACAATCTTTTTAGTGTTGGACAATTTTGTGACAATGATCTTCAAGTATTATTCAGGAGATATGAATGCAAAGTGCAGACTGAAGATGGTGTGGATATTCTTACTAGAACAAGAGACAATAATTTGTTCACTATTGATCTCAACAACATTCCATCAAACTCTTCAGAGATTTGTCTTCTTTCAAAAGCAACTGCACAAAACTCTTGGTTATAGCATCGCCGTCTTTCTCATCTTAACTTTCAAACGATTAACTCGTGGATAAACAACTTGTTGAAGGACTTCCGGATTACAAGTATGAAAGTGAACATGTTTGTCCAGCTTGTGTAATTGGAAAGATGAAGAAAGCATCACACAAACCAAAGAAGTTTCTAAGTACAGAAGGTCCTTTGCACCTTATTCATATGGATTTGTGTGGCCCAATGAAAGTTCAAAGTATCCATGGCAAGCGATACATTCTTGTGATTGTCGATGATTATTCTCGATACACTTGGGTATTCTTTCTTCATGCAAAGAGTGACACTCCGAATGCAATTATTGATTTCATAAAGAAGACCCAAGTAAATCTTAAATCATCAGTTAGAATTGTTCGCTCAGATAATGGCACTGAATTCAAGAATTCAACAATTGATTCTTTCTTCAAGTCCATGGGTATTACTCATCAATTTTCCGCTGCCAGGACACCTCAACAGAATGGAGTTGTTGAACGTCGAAATCGAACTCTTGTTGAAGCAGCTAGAACAATGCTTGCTTATTCTAAGTTGCCTCCGAATCTATGGGCTGAAGCTGTTGCTACTGCTTGTTTCACTCAAAACAGATCAATCATAAACAAGAGGTTTGATAAAACTCCATATGAGGTGATTAACAAAAGAAAGCCCAACGTGAACTTCTTGCACATATTCGGATGTGTTTGTTATGTTCTCAATGATCGAGATAATCTGGGCAAATTTGAACCAAAAGGCGATGAGGCTTATTTCATCGGTTATTCAAGAGAATCCATCGCTTATCGAGTATATAACCGAAGAACCAAAAGAATCGAAGAGAGTATGAATGTTAGATTTGATGAACTCTCGGGAATGGTTCTTGAACAACATAGTTCAAGACCCGAACTTCAAAGTCCACAAGCTTCCGCAACAAAGACTGCTTCAAATGTCAAATCATCATTCTCTACTCCAACAACACAAGATTTGGATATCTTGTTTGAAGAATTTTCCAAGTTCCGAAGAAAGTTCCTGAATCTGATGTGATTACAAATGAACCATCCAGTTCAAACTCAAAAGAGATGGATCCAAATGAGTCTTCACCATCACAATCATCAGATGTTAATTCATCATCTGATTCTCCTTCACCTACCGATAATTCAGAGTTGCATACTCAACCTCATAATATCGCACAAGTGACAAGTCCGTCAACCAATCCTGAAGATTATGATCCAGACGACTTTGTTGAACCAATTGCTACTTCATTGAACAATTGACAGAGCAACATTCTCCTGATTTCATTGATTCTGAAGAATCTGGTGATCCACAAGATCCAATTCCTCATACAACCAAATGGACAAGAGCTCATCCAATTTCTCAAGTCATTGGTAATCCAACAACTGGAGTTCAGACAAGATCCGTATCCGCGAATGAATGTCTGTTTGTGAATTTTCTGAGCATTGTTGAACCAAAGACAGTGAATGAAGCTCTAAGTTGTCCAGATTGGGTGAAAGCTATGCAGGAGGAACTAAATCAATTTGAACGTCTTGAGGTTTGGAAATTGGTTCCCAATCCTTACAAGAACAAGGAGCCAATTAAAACCAAATGGATCTTCAAGAATAAAAAGGATGGAACTGGAGTTGTTGTACGCAACAAAGCACGATTGGTTGCAAAGGGATATTGCCAACAAGATGGAATTGACTACGATGAGACATTCGCACCAGTTGCACGAATTGAGGCTATTCGGATGTTTCTTGCCTATGCTGCCTACAAGAACTTCACAGTTTACCAGATGGATGTTAAAACTGCCTTCTTGAATGGGATTCTCAAAGAAGAAGTGTACGTAGAACAACCAGAAGGTTTTGTGAATTCTAAACATCCGGACTATGTTTACAGGTTAGACAAGGCTTTATATGGTCTGAAACAAGCGCCTCGTGCATGGTATGATGCTCTATCTTCTTATCTTGTGAAATCTGGTTTTAGCAAAGGTTCGATTGACACTACCTTGTTTATCAAACGACAAGGGAGTGACATCATTCTAATCCAGATTTATGTTGACAACATAATTTTCGGGTCAACTAACCCTAAATACTGCAAGAATTTTTCAGCTTTAATGATCAAGAAATTTGAAATGAGCATGATGGGTGAATTAAACTTTTTCCTTGGTCTTCAAGTAAAACAGTTGTCAAATGGTAATTTTATTTGTCAATCTAAGTACATTCTTGACATGTTGAAAAAGTTTGATATGATGGATTGTCAAACAATTGGGACACCCATGGAAGCTCGAACAAAGATTAATGCTGACTTAAATGGAAAATCTTTTGATCAAAAGAAATATCGCAGTATGATAGGGTCACTCATGTATTTGACTGCAAGTCGCCCGGATATTATGTTTGCCACATGCATGTGTGCCAGGTACTAGGCCAATCCAAAGGAAAGTCATTTCCAGGTCGTCAAACGGATATTCCGATACCTGAAAGGCACTGTGAACCTTGGTCTCTGGTATCCAAGGGATACTGGGTTTCAATTGGTAGCATATTCGGATGCTGACCATGCAGGTTGTAAGCTTGACCGAAAGAGTACTTCTGGAAGCGTACAGTTTTTAGGGGATAGATTAGTCAGTTGGTCTTCAAAGAAACAAAATTGTGTATCCACATCTACTGCAGAAGCTGAATACGTTGCTGTAGCAAGCTGTTGTTCACAAGTTCTTTGGATGAAGACTCAGTTGACTGATTATGGATTTCAGTTCAACAGAATTCCCATCTACTGTGACTCTAAGAGTGCTATTGCTATTTCTTGCAATCTTGTACAGCACACAAAGACCAAGCACATAGATGTTCGGTACCATTTTCTTAAAGATCATGTCGAGAAAGGTAACATCGAACTCTATTTTGTCCCAACAGACTACCAACTTGCTGACCTTTTCACCAAACCTCTGGACGAACAAAGGTTTAATTTTCTTAAAACCAAGTTGGGAATGCTAGATTTACAAACTTAAATGCTTTCATGCCATGTATTCTATGTTCATTTTCTGTTTCAAACATTGATGTGTTTTACTTGTTACTACATGCAATGTTTGAGGGGGAGAAAAGGGTAGAATGCATGATTTAAGGGGGAGTTTGTAAATTTACTGTCTTGATATATGCTTAATTTGAGGGGGAGTGTGCAATGAATGAAAATATTTGTTTGTTTATTTTTCTAGTATGTTTAATTATTTTTTTTCTTGTTTAAAAGTTTTTTTATGTGTGTTTGTTTTAAATTTGAAAAACCAAATACAAAATTAGAAATTTTAAAAAGGATAAAAAGATTTTTTTTAAATTTTGTTTTTCAATTTTTTTTGTTGTTTGTTTTGTTGGTCTGAAATTTTTTATTATTTTTAATTGTTTGTGATTTTATTTTGGTTGTTATGTTGAAAAAGTCCAAAAACATTGAGCCCAACTGAATTGTTTAGCCCAAGACCAATCGGAATCCGGGTTGGCACGCGGGTCAAACCCAGACCCGCGACCCGAAATTGAGTTTAAATAGAAAATGGGCGGGCCAAATAATTCACTTTCAAATTCAAAATCAAAATATCTCATTATTTTCTCTCAAAACCGATCAAACTTCACATCAATCATTCAATATTTTTCATCTTTTTCATAATAATCAACGTGGGGTTAAACAAGTGTTCATTTTCTGGATTATTTCATCTTGTTTCATCGACCAAATCTTCAGTTTTTGAGGTAATAATTCTTGTTTAAATCTTGCACTCCAACTGTTTGATAAATTGCCTTAATGAACTGCCATGAATTCTATGCATGTTATGATGATTGATTGTGTATATATGATGTTTTAGTTGCATGATTAGGGCTTATGCTTGTTGTTTATCTAAACTTTATGCCTGAATCTGCTCGTGTTTGAGTTTTCTGGGTATGATTTGATGAAGGGCTGGGTAATTTTTGAACATTTGAAGATTTGTGCCATACGCCGAGGTTTTTGCTCGGCAAATGTTATATTTTGTTCTTATCATTCTTCAAATCTTCATAAAACTGGCAAAACTTGTTCATAATGTTGTTGTCAACCATTTGATTCAAAAAGGTCATTTGCAGAGATTTTATCTCGGCAAATGATCGTTTTCTCAAAATGTTCAAATTTTTCTAAGTCATGAAATAGCCATTTGCAGAGATTTTATCTCGGCAAATGCTATGTTTTGAAAATCATGTCCAAAAGGCCATTTGCCGAGGTTTTTGCTCGGCAAATGCTTGTTTTTCACAAGTCAAGATTTTCTAAGTCACAAATAAGCCATTTGCAGAGATATTTTCTCGGCAAATTTCAGATCTAAAAGGGTCATTTGCCGAGGTTTTTGCTCGGCAAATGCATGTTTGTTTCAAATACTTCAAAATTTTGTTTGACAAACAAAACTTGTGAATAATTTGTCTTAACAAAATTTTCAAATCAAAAAGGCCATTTGCCGAGGTTTTTGCTCGACAAA
Source organism: Erigeron breviscapus (assembly GCA_034093135.1). NCBI lineage: Eukaryota > Viridiplantae > Streptophyta > Magnoliopsida > Asterales > Asteraceae > Erigeron > Erigeron breviscapus. The sequence continues at coordinate 113,619,426 of CM067172.1, forward strand.
TGCATGTTATTCACAAGTTAAAATTTTCAAAGTCTTAAATGTGCCATTTGCAGAGATTTTATCTCGGCAAATGCACATTTTGCCATTGAAATTTTTCTTTAACATTTGTCAACACTCTTGTTGATCAAATCAAAGGAAATTTCATATATTCAATGAAGTCGAGTCTGAAATGCTCATTTGCCGAGATTTTTGCTCGGCGTTTACGAGATTTCACTTCAACACTCGATGACTTGGTCCCTGACCTGCTTCCTTCTCGTGTTTGCCGAGATTTTTGCTCGGCAAATCATGATAATTTTCAAAGTTTTTGCCAAAATCAATTTTTGTTCCTTATTAATTTCTGGGCAAAATTTTTGAGAAATTTTTTTAAAAACCCCATTTGCCGAGGTTTTTTCTCGGCAAACAGTTAAACTTGAATTTTTTTTATTTTTAAGTTTTGTTTTATTTGTGTTGTTTTAAAATGTATGTATGTATGTATGTGTGTATTGTGTTTGTCTATATAATATTTCATAAGTGTTGAGGCTAAGAAGCAAGGTATCGAACGCCTTTGTGTACTACCTTTGTTTTCTTATCTTTTAATACTTATGTGATTCTATATATCGTCATGTTTCGTATATATATTAGGGTGAGAAGCAAGGTATCGAACGCCTTTGTGTACTACTTTGTTTTCTCATTTTTGATATATGTGCGAAACATTGTCTTTGTGTATTAAATGTGTTTATTAAATGTTGGTGTGTTATTTTTCTGTGTTTAAATTGTTTTTCTGGTCAAACTTTGGTCAGTCTAATTTTTCAGAAAAATAATAAAACAAAGATGGTGATGTTCCAAGAAGGTGCAACTATGAAAATGCAAGCCAATCAAGCTCTTCATATACCATTCACATCCAAATTCCCAATTATAACGGAGATTCTAAGCCATCATCCATTGGAAACTGCTTTGACTAGTGGTGCAATTGTTCCTGAAAAGTATATATTTGAGCTATGGGAATCAATTGAGTTTGTGAAAGGCAATAAAAGACATAATCAAGAAGAATACTTTAGATATACTCTTCAATCAGATGAGAATGAGTTTAACTGCCAATTCACATTAGATGAATTCAGATCGATCATTGGTTTTCCTGAACAAGAAGAGTATGAAGAGTTGCCATCAGTTGATGAAATGTTGTCTGCTGTACATGCTTTGGGATATGAAGGGGAATTGATGTAACATCCCAAAACTTAAACGTATATGTTGACTAACGTCGTTAGGTCAAATTCTAAGTCCGTGATATGTTTATGTGGAAATATGTGTTTATATGCCCTATATGTGAGATTTAATTATCTTTAATGAGTGACAATAAAGTGGATTAAATGATGTGTAAAAGGCCTTTGTAGTGTGCGAAAGTGCTTTAGTGTGTTATATGTATCCCCAATAAGTGTTTTTAAGCGAAACAAAGTCGATATGAAGTCCAGGGACTAGTTTTGTCAATGGTGAAAAGTTAAAAACGGGTTAAGAAAGGGATTAACCTAATCCAGGATCATTTTCCAGCAATTAACCTAATTAATATCACTTACACAGCCTCTCCAATCCCTTAATCGATTTCTAAAGCAATTGTTCAAAGTTTTGGTTGAATTGATTGTGTATTTTGGGTTACTTTCAATTGGCTATCAAAGCAATCAGGTAATCAATGGGTGTTATATGTATTTTCAGTTCTAAAAGATGTTTTAATATTGATTCAAAACTGATTTTAAAAGGGTTTTGCAATTAATTAGAGTTTAAAAGATGTTTTGGTTAATTGATGTTCATAATGGTGTTTAACGGGTGTATAAACGATCTTGATGATCGAAAGATGTTTAATTATGTCAAAAATGTGTTTTGGAAGAAGCCTTAGTCGATCGATTTCTGAAAAAAAATGAAGAACTTAGTCGTTTTTGATTTCTGGACGAAGTTAAGTTTAAGTTCGTTTGAGCCATCTTCGTAAAGACTAAATTCGTTTTCTGGAAACTATCTTCGTTTGACAAAACGAAGATCATCTTCGTTTGAAGCTAAAAAGGAAGTCTAAGTTCGTTTGTGTGTTAAATTCGTTTTCTGGAATCTATGTTCGTATGATCAAACGAAGATGAACTTCGTTTGAGGTCTAAATTCGTTTAGGCTAAATTCGTAAGGTTTAAAGCTGGACTTTTACGTAGTCAGTCCTAAGGTCATACGAGAGTCGTTTTAAGGTCCCAAATGACTTATATTTCATATGTTAATGTACGATAGGTGTCGGGGATTACTATTAAGCACTATTAGCTCTCTGTTCGCTCGCGTACACTACTACGAGGTAAGATACACTACTTTTGTCACGCTGAGGGTGCAACAAAAATGGTTTCATAAACTATAACCTCCAAAACGGTAATGTATAACTCATAGGTGGTTGGGTTGATATGGGAGGTACTCGGGGATTAATGATGACGATGTTATGCCTAAAATGTTTCCCCGTACTTGTGGTTACGATATGAAATGTTATGATGAACGGTGGTTAATGATATGTTTACGATATGATATGTTATGATGAACGGGGGTTAATGATATGTTGTAATGTTGTTATGTGCATGTATATGTGGCTTGTTCATCTAGAACACTAGACCTTTTTAGGTTGCCATGACACGTGCACGTTTTAAGGGCCCTAACGTGAAAAGATGATAGTATGGATTAGTTTAGGTTAAAGGTGGAAATCTAAACTAAATACGGTAAATGCTCGAGCTAATTAGATGTTAAGTGTTATGCATAACCGTGCCTTACGGTGGTAATAGGTACATCGTGCCTTACGGTGGTAATAGGTACGTATAGATGGTGCCTGACGGTGGTAATAGGTACGTCATGCCTGACGGTGGTTATAGGTATGTTAAAATGGTTGCTCGGGTGGTTCCTTGCAACAAGTCATATGTGGCGAGTAGTTTCGGGTGGCCTGATGACCCACCTAATGTCATGAACATAACGTGCTACTCATGGATCGACATTGTCTTTCCTTAATGGTAACTTCGGTTACAACTTAACGGTGACCTAGTCACAACCTAATGAGATGAGATGAAATGACGGAATTGATTAGGCACACTTAGGGTCATGAACTCTATGCTTATATGTGATGTGGATACGTTTATACGGTGGTGTGAATGCCTAATTAAAATGACGTAATGTGTTAAAGTGACGATTTAAATGGATGAAATGTTTTGCTTAAACCTGGTGTTATCTTACTTAGCTTTATAGCTAACACTTGTTTCTTTTAATGTGTTGACACCCCTCAGGTTAGGCAGTGAGATGACGTGTGAAGCTTTGGCGAGAGATGGGTAGATGATCAAGCTGGCTTTAGTTTACCCAATAGTTTCGCATAGACCTTATGTTATTGATTTCCTTTATGGAACTTATGTAATGACTATGTTATGATTGCTTTATGTTGGGCAATCTTATGGATTTCTTTTATTACAGATTTGATGCTATTAGTAACACCACCAATGTTTTCTCAACTGTTTTCCTTAGTTGAGTATTTTCCTAAATCGTTTCCGCATGATTTAACGCCGTTAGGCGAAATTTTTGGAAATCCATATTTTTACGAAACGGGTGTTACAAGTTGGTATCAGAGAAGTAGTTTAAGTGAACCAAGGCCTATTGACCATAGGATTTGGACTTAAACTTAGGATATGCATGCTAGGTACTCGTAGGATGCCTTAGCTAGTGATGACATGTGATGTAGGATGGGTTGGGATGAGTGCGAGTATGATAAGGCTTACGAGATGTTTATGTTACGATGATATGATTTAGCCTTATCCCAACGAACTTTTGTTTTATTTTGCGCTTATCGACTCCACCATTTTATTGAAGGAAAATGGTTAACACTCGCAACCGCAACATCCAACGCGACGGAGCTACTGCTAGCGTTACTCCACCTGTACATCCGGGTGCAGGTGCTTCTAATGCTGCTGCTGCTACTGCTGCTGCAGCTAACGTGAATAGAAATCAAGTGAATCCTCAGCAGGTCAATCGACAAGGCTCGTTAGGCCCTATGCCTCCACCTCCTGGTAATCAACCCATAGTTAACGAAGCAGTGGTGGAGCAAATCCCAAATGCAGCTGAATTATACAATCTTGTGCTGACTCTCCAGGCCCAGTTAGCACAGACTCAGGAGCAACTGAACAACGCTCTTGCTGAGAATGCTGAAGGAACTGATGGCAACTACTCAGTGCCATCTCACCACATTGAGCCACCAGTGGATAATGTTGTCGTTCCCCCTGTTAATGTTGATGTGGCTCCTCCTAATGTAGTTCAAGCTCCTCGATTAAGTTCGAAAGTTTCCAGAAGTGTGGAGCTCAGAAATTCAATGGAACACTTAACGCAGTAGGCTGTATGGAATGGCTTGATGATACTGAGATGGTCTTTGAAGCTTGTGACTGTCCAGAGGATAAAAAGGTGTTGTGTGCGAGTAGAATGTTGAAAGAAGGTGCTCGAGATTGGTGGAAGAGCATTACTATTTCGATGACTCCAGATATGGTATCTGTTATCACATGGGCTACCTTCAAGCAGAAGTTTATTGAGGAGTATATCGGGACTCATGAACAGCGCAAGATGGAAAAGGAGTTTCGTGCTTTGACGGCTGAAATTGGTAAAGTCAATGATTATGCTCGCTCCTTTATGGAAAAGATGAAATTTGTGGGTCATCTATTCAGAACTGATGCAGATCAAGTCGCCTGCTATGTCGATGGTTTACCTCCAAGTTATCGAGTATTTGTAGGCAGCATAAGACCCTAACTGAAGCAATCAAAGAATCCAAAAAGCTTGATGATGATTTTGCTGCGGATAAGAAAGTTGAAAAGAAAGAAGATGAGAAGAAGTCTGGCAATAAACGAAGGTTTGGTGGGTCAAATCGTTTTGGTAAGAAATTTAAGGGATCTTCATCGTCCTCTGACAAGGGAAGGGCAGACAAGGATGGAAAATGGTGCCCAGGCTGCAAATCTATCCATTCTGGTCAGTGTTCTACAAAGACCCGCAGGTGCAATAGGTGTGGAACTCAGGGTCATACCATTGATCAATGCACTGACAAGGCAAGATGTTATAAATGTGGAGACACCAAGCACCGCATTGCAGACTGCCCGCAGATGAAGAAAGATGAGGGAAAGAAGGCAGAAGCTCCCAAAGCCAAAGCCCGTGCTTATCAGATGACGGCTGAGGAGGCAAAAGACGATGATCAGGTAGTTACTGCTACCCTTATTGTTAACTCAAAACCTGCTAATGTGTTATTTGATTCTGGTGCGAACAAATCTTTTGTGTCTACTCTGTTTGCTCCTAAATTAGACATGACTACTAGTTCTTTACGGTGCCCTATAGAAGTAGAAGTGGCTAATGGTGCAACGTCTATTATTCGGGAAGGTTACTCTGATTGTCTTTTAGAAATAGAGGGTCGTTTGTTTACTGCTAACCTGTTACCCGCTACCATTCCTAGTTTCGATGTTGTTCTCGGTATGGATTGGATGTCTAAGAATGATGCTGTCGTCCTATGTTCGAAAAAGATAGTCCGAATCGCTACTCTCGACGGTAAAGGTGTCTGTGTTTATGGTGACAAGAAGCCGGGAAATGTTAAGGTGATCTCGATGATGAAAGCACTTCGTTGTATACGACAAACTAAGTCACATTTTCTAGCTTATGTCATCGATTCCCGTATCGCGAAGCCTACAGTCTCTGATGTCGAAGTTGTTTCCGAGTTTCCTGATGTTTTCCCTGAAGATCTTCCAGGTCTTCCTCCGGGTCGTGAGGTTGAATTTTCTATTGACCTTATTCCTGGTGCTACTCCTGTAGCCAAAGCTCCGTATCGTTTAGCTCCGACAGAGATGAAGGAGCTGATGACTCAAATTCAGGAACTTTTAGATAAAGGTTTCATTCGTCCGAGTTCCTCTCCATGGGGTGCTCCTATCCTTTTCGTAAAGAAGAAAGACGGATCCATGCGCATGTGTATCGATTATCGCGAGCTGAATAAAAGAACGGTGAAGAATAAATATCCACTCCTCGCATTGATGATTTATTCGATCAACTTCAAGGTGCTTCTTATTTTTCAAAGATTGACTTACGGTCTGGCTATCATCAATTAAAGGTTGAAGAAGAAAGTGTAGCCAAAACAGCGTTCCGAACTCGATATGGTCATTACGAGTTCCTTGTCATGCCATTCGGTTTGACAAATGCTCCAGCGAAGTTTATGGATTTGATGAACCGGGTCTGTCGACCATTCTTGGATCATTTCGTTATTGTTTTCATCGACGACATTCTTGTGTATTCAAAGACGGAAGAGGAACATAGAGAGCATTTGAGGGCTGTCCTTCAAGTCCTCAGAGAGAAAAAGCTTTATGCTAAGTTCTCCAAGTGTGAGTTCTGGCTAAAGGAAGTTCATTTCCTCAGCCATGTCGTCTCCTCTGATGGTATAAAAGTGGATCCTGCAAAGATAGAAGCGGTGTCGAAGTGGGAGCAGCCTAAGTCTCCAACAAAAATAAAGAGTTTTCTCGGTTTGGCTGGCTACTATCGACGTTTTATTCAAGATTTCTCGCGCATTGCCAAGCCAATGACGGAACTAACGAAGAAAGGTGTGAAGTTTGTGTGGACCGATGCTCAAGAGAAAGCCTTCACAACGTTGAAAAAGAAGTTGTGTGAAGCTCCAGTTTTAGCCTTACCCGAAGGAACAGATGATTTAGTGGTCTATAGTGACGCATCCATCACGGGGTTAGGGTGTGTATTAATGCAACGAGACAAAGTTATCGCTTACGCCTCTCGACAGCTGAAGCCTCATGAGCGGAACTATCCTACTCATGACCTTGAGCTGGCTGCGGTTGTTTTTGCTCTGAAGTTGTGGCGACATTATCTGTATGGTACAAAGTGTACCCTATACACGGATCATAAGAGCTTACAGTATGTGTTTACTCAGAAGGACATGAATGTTAGACAACGGCGGTGGATGGAGTTATTAAAGGATTACGATTGTGAAATTAAATATCACCCAGGCAAAGCTAATGTGGTTGCTGATGCCTTAAGCCGCAAGGATATGCGAAGAGTAAATTATGTGTGATGATTACAAAGATTGAGTCGAATTTACTGGAACCTATTCGATTAGCTCAAATCGAAGCGTTAAAGGATGATAATGTGAAAGTGGAGTCTATTGGGAAAAAGAAGAAGAACAGACTCCAAATGGAAGAAAATAGTCGTGGCCTTCGAACTTACAAAGGTAGAATATGGGTTCCTCTCTTTGGAGGCAATCGTGAGTTAGTAATGGATGAAGCTCACAAAACTAAGTATTCTGTACACCCTGGTGCCACAAAGATGCATGCAGATTTGAAGCCTATTTATTGGTGGCCCAGTATTAAGAACGATGTAATGATGTATGTACAGAAATGTTTGACGTGTGCTAAAGTGAAAGCTGAACATCAAAAGCCTTACGGGAAATTTCAGCAACTTGAGATCCCTGAGTGGAAATGGGATCACATTACGATGGATTTTGTGACCAAACTTCCGAGGACGCCTCGTGGTCACGATATGATATGGGTTATTGTCGATCGATTAACGAAGAGTGCTCACTTCCTCCCAGTTCGTGAGAATGCTCCTATGGAGAATTTCGCTACGTTGTATATTGATGAAGTGGTTACTAAACATGGTGTTCCGATATCGATTGTGTCCGATCGTGATGCTCGATTCGTTTCCAACTTTTGGAAGAGTTTTCAACGGGAAGTTGGTACTCAAGTTCGTCTGAGCACAGCCTATCACCCGCAGACAGATGGGCAAAGTGAAAGGACTATTCAAACGCTCGAAGATATGCTCAGAGCGTGTGTAATGGATTATGGTGGTTCGTGGGATAAACACCTACCTCTTATTGAGTTTGCGTATAACAATAGTTATCATGCGAGCATTGGAATGCCACCTTTTGAGATGTTATATGGTAGAAAGTGTCGGACTCCTAGTTGTTGGTTGGAGCCCGGGGAAAAGCAATTTGCTGGACCCGAATTAGTACAGCTTACGGCCGATAAAGTTAATGTTGCAAAGAAAGCCCTGCGTATTGCCCGCGAAAGGCAAAAGTCATATGCCGATAAGAAAAGGAGGCCGTTCGAATTTAAAGAAGGCGAAATGGTTTTACTCAAGGTGTCGCCTTGGAAAGGTGTATTACGGTTTGGAAAACGTGGAAAGTTAAGCCCCAGGTTCATTGGACCTTTTAAGATCATTAAGAAGGTTAATGAACAGGCATTAAGCTGGACTTACCTCCAGAACTTAATGGAATTCACAACACATTTCATGTGTGTTACCTACGTAAGTGCTATGCGAATGAAACGAATGTCATTCCACTCGAGGACGTAAGTATTAATCCCAACAAGCAGATTGTCGATGAACCTGTTGCTATATGGGAAGGAAACAAAAGAAGTTACGACGAAAGACTATCGATCTAGTTCTCATAAAGTGGAAACACAATCACGGCGAAAGTATGACTTGGGAGACCGAGTCAGTAATGCGGGAGACCTATCCCCACCTTTTTGATGTTGAAGTGATTCCGGGGACGGAATCCTCTTAAGGGGGAGGTAATTGTAACATCCCAAAACTTAAACGTATATGTTGACTAACGTCGTTAGGTCAAATTCTAAGCCCGTGATATGTTTATGTGGAAATATGTGTGTATGTGCCCTATATGTGAGATTTAATTATCTTTAATGAGTGACAATAAAGTGGATTAAATGATGTGTAAAAGGCCTTTGTAGTGTGCGAAAGTGCTTTAGTGTGTTATATGTATCCCCAATAAGTGTTTTTAAGCGAAACAAAGTCGATATGAAGTCCAGGGACTAGTTTTGTCAATGGTGAAAAGTTAAAAACGGGTTAAGAAAGGGATTAACCTAATCCAGGATCATTTTCCAGCAATTAACCTAATTAATATCACTTACACAGCCTCTCCAATCCCTTAATCGATTTCTAAAGCAATTGTTCAAAGTTTTGGTTGAATTGATTGTGTATTTTGGGTTACTTTCAATTGGCTATCAAAGCAATCAGGTAATCAATGGGTGTTATATGTATTTTCAGTTCTAAAAGATGTTTTAATATTGATTCAAAACTGATTTAAAAGGGTTTTGCAATTAATTAGAGTTTAAAAGATGTTTTGGTTAATTGATGTTCATAATGGTGTTTAACGGGTGTATAAACGATCTTGATGATCGAAAGATGTTTAATTATGTCAAAAATGTGTTTTGGAAGAAGCCTTAGTCGATCGATTTCTGAAAAAAATGAAGAACTTAGTCGTTTTTGATTTCTGGACGAAGTTAAGTTTAAGTTCGTTTGAGCCATCTTCGTAAAGACTAAATTCGTTTTCTGGAAACTATCTTCGTTTGACAAAACGAAGATCATCTTCGTTTGAAGCTAAAAAGGAAGTCTAAGTTCGTTTGTGTGTTAAATTCGTTTTCTGGAATCTATGTTCGTATGATCAAACGAAGATGAACTTCGTTTGAGGTCTAAATTCGTTTTCTGGAAACTATCTTCGTTTGACAAAACGAAGATCATCTTCGTTTGAAGCTAAAAAGGAAGTCTAAGTTCGTTTGTGTGTTAAATTCGTTTTCTGGAATCTATGTTCGTATGATCAAACGAAGATGAACTTCGTTTGAGGTCTAAATTCGTTTAGGCTAAATTCGTAAGGTTTAAAGCTGGACTTTTACGTAGTCAGTCCTAAGGTCATACGAGAGTCGTTTTAAGGTCCCAAATGACTTATATTTCATATGTTAATGTACGATAGGTGTCGGGGATTACTATTAAGCACTATTAGCTCTCTGTTCGCTCGCGTACACTACTACGAGGTAAGATACACTACTTTTGTCACGCTGAGGGTGCAACAAAAATGGTTTCATAAACTATAACCTCCAAAACGGTAATGTATAACTCATAGGTGGTTGGGTTGATATGGGAGGTACTCGGGGACTAATGATGACGATGTTTATGCCTAAAATGTTTCCCCGTACTTGTGGTTACGATATGAAATGTTATGATGAACGGTGGTTAATGATATGTTTACGATATGAATGTTATGATGAACGGTGGTTAATGATATGTTGTAATGTTGTTATGAGCATGTATATGTGGCTTGTTCATCTAGAACACTAGACCTTTTTAGGTTGCCATGACACGTGCACGTTTTAAGGGCCCTAACGTGAAAAGATGATAGTATGGATTAGTTTAGGTTAAAGGTGGAAATCTAAACTAAATACTAAATGCTCGAGCTAATTAGATGTTAAGTGTTATGCATAACCTGTGCCTTACGGTGGTAATAGGTACATCGTGCCTTACGGTGGTAATAGGTACATCGTGCCTTACGGTGGTAATAGGTACGTATGCCTGACGGTGGTAATAGGTACGTCATGCCTGACGGTGGTTATAGGTATGTTAAAATGGTTGCTCGGGTGGTTCCTTGCAACAAGTCATATGTGGCGAGTAGTTTCGGGTGGCCTGATGACCCACCTAATGTCATGAACATAACGTGCTACTCATGGATCGACATTGTCTTTCCTTAATGGTAACTTCGGTTACAACTTAACGGTGACCTAGTCACAACCTAATGAGATGAGATGAAATGACGGAATTGATTAGGCACTTAGGGTCATGAACTCTATGCTTATATGTGATGTGGATACGTTTATACGGTGGTGTGAATGCCTAATTAAAATGACGTAATGTGTTAAAGTGACGATTTAAATTGATGAAATGTTTTGCTTAAACCTGGTGTTATCTTACTTAGCTTTATAGCTAACACTTGTTTCTTTTAATGGGTTGACACCCTCAGGTTAGGCAGTGAGATGACGTGTGAAGCTTTGGCGAGAGATGGGTAGATGATCAAGCTGGCTTTAGTTTACCCAATAGTTTCGCATAGACCTTATGTTATTGATTTCCTTTATGGAACTTATGTAATGACTATGTTATGATTGCTTTATGTTGGGCATCTTATGGATTTCTTTTATTACTGATTTGATGCTATTAGTAACACCACTTATGTTTCTCAACTATTTTCCTTAGTTGAGTATTTTTCCTAAATCGTTTCCGCATGATTTAACGCCGTTAGGCGAAATTTTTGGAAATCCATATTTTTACGAAACGGGTGTTACAATTTTGTATCAGAGAAGTAGTTTAAGTGAACCAAGGCCTATTGACCATGTACAATGTCTTAAGCACCTGTCTGATGCCATCTCAGAAGGGGATTGATACCATGACAAAGCACTCACTGTCAATATACTATGCTGTCACACATAATGTTAAATGTGATTTTGCCAAGATTGTGTGGGACAAAATGAGACAAGTTGTGAAAGGAAAGGATGTTCAAGAAAGAAAATACATTCCTTATATTCGATTCTTCACTTTGATAATCGAAGACGTACTTGATAATGTTGAAGAGATTCCAAAGTTGGAAGACAGTTTCAAATGTGTCATTGCAATGTATAAGTCAAACATGAGAATACGAGGCACAGGAAGTGAAATTGCAAGACCTTTTTCGATTCCACCATTTCTGCTTAACTTGGTTCCTGCTCAGAGTCCTCACCTTAGGGCTTATAGAGAGTGGTTAGCCACAGCGATGGGATCTGAAAACCGAAAGATTCCTACCCAAGCTGTGAATAGGTCGCCAAGTGAGGGTCCTAGGTCATCTAAAAGAAAAAGAGGGGTTAGTGATGAGGGGACTTCTGGCAGAAGAAAAGGAAATCTAAAAGAGTTATGTTTGAGCAAGAAGTTGCTACACCTGAACCTATTTCTTCACCTGTTTCTCAATCAACACCACCCATTCAAACAACACAATCTCCACCACCCGTTCAATTTTCACAATCTTCACCTTCACAATCTACACCAATACCATCCGTTGTTTCACCAAATCCACCAACTCTAACACCACCTCATTTATCACCTGTTCATAATCCGACACCGCTTGCTTCATCATTACCGAATGAACCAACTCCACCACAAGGCAGACGATTTAAAATGATTAGTCGAAAGCCATCATCAAAGAATAAATCAAAAAGGAAACATAAGTCGTCTAAATCTGCAAGCCAAAGATATGAATCTACCTCAGCAGATTTGAATGAACAAGTTGGTGCCTCAGCGGAGTTTGATGTTGAACAAGTAACAAGAATTGTTGATAATGTATTATCTAAATTGCAATCTGAGAATGTTAGCACAGGAGATGCAAATGTGCTGGAGGAACAAGGCAGGAATGAGGGAGGAGTTGAAAATACCAGAGAGGATGTGCGGTCCGGGTTAGGACAAGGGCAAAAAGAAAACGTTGGCCCTCCGATAGTTGAAACCAATGTGTCTAGCCGGGATGTCAACCCTAGGGTAGAAGTCGAGAACTCCCCATTCTCGCTTGCACCGAACTCTCCTCGCCATTCTGACTCCTCACAACAGGAGTTAGTCTCACAATGCACGGGGAACAGCCACGTTCACCACACTCTCCTCATTTGGAGGATGAGAGTGTTGAAAATAGAGAGGAACAGCCCCACCTCTCGACTTCATTTCGTGCACAAGAGTCTAGATCTCCTAGGCACACACGGATTCACAAGCACAGTTTAGTACTGTTGCCGGAACAAGCGGAGAGGGACCCACTTTGTGTGACCCTCAAGGACAGCTTGGAAATCCTGCCTTAGCTAACATCACGCCAGCTTTAGCCGCAGGTAACAGTTCTCAAACCGAGACTGGGGGACAGTATGAACGCCGTAGTAACATTACTGTTCCTTAGAATCAACCTGAGACGGTATTAACGGGCATTCTCAGTGACCCCGGTGTTGTGAGAGGTGTTGCCCAACAACAACAAGTCCCGGACAGTGATTTATCACATTCTAGGACACAAATTGATTCGGGTTGCAAAGCCCATGAATCTGAAACTGCTGGTGAGGGTATAACCCGAGGATCCGCAGAAATCCTGAATCAGCTTCGCTGAATTTAGGTCACACCACAAGTGTGCAAACAACCTCCGGGTTGGATCCTCCACTTCCAACACAAACACAAAGAACACCAACACCCATTCACATATCATCAACCTCAACAAATCCAACCAAAGATCAAGCATGTGAAGTGTTACTTGGCATACTACGTTCGGAGGGAGATTTGTTGACCATGACTGAAAGAGGAGTGTTGAATGCCTTGGAAGTTAGAGAAAGGGAACTTGCAACTGAAAGAAGAGTTAAAGCTTTACAAGAACAAGTTCAAAGACAAAAGGCTGAATATGATGCGAAACTTGCCGCATTTGAGTTAAGGTTGTTAGCTTTAGAATCTTGCCGACCGGCCTCGGTTGCTTCTCGACGGGATGATCCTGATTCTGATGATCACCCCGAGGGGGAGAACCAAGTAGAAGGTCAAACTAATATTGATAATTCTTCGGCAAGAGTTGATGTGAATGTTGAGATGTAGTAATGAAAGAAAGAACCGAGGGTGGAAATCAAGTTGAAATTGATCAAATTGAAAGATTAGCTGCTGTTATAGCTAGATCTGATCAAAGATGGAAAGAACTTAATGATGAAACTCAAAAAGAAGTTGACAAAATGGTAAGAGATTTCACTGAAAGATTCAATGAAAGAAACAATGAAGATGACCCAGAGGAGATAGCAAAAGTTGCTGAAACAAAAGAAAGTTTAATGAAGTTTTTTTGGAGCAGATAGTGATGAAGAAAAAGAAAAAGAGAATGAAAATGTTGTAGTTGATGAAGAAGAAGGGTTTGTCATAGAAAATGAAATTGTGGAATATGCTGAAAACGAAGCAGAAGATGAGGCAAGAAAAGATAATGTAATCTTGGATGAGCCAGAAATAGTTGAGACTCCAGCGAATGTAGAAGCTGATGAAGAACCAATGTTTGAAGAATTTCCAGACCTTGATTATTTTGAAACAGGTTCTTCAAGCAGAAAAGAAGTTGGAGAATCATCTACTCATGGTTTCACAACTCCACAACATTACACTTTTGAAGACTTCAATAGTTTTGATGAATTGAGAAAGACTCCTGAAGCTGCTGTTCAGAACTTTAAGAAATCAACTTACAAACAAGTTTTGAGAGAGGCAATCATATCCGAGGAAGTTCTTCCTGATTATTTTCCAACTGAATTAACTGAAGAAGAATGGTTGCTCTGGGTGTTAAGCCAAAGGAGGTAGCTAAGAAGTCTAGATTTCTGGAAGAAAGAGCTTATCTGATCTTCTGTGGAGCTACCAAAGTTACCAAAACTAAGAGACCAGAGTTGTATTCGATGTACAAGTTTAAGGAAGCACTAAGCAATACAATCCAAAGCTTCTCGAAGAACAAAGAAACCACAAGATTTTGGTGCTTGTCAGAGTAATCTTGGTTAAAAGGGTTTCTATCTCTGTCCCTTGCTTTCATGTGAAAAGAGATAACAATAAGATGTACAGATTCACAGAAGCTCAGTTCAAGCTGCTGCCAGTTGATGACATTATCTTTCTCTACAACCATTTCTTGAATGCAATGCAAAGATACAAAGAAGATGTTATTGCCTTTGAAGCTGTTAAAAGATACATTTCAAGCTGCATTCAATACGCTTCATTGGAAGACTTTCAAATTGGTTTTGAAGTTGTTAAGAGAAAGATTAATGTACCATATCCAGATCAAAGTCTTTACACTGGAGACATCGACCAACTCAGTATTGGTCATGTCATAGAAAAATCATCCTTCGGTGTTGTCTTTTTGAATAGCAGAAAGAAGAAGATTTTCATTCGTATGGATGAACTTGCTTCTTATTCAAATGGAACATTAGAATTTTGTAAGAATGTTTTGTTGTGTTTGAAAGAAGATGAGCAAGATAAAAAGAAAAAGGAAGTTATTTGATAAAGCAATCTCCAAGATTAATCAAAGACTCGAGTACAGAGACAGCATCAGAATGATGAGAGAAGCAAAGAATGTTCAGAAGTCTAAGT
>CM067172.1:113635329-113674093 GCA_034093135.1 Erigeron breviscapus
TGGGCATCCAATGAACCCTCCTTCCATGTCGCTCATGCGTGACCGCACCATCGTGGATTGGTGAAACTCCTAAAAAAACACCTATTACCTATACCACACACCAAACCAGAAATGTTAAGCTTTAACAAAAAAGAATACTGATAAGAACTCCCTGAGGCCCGGTTTTGATAACCGGTGTTTTGATTGAAGTTCCCTTGATTCTGAATATAGCTAACATCTTGCACGGGTTTATCCGGGCAATCCTCCGAATAATGCAAATCTCCACAATGTTAACAACCATCAGCCATGATCTTCACATCTTGCTCAAGACTCTTGAATCTGTTTTCTTGAGTATCAAATCTCTCATTCATTTGCTTTGAGAGAGCCTTAACTTCGGTGACAAGCTTAGAGTCCTCACTACTCTCAACCTTTGCCACGGTGGATCTACTTGACCTCTTTTCTCGATCCTCATCTCTTGTAGAAAACTCCTTAGCCATATCCTCGAGAATCTTATATCCTTCATTTGGGGAGATGTTGTTTAGACTACCTCCAAATGCATAACCGAGCTCTCTTTTGGTTCTTCTATCCAAACCGTCATAGAAAATCTCAAAGCTCTCCTCGTTTCCCATACTATGTCCGGGGCAATTTCTAAGCATTTCCTTGAACCTCTTCCATGCATCAACTACATCTTCACCCGGTTCTTGAGAAAAACCTCGGATTTTATTCTCTAATTGCCTTTGAGTTCTAACCGAATAAAACTCATCAATAAATCCTTCCTCCGAAGTTCGGCCCAAGTGGTGAATGAGTTTTCGGGTAACTCCTTAAACCATGAAGATGCATCTCCAACGAGAGTCATAGGAAATAGTTCTAACTTAACGGCTTCCGCTTGCCCTGTACCATATTGATACAACCTACAAATTTTCTCAAACCTCTCAAGATGTGCATATGGATCATTCCTTCCAATCCCATCAAACTTATCTTCTTACACTCTTGAGGTGATTCCCTTTCAAAGAGAAATCCACTGAAATAGCCGGAGGGCGAATAGCTGTGCCCCGGTCCGCCGGTATATTTCTTCTTCTCTCCCCGTAAGGACGGGCATTCGGATCTACCGGTTGTTCATCACCCATTCTTCTCATCGGTTGTTGGTTAATATTAAGGTTGGTTCGAGGTATGACATTACACTCGGTTCAGGTGTTTGAACTTTCTCTTCTTCTTCTGAATCTGAATCTTCACCTGTTCCAAACACTCTACCTGCTTCTTTCAAATCCTTAACCAACTGATCTTCTAAATCCTGAATGGGTGGGACACTGGTTTCGGTTTCTAAATCTATTTTTACCGGTGTGAATGGTTCCTGGTTATCTCTGACACTAAGCGGCGTCTAACTTTCCCTGGATTAGACATTGGGCTAAGCAAAGGTCGGCCAGAAGCTCTTGTGTTCATCAACTAACAAGAACCTGCACACTCACCACAAACAAACCGTCAACCGCACCTGTGGTATAATATAAATAAAATAAAATACAAACTATCTAGTAAAGCAATAACTTTCTCACAAATGAATGCAAGAAAGGATCGAATCACAAAAACAAACTACTAAATTAAGTCCCCCCCGGCAGCGGCGCCAAAAACTTGATGTGTATAATCGAGTTTAAAAATTAAAACAAGAAATACCCTAAAACTGACTACTACACACTCTCGGGCAGTGGACCCGTTCGTATATAGTATAGCTAAAAGGTAAGTCCAGGATCGAACACAGGGACTAAAACTAAGTAATTGTTGACATTAGGTAATTCAAGTAAAAGGGGGTTTTGTGACCGAATTGTCACGTTGCAAAAGTTAGTAAAAAAAAAATAGTAATCCCAAAGGATTAATCGAAAGAACTCAAATGATTTTAAAGACAATAATATTAAAAACCCTACTTGGATCAGCTCACATGCCAATCATCGGGTCTAAACATTACTTACATTTGTTGAACGACTTAAAAGGTAACCAAGATGAACTCCCGTTATACTTGAAACTTTAATTGCTCTAAATATGATTATTGCTCCCGCAGATAACTTCTACTCAAAACAATTAAGCATTAAGAACCTAAGTTGATTTTATGATTTAATCTTTAAAAACTTTCTCCCGAACTGCTTATTCGCCTAATCAGATCCCTCTATCATAAGCGTTTACACACTCAAAATGGATTTAATTGTTTAAAATCTTTATCGTTAGTTTCTCCCGAACTCCAACGACTTTAGGTTAATTAAGACCGATTAACCGTTTCATAAACCAATTGACAATGACATAGATTTCTCCCGAACTTCTAATTACAATTATCAATTAATTAATATAAAAGATAAAACAATATTTAAACCCAAGTAAATGTGGATCTACGATTAAACATAAAAATCTTGTTCAACACTTGCAAGCAACATTAAATCGACCCTATGACATGCTTACTACCCAAGCGGGTGCTATAGATTTAGCTACTCATATTGAAAAGACAAGAACAAATGAATAGAGAAGAAATCATATTATACCAAACGATTGAAGATAATCCGGTAGCAATGATGATTACAATCCAAAGTTGAAAAGCTGAAAAACCCTAACAACTTGTTTTGCTCCCAGAGGCTAAAAACTATGAGAGAACTAAATAAAACTATGCCAAAATTCGTCCCTAATGCAGAACCCTAATCAAGCTTATATACTAATTGCGCGCGTAACGCTTACAATTTAAGTGTAACATTTGTGATTTTTACCGTTTGACCGTGTATGTAATTTGAGTAACTAATGCAATAAATGAAAACTTTGACATAATTGCGTAAATTGGGCTAAATATAATGTTATATTGGACTTCTAGAATTAAGCCCATATTATGTGATTATGATATTGGCCCATATGTGTTAAGGAAATATAGATGGTAATTGAGTAACTGTAGTAACAGAGAAAACGTATGTACAAAACCTTAAGTATAATATACGGTTTAATGTCGGTGGAACAGTGTCGTCGGTGGCACAGTGTCGGTGGCTAGATGATAATTCCAATAACGGGACAAAGGCCGACATAACTTTAGAATAATTGTGAAAGCTTAGTTGTTTGTTATTGATCATGAACCTAATCCCTTAGCTGGATAAATACCCCATCTATCTATCTTAATATACCACTCAATTAATCAAGAACACACACACATACACACACTCTCATCTAGTTCTTTCTCAAGAACACACACAAACCCCCATCTCTCACTAGAATTCTTCTCCATCTTTGTGGTTTAATCTAAATTGAAGCTAGAATAATAATAATCATCCTACTTTAAGTATAATATATCAAATTTAACTATCCAAGTTCAAGAAATCTTCACTTTCAAGTTCATTCTCGGAGTTGACTTTTCTTTTGGTAAGTCAAACTCATTCTATAATCATCATTTCATGATTGTTAACATGTTTCTAGTTATATCAAAGTGTTTTTGGGTCATGAATCGGGTCAAAATGCAAATAGAGTTGTTGGATATTATAGCGATTTGAGTTTATGTTGATGTTATATGAGATTATGTTATGGTTATGTTTCTATAGGTTCATAAAGGTTGAAAATGAGTATTTACACTTCACAAGTCGTTTCCTAGATCAAAAATGATGTTTGGGTTGGGTTTGGTTCGTATTTGGGTTGCTGAATTGTGCAGAACTGAATTCTGGAATTCTGGAGTGTAACGCCCGTTACATATGTAACGCCCGTTACAAGTATGTAACGCCCGTTACATATGTAACACCCGTTAGGGAGTATTTTGGGTCGTTTTCTGTGAAAAATGCTGAAATGAAGTGTAACGGCCGTTACAATATGTAACGCCCGTTAAGGACTGGTTTTGACAACTTTTTCAAATGTCAATAACTTTTGAACCGTAAGTCCGTTTTAAACGTATGACCTATCGTTAGAATCGTATGAGAGTCTACTTTATCATGGTATAATCCTTAATACTTGAATCCGCTGTCATTTCCAAAAATGAAATGATAAAGTGTCTTTGTTTACATCCGGTTGAATCATTAAGACACTTGAGAGTTGTGACGTAACCGAGTCGAGTCTCAATTGTTCTCTAAGGTTCATTTACTCTTCTAAAACCTAATTAGGGTTTGACACGTGATTTGTAATGTATATGTTTATAGGTGGTGAACGCTAAATCGTTGGACGTTATAACTTGATTATAACTTGTACTTAGCTTGCATATCCAATCAAGGTGAGTTTCGTAAACCCTCCCTACTCAATTGAGATTCGGGCTGAAAAGTGTACATATACGTGTTTGTTAAACGTGCTTGTTGAACGTTGTTAATCGTTATATGGAATTGTATTTGTTGAACGTACTTGTTGAACGTTGTTAATCGTTATATGGAATCGTATTTGTAGAACGTACTTGTTAAACGTTGTTAATCGTATATGAAATCGTTGTTGTTAAACGTTGTATTGTATGAAACGTAAACGTTGTGATCATGCCTTTGAAATATATGTAAGTCATGCCGTTATACATGCTGTTGAAAGACACATAAGTCATGCCGTTATACATGCTGTTGAAAGACACATAAGTCATGTCGTTATACATGCCGTTGAAAGACACATAAGTCATGTTGTTGTACACGCCTTTGAAAGACATGTAAGTCGTGCTGAAACGTGTTGAATCGTGATATGTGTTGATGTTGTGCTAACGTATACCCTTTTAGGGTTTTCTTGATGTGATTAGGTATTCTAATCCCCGTATATCGTTAACGGTTGTATTCCCGATACGTTTATTCCTTGTTATATGTCCCTACGAACTCACCAACTTTATGTTGACGCTCTTTAGTACACTTTTCAGGTAATCAAGTTAATCAAAGACGTATTGGATGTTTTGTTGCATGCTAGGATTGTACTTGGACTTTCTCTGGATCCGTGATCCTTAATTCCCTTTTATGGGTTATGCTTAAGATCAACTACTATCGTTTGAACATTTTCTATTACTATTGATGGAACGTGTATTTGGTTAAATGTTGATGATTGTATACATTTGTACGATTTATGGATTGTTTCAATCTCATGTATTCATATAGTTGACTCTACATAATTCCCATGTTGTGATGCTATTTCTAAGTGATACCCCATGATTCCGCCATGTTGGGGTGTTACAGAATGGTATCAGAGCCGTGGTTGTAGAGAACTAGGAGGATTTACCTAGTCTATAGCCATCGCACCCACATTTCATATTAGCATGCATGATAGGGAACTTTGTGTGCAACGTGAACTGTATGATGCATAAAAACGTTTTAAACGGAGTTCGTAGGTTGCTTATACTATGATGACTTGATTGTTATGTTAGAATTGTTGTGATGAACGTATATGATAGTGTCGGGATACACCGTTAATTGTAGAAATGTTATGATGAACGTTGATGTGTTGAATTTTAGAAGCATTTATTATTTGCCCCATAAGCAAAATGAAACGATGACATTAATGGAGTATAACATTCGGTAACCGTAGAGGCGATTGATCAACAAATCGAAAGTTACCCTATGTCATACAAAGTTAATGATCTCATGGATTGCGCCTCGTGGATAAAGTATAGTAGCTAACCCGATGTGTTTAATGAGTGTTGGTTAGGTGGAGGGTTAGCCGCTGGTACACCCTGTATACATACCCGACCAATACTTAGAGAACATATCGGTACCGAGTTTTGACATCCATTCAATATATTAACGGTGTGGAGGGTTAGCCGATGGTACACCCTGTATACAAACACTTTTAATGTGTTGAATGTTGAAGTTAAAATTCGGACTATGCTTTACCCACCTTGTTATGACTTGACCCTTTTATATAGCGTTGAATGTTTTCGTGATTGTGTTATTGATTGTAAATTGTATGATTGCCGAAGCCTTAGATTATTGCCATGATAATATTCTTGTAGAGGTAACTATATATAAGAATTTGATGTGGAAATTGTGTATTACTTGAAGGTCAATTTTGATATTCGAGTGTGAATTGTGAGACTTAACCTGTAATCTAAAACGTGTGTTCAGGAAAATGGTTAGACCAAGGAGAGCTAACACTAACTATAGGCATCAAAACGTGCAAGAAGAGCCGATTGAACAAGAAGTAGTTGGTGGACTTGGTGGCAGAGGTGGTCGTGGTGGAAGAGGTGGTCGTGGAGATAGAGGTGGCCGTGGAAGTCGTGGTGGCCGAGGTGGTCGGGGCAATCCTAATCCCCCGATAACCGCCGAGGTTGTCGCACAAGCTCTAAATGACCTCATGCCGGATCTTATGGCCCGAATTCAAGCGGCCATGGAAAATAATAATGAACAAGAAGAACCGGAAGATGAAGCGGTTCCCATACAAAATGAACAAGAAAACGTAAATGTAAACGGTGTAGGTGTAGGAGAAGTTTTACCTAGACAGGATTATGATGTTCGTCAACCGGGATGCTTGTTTAAAGACTTCAAACTTTGTGGAGCCCCGGAATTTAATGGAGATAGTGGTGCTACGGGTTGCTTGGAATGGTTAGAGAGCATTGAATCTATCATTGCTCGAAGTGGTTGTGCCTTCCACCAAAGAATCACTTATGCTTTCGGTATGTTGAAAGGTGGGGCTCTTGAGTGGTGGAACGAAGAAGTTGATGAATTGGGGATTGATGTGGCTAATAATCTTCCATGGGGAGAGTTCAAGAATATGATAACTACTAAGTATTGTCCGGCCCATGAACTGAGAAGATTGCAAGTGGAATTTTCTAAACTTGCCATGAAGGGAGGAGACTATGAGGGTTACACTCGCCGATTTGGCCAACTCTCTAGACTCATTCCCCACTATGTGAGACCCCAAGAAGTTAAGGTTGAGAAGTATGTTGCGGGATTGCCACATGAAGTGAGAGTGCTTGTCTCACACCCCACCATGCCTTTAACTTACAAAGAGGCAACCACCCGTACCGCTAGCATAACCTTGGAACTCATTAGGGGTGGCAAGTTGAACAAGAACGATAATAAGAATGACAATAAAAGGAAGGATGTTGCCGAGTCAAGCGGCACCAAGAAAGATGATCGGCGTGATAATAAGCGCCATGGTCGTGGTGGAAAGGTTTTTACGGCAATAGTACCAACAAAGGGTCCTCAACAGGTTGGTTACACAGGGGGTCGTCCTTTATGCCCTAGGTGTAATCGCCATCATTTGCCTAACGTGAGGTGTGATGCTTGTTTTCATTGCAACCTATCGGGACACACCTCAAGATTTTGTCCAACTAACCCCCGGAATGGTCCTTTAAATGTTGCCCCTCTTAATGCTATACGTCCCCCGATGGTTCCGGGTTCTTGTTATGAATGTGGTAGCCAAGACCACTACCGCAACCGGTGCCCAAATCTTATTGGCCAACAAGTCCAAGTGACCGTGCATCCTAACCAGTTGCAAATTGCCGGTCCGAATCAAAACCGAGGAAACCAAGGACAACAACAACAACCTCCTCAAGCTCCTCGCCAACAATTGGCCCCCCGTGGAAGAGCTTTTGCCGTGAATGCGGCCGAGGCTCGTGGTGATCCAAATGTCGTAGCAGGTACCTTTCTCCTCAATCACCAATATGCTACCGTGTTATTTGATTCTGGAGCCGATTATAGTCTCATTTCCAATGATTTTATTCCGTTGATCGATGCTAATCTTAGCCCGTTGTCCTTTTGTTTTGAACTTGAAATGGTAAATGGTGGATTGTCTAGGATTAGTCAAGTTGTTCGTGATTGTGTGTTAGATTTATGTGATCACCCATTTTACATTGACTTAATGCCTTTTGATATCGGTAGTTTTGATGTGATTGTGGGTATGGATTGGTTATCGGCCATGAACGCGGTAATTGATTGTGGTAGTCGAGCAGTGAGAGTTCCGTTGGAAAATGGAGAAGAATTAGTGGTTCAAGGCGAACCGACCAAACTATGGGATGGGAAAATATATAGTGCTAAGGCCACAAAGGTTGAATTGAAAACCGTGCCCGTAGTTAAAGACTTTGCGGATGTATTTCCGGATGACCTACCGGGTTTACCTCCATCTCGTGAACTCGATTTTCGTATTGATCTTATTCCCAAATGCTTCTCCCTTGGCCAAAGCACCCTATTGCTTAGCCATGACCGAATTACAAGAGTTGGCCGCCCAACTCAAAGAACTTCAAGACAAGGGTTCATTCGCCCTAGTCAATCGTCCTTGGGGCGCACCGTTTTTGTTCGTTAAAAAGAAAGATGGCACATTCCGAATGTGTATCGATTATAGAGAATTGAACAAACTAACGGTAAAGAATCGTTATCCTCTTCCTAGGATTGACGATTTATTCGACCAACTCCAAGGTGCTCGTTTCTTTTCCAAAATTGATTTGAGGTCGGGTTATCATCAATTGAGGGTTCATGAAGACGACATTCC
This sequence comes from Erigeron breviscapus, assembly GCA_034093135.1. Classification (NCBI taxonomy): domain Eukaryota; kingdom Viridiplantae; phylum Streptophyta; class Magnoliopsida; order Asterales; family Asteraceae; genus Erigeron; species Erigeron breviscapus. The sequence continues at coordinate 113,643,691 of CM067172.1, forward strand.
AAAAACCGCCTTTCGAACGAGATATGGACATTTTGAGTTTACAGTGATGCCTTTTGGGTTGACTAATGCACCAGCTGTGTTCATGGATTTGATGAACCGAGTGTGTCAACCCTACTTGGACCAATTTGTCATTGTTTTCATCGATGACATTCTTATCAATTCTAAGACAAAAGAAGATCATTTGGAACATTTGAAACAAGTCTTAGAGATACTCCGGAAAGAAAAGCTTTATGCCAAGTTCTCCAAATGTGAATTTTGGCTTGAAGAGGTCCATTTTCTTGGTCACGTAGTGAGCAAAGAAGGAATTCATGTGGACCCAAGTAAAGTTGAAGCAGTAAAGAATTGGAGACGACCCGAAACACCGACCGAAATTCGCCAATTTCTTGGTTTGGCGGGTTATTATAGACGATTTATTGAAGGCTTTTCAAAAATCGCCCAACCTTTGACTTTGTTGACTCAACAGAAAGAAGGTTTGATTGGGGTGAAAAGCAAGAACAAGCATTCCAATTGTTGAAAGACAAATTGGTTGATGCACCCATCTTGAGCTTGCCCAATGGAGCCGATGATTTTGTTGTATATTGTGATGCGTCCGGGCAAGGATTGGGTTGTGTCTTAATGCAACGAGATAAGGTGATAGCCTATGCATCAAGACAATTGAAGATTCATGAGAAGAACTATCCGACCCATGACTTAGAATTGGGAGCAGTGGTATTTGCTTTGAAATGTTGGAGGCATTACTTGTATGGCACCAAGAGCGTGATCTATACCGATCACAAAAGCCTTCAACACATTTTCACTCAAAGTGACCTGAACATGAGGCAAAGAAGGTGGCTTGAGCTGTTGAGTGATTATGATTGCGTTATCCGTATCATCCGGGTAAAGCAAATGTGGTAGCCGATGCTTTGAGTCGAAAGGAACGTATGAAGCCAAGACGAGTTAAAGCCATGAGCTTCACTGTATTAAGGAGTGTCCGTGACTCCATTATCGAAGCTCAAGAATTGGCAACTAGACCGGAGAACTTCACCGATGAAGCTTTACACGGTCTAGAAGAACAGTTTGATAGGAAGAACGATAATGGTTTGTATTTTGTTGATCGATTGTGGATCCCCATTCTTGGAGGATGGCGATTGAAATTAATGGATGAAGCTCATAAGTCGGCTTACTCGGTTCACCCGGGGTTCCGACAAGATGTATTTTGGATTGAGAGACTTGTATTGGTGGCCGGGAATGAAAACGGACATTGCTAGGTATGTTAGTCAATGCCTCACTTGTTTACAAGTGAAAGCCGACCACAAGAAACCACCGGGTTTACTAGTCCAACCAGTAACACCAGTGTGGAAATGGGAAGAAATTGCTATGGACTTCATCACGAAGTTACCTAGGACGAGTAGTGGTCGGGACACAATTTGGGTGATAATTGACCGGTTGACTAAGTCGGCTCACTTCTTAGCCATCCGGGAAGATGATAAATTTGACACCATGGCACGTTTGTACATCAAAGAGGTGATATCCAAGCATGGAGTGCCGATTTCCGTGATATCCGATCGGGATGCCGATTTACTTCAAAATTTTGGAAGGCATTCCAGAAATCTATGGGTACTCGTCTCGGCATGAGTACGGCGTTCCACCCACAAACTGATGGTCAAAGTGAAAGAACGATCCAAACATTGGAAGATATGTTAAGAGCTTGTGCTATTGATTTTGGTGGTAATTGGGATGTGCATCTTCTTTTGGTTGAATTCTCCTACAATAATAGCTATCATGCTAGCATTGGAATGGCCCCATTTAAAGCATTATATGGGAGAGATTGTATGTCACCGCTAGCTTAGGGTTAGTTGGTGAAAGCCAACTCGTTGGGCCCGAAATTGTTATTGAAACGACGAAAGTGATCTCACAAATCAAAGAAAAGTTAAGAGTGGCCCGAGAACGACAATTGAAATATGCTAACGTTAGACGACGACCTCTTGAATTTGAAGTCGGTGATTATGTCTTGTTGAAAGTGTCCCCGTGGAAAGGTGTGGTGCGTTTCGTGAAACGTGGCAAGTTGGGCCCGAGATACATTGGCCCGTTTAAAATTCTTGAACGAATTGGGCCGGTAGCTTATCGATTAGAACTTCCTCAAAATTTGAGTGGAGTTCATAATGTTTTCCATGTTTGTAATCTTAGGAAGTGTTTGGCCGATCCAACACTTCACGTGCCTCTTGAAGAAATCCGTGTTGATAAAACGTTGAAGTTTGTGGAAGAACCAATAGAAATTCTAGATCGACAAACTAGAAAACTAAAGAATACTCGGTATACACTCGTTAAAGTGAGATGGCAAGCTAGACGTGGACCCGAGTTTACTTGGGAACGTGAAGATTCTATGAAAGCCAAGTATCCCATTTGTTTAACGAGTCTAGTTAGATTCGAATTTCGGGACGAAATTCCTTTAACGGGGGAATAATGTAACATTTGTGATTTTTACCGTTTGACCGTGTATGTATTTGAGTAACTAATGCAATAAATGAAAACTTTGACATAATTGCGTAAATTGGGCTAAATATAATGTTATATTGGACTTCTAGAATTAAGCCCATATTATGTGATTATGATATTGGCCCATATGTGTTAAGGAAATATAGACGGTAATTGAGTAACTGTAGTAACAGAGAAAAACGTATATACAAAACCTTAAGTATAATATACGGTTTAAACAGTGTCGGTGGAACAGTGTCGGTGAAACAGTGTCGGTGGCACAGTGTCGGTGGCTAGATGATAATTCCAATAACGGGACAAAGGCCGACATAACTTTAGAATAATTGTGAAAGCTTAGTTGTTTGTTATTGATCATGAACCTAATCCCTTAACTGGATAAATACCCCATCTATCTATCTTAATATATCACTCAATTATTCAAGAACACACACACGTACACACACTCTCACCCTCTCTAGTTCTTTCTCAAGAACACACACAAACCCCCATCTCTCTCACTAGAATTCTTCTCCATCTTTGTGGTTTAATCTAAATTGAAGCTAGAATAATAATAATCATCCTACTTTAAGTATAATATATCAAATTTAACTATCCAAGTTCAAGAAATCTTCACTTTCAAGTTCATTCTCGGAGTTGACTTTTCTTTTGGTAAGCTAAACTCATTCTATAATCATCATTTCATGATTGTTAACATGTTTCTAGTTATATCAAAGTGTTTTTGGGTCATAGATCGAGTCAAAACTTGATTTTAGTTCGAATAAGGTTCTTGGATGAATTATAGCGATTTGAGTTTATGTTGATGTTATAGACGAATTTATGTTATGGGTTATGTTTGTATATGTTCCTAAAGGTTGAAAATGAGTATTTACACTTCACAAGTCGTTTCCTAGATCAAAAATGATGTTTGGGTTGGGTTTGGTTCGTATTTGGGTTGCTGAATTGTGCAGAACTGAATTCTGGAATTCTGGAGTGTAACGCCCGTTACATATGTAACGCCCGTTACAAGTATGTAACGCCCGTTACATATGTAACACCCGTTAGGGAGTATTTTGGGTCGTTTTCTGTGAAAAATGCTGAAATGAAGTGTAACGGCCGTTACAATATGTAACGCCCGTTAGGGACTGGTTTTGACAACATTTTCAAATGTCAATAACTTTTGAACCGTAAGTCCGTTTTAAACGTATGACCTATCGTTAGAATCGTATGAGAGTCTACTTTATCATGGTATAATCCTTAATACTTGAATCCGCTGTCATTTCCAAAAATGAAATGATAAAGTGTCTTTGTTTACATCCGGTTGAATCATTAAGACACTTGAGAGTTGTGACGTAACCGAGTCGAGTCTCAATTGTCCTCTAAGGTTCATTTACTCTTCTAAAACCTAAATAGGGTTTGACATGTGATTTGTAATGTAAATGTTAATAGGTGAAGAACGCTAAGCGATTGTTGGACGTTATAACTTGATTATAACTTGTACTTAGCTTGCATATCCAATCAGGTGAGTTTCGTAAACCCTCCCTACTCTAATTGAGATTCGGGCTGAAAAGTGTACATATACGTGTTTGTTAAACGTGCTTGTTGAATGTTGTTAATCGTTATATGGAATCGTATTTGTTGAACGTACTTGTTGAACGTTGTTAATCGTTATATGGAATCGTATTTGTAGAACGTGCTTGTTAAACGTTGTTAATCGTATATGGAATCGTTGTTGTTAAACGTTGTATTGTATGAAACGTAAACGTTGTGATCATGCCTTTGAAATATATGTAAGTCATGCCGTTATACATGCTGTTGAAAGACACATAAGTCATGCTGTTATACATGCCGTTGAAAGACACATAAGTCATGTTATTGTTTATACATGCCGTTGAAAGACACATAAGCCATGTTGTTGTACACGCCTTTGGAAGAAATGTAAGTCGTGCCGAAACGTGTTGAATCGTGATATGTGTTGATGTTGTGCTAACGTATACCCTTTTAGGGTTTTCTTGATGTGATTAAGTATTCTAATCCCCGTATATCGTTAACGGTTGTATTCCCGATACGTTTATTCCTTGTTATATGTCCCTACGAACTCACCAACTTTATGTTGACGCTCTTTAGTACACTTTTCAGGTAATCAAATTAATCAGAGACAGAATGGATGATTATATGCTTGCATTGCTAGGATTGGACTTACTTTGGACTGTCTGGATCCGTGATCCTTATTTCCCTTTAATGGGTTATGCTTAGGATCAACTACTATCGTTTGAATATTGCATTTGTTACTATTGATGGAACGTGTATTTGGTTAAATGTTGATGATTGTATACATTTGTACGATTTATGGATTGTTTCAATCTCATGTATTCATATAGTTGACTCTACATAATTCCCATGTTGTGATGTGCTATTTCTAAGTGATACCCCATGATTCCGCCATGTTGGGGTGTTACAGACGCCGTTACATTCCTTCAGAAAACCTAACGGCCGTTATGACTTTAACGCCTGTTACACTCCATTGAAAAGCTCACAGCCGTTATGCACCAGTTACAGTAATTCTCCAAATTCCATATATAACGGCCGTTACTCTTGTAACGGGTGTTACATACTCCAGATTCAGTTTTCTTCGTGTTTCACTCGATTTCGACCGAATCCTTCTCCTGTTTCTTCCATATATCATCTAAATCAACCAATTCCTTCGTATAATCATTTTCCAACCTGAAAACACTTAACACTACCTCAAAGCATCGAAAGTTGGATATAAAGCTATAAAAATAACGAATAATTGGTACTAAAGTCACGTGGGAAATGGTATAAAATATGACACATCAAAAGTATCACATATCCCTTAGATATGTCTTTGACATAAACACATTTGTCACACTCATTGATCTTGAAACCATTGTCGAGCATAACTTGATCAAACTTTTGGTGCCATTGTTTGGAGCTTGTTTCAATCCATACAAAGACTTGACAAGTTTACAAACCTTGTCCTCCTGGCCAGGAGCGGAAAAAAACCCTCAGGTTGTTCCATGTATATTTCTTCATCTAGCTCTCCATTGAGAAAGGCTGTTTTTACATCCATTTGATGTATTTCCAAATTTCTCAATGCTGCAATCGCAAGCACCAATCTGATCGAAAGTTACTCGAGTTACAGGCGCATATGTATCAAAGTAATCAAGATCTTTCTTTTGTCTATATCCTTTGACTACAAGCCTTGCCTTGTACTTATCAATAGAGCCATCAGCTTTCATCTTTTTCTTGAATATCCAACGATGTTCAAGTGGTTTACAACCAGGTGGAAGATGAACTAGTTCCCAAGTATGATTCTGCAAAATAGAATCAATTTCACTCTTGATGGCTTCTTTCCATTGAGGCGCTTCTTGTGAAGTAACCGCTTCATTATATGTTTGAGGTTCACTCATAACCATATAAGAAACAAAATCAGGTCCGAAAGATTTTTCAATCTTTTGCCTTTTGCTTCTTCGCGGTTCTACTTCTTCATCTTCTGATTATTCTTGATGTTCATCTGGAACAATCTTATCAACCGAAGTTGATGTAGAAGATTTTCCTCTGTCCAAACGAGGAAACACATCCTCAAAAAATGATGCATTCCTCGACTCAAGTATGCTGTTTTTGTGTATTTCTGGGTTCTTAGACTCGTGTACTAGAAACCGATATGCACTACTATGTTCAGCAAGATATGAGGATTCACAATCACTACCATGCTGAGCATATCCTATGAATACACAATCAACAGTTTTTGGTCCTATCTTTTGAACTTTTGGTGGTGGAACCACCACTTTTTCTAAACACCCCCACACTTTCAAGAATTTATAGGATGGTTTTCTATTAAACCATAACTCATAAGGTGTAACATCCTTATTCTTGAAAGGAACTTTGTTCAAAAGATAGTTTGCCAACAAAATGGCATCTCCCCACATGTCTTGGCCTAAACCCGAGCTTATTAGCATGGCATTCATCATCTCTTTAAGAGTTCGATTCTTTCTTTCAGCAATGCCATTTTGTTGTGGGGTATAAGGAGCTGTTTGCTCATGGATAATACCATTTTGAGCACAAATTTCAGGAAAAGGAGAAACATATTCACCTCCTCTATCGCTCCTTATTCGTTTAATCTTTTTGTTGAGTTGATTCTCAACCTCATTTTTGTACAAGATAAACTTGTTTATTGCTTAATCCTTGCTTTTTAGCAAGTATACATAGCAATATCTTGTACAATCATCAATAAAGGTGATGAAATATTTGTTACCACCACGAGTGGGAATCGTTCTAAAATCACATACATCGGTATGGATTAAATCAAGTGGCTCGGTGTTTCGTTCAATTGATTTGAAAGATTTCGTGGTTTGTTTTGATTCAACACAAGTTGGACATTTATAATTAGATTCAATGGTAAAAAATGGTATATAGTTTAACTTAATTAAACGACCTGAATGTAACCACCTATGACCAAATGGTTATGTAATGTAACCACCTACTCAAGTGGCTATGTAATGTATGCACATATGTATTTTTGGCTATACTATGTAAGGACCTTTTTATTTGGGTCAATCAATGTAAGGACCTATGTATTTTTTTGGCTATACTATGTAAGGTCCGTACACATTTTACATAGTATAGCCAAAAAAACATAGGTGCATACATTACATAGCCACCCGAGTAGATCACTACATTACATAACCATTTTGTCATAGGTGGTTACATTCGTATGCCATTATCCCTATAATTTACTTAATTAAACGACGCATTGAATTGAAATTCACATGACCAAGTCGAGCATGCCAAACATTAGAAGACTCAATCAAGTAAGCGGAAGTAGAAGCATTTTCATTCATGTTCTTCATGGCAATTACATTAAGTTTAAACATACCATTAAGGGCATAACCCTTACCAACATACAAACCACGTTTAGTTAACACAAACTTATCACTTTCAAACACTAAACGAAACCCATTTTTGTTGAGTAACCATCCCGACACAAGACTCTTGCGCAATTCGGTAACATACAACACATTAGTCAACTTGAGCTCTCTCCCCGAAGTCCACTTGAGGATCACATCGCCTTCACCCTTGATCTCGGCAGTAGCGGCATTTCCCATATACAACTTGTCTTCACCGGATGCTTCTTTCAAAGTATGAAACATAGTCTTATCCGGACACACATGACGGGTTGCACCCGTATCAACCCACCATCCTTTGATTCCATCGGTGGTAAGATTGACCTCTTCCAACTTAGCAGTGAGGTCAGAAATCATAGCAACAAGAGGCATGTCATCATCGACCATGTTTGCCCTTTCCTTCCTTGGATTCTTGCATTGATCAGCTCGGTGACCAGATTCACCGCAATTGTAACACTTTCCTTTGAACATCCCAACCTTCTTTTTCACACCACCATTCTTAGGACTCAAATCCAACCTTTTTCCCTTGTTTTTCTTCTCAGGACTTTTCCCTTTGCCTTTGTAATTACCTTTTCCCTTGGAACTTTGGCCATGCTCAACAAAGTTGGCCTTAGCAAGTCCTTCAATATGACCACCATTTTGAGCAACTCTATTGTCTTCCTCAATTCGAAGACGAACAACAAGTTCTTCAACGGTCATTTGCTTTCGCTTATGCTTAAGGTAATTCTTGAAATCCAACCAACTTGGGGGCAACTTTTCAATTATGGAAGCAACTTGGAATGTTTCACCAAGAACCATTCCTTCTGATAGAATATCACTTATGATGATTTGTAATTCTTCAACTTGAGACACAACAGTTTTTGAATCAACCATCTTGAACTCTAGGAATCTTGCCACAATGAACTTCTTAGTTCCGGCATCTTCGGTTTTGTATTTTTTATCCAAAGATTTCCAGAGTTCTTTGGTCGTGGTTATCTTACAATACACATTGTAAAGTGAATCAACAAGGCCATTCAACACATAATTTCGACAGAGATATTCAAAATGCTTCCAAGCATCAACAACACTCACTACTTGAACATCAGTGCACCCTTCAGGAATTACAGGGGCTGACTCATTCAAGAATCTCGCAAGATTCACAGTAGTGAGGTAGAACAACATCTTTTGTTGCCATCTTTTAAAGTGTGAACCAGAAAATTTCTCTGGTTTTTCAGCATGGTTGGCCACAATTTGGGCAGCTTGGGTACCCACCAAAGGTCCCATGTTTGTAGAGACAGTATGTCCTACAGATTGAGAAACAGAAGCACCAACAGTGTTGGTAGTGGTAGAAGCAGAAGTTCCATTTGTTGAGAAGTTCATATCAGTAGCCATTTCTGAAATGAAATAGGCAAAGTTTTACTAAAAAACTTCTATGAACATAAAATAAACTAAAGAAATAACTTTACAGAAAAGTAAATTATAACAAAAGTTTTAAGAAAACAGTTTTGTAATTCGAATTAATAGAATGGTGAAGAAGCAGAATCAGTTTTAAGATTGTAGGAACACCATTCAATAAAACGCCACATTACGCCTCATCGCCCACGACCCCGAGTCCCGGGCGCGGGCGCGTCGGGTGCTTCGCACCCTCCTTGCCCACTTGGGGTGTAGCCCCTTATAAGGAATTATAATTCCTCCAACACTCCTCCTTATAAACACACTTAATGTTTATACTTCTACCAATGTGGGACAAACCCACATTAGTTAAACACTTTCAACTTCATTTTAACATATCTATTCACTTGTATATTTTATGTTATATTATTTAAACATATTAAATAACAAAATACATAAAATTTCCAACAATCCCCCACATGAATAGATATGGTTCTTAAAGATATGGTGTGTTTAAGTACGGCTGCCAAGTCGAAGCCTTTTGCTATGGATACTGCGGGTTTTAATAATATGATTGTTAGGTATTGTGAGGTTGATATGGTAGATGATGCTGAGAAGATGTATGTGGAGCTGTGTGGTAAGTCGTTGTCACCTGATGTTAATACGTACAAGACTTTGATTGATGCCTATTTTAAGCTGGGAAGAGTTGACGAGGCAATGGACAAGTTTACTAAGATGGTGGATGCAGGTTTGAGAGTGATTCCTGATTATGCAAATAAATGGTTTTCTGAACTGATTCAGAATGGGAAGATTGTTGAGTGTGAACCGATTTTGACTAAGATGGCTGAAAGAGATCCTAAACCGGATGCTACTACTTATGATATTGTGATAAGGGCTCTTTGTGGGGTGGATAATTATGACACGAGTTTGAATTTGTTAGAGCAAATGATTAGGTATGGTGTTGGTGTAGGCCCTGTACTTAAAGAGTACGTGTTGGAGGTTTTTGAAAAAGTAGGGCGCAAAGAAGAGGTTGATCAAATTCTGAGTAATGGTGGAAACCCGAATTGTCATTCTCAATTTTGTTTTATACTTATTTTATTCATGGTCCTTAGATTTTTCCAAAAGTTTAGAAATTATATATGTTTCATATTGTTAAAAATATAAGTAATATAAACTTTGGATTAATATTGTCATTGTTTCTTACTTCGGGGTTAAGTATTTGTGCAGGTTTGTTATTCTTGGAACTTAAGGGACTATTTCTGGAAGATATGAAAGATGAAGGTTGAAAGAGTTGCTTGTTGGGAGTATAAATAGAACAATTAGGGATAACCCTAATTATTATTGATGCTGCTTATATTTTGTATCTATATTTTTCTCTCGATTATATATCATTCGATTCTACTTGTAATTGATTGATTCGTCTTGATCAATCATTCCACTGATCATCTTGATCATATTCGTATTGTAATAATAACTCTTTGTGGTCGGTGTTTACAGCCGACTGATTAATTTCTTAATCGAATAACAAATAATAATAATAATAATTGTTGTTCTTCGATTTCGTTCATGGTATCAGAGCCAGGTTACTCTGATTGGTGATATTTGATTTGGTGTTCATAGATTTTGGGCGTATTTCGATTTCGAAACCCAGATCTAAGAAACCCTAATTTTTAGGGTTTTCTGATTTACGATCCGATTGATTCCGCTGCTTATCTTTTCAGATCCACTTCTTCTTGACTAAGTGAATCAAGAAAGAAGTTAGGGTTTCTTCATATTCAGATCCTGATTGTTCTTCTTGACTAAGTGAATCAAGAAGAAAATTAGGGTTCCTTTTTTCAGCCGATAGCACTGTTTGTTAATTTCTTTCTTATACGTGTTTAAATCTGCTCGTAATTTCTTCTCAAATTAAATTTTTTTATATATATATATATATATATTTATTATAAATTAAATTTTATATATATATATATTTTTTTATCTTCTTCTCATAAAAACACCTGAATTAATACTTGACCTACCTCCTTACGAGAGGCCAGGAATCCTGTCACTGATTCTTGTGTGAGATTAAGATATATTTTATTAAGTTTTTTTTTGAGAAGAGGTTATTGGTTGATTTCTTGTTTGTTTATCTGTTGTGTTATTTGATTAATTGTTGGTTAATTGGCTGGTATTTGATTATCTGTTTGATTAATTGTTGATTATCTGCTTTGATTAATTGTTTGTTTTTGTTTTTGTTATCTGATTTGTTATGGCTCCTGAAGCAGGTAGTGGTTCTAAAACTACTACTGTTAGTGGTCTAGATTTTGGTGATCCTTTATATCTTCATCCTACTGATACTAGTGGTGCTCCTATTCTATCTTTCAAATTAACTGGAACTGAAAATTATAATGTGTGGTCATGTGCTATGATGCTTGCTTTAGAAACTAAAAATAAAGTAGGTTTTATAGATGGTACATGTGAAAAGAATGAAGATGATCTTGTTCTTGCTAAACAATGGGATAGGTGCAACTCTGTGGTTCTTTCTTGGATTTTAGGATCTGTTAGTCAAGAATTGTATATGGGACAGATTTTTTCTAAAGTTGCTAGTGAAGTTTGGAAAGATTTAAAAGAAACTTATGACAAGGTTGATGGTTCTGTTATGTTCAATTTGCATCATAAAATTAACACATTAAGTCAAAATGGTTCTTCTTTGTCTGAGTATTATCACAAGTTAAATACTTTCTGGAAACAGTTTGATGCTATGGTTAAATTGCCTGTGTGTACTTGTAAAGCTGCTAAAGAATTTAAAACACATCATGATTTAATAAGGTTAATGCAGTTTCTTATGGGTCTTGATGAGATATATATGTCTGTTAGAAGTACTATTCTTACAAGGGATCCTTTGCCTGATGTGAAATCTGCTTATGCTTTGATATCTAGAGAAGAATCACATAGGAATACTAGTTCTGTGAATCATGTTAAACCTGCTAATTCTGTGTTTGCTTCTAAGTTTGATGATTCTAAGAAAAAGTTTATAAGAAATGAAAATCTTGTGTGTGCAAATCCTGCTTGTGGTTTAAAAGGTCATACAATTGATAAAGTGTTTAAGATTGTTAGATATCCTGAGTATATTAAGAAGAAAAATGGTTTTCAAAACAAAAGATATTCAAATAATTCTTATAATGATAAAACTTTTGTGACTACTGAAAACAATTCTCATAATTCTGCTTCTTCTAGTTCTGGCATGCCTTTTACAAATGATCAGATTGCTAAACTAATGAGTTTGATAAGTGATAATCAGGAAAACAAGGCAGGTGTTCATGCACATATGGCAGGTGCTTTTATGTCTTCTGTGTATTTTAATTCTAATGTTAAAATTGATAAAATTCCAAATAAAGATGATTGGATAAATGATTCAGGGCAAATCAACATATGTGTTGTTCTGATAAACAATTGATTAATGCCATTGATGTTACTTCACTAAATTTAACTGTTAATCATCCTAATGGAACATCTGCTTTAATTAGAAAGATAGGAGACATTAAACTTACAGATAAAATAACAATTTATGATGTGTTGTATATTCCTGATTATTGTGTTAACTTGTTTTCAGTTCATAAGGCAAACAAAGATAGTAAAATGTTTATAGGGTTCACTGAAAATATGTGTTATTTACAGGATTTGAGAACAATGAAAAACCTGGGGACTGGTAGAGTTCATGGAGGATTATATTTGTTAAATGTAAGTAATCAAGTTGGTATATGTAACAATTCTGTGAGCAACATTAAGTGCAATGTGTCTTCTGATTTGTGGCATTCTAGGTTAGGACATCCTGCACCTACTGTTTTAAAGGTTCTAAAAGATAAATTGATGATTGATAATTTGATTAATGATCCTTGTGATATTTGTCATAAGGCAAAACAGGTTAGAGAACCATTTTCTCTAAGTGAACATAAGTCTTTATGTGTTGGTGATTTAGTTCATCTTGATGTGTGGGGTCCTTACAGAAAAACTAGTAAAGAAGGGTTTAAGTATTTTTTGACAGTTGTTGATGATTTTTCAAGAGCAGTCTGGGTGTTTATGTTAAAAAGTAAAACTGAAGTGTATGATAATGTGTGTTATTTCATTAACCTTATAAGAACTCAGTTTAATAAGACTGTTAAAGTATTTAGGTCAGACAATGGAACAGAATTTGTTAATGCAAGGTTAAATGAATTATTAAGAACTAAAGGTATTATACATCAAACTACTTGTGCTTATACACCTCAGCAAAATGGTATTGCAGAGAGAAAACACAGACATCTCTTGAATGTAGCTAGGTCACTTTTGTTTCAAGGAGGAATTCCTTTGTATATGTGGCCTGAATGTGTTATGACTGCAGTTTATCTAATTAATAGAACTCCTTCTTCTGTGCTTAAAGGAAAAACACCTTATGAACTTGTTTTTGGTTTTGAACCTAGTTTGAATCATTTGAGAAATTTTGGTTGTTTATGTTATGCAACCATTCTTAATAATGAAGATAAGTTTTCTAAAAGAGCTGAAAAATGTATTTTAATTGGTTATTCTAGTACTAAAAAGGGTTATAAATTGTTAAGTCTGGAAGATAAAAGTGTTTTTTTCTCTAGAGATGTAAAGTTTTATGAGCATATTTTCCCTTTTGTTATGAATTCAAAAGATAATTTTAATGATTATGACATGTTTTTTAACAGGGTTGATGAGGTTGTTGGTTCCACTGGTCCCAATGATGACATCAATCTTAATTGTAAAGAAGGTGAAGGTAGTGCAGCCAATGATACTGGTAGCAGTGATGCTGCCAGAGATTTGGGAGGTACAACAACACCTAATGATAACACTAATGAAGTGTTGAATGAGGGGGAAATCATTGATAATGCTGAGGGAGGGTTCTTAGGTGATCCTGGGATTCCTAATGAACCTTTGAATGTGGACAACAATCATCAACCATTTCAACCTAGAAGATCTGAAAGACAGTCTAATTTACCAAGGAATTTAAATGATTATGTGTTAGATGGTAAGGTGAAATATGGTATTGAAAGAGTTGTTAACTACTCAAATTTAAAACCTGATGTTTATTGTTTTCTTTCTAACATAAGTAAACAAAAGGAACCATCTACTTATAAAGAGGCTGCTAAGGATTCTAGATGGGTAGAAGCAATGAACCTAGAAATGGAAGCACTTCATAGAAATGAGACTTGGATTATAACTGATCTTCCTCCTAATAGGGAACCCATAGGTTGCAAATGGGTGTATAAAATAAAGTATAAATCAACAGGTGAAGTTGAAAGATTTAAAGCCAGACTTGTGGCAAAAGGTTATAACCAAAAGGAAGGTGTTGATTATGAGGAGACTTTTTCTCCTGTTGTTAAGATGGTCACTGTAAGATGTTTAATTAGTATTGCAATTAATAATGGTTGGTCCTTGTTTCAACTTGATATTAACAATGCATTTTTATATGGGGAATTAAAAGAGGAAGTCTATATGACTTTGCCTCCTGGTTATTATTCCAAAGATGATACTAGGGTTTGTAAACTTGTTAAGTCATTATATGGACTTAAGCAAGCTCCTAGACAATGGAACTATAAGCTTACATGTTCTTTGATTGAATATGGCTTTGTTCAAAGCAAATGTGATTATTCTTTGTTCACTAAAAGTGATTCAAAACTGTTTATTGCATTATTGGTTTATGTGGATGACATTGTTGTTACTGGCAATGATGAGATTGAGGTTGATAAAGTAAAACAGTTTTTGAAATCAAAATTTTTGATAAAAGACTTGGGCAAATTGAAATATTTTTTGGGAATTGAAGTTCTTGACACTGACAAAGGTGTTTGTTTGTCACAAAGGAAATATTGTATGGACTTGTTGTTTGAGTATGGCTTATTAGGTGCTAAACCTATGAATACACCTATGGATATGAATCTTATCATTTCTGATAGAGATTCTGGTGATGATCCAGACTTGGAAAATATAACTCTCTATCAAAAGCTTATAGGTAAATTGATTTATCTTACTTTGACAGACCTGATATAAGTTATGCAGTTCATTGTTTAAGTCAATATGCATAAGCCAAAGGCTTCTCACTTGAAACTTGCATTCAGAATTCTTAGATACTTGAAGAAGGCACCAGGTAAGGGTATACATGTTATCAAAGGTCAGTCTCTTAATCTTACAGCCTATGTAGATTCTGACTGGGGTAAATGTATTACTTCCAGAAGATCTGTTACAGGTTTTTGTATCTTTTTAGGAGAAACTTTGATTTCATGGAAAAGTAAAAAGCAGCAAACAGTGTCCAGGTCCTCAACTGAGGCTGAATATAGGGCAATGGCCACTGTTACATGTGAAGTAATCTGGATTTTAAGTATTCTTGATGATCTAAAAGTGAAAGAACTACTTCCTGTTAAGTTATATTGTGATAACAAATCTGCAGTATTGATTGCTACAAATCCTGTTTTGCATGAGAGAACTAAGCATATTGAAATTGATATTCATCTTGTTAGAGAAAAAGTATGTTCAGGATTGTTAAAGCTCATTAAGGTTGATTCTAATGAGCAGGCTGCTGACATTTTTACTAAAAGTTTGTGTGTTGCAAAACATGATTTTTTGTTAAATAAGTTAAATTTGTTAGATTTGTTTCAAAAATGATTTATTACCAAAGTTTATATTAAGGGAGGGTGTTAAAAATATAAGTAATATAAACTTTGGATTAATATTGTCATTATTTCTTACTTCGGGGTTAAGTATTTGTGCAGGTTTGTTATTCTTGGAACTTAAGGGACTATTTCTGGAAGATATGAAAGATGAAGGTTGCTTGGTAACTGCTGGAGTATAAATAGAACAATTAGGGATAACCCTAATTATTATTGATGCTGCTTATATTTTGTATCTATATTTTTCTCTCGATTATATATCATTCGATTCTACTTGTAATTGATTGATTCGTCTTGATCAATCATTCCACTGATCATCTTGATCATATTCGTATTGTAATAATAACTCTTTGTGGTCGGTGTTTACAGCCGACTGATTAATTTCTTAATCGAATAACAAATAATAATAATAATAATTGTTGTTCTTCGATTTCGTTCATGGTATCAGAGCAGGTTACTCTGATCAGTGATTTCTGGTTAATTAGTTTGGGCATGACGGAAAACATTAGAGAAAAAAAAAGTGGCAGCTTCAATTGATCATTGAATCTGTTAGTTTCAACATTAAAGGTACTCATTTTGCTACCAATTATTACCTTTGGCAATCAAAGCCGCACAAGGTAGGTATTCCCCACCTTAACTGATTTGCATTCATTTGTGATTGCTGGTGGAGTTTTAGATATGTGTTTGTTGACTTTATACGAATGCATCCCTGAGGTTATTTATGCAATTTTCGCCATCACCAAGTGATTCTTCTTTAATCTTCTTAAGGTAAAACTTAATTTGTTGTAATTAATATGTTATTTGAACTGTCAAATTTTTTAGTTTTTCATTTTAAAACAATCTCTATTTTTTGTTGAAAAACATTTATTTACTACTGTAATAAAATTTGCTCAAATTCTGCAGGCCAAACCACTATTGCGACAAGGATCTATAGAGAAACTACTTGATCCCTGCATCAAGTTCACGCAAAGAAATTTAGACCAGATAGCACGGATGACACAAGCTGCAGAGAAATAACATTGGTTTAAAAATGTGTGGGATCAATGAACAATAATTACATGGTACTATTTCTTTGACTTTTTGTTTTTGTTCTAGAACGTTAAAGTTTGAATCTTTATTAAATTAAGAAAACACCCATTTTGTAGAAACGAGAAATGGTAAAACTGGCGGATCAAAACTTCCGTGGTCAGTACGATATAAGGTTGCTAAAGGTGTTGATGAGGCTGTGAGGTACTGAAAGATGTGTGGTTCATAAAGATATGAAGCCTTCAAACATCTTTTTGTCTTAAAGAAAATCACCTAAAATAAGGAAGATTTTCTCTACATTATATATCATAATTTACATATATTATATGATGCGGATATTGTTTTCTTCGAACACTCTACTATAATATTTAGATATTATGCTTAGACTTGGATGACAACTGAGACTATCATTAATTTTTGTTAGATGTCACATAATGGGTGGGTTTGATGAATTGGATAACGGGTGTTACGTGAAGCTTTCTAATCTTAGAGTAAGGTGCCATAACTGTACTTTTAGGCTTTTAACGGGTCTTAGAGTAAGGTGCCATAACTGTACTTTTAGGCTTTTAACGGGTCTATAGACCTGGCGGTAATGCCATGTTGCTAATCGTTGATGTGATTTTAACATGTCCATAGACCAAGTCATGAAAAAGGCGGCTTTCTGAATTTTGATACGCAAGTATGCATTAAAACGGTGGTTCTGATCTCAACTCTACAAACAGTTGAAAAGCTTGAAAACAGTTTTGCTCGGGTGACCCTAACACATTTTAGTTGTCTTAAAAATCTTTATTGTATTTGCATTGAAATTATCTTGCACGAATTTTAACGCGCTTTTCTCATCACTAATGTTTTTTGTTTCCCATTACACTTTTCACAACAAAGAGAATTACGGAAGAGGGGAGAGAGGCTTAATGGGCTCATGCTCAGAGGACTCTACACGGGCTTCAAGCGCCTGATACATCAATCCTTTTCAACGAGAAGAGCAGCTACATAGAACTTTCTGTAATCACAGAACAGGCCAAAAAACGTGTTGAAGTTGCAAGGTACTTAAATAGTAAATGTTATATAACCAAATTTGATATGTTGAGGTTCCTTATTTATGTTTCAAAGTACTTATCAAACACTTGGATTGCCTATACAGGCTGCACGAGGGACTTACACTAAACAACCACATTGAGTTGAGTTAGTGGTGAAGAGTATTTGATCAACATCGAAGTTGCACTGGTAATGTCCTTTTCCCTTGACTTTTATTACTTTTTTGCTTAACTTTTTATTAATAGTATGTGTTTGTGTATACTTCACAAGTTCAAGTGAAACTGATCTTGATCAGCCTACTCAAGATATAATGGCCCTTGATATTAGTTCTGAATCAGATGTTTCAAACTCGGTCAATAAATCCGACTCAGTTAAGAAGGTATATATGCTTAAACTATTTTTCCTGTCCTTTTTCTAGCCATTTATGTTTTTCATCAGAGATACAAGAACACTAGATTTGTGGGATACTGTTTGTTCAGCTTAGAGTTGATATATAAAGATCTTGGATTCGGCCCTTTGTATAATAGGCTAATTGGGCTTAGTGGCTTATTAGTTATTAAGTGGACTATGATGTATTCTTAATTTTTCCAAAATATGTATTATGTTGAATTGGTCTTATTGTTTAGTGATTGAATTGCTCCCGTTTGTAAGTTATTATCTCATGTTTCACCAATGGTTAGACCAATCAATTATGAAGTTTAAAATAGAAGTTAGAATTGCGGGTTTTCGTTCTCCTTATTTGATTATTAATAAATTTATATACCTATAAAATAAAAGAGAGACGATTCTTTTTCTTTGCAAATTCGTACTTCTCCATAATACATTTGCTCGTGTTTTTTCACTTTCAAGTCAAATTTGAGCCATAAGAATATTTGTAGGACTATTATTTATGATTAATCTTATGCAGATTGGAAGAGGCTACAGGCTTTGCCTTCAGGTTCATCATTGGCAAGACTAGCAATGCATCAAAAATGGCGGAGCTTAAGAAAGAGGTGGAGTATTAGGATGACTTTTCAATAATCTCTGCTCTGGTGAATATATATGTGAAAAGTGAGTTTAGTTCCATACTTGATACGACAACCAATGGATCTATAGTCAAGTCCATAAATTTTTTGTTTCCGAAACAAATGAGAAAATAAATTTCCTATGAAATCAATTACGAAATTTCCTTTTTGTAAATGCCATCGGCGTTACCCTTAAAACTTATTGAACAATGCAATGTAAAGTTGAACACGAATATATGATGAGACAAATTGAAAAGTCACTGTCAATAATTAGGTCGCTCCATATTATACAAATCCAATAATTGACGTTTTGTATTTTAAAGAATAATAATAAAAGGATTAATTTGAATGTCCCATTATTCCAAATTATAAAAATGGAAATGACATATTTTTAATCCCATAGGTGGATGAGTCGTGTTACAGAAAAGAAACGACAATGGTTTCTATTTTAGGAACCTTTCTTTCCTGATCTATTTTTTTTCGAACGGCTGTTGTGATCTATTTTTTTAGAAAGTGTAACTTCAACTTTTGATCCTTAATAATTCACGTAACTACTAAATGCGATTATATATTGTACTTTTCTTTAAACTTGTATCATTAAGATACATGCGTAATGCGTTAGGGTGTGGGTAGTAGGATAGTGACAGTGGGAGCGGCCGAGCGGCATCCAATCAACATCACCTCGTGCCGCATTCAAACACTGCTGCCACCAATTAGGCATTAGATCCAATCAACATCACCTCGTGCCGCATTCAAACACTGCTGCCACCAATTAGGCATTAGAGAATAAAAAGAAAATATGTGTTATTAGAGAAAAATAATTTGGGTTGATAAGTCATAATTGCCGTTAAAATAAAAATAAAAACGAGGGTATAAGCATTGAAATGAGATGACAAAATATAATTGGTAGGTCATGAAAGATGGCAGGGGATGACGAGTCATTACTGCCACCACCCTTAGTATACAATTACAAACTTAATGTATCTTAAGGGATGTATGGCCTAACTTATTTTTAAGCTTATAGCTTATATGTATATAGCTTGTTTATGATATACTTAACTTTTCTGGCTTTTATTCATGTTTACAGACTTATTATAACTTAAATATGGAAAATAAGTTCATTAGTAAAAAAAAAAACCCCCAAAAAACATAGCTTATCTATATTAAGGCTTTATATATTTAATTGTTAATATGTAAGATTTTGCGGAATAACCATATTTCTAATATTTCGTACTTACTCCCTCGCTGAATCATTTGTGTTATTATTTGGTATCAACTCATAATTCTTATTCATAAAATAAATCAAAGGGTACAAGGGTTTATATAATCTACTACAAGTTACCTAGTCAACAGTCAAAGTCAAGGTCAATGGTCAATAGTCAAAGTCAAGGTCAATGGTCAATAGTCAAAGTTACCTACTACAAGTTACAATAGTAGTCCTCTAATATTTGATAATTGGCATTTGTTTAATATTCCCCCGCAAGTTGAGGGCGGGTGACGACCTGCAACATGGACCTTAAGAATTCAAATCTTTGAGTTGATAACGGCTTCGTGAAAATGTCAGCAATCTGATCATCAGTCTTAATAAATTGAACCTTCAAATTTCCTTGACTAACTTGCTCACGAACGAAATGAAAATCCACCTCCACATGTTTCGTTCGAGCGTGAAACACTGGATTTGCTGAAAGATACGTAGCTCCAAGATTATCACACCAAAGAATAGGTTTATTCTGTTTTACTCCCAGTTTTCTGCTTACGAGCTGACCATGATACTAAATTAGAACCCAAGAAAATAGCATAGCCCCCCGTGGATCGACGGTCGATTGGGCAACCAGCCCAGTCCGAATCAGAATAGGCAGTAACGGGAACCAAACGATCATCCCAATGTGAATCAGCAAATGCATGCAATGTAGATGTGGAGTTGGTCGTAAACTGAAGACCGAGATGGGATGTACCTTTTAGGTATCGAAGAATCCGTTTAACAGCTGTCCAATGAGATTCGTGAGGAGCATGCATGAATTGACAGACTTTATTGACTGCAAAAGCTATGTCAGGCCGGGATAACGTAGCATACTGAAGTGCACCTACACAGTGACGATACCTGGTGGGATCGGCCATGATGGGGTCGTTGGCTTTTACAGCATCTTGCTTGGGACTCATAGGTGTGGCAAGTGGTTTCGAGTCCTTCAAACCGGCCCGATCAATGATTTCATGAATGTACTTCCTTTGAGAAATGACAAGACCCGATGTTGTGTGAAGCACTTCGAGTCCGAGGAAGTAGGTAAGCCGACCCATGTCAGTGAGAGAGACCTGTTTGCCAAGTGCAGTAATGATGTTGTTGACAAGCATAGGATTGTTTCCCGTTATGATGATGTCGTCGACATAGACAAGTAGATAAACAATGTTCCCCGAGTTGGTTAGGATGAATAGTGAGGGATCAGTTTTAGAGCCATGAAATCCTAGTTGTTGGAGAATAGTAGAAAGCTTTGTAAACCAAGCCCTCGGTGATTGTTTCAAACCATAAAGAGACTTGTGTAACCTGCAAACGTGGTTTGGTTTGTGGGGATCTTCGAAGCCTGGTGGTTGACGCATGAAGACTGTTTCGTCTAAGTCACCGTGTAAGAAAGCGTTTTGAACATCAAGTTGTTTGAGCAACCATTTGTTTGATACGGCTAGAGAAAGGACCGTGCGAATTGTGGCCGGTTTAATCACTGGGCTGAAAGTCTCATGATAATCGATACCAGACTGTTGAAGAAAACCCTTTGCAACCAGGCGTGCCTTGTGCCTTGTGAGATTGCCATGCTGATCAGTTTTCAACCTGTAAACCCACTTACAATCAATGACATTAGAATTATGGACAGGTGGAACTAAAGACCATGTTCCGTTTTTGCGTAGTGCGTGCAACTCGGCAGCCATGGCTTGACGCCATTCCGGGGATTTGTTGGCAACGGTAAAAGACGTCGGTTCAGAAAGCGTGGGAGTAGTAGTAGCAACATTGGCCGAGGGGTCAAAGATTTGACGGGGTTTTGGATTTTGACGAAGGTGTGGAGGGCGATATCTGGTTGTAAGAGAGGGTTGAGGGGTGACCGGGTCGGTGTTGAAAGATTGGGAAACAGACGGCTGGATATGAGCAGACTCGGATGGATGTGTGTCGGTTGATACCGGTTCATTTTGTACGGGATAGGGAAAGGATGGTTCGGTTGGTGGAGATGGTTCATCAAATAATGTGATGGGTGGATCAGGAAACGATGAGATATAAGTGGATGGTGGGGATGATGATGAGCTAGTAGAAGCAACGTCAAGAGATGGAAAGACGTTTTCATTGAAACGGACATGTCGAGAAATGTATATCCGTTCAGTGTTGGGGTCAAAACATTGGTACCCATGATGGTTTGGGCTATAGCCAAGGAAGATACATGGCAGGGAACGGAAGTCTATTTTGTGGTGATTATAGGGACGTAGATAAGGAAAACATTGGCATCCAAAAGCGCGAAGAAATGAATAATCGGGTGGACGGTGAAAGATTAGTTGAAATGGAGATTTGTTGGATGAGAGACGAGATGGGAGGCGATTTATAAGGTAGACGGCTGTTTGAAAAGCAAAAGACCAAAAAAGTTGAGGTAGTTTAGATTGGGCAAGTAAGGTGAGACCAGTTTCAACAACGTGGCGATGGCGACGCTCAACAATGCCATTTTGTTCACTTGTGTGTGGGCACGAGCGGCGATGTAGGATGCCATGGGATGTGAAGAAGTTGATGAGGTTTCGAAATTCACCACCCCAGTCAGTTTGAACACTTTTGAGTTTGGTGTTAAATTGACGTTCAACAAAGCGAACGAAATTGGTGAAAGTAACAAAGACATCGGATTTTTGTATGAGTGGAAAATACCACATGTAGCGGGTATGATGATCAACACATAATAAAAAATAACGATAACCGTCAAATGACGTAGTGGTGTGCCCCCAAACATCACAATAAACCAAGTCTAATACATTTTTACTACGAAAAGACGAAACAGGCAAGGTAAGTTTTGACATTTTTCCCAATTGACATGAAGAACATAAAGTTGAACAAAGTTTGTCTGAAATAGGTAAAGAAGAAGATTTAACAATATGTTGAAAAACTCGAAAATGAGGATGCCCCAGCCGTTGATGCCAAAGAGCAGATGGAGCACGAAAAGCAGTGAAAGCCACTTTAGAAACTGGTCGGAAAGAAGGTAGACGAATGGTGTAGAGTCCCTGGTCACTGGGGCCCGTGAGGAGGATAGCCCTGGTGTCCTCGTCCTTCACAACAAAGAAGGAAGTGTGAAATTCAAAGAAAACGTTATTGTCCTCACAAATTTTTTGAACTGATAGTAAGTTACGTTGCAAAGTTGGGACATGAAGAATGTGATTAAGTCTTAAGTTTTTGTTAGAGGTTGAAAAGGATTTTGAACCGACATGAATAATTGGAAGGGAGTTACCGTTACCAACACGGAGGGAGTCATTACCATAATAGATGTCTGAGTTATCCATACTAGCCAAGTCAGGAGTGCCATGGGAATTAGCTGCAGTGTCCGGATTCCAAGTGGTGTATGAGTCCGCTTCCGAGTGAGCATAATTCGCCTGAGGATAACCGCGAGAGGGTCCGGTGCGATTCGGACATTGTGATGGAATGTGACCAATACCGCATCTGTTGCAATGACCATAAACAGTGTTTTGAGTGGATGCCCAAGCAAACTGACGAGAGCCTTGATTCATGGAACCCCCACGACCACGACTTCCACGAGAAGGCCCACGATAGTTTCGGCCAAATCCACGAGTCGGTCTAGAAGGAGCGGACCGAGAGACAAAGTTGGCTTGGGGAGCCGGCTGTGGAGGCTGTGGCTGAGATTGGATACCCAGTTGGCTGGCCATAAGTTGAAGATTGGCAATTTGTTGCTGGATGGATGCCAAAGTGGGTGTAGACATAGGCGAAGTAACGGCTGTGGTAACATTAAAGGCTTGTGGGGGAGCCGGTGATGCATTTATAGTTGAGCGAGTTATGTAATCATGATCACCGATAAGGCGATGTAGTTCGTTAAATTTAATCGGTGTTTCACGGTGTAGAACGTTGCTTTTCAAACCATGATATTCCTCTCGTAAACCGGCGATTGTGAGCATTACTAGATCTTTGTCCTTGACAGGTTCACCAATATTTGCAAGGGCGGTGGCATATTCTTGAGCACGACTAAGATAATCAATAGGTTTTTCATCACTTTTCATTGCAATTTTTAGAAGTTGCGTTTTCAAGGTGAACTCATGAGAAGCGGTCGATGGAGCATATGCACGTGCCAAACTCAACCATACATCCCGAGCAGTTTCTCCTTGGATGTGTTGAAACGAGGACTCAGAAACCGTTGAGATGATAATCATGCGAACGTGAGCATCGTTGGCAATCCAGTTTGAATAATTAGGATTTGTGGTTGTTGCATTTGTGGAAGATTGGCTGGTTGTGGTATTCTCGATTGTAATTTTTTCTTCCGGGCAAGGTAAAGTGTTGTCAATGTAACAATATAAGGCATTAGCTTTCAAAAACGGTTCCATCATAGCTTTCCAATGACCATAGTTATTAGGGTTGAGAGTAAACGCAAACTTATGTGAATTATGTGATGTTCGTTCTTGAAGATTGAAAGCAGTAACTGTTGTCATAATGAAATAATAAGCAATTATCAAATATTTGTCGATTTTGTTGATTTTGATTGAAGGTTTAATTGCCGATTTTGTTGTGGGTTTTGATTGCCGATCTCTTGGTGAGGTTAATTGCAGATCGATTTTGTTGGTGATTTTGTTGTAGGTTTTGATTGATTGATTTTGTTGTAGATTTTGATTGCTGATCTTGGTGATTTTGTTGTAGGTTTTGATTGCCGATCTTGGTGAGGTTAATTGCCGATCTTGTTTATAGATGACGACAAGAAAGAAAGTTGTTAGGGTTTACAAGTTGATAGGCTTTGATACCATAACAACTCATAATTCTTATTCATCAAATAAATCAAAGGGTACAAGGGTTTATATAATCTACTACAAGTTACCTAGTCAACAGTCAAAGTCAAGGTCAATAAGTCAAGGTCAATGGTCAATAGTCAAAGTCAAGGTCAATGGTCAATAGTCAAAGTTACCTACTACAAGTTACAATAGTAGTCCTCTAATATTTGATAATTGACATTTGTTTAATATTTGGTGGTTCCTTTTAAGATGTTGTGCAAATTTTATTTGTAAAAGTTGATAAGTGTCTGCGAATTCGGTAGAGTAAAGAAGTAATTAAGTAGGAAGATCGAGTCTTGAAACTTGATATCATGTAGCAATAAAGGTGGTGACTGATGAATGAAGTTGATAAAATATGGCGCAAGTGGTGGTCACTATGGTCGAGGCCATTGTGTTAGTGATAATAACCGGTAGAGATAAGTGTGGGAGTATGGTGAATGAGTAGATTTGAGGAGTCTTAAAGGAGGAGGTGTTGAAAGCATACATCGCTAACATACAAGGGGGATCCTGTCTATAAGTAATATCATTGGCCTTACATAACACAACGCGTTTTGGGCGTATTGGCTGTGGATGAGAGGAGAACTCCACAGTTAAGCGTGCTCGGGCGGCAGCAATGCCAAATGGGTGACCCTTCTGGGAAGTTTGTCCGAGCAACCAGAAACAAAGCCGTGAGCCTGCGGGCAAAGCGGACAATATTGTGTTGTGGTAAGGCGGGGTGTTACAAGTGGTATCAGAGAAGTAGTTTAAGTGAACCAAGGCCTATAGGTGTAGGTATGGACTTAAACTTGTAGTGTTGTTGCGCATTTGAGCTTAGGTGAATCCACCTTATTCTTAAGGAGCTTGCTTTTAGGACGGGTTTGGGTTGAGAGAAAGAGTAGGAATAAGGCTTTTGTGTTGTGTTTATATGCATGTTCATGTAGTATAGCCTTAGTTTCCTTACTTCTCGTTATATCCGTCGTCGCTATATTACGTTACTTAGGAGATATTGAGAATCCTAATGGGATTTTGTGTTAATCACCTTATATTGAATTTGATATGCTTGTTAAGTAAGAATATTTTAATGTCGAGATTTGGTGTTGTTTTATGTAGACGTTAGAGTTATGATAAAGGTTGAAAATTTCGTGATGAGATGTGGGAATGGTTTTAAATGAGTAGATTTGAATACCAAAGGAAGAGGTGTAATCTGTGTACACAAGTGGGTAATGAACACACGCGTGAAAGGATACAATTACAGTTATGGTCCGGAACATAATTGCAAGTGTATCATGATACGAGTGTGTTTGTGGCTATGCTTGTGATGATCGATGTGGGATGCAATTGAGTTGATGAGTTTGCTATGTATTGATATATCCCTTATGAGTGGTGAGTACCCACTTAGTTATAACTTAAGTAATATTGGTGAGTGACGTTGAATTTTATTTGTAGGATATATAGATAGAGAGTATGTAAATGGTGTTTCCCCTTGATGCAAACTTCGAGTCTAGTTTTAAAAATGCTTGGTGTGAACATGTATAATGCAAGACTGGTGATCGGTTGTCGCTAATGAGCAGTGTGTCAACTTCTATTCTTCACTTCAATGGAGGAAATGATAGTTGTGCATGTGGAATGCAAGGGTGAAGATTCACTTATTTTGGACTCGATCACGGGTAATGAAAATAACTTACGGTGACTTACAACGATTCGTGGTGATGTGAGAGTCATTATTGCAGGATGTTTATTGACTTAGTTTTTTCACGAATCGGATTAACTCTAGACAAAGTGGTAGCGTGGTTGTCTTACGTTGATTCGCGAAGGATCTTCTCTATTATTTCGTTGAAGTTAAGAGTCAGTCTTTTCAAGTGCTTAGGTCGTTCTTTTCGGCCAGTGCAAATGTGGAGCTAGTGTGGATTAGATGTCAAAAATGATGTTCTTTTACATAATTCTAAGAAACTATTGCGTATTACCACTTCTGATGGTAGTGTGGTCTCTGTTCATGGTGACAAATAAAATGAAAGTTTGAGGATTATTAAGTTCTTAAGTGTAATCAACAAAAGAGTAATTTATTCTCGCTTGTGTGATACTTATATCCGCAACCAGAAAAAATGTCGAAAAGCGGACAATATTGTGTTGTGGTAAGGCGGGGTGTTACAAGTGGTATCAGAGCAACCCTTGAGATTGTTAGGAGTGTATGGCGCACTTGCATAACTCAACGAGGACGTTGAGTTGTGTTGAGGGGGTGTGAAAGCATACATCGCTGACATACAAGGGGGATCCTGTCTATAAGTAATATCATTGGCCTTACATAACACAACGCGTTTTGGGCGCATTAGCTGTGGATGAGAGGAGAACTCCACAGTTAAGCGTGCTCGGGCGGCAAGCAATGCCAAATGGGTGACCCTTCTGGGAAGTTTGCCCGAGCAACCAGAAACAAAGCCGTGAGCCTGTGGGCAAAGCGGACAATATTGTGTTGTGGTAAGGCGGGGTGTTACATCATTCTAAATTCATCAAATTACTCCATCTCATTTCAGCCCTCCAACCTTTTTTCCAATCTTTTTTAGTGGCAACCATCACTCTCAACATTTTCTTCACATTTTAATAATTTATCCTTAACATTATAAACTTTGCATAATTAACCCTTTTAATTATTTTAAGAACTCAATAAATATATAAAGAAAAACATACATTTATGAAGATGATGAAGATAATGGATCCATATGATGAAAATATGTTATTGTTTGTGTTTGAATTGAGAAATATAGAGTAAAAATGGGGTTTGGTTGTGTTTTTGGTATTGTGAAATCGGTTGTAACACCCTAGACTCAGAATATTACTGAAAAGATATAGCGTATGCATGGAATTATCGTAGAATATGAACTACATGACATAAAAGGGATTCGGTGAATCCAACATCAAACATACAAGGTACAATATACATAAAGAGCATGAAACCATAAAAGGGCGAATGAATCACAGATCCACGAAGTCCAAGCCCTAAGCAACAATCAACCAACACGTCTCGATTCACTTGATTACCTGAAAAATGTACTAAACAAAGTCAACACTAGGTTGGTGAGTTCGTAGTAATGGATCACAAGGAACCATTGTCAACAATCACAATATGTATAAGGAAAAGTAAGTAATGTCTTACAAGTAGCCTTTACAAGGCACACAGTCAACCAAGATAAGTAAACTTACAGTAAACCTCGTCACATAACAACCGATAGTGTATCAACAACAATGAGGGATGCGTGTCACAACCATGCATAAGTGATGTCAATATCAAAGGATATGTGAAACAATAAGGATGCATAAAGTATATGTGCATGAGACATGATCAAGCAATGTATGAGTGTATATCATGTGTGTCTCTCAACAATCATCAAATGCAAGTATGTGTGACTACATACTTGGGGTCTGTGTGCGTCCCGCACAATGCAACGATACTCACATGTCATCCCAATGACCAATGTGGCATCTCAAAATCATCGGTGTATATATGTCTATATACCCGGAGTCATGTACATTTCAACAGCGCACACGTTTCCCATACATCGGGGAGCGAACGTCCTCGCACACGTTTCCCACACAACGGGGTGCGTACGTTCCCGCTCACGTTTCCCATACATCGGGGTGCGTACGTCTCAACAATAACCATATCATTACATGTGCGTGTTTACCTCAATCACAAATCCATCAATCATCAACCATCAAACCAACAAAACTATACGTACATACACTTAGGAGGATTCTACTTTCAACGAGTCCTAGATGCTTATATATAGGGTCACCCGCAGCCTTCCCACTACATCTAAAACCCTTTGAAGGCATAACCGACTTCCATGTATGTACGACTATCCTAAATAATCACAATATCACAATCATATGCGTAAACCATCAAACAATCAATCAAAACCATCCATCCATCAATCAGACAATCAATCAAACCTCCATCAATCAAACAATCAATCAGAAACTGAATACAACATGTTAGGTCCAGATTTACTGGACTCGCTCCAGACTAAACAACTGAGCACACTGAAGATTGGTAGGTCGAAAATCGACCAAGTATAATTTGTTCAGAAATAGTTGAAGTTCTGAGAACAACACTTGTACAAAATTCTGAAGTCATTCAGAATTAGTTCTCAGAAGCTTCACTTCAGTTCAGATCAACGTATCAGAATACCGTTCAGAATGAAGTCAAAGACTGAAGACTGAAGAAAGAGAATCAGCTCAGATGTGGAGCTCAGAAGTTGATTCTACCTGATCGAAGACTGAAGCATCTCAGTGTAAAAGTACTTACACACTTTTACACTGATTACGAGGAAGACTTTTTACTTTACATACCTTTACACAGTTAATAGATTTAACTATTAATAAAAGTACAAGGTAAAAAAGGTTGGGAATAAAGTATGTACTGTCACATCAATTGACTTACATACTTTACCTTAAAATGAAGCATGTAAGGAATTAGGTTTAATTCCTTAAATGCTCCCAACCATATTTGTACGATCTGTCCACATCATGGACTTGGTCTATAAATACAAAGTCTTCTCACAACTTGCAAAAAGCTTGAAACTCTTAGCATTGCAACTTGTGAGATATACTCTAAGTAAACTTACGAGTATTTCCAAGTTAATTAGATCACTTGTATTTCAAGGTTGTTTAGATATTACACTTGGGTGTTTATCTTTGTTCCGCAACAATCCTTGTATTTGTTTATACATCAATAAATCAAATACATTAGAAAACAACGTGTCTCAATGCTACATACTTGATTATACTTATATATATCTTTATATAGTTTCTGCCATTTAGTTCTTGCATTTTACTTTAAGTCATTTGTTTCTTGTTATCCATATCTGGATCGTAAACTGAACTTGTCCATCAAGATCAGTTGTACTTGCCAGTCGGGGTTAATTAACCATCTATATTTGGGACTCACAATTGGTATCAGAGCAGCAAGGTTGAATTATTTCAATTCATTAACCTTTGATCTGCATTGATGGCTGACTATCAAGAACGACCTGACCCTAATGCTACTACTCCACCTACCCCACCCTCTATCATCAATAACAATATACCATCACATAATGTACATGTACACTTTCCGAATAATCCTGTTCCCAAATTTGATGGGAACAGTGAAAACTTTCAAACATGGAAAGCATGCATGCTAAAGTATATTGCTGGTGTTGAAAGACATTTGCTCGATATCTTAAAAGAAGGACCCTTTGTCCCCATGAATGCTTCTACTGTTGTCAGAAATACCGATGGGACTCCTAAGCAGTCACCTAAGGAGAAGGATCATTGGTCTGAGGAAGATCATAGACTTGTAGACCTTGACACCAAGTTACAAAATATGATTTTATATGCAGTTCCTGAAACCCTAATGCCCACTCTTG
This sequence comes from Erigeron breviscapus, assembly GCA_034093135.1. Classification (NCBI taxonomy): domain Eukaryota; kingdom Viridiplantae; phylum Streptophyta; class Magnoliopsida; order Asterales; family Asteraceae; genus Erigeron; species Erigeron breviscapus. The sequence continues at coordinate 113,673,528 of CM067172.1, forward strand.
TTTTACTTGAAAATTCCAAATTAATGTGGGAGGAACTAATGACACAGTTTGAAGGCACAAATGAGACAATTGTCACAAGAAAAGTTGCTTTAAACAAAAGATATGAATCTTTCTTTGCTGTCCCTGGGGAAACTTTAACTCAAACTTACATCAGATTTACAAATCTGGTAAATCAACTGAAAGCCCTGGGTGTAACCAAAGATAAAGAAATTTGTTGGAAAAATTTTGTGACATTTTACCTTCCAAATGGGAAAATTTGATCTTGGTTTTAAGACAAGGAAAAACCTTACACAGTCACACTCTTGCTTCCCTTATATGGAGCCTTCAGATACACTGAAGAGAACAAAGCTGAGAGAGCTGTAGCTGAGCAAGATGCCAAAAATCATGCTTCTACCAGTTCAGTCATGGTTCAGTACTCTGAGCCACATGGGACTGCTCTACTATCTTCTGAGAGTGATCTTCAATGAAGAAGATGGTTTCTGAAATGTTAAAAACTGGTGTCTCTGGTAATGTTACTCATGATTGTAATGCGGATGACAATGATGATCTGGTTGCCATGCTGGCTA
>CM067172.1:113675093-113716099 GCA_034093135.1 Erigeron breviscapus
TCACTAGCCTTACATTCAAGTCTTTGGAGCCTCTTGCTCACCAGAAACATGTTCATCAGTCTGAACATGTTCAACTTCCTCTACAACCTGCTCAACAACCTCTTGTACGTTCTCTTGTTCAAAAATTGGTGACCCATCCAGATTCATAACATCACCAGGATGTCTTTCAGGATTCACCTGAAGTCCAGCTCTCATCAAACGCCTATTAGTTCTAGGTCGTCTGGAAGGTTCAACAACTTCTTGACCTTGACCTTCTGGAGCAACTTGTCTAATGGGCTGTACAGCCTCTATGATCTGTACATCCTGATCACCAGATGGTCCTTCAACAGCTTGACCTCTATCTGGAGCCATTTCAGCTTCTTCCCTTTGAAAGGAAAGCATGGACTGAGGAATATCTACCTTGTCCAGTGGAGATCTGAGGTTGACCAGATCCCTCATATACTCACTCACAGAAAAGTGAGTAGTATCAAAATCATACTGGTCTCCAAGAGCATTTTTAAACATTAGAGAAAGGAAACGAATATAAGGAACAAACGGTTTTCTTCCTTTTACTCTAAGGCGCTCAACCAGGTCATCAAAAAGAATTTGAGCAAAGTCCACTCTCTGCCCAAACCATAAGCAGTAGGCAATCTGGAGATGGGTTTGATTTATCTGGTCTAACCCTCCATAACTGCCTCCCAGACATTCAACAATGTGGGTGAAAAAGTATCTTCATGATTCTGACAGCTTGCTCATGTAAATAGTTCCTTTCCTGGATAGCTGGCCATGCTCATCCATGATATCTGTGTGCCCCATCAGTCTGCACACTTCCCTTGTATTAATACCAGAGGGAAGTTCGATTGGCAACTCATTCTGGTCAAAATAGTTTAACTGTAGAACAGACCTGAGAAGACTAGTAGTGAAACCAAGGGATCTGGTACCTCCCTTGAGAGTATAATTGATAAATGAAGTTTCATCATCAAATTTTGTAGTGTACCAGAATTCACAAAGGTAATCGTGGTACATCCTTCCTGGATTTAGTGTCAACGCACCATATAATGGGCAAGAGAGAAAAAAATGTGTTTAATCTCCCAATAACAGATTGAGAATCATGAACACTGGAAAGAGAAAGTCTGGCCATCCAGTTGTTCATGTTCATTCTTATGGCATTTGCTCAAGAGTGATATGAGGTGCCCTGTCAACATTTTCAGAAGGATTATATTCAGTGGCAAGCAGATTTTTAGGCGATTTTGACTGTCTAGGTGCCATTTTATACAGAATAAATGAAGATGAAATTGAATATATATAGGTTATGATGAAGAATTGATGAAGGAATTGAATGGAAATGGAGTAAATAAGAGAGATGATGATTGGAAAATGAATGAAGAAGTAAATGAAGGAAATTTGAAAGATTTGGGAGTAAATATGTTCGAAGTAAATGCAATTGAAATTGAAAGTGGGTATATATAGGAGAGAGAATGTGGAACTCAAACGGTTTATTTGAAATTATCAAATATAATTTTGATCGAGGTTCTGAGATCCGCATTAAATTACATCACATCACACATAAATGTGTGATGGTTTACCGCCCACAAACATTAACAATTGCTCTTTTTGACTTCCCAAGGTAAAAATACCATCATTACGTTGAAAAATTTACATGCCACGTAGGATTAAAATATCTCCAAAAAGATTTGCTTACGTGGCACGCACGATGACCAAGTATTTAGAAAATATTATGACATATTTCAGTGCATCTGGAGGTTGACTGACACTCCAGTATCACTGGTGGATTAGTCCAGTGAACATGTACTGATGGTACACTGGAGAGACACTCCAGTAAAGTACCAGTGAAAACCATTTTGAAAGACTGGTAACCTCAAACGTGCACGTCAACTAATACAGACAAATGAGAGGGACACATTTACAAGGAGACATTAGTCACCTCAAACACGCACTTCAACCTGTCCAGTTACCAGTGAGAGGGACACATTTACAAAGCACCAGTAATATTTTCTGAAGAGTTTGTCCAGTGAGAAAATAAATTAATAAATTCCCCCTGAACTTAAAACATTTTTAAGAACAAAAATATTTTCAAGTCTTTCCCTGGAATGTTGTTCCAGAAATCTAATAATGCAAAGATAGTACACAAAGGCGTTCAATATCTGAGCAGTCACCAGATTTAAGGGTTTAACATTCCCAACTCACCAACAAGATATTCAAAAGTTTTGACATCCAGAGGTTTGGTAAAAATGTCAGCGAGTTGTTTGTCAGTGGGAGTAAAATGGAGTTCAATGTTGTTTTTCATAATATGATCACGAATGAAGTGATACCTGAGATCAATGTGCTTCGTTCTGGAGTGCATGACTGGATTGTTCGAGATAGCAATGGCACTGGTATTATCACAAAAGATTGGGGTCTTTGAATATTTAAAACCATAATCAAGCAACTGGTTCTTCATCCAGAGTAATTGAGCACAACAACTGGTTGCAGACATGTATTCAGCTTCAGCAGTGGACAATGAAACTGAAGTTTGCTTCTTACTGGTCCAGCTGACCAGTTTGCCACCAAGGAAATGACATCCCCCAGTAGTGGATTTCCTGTCTATCTTACAACCTGCATGATCTGAATCTGAATAACCCATTAGATCCATGCCTGGGCCTTTGGGATACCAAAGACCCAAACTGGGAACACCCTTGAGGTACTTCAGTATGCGCTTTACAGCAAGCATATGAGATTCCTTTGGATTAGACTGATATCTGGCACATAAACATGTTGAAAACATAATATCTGGTCTACTGGCAGTTAAATACATCAGTGAACCAACCATGCATCTATAGACAGTGGTGTTCACTGGTTTGCCATCTGGATCGAGTCCAGTGTCAGTGGTGCAGAAATTGGAGTTGGTTTAGATGGTGAAGAGTTCAGATCATATTTCTTTAAAAGATCTCTAACATATTTTTCCTGATTAATAAAAAATCATCTTTGTTTTGTTTAATCTGAAGTCCAAGAAAATATGTTAATTCACCCATCAAACTCATCTCATATTCAGTTGACATTATTTTTGAAAATTTCTTGCACATGTTTTCATCAGTAGACACAAAAATAATATCATCAACATAAATTTGTACCATTAACAGATTACCTTTTTCATGAAGAATAAATAAGGTATTGTCAATTGCACCTCGTTTGAAACAATTTTTCAACAAATGTTTAGTCAGAGTGTCATACCAGGCACGTGGGGCTTGTCTGAGGCCATACAGCGCTTTGTCCAGACGATATACCCAATGTGGATGCTTTTCATCAACGAAACCTGGTGGTTGTCTGACATAAACTTCTTCTTCAAGCTTTCCATTCAAGAAAGCACTCTTTACATCCATCTGTAGACCTTGAACTGATGATAAGCAGCGAATGCTAAGAATATTCTGATCGCTTCAAGTCTACCCACTGGAGCAAATGATTCATCAAAGTCGACATCTGACTGGCAGTAGCCTTGTGCTACCAGTCTGGCCTTGTTTCTGATTACGTGGCCATCTTCATCTACTTTGTTCCTGAAGACCCATCTTGTTCCAATTGTTTCTTTCTTTCCAACTGGGAAAGGAACCAGATACCAGACCTTGTCCCTTTCAAACTGGTGAAGCTCTTCTTGCATAGCAGTCACCCAGCTTGGATCTTCCATAGCCTCGTCAATCTTCTTTGGTTCCATCAAAGATAGAAAACTAACGTATAAGCATTGATTACTGTAGGCTCTTCTGGTCTGAACTCCTCTACTGGAGTCACCTATGATCTGATCAATAGGATGAGCTTTTGTCCATCTGGAGTACTGACCAGGATTGTTACTGACAACTATATCAGTGCAAGAATTCAGTTGAGTCTCCTCTGGAGTTGCTTCTGGAGGAGGATCTTGCAGACTACTTCAGTATCTTCATCTGAGTCATTTAAATCACGATTTGCATCATGAAATTCTTCATTTGAAGGCATTTCTTGAAGTACTGGTTCAGTTTGGAATTCTTCATAAGAAGACATTTCTGTATATTCTCAACTGACACTGATACTGGGGGAGTAGTACGAACATCTGATCCAATATTAATTTCAGAGGGTAGTTTGAAAATAATAGAAGGATAGAATGGATACTACTGGAGAGTTTCTTTCTGAACAGGTTCCAGATCAGTGTAACATCCCAAAACTTAAACGTATATGTTGACTAACGTCGTTAGATCAAATTCTAAGTCCGTGATATGTTTACGTGGAAATACGTGTTTATATGTTTATGTGCCCTATGTGTAAGATTTAATTATCTTTAATGAGTGACAATAAAGTAGACTTAATGATGTGTAAAAGGCCTATGTAGTGTGCGAAAGTGCTTCCATGTGTTATGTACATCCCCATTAGGTGTTTAAAGGTGTAATAAAGCTAATATGAAGTCCAGGGACTAAATTTGGCAAATGTGAAAGTTGAAAAACGGGATTAGGTTAAGATTAACCTAATCTGGGATCATTTGGCAGCAATTAACATAATTAATAACATATACACAGCCTCTTCAATTCCTTAACCAATTTCTAAAGCAATTATTCAAGGTTTTTGTAATTGGATTGGATCGGTCATTGTATTATCAGGTAACTAATGATTCATCGATGTATTTACAGATTAAAGGTCCTAAATTGAGGTTTCAAATCTGATTTTAAAAGGGTTTTTGGTTAATTAAGGTTTATATTATGTTTAAGCCAATTAATGTTCAAAAACGATGTCAAACGAGTTTGTAATCGATCATTACGATCAAAATATGTTTAACAATGTCAAAAACGTGTTTTGGAAGAAGCTATAGTCGATCGATTTCTGGAAAAATGAAGAACATGGTCGTTTTTTGAATTCTGGACGAATTTAAGTTTAAATTCGTTTTCTGGGTTTAAATTCGTTACTGATGCTAAATTCGTTTTCTGGACGAAGTTAAGCTTAAGTTCGTTTGAGTCATCTTCGTAAAGCCTAAATTCGTTTCTGAAATCTAACTTCGTTTGACAAAACGAAGATCATCTTCGTTTGAAGATAAAAAAAAACGAAGATTAAGTTCGTGTTAAGCTAAATTCGTTCGATTCAAAACTAAGTTCGTTTTCAAGTCCTTTTAAGGTCCCAAATGACTTATAATTCATATGTTAATGTACGATAGGTGTGACGGTGGTTAATGATATGTTTATGATATGATATGATGAACGGTGGTTAATGATATGTTTACGATATGATATGATGAACGGTGGTTAATGATATGTTTACGATATGATATGATGAACGGTGGTTAATGATATGTTTACGATATGATATGATGAACGGTGGTTAATGATATGTTTACGATATGATATGATGAACGGTGGTTAATGATATGTTTACGATATGATATGATGAACGGTGGTTAATGATATGTTTACGATATGATATGATGAACGGTGGTTAATGATATGTTTACGATATGATATGATGAACGGTGGTTAATGATATGTTTACGATATGATATGATGAACGGTGGTTAATGATATGTTTACGATATGATATGATGAACGGTGGTTAATGATATGTTTACGATATGATATGATGAACGGTGGTTAATGATATGTTTACGATATGATATGATGAACGGTGGTTAATGATATGTTTACGATATGATATGATGAACGGTGGTTAATGATATGTTTACGATATGATATGATGAACGGTGGTTAATGATATGTTTACGATATGATATGATGAACGGTGGTTAATGATATGTTTACGATATGATATGATGAACGGTGGTTAATGATATGTTTACGATATGATATGATGAACGGTGGTTAATGATATGTTTACGATATGATATGATGAACGGTGGTTAATGATATGTTTACGATATGATATGATGAACGGTGGTTAATGATATGTTTACGATATGATATGATGAACGGTGGTTAATGATATGTTTACGATATGATATGATGAACGGTGGTTAATGATATGTTTACGATATGATATGATGAACGGTGGTTAATGATATGTTTACGATATGATATGATGAACGGTGGTTAATGATATGTTTACGATATGATATGATGAACGGTGGTTAATGATATGTTTACGATATGATATGATGAACGGTGGTTAATGATATGTTTACGATATGATATGATGAACGGTGGTTAATGATATGTTTACGATATGATATGTATATGATATGATGAACGGTGGTTAATGATATGTTTACGATATGATATGATATGATGAACGGTGGTTAATGATATGTTTACGATATGATATGATGAACGGTGGTTAATGATATGTTGTAATGTTGTTATGTGCATGTATATGTGGCTTGTTCATCTAGAACACTAGACCTTTTTAGGTTGCCATGACACGTGCACGTTTTAAGGGCCCTAACGTGAAAAGATGATAGTATGGATTAGTTTTAGGTTAAAGGTGGAAATCTAAACTAAATACGATAAATGCTCGAGCTAATTAGATGTTAAGTGTTATGCATAACCTGTGCCTTACGGTGGTAATAGGTACATCGTGCCTTACGGTGGTAATAGGTACGTATAGATGGTGCCTGACGGTGGTAATAGGTACATCGTGCCTTACGGTGGTAATAGGTACGTATAGATGGTGCCTGACGGTGGTAATAGGTACATCGTGCCTTACGGTGGTAATAGGTACATCGTGCCTTACGGTGGTAATAGGTACATCGTGCCTTACGGTGGTAATAGGTACATCGTGCCTTACGGTGGTAATAGGTACATCGTGCCTTACGGTGGTAATAGGTACATCGTGCCTTACGGTGGTAATAGGTACATCGTGCCTTACGGTGGTAATAGGTACGTATAGATGGTGCCTGACGGTGGTAATAGGTACATCGTGCCTTACGGTGGTAATAGGTACATCGTGCCTTACGGTGGTAATAGGTACGTATAGATGGTGCCTGACGGTGGTAATAGGTACATCGTGCCTTACGGTGGTATGAATGCCTAATTAAAATGACGTAATGCTTTAAAGTGACGATTTAAATGGATGAAATGTTTGCTTAAACCTGGTGTTATCTTACTTAGCTTTATAGCTAACACTTGTTTCTTTTAATGTGTTGACACCCCTCAGGTTAGGCAGTAAGATGACGTGTGAAGCTTTGGCGAGAGATGGGTAGATGATCAAGCTGGCTTAGTTTACCCAATAGCTTCGCATGAACCTTATGTTATTGATTTCCTTTATGGAACTTATGTAATGACTATGTTATGATTGCTTTATGTTGGGCAATCTTATGGATTTCTTTTATTACTGATTTGATGCTATTAGTAACACCACTTATGTTTTCTCAACTGTTTTCCTTAGTTGAGTATTTTCCTAAATCGTTTCCGCATGATTTAACGCCGTTAGGCAAAATTTTTGGAAATCCATATTTTTACGAATCGGGTGTTACAAGTTGGTATCAGAGAAGTAGTTTAAGTGAACCAAGGCCTATTGACCATAGGATTTGGACTTAAACTTAAGATGCGCATGCTAGGTATTCGTAGGATGCCTTAGCTAGTGATGACATGTGATGTAGGATGGGTTGGGATGAGTGCGAGTATGATAAGGCTTATGAGATGTTTATGTTACGATGATATGATTTAGCCTTATCCCAACGAACTTTTGTTTTATTTCGCGCTTATCGACTCCACCATTTTATTGAAGGAAAATGGTTAACACTCGCAACCGCAACATCCAACGTGACGGAGCAACTGACAACGTTACTCCACCTGTCCATCCAGGTGCAGTTGCTACTAATGCTGCTGCTACTGCTGCTGCAGCTAACGTGAATAGAAATCAAGTGAATCCTCAGCACATTGAGCCACCAGTGGATAATGTTGTCGTTCCCCTGTTAATGTTGATGTGGCTCCTCCTAATGTAGTTCAAGCTCCTCGATTTAAGTTCGAAAGTTTCCAGAAGTGTGGAGCTCAGAAATTCAATGGAACACTTAACGCAGTAGGCTGTATGGAATGGCTTGATGATACTGAGATGGTCTTTGAAGCTTGTGACTGTCCAGAGGATAAAAGGTGTTGTGTGCGAGTAGAATGTTGAAAGAAGGTGCTCGAGATTGGTGGAAGAGCATTACTATTTCAATGACTCCGGCTATGGTAACTGCTATTACGTGGGCTGACTTTAAGCAGAAATTCATTGAGGAGTATATCGGGACTCATGAACAGCGCAAAATGGAAAAAGAGTTTCGTGCTTTGACAGCTGAAGTTGGCAAAATTAATGATTATGCTCGTTCCTTTATGGAAAAGATGAAATTTGTGGGTCATCTATTCAGAACTGATGCAGATCAAGTCGCCTGCTATGTCGATGGTTTACCTCCAAGTTATCGAGGTATTTGTAGGCAGCATAAGACCCTAACGGAAGCAATCAAAGAATCCAAAAAGCTTGATGATGATTTTGCTGCGGATAAGAAAGTTGAAAAGAAAGAAGATGAGAAGAAGTCTGGCAATAAACGGAGGTTTGGTGGGTCAAATCGTTTTGGTAAGAAATTTAAGGGATCTTCATCGTCCTCTGACAAGGGAAGGGCAGACAAGGAAGGGAAATGGTGCCCTGGCTGCAAATCTATCCATTCTGGTCAGTGTTCTACAAAGACCCGCAGGTGCAATAGGTGTGGAACTCAGGGTCATACCATTGATCAATGCACTGACAAGGCAAGATGTTATAAATGTGGAGACACCAAGCACCGTATCGCAGACTGCCCGCAGATGAAGAAAGATGAGGGAAAGAAGGCAGAAGCTTCCAAAGCCAAAGCCGTGCTTTTCAGATGACGGCTGAGGAGGCAAAAGACGATGATCAGGTAGTTACTGCTACCCTTATTGTTAACTCCAACCTGCTAATGTGTTATTTGATTCTGGTGCGAACAAATCTTTGTGTCTACTCTGTTTGCTCCTAAGTTAGACATGACTACTAGTTCTTTACGGTGCCCTATAGAAGTAAAGGTGGCTAATGGTGCGACGTCTATTATTCGGGAAGGTTATTCTGATTGTCCGATAGAAATAGAGGGTCGTTCATTTACTGCTAACCTGTTACCCGCTACCATTCCTAGTTTCGATGTTGTTCTCGGTATGGATTGGATGTCTAAGAATGATGCTGTCGTATTATGTGCAAAGAAAATAGTTCGTATCGCTACCCCTGACGGAAAAGGTGTTTGTGTCTATGGTGACAAGAAGCCGGGAAATGTTAAGGTGATCTCGATGATGAAAGCGCTTCGTTGTATACGGCAAACTAAGTCACATTTTCTAGCTTATGTAATTGATTCTCGTATCGCGAAGCCTACAGTATCTGATGTTGAAGTTGTTTCCGAGTTTCCAGACGTTTTCCCTGAAGATCTTCCAGGTCTTCCCCCTGATCGTGAGGTTGAATTTTCTATTGATCTCATTCCTGGTGCTACTCCTGTAGCCAAAGCTCCGTATCGATTAGCTCCGACAGAGATGAAGGAGCTGATGACGCAAATTCAGGAACTTTTAGATAAAGGTTTCATTCGTCCGAGTTCCTCTCCTTGGGGTGCTCCTATCCTTTTCGTAAAGAAGAAAGACGGATCCATGCGCATGTGTATCGATTATCGCGAGCTGAATAAAAGAACGGTGAAGAATAAATATCCACTCCCTCGTATTGATGATTTATTCGATCAACTTCAAGGTGCTTCTTATTTTTCAAAGATTGATTTACGGTCTGGCTATCATCAATTGAAGGTTGAAGAAGAAAGTGTAGCCAAAACAGCGTTCCGAACTCGTTATGGTCATTATGAGTTCCTTGTCATGCCATTCGGTTTGACAAATGCTCCAGCGAAGTTTATGGATTTGATGAACCGTGTTTGTCGACCATTTTTGGATCATTTCGTTATTGTTTTTATCGACGACATTCTTGTGTATTCAAAGTCGGAAGAGGAACATAGAGAGCATTTGAGAGCTGTCCTTCAGGTCCTCAGAGAGAAAAAGCTATATGCTAAATTCTCCAAGTGCGAGTTCTGGCTAAAGGAAGTTCATTTCCTCGGCCATGTCGTCTCCTCTGATGGTATAAAAGTAGATCCTTCGAAGATAGAAGCAGTGTCGAAGTGGGAGCAGCCTAAGTCTCCTACTGAAATTAAGAGTTTTCTCGGTTTGGCTGGCTATTATCGACGTTTCATTCAGGATTTCTCGCGCATTGCCAAGCCAATGACTGAATTAACGAAGAAAGGTGTGAAGTTTGTGTGGACCGATGCTCAAGAGAAAGCCTTCACAACGTTGAAAAAGAAGTTGTGTGAAGCTCCAGTCTTAGCTTTACCAGAAGGAACAGATGATCTAGTGGTTTATAGTGACGCATCCATCACGGGGTTAGGGTGTGTACTAATGCAACGAGACAAAGTTATCGCTTACGCCTCTCGACAGCTGAAGCCTCATGAGCGGAACTATCCTACTCATGACCTTGAGCTGGCTGCGGTTGTTTTTTGCTCTGAAGTTGTGGCGACATTATCTGTATGGTACAAAGTGTACCCTATATACGGATCATAAGAGCTTACAGTACGTGTTTACTCAGAAGGACATGAATGTTAGACAACGGCGGTGGATGGAGTTATTAAAGGATTACGATTGTGAAATTAAATATCACCCAGGCAAAGCTAATGTGGTTGCTGATGCCTTAAGCCGCAAAGGATATGCGAAGAGTAGATTATGTGCGATGATTACAAAGATTGAGTCGAATTTACTGGAACCTATTCGATTAGCTCAAATCGAAGCGTTAAAGGATGATAATGTGAAAGCGGAGTCTATTGGGAAAAAGAAGAAGAACAGACTCCAAATGGAAGAAAATAGTCGTGGCCTGCGAACCTACAAAGGTAGAATATGGGTTCCTCTCTATGGAGGCAATCGTGAGTTAGTAATGGATGAAGCTCACAAAACTAAGTATTCTGTACACCCTGGTGCCACAAAGATGCATGCAGATTTGAAGCCTATTTATTGGTGGCCCAGTATTAAGAACGATGTGATGATGTATGTGCAGAAATGTTTGACGTGTGCGAAGGTGAAAGCTGAACATCAAAAGCCTTACGGGAAGTTTCAGCAACTTGAGATCCCTGAGTGGAAATGGGATCACATTACGATGGATTTTGTGACCAAACTTCCGAGGACGCCTCGTGGTCACGATATGATATGGGTTATTGTCGATCGATTAACGAAGAGTGCTCACTTTCTCCCAGTTCGTGAGACTGCTCCTATGGAGAACTTCGCTACGTTGTATATTGATGAAGTGGTTTCTAAACATGGTGTTCCGATATCGATTGTGTCAGATCGTGATGCTCGATTCGTTTCCAACTTTTGGAAGAGTTTTCAACGGGAAGTTGGTACGCAAGTTCGTCTGAGCACAGCCTACCATCCGCAAACCGATGGGCAAAGTGAAAGGACTATTCAAACGCTCGAAGATATGCTCAGAGCTTGTGTAATGGATTATGGTGGTTCGTGGGATAAACACCTACCTCTTATTGAGTTTGCGTATAACAATAGTTATCATGCGAGCATTGGAATGCCACCTTATGAGATGTTATATGGTAGAAGGTGTCGGACTCCTAGTTGTTGGTTGGAGCCCGGGGAAAAGCAATTTGCTGGACCCGAAGTAGTACAAATTACGGCCGATAAAGTTAATGTTGCAAAGGAAGCCTTGCGCGTTGCTCGCGAAAGGCAAAAGTCATATGCTGATAAGAAAAGGAGGTCGTTCGATTTTAAAGAAGGCGAAATGGTTTTACTCAAAGTGTCGCCTTGGAAAGGTGTATTACGGTTTGGAAAACGTGGAAAGTTAAGCCCCAGATTCATTGGACCTTTTAAGATCATTAAGAAGGTTAATGAACAGGCATTTAAGCTGGACTTACCTCCAGAGCTTAATGGAATTCACAACACATTTCATGTGTGTTACCTACGTAAGTGCTATGCGAATGAAACGGATGTCATTCCACTCGAGGACGTAAGTATTAATCCCAACAAGCAGATTGTCGATGAACCTGTTGCTATATTGGGAAGGAAGCAAAAGAAGCTACGACGAAAGACTATCGATCTAGTTCTCATAAAGTGGAAACACAATCACGGCGAAAGTATGACTTGGGAGACCGAGTCCGTAATGCGGGAGACCTATCCCCACCTTTTTGATGTTGAAGTGATTCCGGGGACGGAATCCTCTTAAGGGGGAGGTAATTGTAACATCCCAAAACTTAAACGTATATGTTGACTAACGTCGTTAGGTCAAATTATAAGTCCGTGATATGTTTACGTGGAAATACGTGTTTATATGTTTATGTGCCCTATACGTGAGATTTAATTATCTTTAATGAGTGACAATAAAGTAGACTTAATGATGTGTAAAAGGCCTATGTAGTGTGCGAAAGTGCTTTAGTGTGTTATATGTTTATGTGCCCTATATGTGAGATTTAATTATCTTTAATGAGTGACAATAAAGTAGACTTAATGATGTGTAAAAGGCCTATGTAGTGTGCGAAAGTGCTTTGGTGTGTTATATGTTTATGTGCCCTATATGTGAGATTTAATTATCTTTAATGAGTGACAATAAAGTAGACTTAATGATGTGTAAAAGGCCTATGTAGTGTGCGAAAGTGCTTTAGTGTGTTATATGTTTATGTGCCCTATATGGGAGATTTAATTATCTTTAATGAGTGACAATAAAGTAGACTTAATGATGTGTAAAAGGCCTATGTAGTGTGCGAAAGTGCTTTAGTGTGTTATATGTTTATGTGCCCTATATGTGAGATTTAATTATCTTTAATGAGTGACAATAAAGTAGACTTAATGATGTGTAAAAGGCCTATGTAGTGTGCGAAAGTGCTTTAGTGTGTTATATGTTTATGTGCCCTATATGTGAGATTTAATTATCTTTAATGAGTGACAATAAAGTAGACTTAATGATGTGTAAAAGGCCTATGTAGTGTGCGAAAGTGCTTTAGTGTGTTATATGTTTATGTGCCCTATACGTGAGATTTAATTATCTTTAATGAGTGACAATAAAGTAGACTTAATGATGTGTAAAAGGCCTATGTAGTGTGCGAAAGTGCTTTAGTGTGTTGTATGCATCCCCAATAGGTGTTTTTAAATAAAGTTTATGAAGTTTTTTTTTTTTTTTTTTTTTTTTTTTTTTTTTTTTTTTTTTTTTTTTTTTTTTTTTTTTTTTTTTTTTTTTTTTTTTTTTTTTTTTTTTTTTTTTTTTTTTTTTTTTTTTTTTTTTTTTTTTTTTTTTTTTTTTTTTTTTTTTTTTTTTTTTTTTTTTTTTTTTTTTTTTTTTTTTTTTTTTTTTTTTTTTTTTTTTTTTTTTTTTTTTTTTTTTTTTTTTTTTTTTTTTTTTTTTTTTTTTTTTTTTTTTTTTTTTTTTTTTTTTTTTTTTTTTTTTTTTTTTTTTTTTTTTTTTTTTTTTTTTTTTTTTTTTTTTTTTTTTTTTTTTTTTTTTTTTTTTTTTTTTTTTTTTTTTTTTTTTTTTTTTTTTTTTTTTTTTTTTTTTTTTTTTTTTTTTTTTTTTTTTTTTTTTTTTTTTTTTTTTTTTTTTTTTTTTTTTTTTTTTTTTTTTTTTTTTTTTTTTTTTTTTTTTTTTTTTTTTTTTTTTTTTTTTTTTTTTTTTTTTTTTTTTTTTTTTTTTTTTTTTTTTTTTTTTCTCACAACTTTCATCCTTTTTACTAGATCTAATCTTGTTTTTGTTTATATTCAAAGGTTTTTGTAACATCCCAAAACTTAAACGTATATGTTGACTAACGTCGTTAGGTCAAATTATAAGTCCGTGATACGTTTGTGTGGAAATATGTGTTTATATGTTTATGTGCCCTATACGTGAGATTTAATTATCTTTAATGAGTGACAATAAAGTAGACTTAATGATGTGTAAAAGGCCTATGTAGTGTGCGAAAGTGCTTTAGTGTGTTGTATGCATCCCCAATAGGTGTTTTTAAGCGAAATAAAGTCGATATGAAGTCCAGGGACCAAATTTGCCAATGTTGAAAAGTTAAAAACGGGATTATGACTAGGGTTGGCCTAATCCCTGATCATTTGCAGCCAAATTACTTTCATTAATCACACACACAAACCTTTCAATCCTCCTTTGATTTCTTAAGCAATTTGCAAGGTTTTTGGGTCAATCGATCGTGTGTTTTTGGCTTTGATTGGGATCGGTCATTGTGTTATCAGGTAATCATTGATTATTCACTAATATTTTCAGATTCAAAGGTTGCTTTATGATAATCAAATTTGATTTTAATAAGGGGTTTTGATTAAGTTAGGGTTTATAATATGATTAAGCAAATTAACGATCAAAACGACATCAAACGAGTTTGTAATCGATCATTATGATCAAAATATGTTTTACAATGTCAAAATCATGTTTTGGGTGAAGCCCAAGTCGTTTGTTTCTGGAAAAATCGAAGAATGAAGTCGTTTTATAAATTCTGGACGAAATTAGGGTTTTCTGATGCTAAGTTCGTTTTCTGTTGTTCCAAACGAAGTATAACTTCGTTTTAAGTGTTCTAACTTCGTTTGGGGATCTCTAAATTCGTTTGAAGAAGAAGCTAAGTTCGTTTGAACTCAATTTAAATCCGTTTGGAAGCTTTCTAAATCGTTTGAACCCTAAGATGTGTAAATTCGTTTAAAGTGATTGTCTAAATAGTTTTGAGACTTAAATTCGTTTGAAATGAGCCTAACTTCGTTCACCAAACGAAGTTAAACTTCGTTGGGCATGTCCTAACTTCGTTTGGGCATTGCTAAGTTCGTTCAGTATGGTCTAAATTCGTTTTCTGGAAGCTAAGTTCGTTTTCTGGAAGCTAAATTCGTTTGATTTTTCAAATGGCCATATCTTTTGAACCGTAACTCCGTTTTTGACAAATAAGCTATCCCTAGAATCGTGAGAGAGTCTATTTCTAATGGTAATGATTTTAAAGGATGATTTTGAAGTCAAGTTTCCTGAAAGATTGAATTAGTGAATGAAGGTCGAGTTTCGACGGATTCTATGAGTCCTAAAGTCGTACGAAAGTCCATTTAATGTCCCTAATGACTTATGTTTCATATGTTAATGTACGATAGGTGTCGGGGATTACTATTAAGCACTATTAGCTCTCTGTTTGCTCGCGTACACTACTACGAGGTAAGATACACTACTTTTGTCACGCTGAGGGTGCAACGAAAATGGTTTCATAAACTATAACCTCCATAACGGTAATGTATAACCCATAATGTGGTTGGGTTGATATGGGAGGTAATCGGGGAATAATGATGACGGTGGTTAATGTTATGTTTATGATATGATATGTTATGATGACGGTGGTTAATGTTATGTTTATGATATGATATGTTATGATGACGGTGGTTAATGATATGATGTAATGTTGATATGTGCATGTATATGTGGCTTGTTCATCTAGAACACTAGACCTTTTTAGGTTGCCATGACACGTGCACGTTTTAAGGGCCCTAACGTGAAAAGATGATAGTATGGATTAGTTTAGGTTAAAGGTGGAAATCTAAACTAATATGATAAATACTCGAGCTAATTAGATGTTAAGTGTTATGCATAACCTGTGCCTTACGGTGGTAATAGGTACATCGTGCCTTACGGTGGTAATAGGTACATCGTGCCTTACGGTGGTAATGGGTACGTATAAATCGTGCCTAACGGTGGTAATAGGTACGTCATGCCTGACGGTGGTTATAGGTATGTTAAAATGGTTGCTCAGGTGGTTCCTTGCAACAAGTCATATGTGGCGAGTAGTTTCGGGTGGCCTGATGACCCACCTAATGTCATGAGCATAACGTGCTACTCATGGATCGACATTGTCTTTCCTTAACGGTAACTTCGGTTACAACTTAACGGTGACCTAGTCACAACCTAATGAGATGAAATGGTGAAATTGATTAGGCACACTTAGGGTCATGGACTCTATGCTTATATGTGATGTGGATATGTTTATACGGTGGTATGAATGCCTAATTAAAATGATGTAATGCTTTAAAATGACGATTTAAATGGATGAGATGTTTGCTTAAACCTGGTGTTATCTTACTTAGCTTTATAGCTAACACTTGTTTCTTTTAATGTGTTGACACCCCTCGGGTTAGGCAGTAAGATGACGTGTGAAGCTGTGGCGAGAGATGGGTAGATGATCAAGCTGGCTTTAGTTTACCCAATAGCTTCGCATAGACCTTATGTTGTGATTTCCTTTATGGAACTTATGTAAAGACTATGTTATGATTGCTTTATGTTGGGCAATCTTATGGATTTCTTTTATTACTGATTTGATGCTATTAGTAACACCACTTATGTTTTCTCAACTGTTTTCTTTAGTTGAGTATTTTCCTAAATCGTTTCCGCATGATTTAACGCCGTTAGGCAAAATTTTTGGAAATCCATATTTTTACGAAACGGGTGTTACAAGTTGTATCAGAGAAGTAGTTTAAGTGAACCAAGACCTATTGACCATAGGATTTGGACTTAAACTTAAGATGCGCATGCTAGGTACTTGTAGGATGCCTTAGCTAGTGATGACATGTGATGTAGGATGGGTTGGGATGAGTGCGAGTATGATAAGGCTTACGAGATGTTTATGTTACGGTGATATGATTTAGCCTTATCCCAGCGAACTTTTGTTTTATTTCGCGCTTATCGACTTCACCATTTTATTGAAGGAAAATGGTTAACACTCGCAACCGCAACATCCAACGTGACGGAGCAACTGACAGCGTTACTCCACCTGTCCATCCAGGTGCAGTTGCTACTAATGCTGCTGCTACTACTGCTGCTGCAGCTAACGTGAATAGAAATCAAGTGAATCCTCAGCAGGTCAATCGACAAGGCTCGTTAGGCCCTATGCCTCCACCTCCTGGTAATCAACCCATAGTTAACGAAGCAGTGGTGGAGCAAATCCCTAATGCAGCTGAACTGTACAACCTTGTGCTGACTCTTCAAGCCCAGTTAGCACAGACTCAAGAGCAACTGAACAACGCTCTTGCTGAGAATGCTGAAGGAACTGATGGCAACTACTCAGTGCCATCTCACCACATTGAGCCACCAGTGGATAATGTTGTCGTTCCCCCTGTTAATGTTGAAGTGGCTCCTCCTAATGTAGTTCAAGCTCCTCGATTTAAGTTCGAAAGTTTCCAGAAGTGTGGAGCTCAGAAATTCAATGGAACACTTAACGCAGTAGGCTGTATGGAATGGCTTGATGATACTGAGATGGTCTTTGAAGCTTGTGACTGTCCAGAGGATAAAAAGGTGTTGTGTGCGAGTAGAATGTTGAAAGAAGGTGCTCGAGATTGGTGGAAGAGCATTACTATTTCAATGACTCCGGCTATGGTAACTGCTATTACGTGGGCTGACTTTAAGCAGAAGTTCATTGAGGAGTATATCGGGACTCATGAACAGCGCAAAATGGAAAAAGAGTTCCGTGCTTTAACAGCTGAAGTTGGCAAAATTAATGATTATGCTCGTTCCTTTATGGAAAAGATGAAATTTGTGGGTCATCTATTCAGAACTGATGCAGATCAAGTCGCCTGCTATGTCGATGGTTTACCTCCAAGTTATCGAGGTATTTGTAGGCAGCATAAGACCCTAACGGAAGCAATCAAGGAATCCAAAAAGCTTGATGATGATTTTGCTGCGGATAAGAAAGTTGAAAAGAAAGAAGATGAGAAGAAGTCTGGCAATAAGCGGAGGTTTGGTGGATCAAATCGTTTTGGAAAGAAATTTAAGGGATCTTCATCGTCCTCTGACAAGGGAAGGGCAGACAAGGAAGGAAAATGGTGCCCTGGCTGCAAATCTATCCATTCTGGTCAGTGTTCTACAAGGACCCGCAGGTGCAATAAGTGTGGAACTCAGGGTCATACCATTGATCAATGCACTGACAAGGCAAGATGCTATAAATGTGGAGACACCAAGCACCGTATTGCAGACTGCCCGCAGATGAAGAAAGATGAGGGAAAGAAGGCAGAAGCTTCCAAAGCCAAAGCCCGTGCTTTTCAGATGACGGCTGAGGAGGCAAAAGACGACGATCAGGTAGTTACTGCTACCCTTATTGTTAACTCCAAACCTGCTAATGTGTTATTTGATTCTGGTGCGAACAAATCTTTTGTGTCTACTCTGTTTGCTCCTAAGTTAAACATGACTACTAGTTCTTTACGGTGCCCTATAGAAGTAGAAGTGGCTAATGGTGCAACGTCTATTATTCGGGAAGGTTACTCTGATTGTCCTTTAGAAATAGAGGGTCGTTCATTTACTGCTAACCTGTTACCCGCTACCATTCCTAGTTTTGATGTTGTTCTCGGTATGGACTGGATGTCGAAAAATGATGCTGTCGTATTATGTGCAAAGAAAATAGTTCGTATCGCTACCCCTGACGGAAAAGGTGTTTGTGTCTATGGTGACAAGAAGCCGGGAAATGTTAAGGTGATCTCGATGATGAAAGCGCTTCGTTATATACGGCAAACTAAGTCACATTTTCTAGCTTATGTCATCGATTCTCGTATCGCGAAGCCTACAGTTTCTGATGTCGAAGTTGTTTCCGAGTTTCCTGATGTTTTCCCTGAAGATCTTCCAGGTCTTCCTCCTGATCGTGAGGTTGAATTTTCTATTGATCTCATTCCTGGTGCTACTCCTGTAGCCAAAGCTCCCTACCGATTAGCTCCGACGGAGATGAAGGAGTTAATGACGCAAATTCAGGAACTTTTAGATAAGGGTTTCATTCGTCCGAGTTCCTCTCCATGGGGTGCTCCTATCCTTTTCGTAAAGAAGAAAGACGGATCCATGCGCATGTGTATCGATTATCGCGAGCTGAATAAAAGAACGGTGAAGAATAAATATCCACTCCCTCGTATTGATGATTTATTCGATCAACTTCAAGGTGCTTCTTATTTTTCAAAGATTGACTTACGGTCTGGCTATCATCAATTAAAGGTTGAAGAAGAAAGTGTAGCCAAAACAGCGTTCCGAACTCGTTATGGTCACTATGAGTTCCTTGTCATGCATTCGGTTTGACAAATGCTCCAGCGAAGTTTATGGATTTGATGAACCGTGTCTGTCGACCATTTTTGGATCATTTCGTTATCGTTTTTATCGACGACATTCTTGTGTATTCAAAGTCGGAAGAGGAACATAGAGAGCATTTGAGAGCTGTCCTTCAGTCCTCAGAGAGAAAAAGCTATATGCTAAATTCTCCAAGTGCGAGTTCTGGCTAAAGGAAGTTCATTTCCTCGGCCATGTCGTCTCCTCTGATGGTATAAAAGTAGATCCTTCGAAGATAGAAGCAGTGTCGAAGTGGGAGCAGCCTAAGTCTCCTACAGAAATTAAGAGTTTTCTCGGTTTGGCTGGTTATTATCGACGTTTCATTCAGGATTTCTCGCGCATTGCCAAGCCAATGACTGAACTAACGAAGAAAGGTGTGAAGTTTGTGTGGACCGATGCTCAAGAGAAAGCCTTCACAACGTTGAAAAAGAAGTTGTGTGAAGCTCCAGTCTTAGCCTTACCCGAAGGAACAGATGATTTAGTGGTTTATAGTGACGCATCCATCACGGGGTTAGGGTGTGTACTAATGCAACGAGACAAAGTTATCGCTTACGCCTCTCGACAGCTGAAGCCTCATGAGCGGAACTATCCTACTCATGACCTTGAGCTGGCTGCTGTTGTTTTTGCTCTGAAGTTGTGGCGACATTATCTGTATGGTACAAAGTGTACCCTTTATACGGATCATAAGAGCTTACAGTACGTGTTTACTCAGAAGGACATGAATGTTAGACAACGACGGTGGATGGAGTTATTAAAGGATTATGATTGTGAGATTAAATATCACCCAGGCAAAGCTAATGTGGTTGCTGATGCCTTAAGCCGCAAAGGATATGCGAAGAGTAGATTATGTGCGATGATTACAAGATTGAGTCGAATTTACTGGAACCTATTCGATTAGCTCAAATCGAAGCGTTAAAGGATGTTAATGTGAAAGCGGAGTCTATTGGGAAAAAGAAGAAGAACAGACTCCAAATGGAAGAAAATAGTCGTGGCCTGCGAACCTACAAAGGTAGAATATGGGTTCCTCTCTATGGAGGCAATCGTGAGTTAGTAATGGATGAAGCTCACAAAACTAAGTATTCTGTACACCCTGGTGCCACAAAGATGCATGCGGATTTAAAGCCGATTTATTGGTGGCCCAGTATTAAGAACGATGTGATGATGTATGTGCAGAAATGTTTGACGTGTGCTGAAGTGAAAGCTGAACATCAAAAGCCTTACGGGAAGTTTCAGCAACTTGAGATCCCTGAGTGGAAATGGGATCACATTACGATGGATTTTGTGACCAAACTTCCGAGGACGCCTCGTGGTCACGATATGATATGGGTTATTGTCGATCGATTAACGAAGAGTGCTCACTTTCTCCCAGTTCGTGAGACTGCTCCTATGGAGAACTTCGCTACGTTGTATATTGATGAAGTGGTTTCTAAACATGGTGTTCCGATATCGATTGTGTCCGATCGTGATGCTCGATTCGTTTCCAACTTTTGGAAGAGTTTTCAACGGGAAGTTGGTACTCAAGTTCGTCTGAGCACAGCCTATCACCCGCAGACCGATGGGCAAAGTGAAAGGACTATTCAAACGCTCGAAGATATGCTCAGAGCTTGTGTGATGGATTATGGGGGTTCGTGGGATAAACACCTACCTCTTATTGAGTTTGCGTATAACAATAGTTATCATGCGAGCATTGGAATGCCACCTTATGAGATGTTATATGGTAGAAAGTGTCGGACTCCTAGTTGTTGGTTGGAGCCCGGGGAAAGCAATTTGCTGGACCCGAATTAGTACAACTTACGGCCGATAAAGTTAACGTAGCAAAGAAAGCCTTACGTGTTGCTCGTGAAAGGCAAAAGTCATATGCTGATAAGAAAAGGAGGCCGTTCGATTTTAAAGAAGGCGAAATGGTTTTACTCAAAGTGTCGCCTTGGAAAGGTGTATTACGGTTTGGAAAACGTGGAAAGTTAAGCCCCAGATTCATTGGACCTTTTAAGATCATTAAGAAGGTTAATGAACAGGCATTTAAGCTGGACTTACCTCCAGAACTTAATGGAATTCACAACACATTTCATGTGTGTTACCTACGTAAGTGCTATGCGAATGAAACGGATGTCATTCCACTCGAGGACGTAAGTATTAATCCCAACAAGCAGATTGTCGATGAACCTGTTGCTATACTGGGAAGGAAACAAAAGAAGTTACGACGAAAGACTATCGATCTAGTTCTCATAAGTGGAAACACAATCACGGCGAAAGTATGACTTGGGAGACCGAGTCCGTAATGCGGGAGACCTATCCCCACCTTTTTGATGCTGAAGTGATTCCGGGGACGGAATCCTCTTAAGGGGGGGTAATTGTAACATCCCAAAACTTAAACGTATATGTTGACTAACGTCGTTAGGTCAAATTATAAGTCCGTGATACGTTTGTGTGGAAATATGTGTTTATATGTTTATGTGCCCTATACGTGAGATTTAATTATCTTTAATGAGTGACAATAAAGTAGACTTAATGATGTGTAAAAGGCCTATGTAGTGTGCGAAAGTGCTTTAGTGTGTTGTATGCATCCCCAATAGGTGTTTTTAAGCGAAATAAAGTCGATATGAAGTCCAGGGACCAAATTTGCCAATGTTGAAAAGTTAAAAACGGGATTATGACTAGGGTTGGCCTAATCCCTGATCATTTGCAGCCAAATTACTTTCATTAATCACACACACAAACCTTTCAATCCTCCTTTGATTTCTTAAGCAATTTGCAAGGTTTTTGGGTCAATCGATCGTGTGTTTTTGGCTTTGATTGGGATCGGTCATTGTGTTATCAGGTAATCATTGATTATTCACTAATATTTTCAGATTCAAAGGTTGCTTTATGATAATCAAATTTGATTTTAATAAGGGGTTTTGATTAAGTTAGGGTTTATAATATGATTAAGCAAATTAACGATCAAAACGACATCAAACGAGTTTGTAATCGATCATTATGATCAAAATATGTTTTACAATGTCAAAATCATGTTTTGGGTGAAGCCCAAGTCGTTTGTTTCTGGAAAAATCGAAGAATGAAGTCGTTTTATAAATTCTGGACGAAATTAGGGTTTTCTGATGCTAAGTTCGTTTTCTGTTGTTCCAAACGAAGTATAACTTCGTTTTAAGTGTTCTAACTTCGTTTGGGGATCTCTAAATTCGTTTGAAGAAGAAGCTAAGTTCGTTTGAACTCAATTTAAATCCGTTTGGAAGCTTTCTAAATCGTTTGAACCCTAAGATGTGTAAATTCGTTTAAAGTGATTGTCTAAATAGTTTTGAGACTTAAATTCGTTTGAAATGAGCTAATTCGTTTTCTGTTGTTCCAAACGAAGTATAACTTCGTTTTAAGTGTTCTAACTTCGTTTGGGGATTGCTAAGTTCGTTCAGTATGGTCTAAATTCGTTTTCTGGAAGCTAAGTTCGTTTTCTGGAAGCTAAGTTCGTTTTCTGGAAGCTAAATTCGTTTGATTTTTCAAATGGCCATATCTTTTGAACCGTAACTCCGTTTTTGACAAATAAGCTATCCCTAGAATCGTGAGAGAGTCTATTTCTAATGGTAATAATTTTAAAGGATGATTTTGAAGTCAAGTTTCCTGAAAGATTGAATTAGTGAATGAAGGTCGAGTTTCGACGGATTCTATGAGTCCTAAAGTCGTACGAAAGTCCATTTAATGTCCCTAATGACTTATGTTTCATATGTTAATGTACGATAGGTGTCGGGGATTACTATTAAGCACTATTAGCTCTCTGTTTGCTCGCGTACACTACTACGAGGTAAGATACACTACTTTTGTCACGCTGAGGGTGCAACGAAAATGGTTTCATAAACTATAACCTCCATAACGGTAATGTATAACCTATAATGTGGTTGGGTTGATATGGGAGGTAATCGGGGAATAATGATGACGGTGGTTAATGATATGTTTATGATATGATATGTTATGATGACGGTGGTTAATGATATGTTTACGATATGATATGTTATGATGAACGGTGGTTAATGATATGTTAACGATATATATGCTATGATGAACGGTGGTTAATGATATGATGTGATGTTGATTTGTGCATGTATATGTGGCTTGTTCATCTAGAACACTAGACCTTTTTAGGTTGCCATGACACGTGCACGTTTTAAGGGCCCTAACGTGAAAAGATGATTGTATGGATTAGTTTAGGTTAAAGGTGGAAATCTAAACTAAATATGATAAATGCTCGAGCTAATTAGATGTTAAGTGTTATGCATAACCTGTGCCTTACGGTGGTAATGGGTACACTGTGCCTTACGGTGGTAATGGGTACATCGTGCCTTACGGTGGTAATGGGTACGTATAAATCGTGCCTAACGGTGGTAATAGGTACGTCATGCCTGACGGTGGTTATAGGTATGTTAAAATGGTTGCTCAGGTGGTTCCTTGCAACAAGTCATATGTGGCGAGTAGTTTCGGGTGGCCTGATGACCCACCTAATGTCATGAGCATAACGTGCTACTCATGGATCGACATTGTCTTTCCTTAACGGTAACTTCGGTTACAACTTAACGGTGACCTAGTCACAACCTAATGAGATGAAATGGTGAAATTGATTAGGCACACTTAGGGTCATGGACTCTATGCTTATATGTGATGTGGATATGTTTATACGGTGGTATGAATGCCTAATTAAAATGATGTAATGCTTTAAAGTGACGATTTAAATGGATGAGATGTTTTGCTTAAACCTGGTGTTATCTTACTTAGCTTTATAGCTAACACTTGTTTCTTTTAATGTGTTGACACCCCTCAGGTTAGGCAGTAAGATGACGTGTGAAGCTGTGGCGAGAGATGGGTAGATGATCAAGCTGGCTTTAGCTTACCCAATAGCTTCGCATAGACCTTATGTTGTTGATTTCCTTTATGGAACTTATGTAAAGACTATGTTATGATTGCTTTATGTTGGGCAATCTTATGGATTTCTTTTATTACTGACTTGATGCTATTAGTAACACCACTTATGTTTTCTCAACTGTTTTCTTTAGTTGAGTATTTTTCCTAAATCGTTTCCGCATGATTTAACGCCGTTAGGCAAAATTTTTGGAAATCCATATTTTTACGAAACGGGTGTTACATTAATGATGTGTAAAAGGCCTATGTAGTGTGCGAAAGTGCTTCCATGTGTTATGTATATCCCCATTAGGTGTTTAAAGGTGTAATAAAGCTAATATGAAGTCCAGGGACTAAATTTGGCAAATGTGAAAGTTGAAAAACGGGATTAGGTTAAGATTAACCTAATCTGGGATCATTTGGCAGCAATTAACATAATTAATAACATATACACAGCCTCTTCAATTCCTTAACCAATTTCTAAAGCAATTATTCAAGGTTTTTGTAATTGGATTGGATCGGTCATTGTATTATCAGGTAACTTATGATTCATCGATGTATTTACAGATTTAAAGGTCCTAATTGATGTTCCAAATCTGATTTTAAAAAGGGTTTTGGTTAATTAAGGTTTATATTATGTTTAAGCCAATTAATGTTCAAAAACGATGTCAAACGAGTTTGTAATCGATCATTACGATCAAAATATGTTTAACAATGTCAAAAACGTGTTTTGGAAGAAGCTATAGTCGATCGATTTCTGGAAAAATGAAGAACATGGTCGTTTTTTGAATTCTGGACGAATTTAAGTTTAAATTCGTTTTCTGGGTTTAAATTCGTTACTGATGCTAAATTCGTTTTCTGGACGAAGTTAAGCTTAAGTTCGTTTGAGTCATCTTCGTAAAGCCTAAATTCGTTTCTGAAATCTAACTTCGTTTGACAAAACGAAGATCATCTTCGTTTGAAGATAAAAAACGAAGATTAAGTTCGTGTTAAGCTAAATTCGTTCGATTCAAAACTAAGTTCGTTTTCAAGTCCTTTTAAGGTCCCAAATGACTTATAATTCATATGTTAATGTACGATAGGTGTCGGGGATTACTATTAAGCACTGTTAGCTTTTGATTGCGCGCACATACTACTACGAGGTAAGATACACTACTTTTGTCACGCTGAGGGTGCAACGAAAATGGTTTCATAACTATAACCTCCATAACGGTAATGTATAACCTATAATGTGGTTGGGTTGATATGGGAGGTACTCGGGGAATAATGATGACGATGCCTATGATGCTTCCCCGTAGTTATGTTTATGATATGATATGTTTATGATATGATATGATGAACGGTGGTTTATGATATGATATGTTTATGATATGATATGATGAACGGTGGTTTATGATATGATATGTTTATGATATGATATGTTTACGATATGATATGTTATGATATGTTTATGATATGTATGATGAACGGTGGTTAATGATATGTTGTAATGTTGTTATGTGCATGTATATGTGGCTTGTTCATCTATAACACTAGACCTTTTTAGGTTGCCATGACACGTGCACGTTTTAAGGGCCCTAACGTGAAAAGATGATAGTATGGATTAGTTTAGGTTAAAGGTGGAAATCTAAACTAAATACGATAAATGCTCGAGCTAATTAGATGTTAAGTGTTATGCATAACCTGTGCCTTACGGTGGTAATAGGTACATCGTGCCTTACGGTGGTAATAGGTACGTATAGATGGTGCCTGACGGTGGTAATAGGTACATCGTGCCTTACGGTGGTAATAGGTACGTATAGATGGTGCCTGACGGTGGTAATAGGTACGTCATGCCTGACGGTGGTTATAGGTATGTTAAAATGGTTGCTCGGGTGGTTCCTTGCAACAAGTCATATGTGGCGAGTAGTTTCGGGTGGCCTGATGACCCACCTAATGTCATGAACATAACGTGCTACTCATGGATCGACATTGTCTTTCCTTAATGGTACTTCGGTTACAACTTAACGGTGACCTAGTCACAACTTAATGAGATGAGATGAGATGACGAAATTGATTAGGCACGCTTAGGGTCATGAACTCATGCTTATATGTGATGTGGATATGTGATGTGGATATGTTTATACGGTGGTATGAATGCCTAATTAAAATGACGTAATGCTTTAAAGTGACGATTTAAATGGATGAATTTTTGCTTAAACCTGGTGTTATCTTACTTAGCTTTATAGCTAACACTTGTTTCTTTTAATGTGTTGACACCCCTCAGGTTAGGCAGTAAGATGACGTGTGAAGCTGTGGCGAGAGATGGGTAGATGATCAAGTTGGCTTTAGTTTACCCAATAGCTTCGCATAGACCTTATGTTATTGATTTCCTTTATGGAACTTATGTAATGACTATGTTATGATTGCTTTATGTTGGGCAATCTTATGGATTTCTTTTATTACTGATTTGATGCTATTAGTAACACCACTTATGTTTTCTCGACTGTTTTCCTTAGTTGAGTATTTTCCTAAATCGTTTCCGCATGATTTAACGCCGTTAGGCAAAATTTTTGGAAATCCATATTTTTACGAAACGGGTGTTACATCAGGATGACTGGAAACTGTGTCTTCTGAATCTTCTTTATTGTCGTTTATAGGATCGGATTCACAAAAGACAATTGGAGTTACTGGGGGAGTGTCAAGGGCTGGCTTCTTGTTGATTGCAGCATTTGATTCATCAAATGTGACATGAATTGACTCATGGACCTTCTCCAGTCTCTTGTTGTAGACTCTGAAGGCCTTGCGAATGGCTGAATAGCCTAAGAAATACCCTTCATCAGCTTTGGCATCAAATTTGCCTAATGACTGGAGTCGTTCAGGATGTAAACTGGACATCCAAAAACGTGAAAATAACCAATATTTGGTTTTCTATTTCTTAAGACTTCATAGGCTATCTTTTTGTGCGCTTCACATACACTGACCGGTTCT
Source organism: Erigeron breviscapus (assembly GCA_034093135.1). Taxonomy (NCBI): domain Eukaryota; kingdom Viridiplantae; phylum Streptophyta; class Magnoliopsida; order Asterales; family Asteraceae; genus Erigeron; species Erigeron breviscapus. The sequence continues at coordinate 113,701,959 of CM067172.1, forward strand.
GGGTGTGGCAAGCAGTAGCAATTGCTTCAGCCCAGAAACTGGTAGGACAGACCAGATTCAGCAAGCATACTCCTGGCAGCTTCTATCAGCGTTCGATTCTTCCTTTCCACCACTCCATTCTGTTCTGGAGAGCGGGCTGATGAGAATTCTGGGAGATGCCAGTGTCAGTACAGAATGACTCCAGAGTTGCATTCTGGAATTCTGTTCCATTGTCGCTTCTTAACTGACACACCTTTCGACTGTACTTGAGCTCAATTTGCTTGATAAGACTGATGGTTTCAGCATCAGCTTCACCTTTAGACCTAAGAAAGATCACCCAACAATATCTGGAGAATTCATCAACGATCACCAAGGTGTATTTTTTACCAGCACGAGTCTGAACATTCACTGGACCAAAGAGGTCCATATGAAGCATATGAAGAGGTTCAGATATGCTGAAATTCTGTCTGGTCTTGAAACTGGTACGTTTTTGCTTACGCATCTCACATCCTGGACATGGCCTTTCCTTTTTGAAGGAAACTGAAGGTATCCCATCTGCAAGTTGTTTTCTGGACAACTTATTAATATTCTTGAAATTTAAATGGGATAACCTTTTGTGCGATAACCAGTTTGTGTCTTCATCAGCTTAAGTATAGAAACACTGCTCTGAAGGAGAGCTTTCCATATCCATTACGTACACATTCCCTTTTCTGGGAGCAATCAACACTACCTTCCAGTCCTTGTTGAATACGATACCCTGAGCATATTGAATAGAACTTGATAGCCATCATCACACAGTTGGCTTACACTGATCAGGTTATATTTCAAACCATTCACAAATGCAACACGTCTGAACTTGACTTGTCCATTGTTCAGAATACCGTATCCCTCAGTCTTTCCACAACCATCATTTCCAAAAGTAATGGAGGGTCCATCAGAAATGGTGAACTCCTCCAGCAGGGTCTTACATCCGGTCATCGTCCTGTCAGCAGCACTGTCAAGATACCAGATATATTTCTTTCGATCGCCCTGCACATACACCAGATTTTATCAGTTAGATTTGGGAACCCATTGACTGATGGGTTCACTGGACCCTCCCTTATAGGTCCCTGGGGCAATCTGGTTTAGTTTACTTTCTTCAACAGTGGTCTTAGTTGAAAAGACCACTGGGTTGATAGTTTTGAAACCTTTTTCTTTTTCTTAACTGGAGAAATAGATTTAACTTTCTTTGCAAAAGGTTTTGTATTTTGTCTAGGGCCAGATGAAGTACCCTCAATAAAGTTTAATCTTGCATTAAAACTTTAAGATTGACGAGTCAGTGTTTGAATCTGGCTCTCTAACCTGGACAAAATATTTTCTTCAGATGACACCTTAGCCTTTCCAGTCCTAGGCTTAGGTAGGGGATTGGTCTGAGGCAAAGGTTTATTCCGATAAACCTCTTTAACTGGAGCAGTCATCTGGAATGCTCCAGTCTTGACCTCTGGGATTGAACTGGGTAAATATTGGTCTTGGGAGTTACAGGCTCATCATAAACAGTGGTGGGCCTGAACTCCTCTGGTAATCGATCGATTACTGGTATTAATGATGCTACATGAGTATTTCCATCTAAGTATGCACGTTTTTGAGCAGGAAATTGATTTACTCCAGCATCATATGGCTTTTTGGTTTCTAGCCATGATTTAATTACCAGTTTTTCTTTCTCTAAAATGACTTCAAGATCTTGTTTTTCTTGAATCAATTGTTCAGTTACCAGAACCTGGGCTTGAAATACCAGTTCAATGTCTTGAAGTTCTTTTAATTTTGATTTTAAGACGGTTATTTCAGAAAAATCTGTTTCTAGACCATTTACACAATCAGATCTAACAGTTTCTACAAATATCAAATCAGAATTAAGAACTTCAGCTATGTCCAGTTTTAATTCTTGGTCAGTTGCACAATCATAATCACTAACCTTCTTAATAACAATGTCCACCCATCGTCCAGATGTGACATCTTCCTTCACCAGGTGCTCATCGTCTGCCAGAGCCATGTAACAGCAATCTCTTTCTTCTTCTTCATCAGCAGATGATTCATCAGAAGGAACCCACTTCTCTTCAGATGTTACGATCATGCACTTATTATTGTTTTCAATTTGTTGTGCCATGAGAGCAATCTGGGCCTTAAGCTTTTTATATTTCAGTTTATAGCTATCATCAGGCTTATTATTTGAAGAGAATGGACCAGGCTTGGATACAAACTGGCTGGACCTGCAATCTTTCATGAAATGACCCTTTTTGCCACACTTAAAGCATGTCAAATTGGTCTTATCAGTTGAAGAACTGGATGCAAATTGTCCAGATGGCCTATTTGCTCTTGCTTTGAAATGGTTAAACGTTTTAGCAATCATTGCAATGAGGTCATCATCATCAGTTTCATCACAACAGTCTGGAGAGATTTGACTGGACTCTCCAGAATCCATGAGTTCAGACACCATCTTCTTCATAGAAAATACATTCTCAGAAGATATCAGTGTTGTACTTTGTGGTTCAGTATGACTAACCACATTAGGACTACTGGAGGCATGGTTAAAAGCATCTTGTTCTGCCACCACTCTCTGGGCTTGATTTTCTTCAGTGTACCTGAAAGCTCCATATAAAGTTAAGAGAGTGTGTGTGTGCAGAGTTTTACCTTGTCGTAAGACCAGGATCATGTGAGACCATTTGGTGGGTAGAATATCACAAAATTTCTCCAGAAGTATATCCTTGTCCTTCTCAACCCCAAGACCTCTCAACTGGTTTATGATACTCATAAATCTGGTGTAAGTACCAGTGAGAGACTCATTAGGCTGAGCAAAAAATGACTCATACCTCTTGTTTAAGGAGACCTTTCTGGTGATAATGGGTGAATAAATACATCCACATGGAAACTGGGAGATCAAATGCACAACACCATAATACAGAAGAAGAATAAATCGTCGGGGGGTACCGCGAACAGGGGCGAGTGGTGGTGGTGTTATAGAAAAAGTTCATCCCACATGGTTTTAGCACTAGGAAAAAGAACTAGTGTGGGAATTAGGGTTTCAAGAACGGCCCCGAGGATCATGTTTTTGAGAAGGGTGTCTAGATTCACCAATTTCCTCTCCTCTTCAGACCAATGTTCCTCCCTCTTTTCCCTTCCTCTTCTAGATCCAGAAGGATCAAGAAGGGGATTGAGAGGTGATGTAGGGACATAAGGACCTTCAATTAAAATTTTCATCATGTTCCTCTCAATACCAGTGATATGCAAAACCATCCTAGCCTTCCACGTACCAAATTCATCACTGTTCCCACTGAATTTAGGAACAGGATTATTTGAATTGTGCACATGCACGTGTGGAGAAGCAGGAGTAGGAGGAGGAGGTGGATTAGTGTTATTAACAATAGGTGGTTCATTTTGATCATTAATATTAGCATTAGGATCGGGACCAAGATTAAAACTTCCTTGTGTATTTTCTTGGTTAGCCATCAAAGAAACAGATCTAGGCAATGTTTAGCCTTCTGCTCTGATACCAAATGTGAGTCCCTGAAATACGATGGTTAACCTAGAAAGTGTAAAATACAACAAGTCTAATAATCACTAGAATGGACTAGTATTACTTGTAAATAAATGCAAGAATATATAAACAAGTAATACAAGACTTAAAGCAATAAACAAGTAAAGTGGAACATTATGTATTTTTCAATGGTGTATTTTATTTATGATGTTAAATAAAATTCACCAGTGAATTTTGTGCCGTACAAATATGGTTGCATGTATTTAATGATCCGACAAGAACATTAAATGCATTGGATAAGGAATAAGGATAAAGTCACATCAAATGACTTTGTATCCTTTTATCCAACCACCTTTACACGCATAACTTTGGTAAAGAACAAGTGGATTGTTCTTTGGAAAGTGTGTAAAGGCAAAAGTCAATCCTCGATATCAGTGTTCAGACTTGTAAGGTCTAGAACACTGACAATCCTCCAGTGTACAGATCTGGTAAGACTTCCAGTGGACTCCGCCATTTGTCAGTCTTCTTTATTCTGACTTCAGTCTTTGACTTCAGTGAGAATGTCTTCAGTAGAGTATATCTGGACTGGGGTGAAGTCCAGTGAGCTAATCTGGAGAATACTCCAGATTTCCTATACAAGTATTTGCTCACTGGTCTTCCATTATTTCTAGACAAATCTTCAGAGGGACTCCAGATTCCAAGTCTGGAGTAGGTCCAGTAGAACACGTTTCTGGACAGATCTTCAGTAAGGCTCCAGTAGTCGAGTCTGGAGCGAGTCCAGTAAATCTGGACTAAATCTGGACCTAACAGTAAGAGTATCATACCAGGCTCTAGGTGCTTGTCTCAGACCATATAATGCTTTGTTTAGTCTGTACACCCAATGAGGTCTTTCTTCATTTATGAACCCTGGTGGCTGATACACATACACAACTTCTTCCAATTCACCATTCAAAAATGCACTTTTAACATCCATCTGATAGACTTTGAACTCATGATGAGCTGCAAAAGCTAAGAAAATTCTTATAGCTTCTAGTCTAGCAACTGGTGCAAAAGTTTCATCAAAGTCTACTCCTTCTTCTTGTGAGTAACCCTTTGCAACAAGTCTTGCCTTGTTTCGAATCACATGACCATCTTCATCCATCTTGTTTTTGAAGACCCATCTTGTCCCAATTGGTTCTTTCTTTAGATCACTGGGACAAGGAACAAGTTCCCAAACATCGTTCCTCTTAAACTGATTAAGCTCATCTTGCATGGCTTCAATCCAGCTAGGGTCTTTCATAGTTTCGTCAATCTTCTTCGGTTCTGTCAGAGATAAGAAGCTGACATTTAAGTATTGATCGCTTGTCGCTCTTCTGGTTTGAACCCCACTAGTGGAATCTCCAATGATTTGATCGATTGGATGTGCTCGTGTCCACTTAGTGTAATGACCAGGATGAACAATGATATCAGTGCAAGAGCTCCTCTGATTTACTTCAGGAGGTGCTTCAGAAAAGACTACTTTAGTCTCATCATCTTCCTCCTGCAGATAATGATTTGCATCATGAGACTGTTCAGATTGGGGTAATTCAGTGGAACCTAATATCTAAGGTGAAGCAGCATGTACATCTGATCCAATAGTCAGTTTAGAATGGAATGTTGCTTGACTTGTTTATTATTGGTTCTGAACTGAGATGTTCAGAAGCAGGTTCAGGTGACTGATCAGATTGGACAATAGGATCAGAATCACCAAAACTTATTGGACTTTCTGAGGGTGGTACAAGAGTTGAATTCTTAAAGATTGCAGAATTAGATTCATCAAAGGTAACATGAATTGACTCATCAACCTTTCAAGTCTCTTGTTATAGACTCTAAAGGCTTTGCGAATTGTTGAATATCCTAGGAAGTAACCTTCATCAGCCTTTTGCATCGAATTTTCCAAGCTGACTGGAGTCATTCAGAATATATACTGGACATCCAAATACATGGAAGTATCCAATATTAGGCTTTCTATTTCTGAGTACTTCATAGGCTGTCTTTTTGTGTCTTTTGACATAGACAGATCTGTTCTGAGTGTAGCAAGCAGTTGCAACAGCTTCAGCCCAGAAATTCTTGGGAAGACCAGATTCATTTAGCATACTTCTAGCAGCTTCAATCAGCGTACGATTCTTTCTTTCTACTACACCATTCTGCTCTGGTGTGTGGGCTAAGGAGAAGTTCTGAGATATGCCAGTTTCAGTGCAGAAGGACTCCAGAGTGGCATTTCTGAATTCAGTGCCACTGTCACTTCTGAGCTGACAAACTTTTCGCTTATGCTTGACTTCAATTTGTTTGATGAGAGCAATGATTTCAGCAGCAGCTTCACTCTTGGATCTGAGGAAAATTACCCAGCAATATCTTGAATATTCATCAACAATAACAAGGGATATACTTCTTTCCTGCTCTTGTCTGAACATTCACTGGTCCAAAGAGGTCCATATGAAGCATGTGAAGAGGTTCAGTTATACTAAAACTTTGCTTTGTCTTGAATGAAGCTCTTTTCTGCTTACCCATTTCACAACCTGGACATGGCTTGTCTTTATTGAAAGACATTGAGGGTATCCCATCAACAAGTTGTTTTCTTGACAACTTATTAATATTCTTGAAGTTCATATGGGATAATCTCTTGTACCACAACCAGTTTGTGTCTTCATCTGCCTTTGTGTAGAAACATTGTTTAGTGGGTGAACTATTCATATCAATGATATAAATGTTTCCTTTTCTTGGTGCAATCAATACTACCTTTCCATCTCTGTTGAATATGGTGCCTTGTGAAATATCTGTAACATCCCAAACTTTTATTTAACGTTTGACTAGAGTAGTTAGGTCAACGTAAGGTGTCTGTTAAATCTATGTTAGATTTAATGCTTATATGTAGTTAATGTAGAATGCGTGTGAGACTTAAATGTCTTATTGATTGACGTAGTAATGTGGTTATGAAGTATGTGAGTCCCAAATATATAGATGAATAACAAACCCGACTGGCAAGTACAACTGATCTTGATGGACAAGTTCAGTTTACGATCCAGATATGGATAACAAGAAACAATTGACTAGATATAAAATGCAAGAACAATGGCAGAAACTATATAAGGATATATATAAATATAATCAAGTATGTAGCATTGAGACACGTTGTTTTCTTTTCAATGTATTTGATTTATTGATGTATAAACAAATACAAGGATTGTTGCGGAACAAAGATAAACACCCAAGTGTAAGTATCTAAACAATCCTGAAAAACAAGTGATCTAATTAACTTGGAAATACTCGTAAGTTTACTTAGAGTATATCTCACAAGTTGCAATGCTAAAGTTTCAAGCTTTTTGCAAGTTGTGAGAAGACTTTGTATTTATAGACCAAGTCCATGATGATGTGGACAAGATCGTACAAATGTGGTTATGAGCATTTAAGGAATTAAACCATAACTCCTTACATGCTGCACTTGGAAGAGTATATAAGTCACTTGATGTGACTTATAGTACTAGGTTCCAAGCCTATACTTTGTACCTTTTTGTTAATAGATAAATCTATTAACCGGATAAAGGTGTAAAGTAAAAGTCTTCCTCATAATCAGTGTAAAGTGTTGTAAATACTTTACACTGAGATGCTTCAGTCTTGATCTGGTAGAATCACTCTTTGCTCGCTTCTGAGATGATTCTCTTCTTCATCCTTCAGTCTTTGACTTCAGAATGAATGCTTCAGATTTATCTCGATCTGAACTGAAGTGAAGCTTCAGTGAAGGAATTCTGAGACACCTCAGAATTCTGTACAAATGTCTTCACTAAACTTCAAGCTATTTCTGAACAAATTATACTTGGTCGATTTTCGACCTAACAAATTCCCCCTATTTGTTCTGAAATAGTGCATGCATCTCAGACTTCTATCTATACATGTTTGTAAGTCTGAAATGCAAGTTTTTGTTTAAGTTGTAAAAATTTTCTTAAGTACATCTTATAGATCATTGATGTCTCAGAATTTTACTTGTGGTTTTCTAACTTAAACTTATCATCTACTTATTGGTTACAAGATTGCAACATATATATACAAACTGAAATGAATGTTACAAATGTAAATATTTACAAGTACATGATAAACTGAAAAGAAAACTACTTCTTGGCAGGCCTTGAACCAGAAGGTGCCTCAGTAGGTTTTCTCTTCGGTGGAGAATGATCCTTTTTGCCAAACAATCTGCTTTCAATTTCCACCTTGGCTTGCATCTTTTGTTGTATTCTTGCTAACCATGCACCAGTCAAGGCAGATTTTGGTTTCCCTTTCAGAATCTGGATCATCTCCCTGTGCTCAGAAATCCCAAACTCGTGCACTGAAACCTGATGGTATTCTTCAGCTGCCCTTCCTTCTCTTTTAACAACCAAGTCAAAAAGCTTCAATCCATCAGCTTTTGCTACTTCCATATCAACTATCTTGGCTGGATGAGATCGATGCTTCATGTAATGCTCATATTGATCCCTTTCATGTTTTCTTTGAATTTCAACAGCATCATCAGACATTGGTTTGAAGGTAGAAATATCAGCATCACGAACACTCTTTCTTGATGATCTAGGTCCAGTCACTTTGGGTTTAGAGGTTGGTCTGAGCAACTCTTTCTCAACATTCTGAACTTCGGCCAGAATTTCCTTCCTTTTTATCGCCATTTCTTTTTTCCTATTTTTCTTTAAGTCTTCAATGGACAACTTAAAGGTCAGACTTTCCAACTTTTGTTCCAGAGGAGAGTAGTTCATCCCACACTCATATTCCAGCATATCAACTATAGCCTTTTGCACTCTTGGGTCATTTTTGATTTTCTGATATCTTTCCAATGATAACCCAAGAGCTGCAGCATCTATGTGATCAAGGGTCCCCATCTTTAGATGTTGTTCCCTTTCTCTTTCTTTGTTCTCCTCCACATAATGAATTGGTTAGAAACCTGCTTTTGCAATGTTTCCAACTTCTTACTATCAGCTTCAAGATTATGTAAGGGATAACCTTGTTCGTCTATATTTTCACCAACAACCATTCCAGAACCCTTATCACTTTTCTTTGGTTCTTCTTCTTGAACCTTGCCTTTTCCCTTATCCTTTTTCTGAAGTTGTTCCCCCTGAACTGAGGCACTACCAGAAGGTACCTCAGTTTGCTTCTTGGTTGCTTCAATTATCTCTTGAGTACTAGCAAGCAAACCAATAGGCACACCACTTTCCCCTTTGGGAATCTCTGAAGGCAATCTAGCATAAAGGTCAATTGTAGATTTAATTGCCTTCAGTGGTTCCCAACTTTGTTGTTCTAGGCACTCACAAATACCTTTTGCCATGGTAGCAAACTGAGCCTTTAGTCTGAATGAAGACCTAAGGTTCAGTGCTTCTTGATCTTTCAAGTCCTTTAACATCTTTCTATCTTCTTCAGTAAAAGAAGCAGGGGGGGAGGAGCAGTAACAGCTTCTTTCTTTAGAAGAGTTAGAATTTCTTCTAACTGTTTTGACTGATTCTGAACTGAACCTTCAAGCTTGGAAACTGTATCTTTTACTTCATTTACAGCCTTTTCCACCTTGTCATTTGTGTCTTTGGTCAGTTCAGCAATCATCATTCAACCTCTTCACCAACTTTCTGACTGACAGAATCTGAAATCTGAGCAGCTAGATTCTGAGATAGCTCAGACTTCAGATCTTCCACAATACCAGCACTGATAGAAGTCCCAAGTTCTTTCTCATTAACACTTGGCTTCTGAACTCAACTCACGAACTTCATTTCCAACTACCATAAACTCTTGCTTTAACAACTCAACACTAGATGTCAAGTTCGCAACCACCGAAGCTTACACATCTCTCTTTGTCAACCTGAAGGCTTCTCTGATTGCAGAGCTCACCTTGTTGCAAGTCATCACCAGCTCATTCAGCTTCCCAACCACTAGTCCTTCATTACCAGCAACTTTGGTCAACTCAGTTCCAAGGAACATCTGAGCACCTTTCATATCAGCCAAGGAACTAGTGTTGGCAGTTAGAGATTTGGTTAAGTCCTCCACCCTAAAATAAGGCCTTGGACTTCGGTTTGTGTTTTCTCTAACTGTGCTTCTATATTCAAAGGAGGTGGGGTTGTGTAGAAGCAGGAGCCACAAATGGTAAACTTCCAAGCCCTTTAAGTACCTTGTTCATTTGAATGTCCGTTGGACTCTCAGATTCTGTCTCAGAATCCAAGTCCTTCTCTGAAGGGGCATCATAGTTGATTGGTGGTGGTATGTTGTGAATTTGGGGGTGTAGAAATTGAAGTGATGGAGTGAAAGATGGATCGGTTACATATGCGGGAGTGGTACTTGGTGGAAAGATTGGATTTTGGTGAGATGGTGGTGGTGGAACATAAGGCTCATTGTCTTGTTCTGGTTGGATTTCTGGGGGAGGAGGGGCGTTTGCGAGGATGGGGGCTGGCTCAGAATCAGATAGATTCGCCTCCAATAGTTCCTCGTCAAACTCAAAGTCAGCAAGAGAATCAAGATTCTCCTGAGGTAGCTCATCGTCATCCCAGAAAGCATTCACTTTTACGATCTGGTCAGATATGCCCTGGTTTGGGTCACTAGTACCCTCACCAGATTCTGGTTCAACATCTGCAGAAGCAGGTGCATCGTCACCAGATTCAACGATTTGTACAATCGTAGGTACACTAACAGGTCCCACATTCTTTTGTGGCCCACTTAGTGACCTTTCTGGACCAGCTAGTGTGGCTGAAACAGTTTTAGTAAATACCTGAAGCATAGCAGAGGAGAGTTCGGCTCATCTTCAGTAATGGTTGCCTTTGAGAAATCTCTGCCATATTCAGGTACAGAAGCTTCAGGTCCAGCTTGATTATAAGCTTCTCCAAGGATATCCATAAAACACAAGCTTAAAAATCTTGGGAAAGCAATATGCAGACTTCTCTTTCCTTTTAACTTTGTAATCAACTGAGCAAAGAGAATCTCAGCGAAATCTGCTTGTATCCCATTCCAAATGTAATACCCCATCTCAACTTGGGGTAATGAAAGTTGGTCCAACCCTCCATGGTTGCCACCAAGACTCTCCACAATCTGGGTCCAGAAGAACCTCCAGCAATTGCCAAAACCAGACATGAAAATGTGTCCAGAGGTCTTCAAATTACCATCAGAATCCTCCATATCACCATGACCAGTGGCGACTAGAACCTCCCTGAAATTGACTCCTTTGAGTCTTTTAGCAAAACCTGGGGAGGTTCGAGGTAGTTCAGATGAAGGGAATTTCTGAACCCCTCAAGAGTGATGACACACTTCTTGGTGCCCTCATTTAGAGTGAAGGAGATGGATTGTTCATCCTTATTCACCACAGCAGTGTACCAGAATTCAAGCAAGTATCGATGATACAATGCTTGGGGATTTGCGGTCAACGCATAATGGAAAGGGGACTGCTCCCAAAATTGTTGATTCTTCCCATTAAGGTTTCGGACTTCACATTCAATTGAGCCAAAAAGTTGCTCATGTTGAATCGGATTTGAGAAGGTGTGAAGTTCTTTGGCCATGTGGCAGATGTTTTCACATCACTCGATGGAGTGTATTCAAAATTTATGAGTGATTTGTGTGAAGAAGAAGATGATGATTTAGACATTTTAAGAATTGAAAAATGAAAGTGAAAGGAATATGAAGAGTTAAGGAATTTTGAGAGTAAATAAGAGAGAGATTGATGATTGGGAAGTAAATGAAAAACGAAGTAAATGAAAGAATGAGAAGGAATTTGAATTTAAGATGGAATACAACGTGATTTTCCAACTAAAAACAATTAAAAATAATTTTTGAATTTCAAAGCCCAAGACTCATAAAATATTTTATATTCGAAAATGTTTTTGATTGGGTTTGAGATCCTAAAATGATTTCTGGGGTCAAATCAGCATTAAATGCAAAGCCGTTTGAGTGACCCCACCTTGCAACATTTTTCAGAAAAAGTACTCATTTCTTTTTCTTTTACGGCGTAACTTGTGTGACACATAAGCATGACCAACGTAAGTTAAAAACATAGTATGCAGTAGGTCACGTGTACACACAATTGACCAAGTATCAAAAAGAAAATATCTTGAAAGGTTGTTGTATTTCAGTGATGACAAGTCAAGTTCTGAGCATGGTCAGTTCCAAAGAGATCTGAACCATCTCAGTCAATAAAATTCAACTGAAATATTTTTGATTTTCTGAAGTGCTTCAGTTAAATACATTTTTCTGAGCAAAAAAGTCCCCTCTCAAAAATGAAGGTTTATTTTAAAGTTTGAAAAATATTTAACATCCCCCCTGAAGTGATGATCCATGAATTAATAAGTGCCAAGATAGTATCACAAAGGCGTTCGATAGCTAGGTGAGCAAAAATTACATGGATCGCTCAGACTGGTGAACCAGATCAGTGTCACTGAGGCGTTCATAACAAGATTACCAGTCTAAGGATTTAACATACCCAACTCACTGACTAGATGTTTAAAGGTTTTGACATCTAAAGGTTTTGTGAAGATGTCAGCGAGTTGCTTATCAGTGGGAATAAAGTGCCATTCAATATCTCCTTTCAGAATATGATCACGAATGAAATGATACCTGAGGTCGATGTGCTTGGTTTTCGAGTGCATCACAGGATTGTGAGATATGGCAATGGCACTAGTGTTATCACAAAAGATTGGAGTCTTTGTGTAAGTAACACCATAATCAGTCAGCTGGTTTTTCATCCATAGAATCTGAGCACAACAACTTGCTGCAGAAATGTACTCAGCTTCTGCAGTTGATAGTGATACTGCAGTCTGCTTCTTACTAGTCCAGCTTACTAATTTGCCACCAAGGAAATGACACACACCAGTGGTACTTTTCCTGTCTATCTTGCAACCTGCATGATCAGAATCTGAATAACCCATTAGATCTAGACTAGAGCCTTTGGGATACCAAAGACCCAGTCTGGGGACACCCTTAAGGTATCTGAAGATCCTTTTAACAGCATTTGCATGTGCTTCTTTGGGATCAGACTGAAATCTAGCACAAAGGCATGTTGCAAACATTATGTCTGGTCTACTTGCAGTTAAATACATCAGTGAACCAACCATACCATGATATTTTGTATGGTCCACTGGTTTTCCATGTGGATCGGAATCCAGAGTTAAGGAGCAGAAATAGGAGTATCTTTTGATGAGACTGAATCAAATTGATATTTCTTTAGTAAATCTCTGACATATTTTTCTTGGTTTATGAAAATACCATCTTCAGTTTGTTTTACTTGAAGTCCCAGAAAATATGTCAGTTAACCCATCATACTCATTTCATACTCAGAAGACATGATTTTAGAAAAATTTTCACACATCTTCTCATTTGTAGAACCAAACACAATATCATCAACATAAATTTGTACTAAAAGGATATCACTTTTATCATGCAATATGAACAAAGTGCTATCAATTGCACCACGTTTAAAACCATTTTTAAGAAGATGTTTAGTAAGAGTATCATACAAGGCTCTGGGTGCTTGTCTCAGACCATATAAGGCTTTGTTCAGTCTGTACACCCAATGTGGTTTTTCTTCATTGATGAATCCTGGTTGGAATTCGTCTGCCCAAGACACCATATTAAATTGACGTGGCTAGTACGTGATGATCCAAGTCGGGTCATACCCAATAACAAGCTAGACAAACACTTACGATATTTATTTATATGATATGATCTTTAAATAAATATAAATACTTGAAACATTTAGAAAGTGGTTTTCTAAATAATTGCACTTGAGATATGTAAATAAATTATATGGATGATTTATTTTGAGAGAGATGTCAATATGTTCATTTGGCGAAGGGAGTTCCCACTGCGGCGCAGTGGGAGCGTGTCAAACCCACTGCGGCGCAGTGGGGTTTTGCACCCGAAGGTCAGGGAGTTCCCACTGCGGCGCAGTGGGAGTGTATCAGACCCACTGCGGCGCAGTGGGTTAATGCCCATGTGATGGGCTAAGGGGCCGGCCCCCCCTCCCCATGTGGTGATACATGCAATATGACACTTGTTGTCTTGCATGTTACACAAGACATAAGGCACATGGACTTGGAGTGTGAATATACACAATACACACATAGAGTGCATCACAACACAACTCTAACATGCAAGTGAGATTACTCTCTCATTACTCTCTCATCTAGTTTTCTTCTTATTTTTGGTTCTTGGAAAAATCGGCCAAAGGGAAAAAGAAGAAAGGGGTTTCAAGTTTAATTCCTAGCATAATTTAGGGTGTTTGTTGGAAGCTTGGGGTATACTAGCTTGAGGTTCTTCTAGGTTGAAGACTTGCCACTTCAAGATCATCTCCTTCATTCACCTTCTCATTAGCTTGGAAGAAGGTAGTCTTCTAAACACCCTATGGTTGTTGTTTTGTATGTATGTTATTCATATACATGGATCCTTATTGTTTGGGTTTTCTTTTATAAGTTAAAATTTGATTTTAACTACATATATCACATTGAAATGGTTCAATTTTCCGCTGCGTTTTAATATTATAAGGATAATATTACTTTGATAAAAACCCAAAAATCCCAACAATGGCATCTAGAGCCGGTTATATGGATACATACATCAAAAGTTGATATTTTGTTTGGACAAAATCCAATTTTGGTCATTTGGTTATGGCCAAAATAAATACACAAAAGGA
>CM067172.1:113726159-113752454 GCA_034093135.1 Erigeron breviscapus
AGTATATATATATATATATATATATATATATATATATATATATATATATATATATATATATATATATATATATATATATATATATATATATATATATATATATATATATATATATATATATATATATATATATATATATATATATATATATATATATATATATATATATATATATATATATATATATATATATATATATATATATATATATATATATATATATATATATATATATATATATATATATATATATATATATATATATATATATATATATATATATATATATATATATATATATATATATATATATATATATATATATATATATATATATATATATATATATATATATATATATATATATATATATATATATATATATATATATATATATATATATATATATATATATATATATATATATATATATATATATATATATATATATATATATATATATATATATATATATATATATATATATATATATATATATATATATATATATATATATATATATATATATATATATATATATATATATATATATATATATATATATATATATATATATATATATATATATATATATATATATATATATATATATATATATATATATATATATATATATATATATATATATATATATATATATATATATATATATATATATATATATATATATATATATATATATATATATATATATATATATATATATATATATATATATATATATATATATATATATATATATATATATATATATATATATATATATATATATATATATATATATATATATATATATATATATATATATATATATATATATATATATATATATATATATATATATATATATATATATATATATATATATATATATATATATATATATATATATATATATATATATATATATATATATATATATATATATATATATATATATATATATATATATATATATATATATATATATATATATATATATATATATATATATATATATATATATATATATATATATATATATATATATATATATATATATATATATATATATATATATATATATATATATATATATATATATATATATATATATATATATATATATATATATATATATATATATATATATATATATATATATATATATATATATATATATATATATATATATATATATATATATATATATATATATATATATATATATATATATATATATATATATATATATATATATATATATATATATATATATATATATATATATATATATATATATATATATATATATATATATATATATATATATATATATATATATATATATATATATATATATATATATATATATATATATATATATATATATATATATATATATATATATATATATATATATATATATATATATATATATATATATATATATATATATATATATATATATATATATATATTTTATTTTATCTGTTTGATTTTAATATTTATTTTACAACAATTAATTTCTTTATATATATATATATATATATATATATATATATATATATATATATATGCTCATACGTGAAACTATGTGTTAGTTAATTTTGCGTACAAATAACTTATCGGTAAAACGTTAAACTAGTATATGTACTTATCACTCGACCACCGTTGTATGAAAAACATTAGAAATGATACATTAGATTAAAGAAATGATTATTTTGTTTAGTGATTATAATGATAATCATATGTTGTAATAATAATAAACCTTATGCTAAAATACTATACCTTAAATTAACCTACTAATTAAATAATTCTACTACTAACTAAGCTAATGAAAATAATTAAACTAAATTACACTCCAAGCCCTCCAAAACCCTCTAAATTTCGGCCTCACCCCTGTAACACCCCGACTAAGGCGGAAACACGAGATGCCACAGAACGACATGGTACAAAAGATTTAAATATAAAACATCAACGTAAAGTTTCAAATGCCATTCAAACCCAAAAGATTACAAGTGTAAGTTGACGTTTAATAACCATTACATAACCCAAATCCATAATCAAAAGATAAATGTTTGCATTACAACCGTCGAGCACACAACAAATACATCATCCAAAAGAGGCGGTCATGCTAAGCTTACTGCTCTAAACCTGAAAAGCATGAAGAAAAAGTGTCAACTACGAAAACGTAGTTGGTGAGTGCATAGGTTTTCAAGTAAATTTCGTTACATATTCATTTCAAAACTTGGAAAACATGTTATTACATATCAATATACCCAAACCACATGACCAACAAAAATACCATATCAAACTATCAAGTTTTCCAAATACCATAATGTCACTTCAAGGCATTGAAAATCCATGGTTAATAATGAAGCTCTCATTTGTCAAAATCATTGTGAGAGAAAAAGTATATCAAGCGATCAATCATATATCGCACCCAAACCGTATGTTCAATCAATAATAGCCCACCATAAATAATGTCAATAGTATTCAGCCAAAGGCATAATTTGATTAGTTTGTGCTTGAGCCACTACTAAGACCATTTCCTGTCCCAACCAACATAATATCTCATTTCATAGCACAAGCTGTCAATCAAGTGCAATTTATAAAGAAGGGGATCGTGCCATGGAGACGACCGCCTAATATAAAGTAGATTAGAGCACCGCTCGGGTCGGACTGGCAATGAAAGTGGCCACAAAGGCAACCAACATTCCACCGTTACCTATTTTAGTGGGTGAGTGGACGACTCCTAGTTGCGCAACCCTCTAACTACAGGCCTCCCCTTTCGGAGTTAATAGTAGTGTACCGAAGTGATACAGTTTGACAGAACTCAAGCTCATCATATAACTTATAACACATTGAACATACAATATATCCCATTTCATAATCATTCTTTCAAGAATCATTCATATATATAAAGCAATTTTATTTATCATGCTTTTCACCCCGAAAGTAAAACACATAAAGAGTTTGAAAGGGGGCTATGACTCACCTTGATATGCCGCATATTATATTCACTTATCCAAAATGGGTACTTCCCATCTATCGCTTCTTTGATCATGTATTCCTTATGGTCCTCAATCTCATTTCAATGCCAAGACTATCCCTACGATAGGACTAATATACGTAAGTTCCTATCTTAAGCCATCACTTAGAAATGCCACTTTCGTTATGTTGTCACAAATTTATGGGATCCAAGTGTATTGCTAATATTCACATCTTTTTGGTTGTAGCGATTGATGGTGTAAAAGGTCTCTTTCAATATATACGTGGTTATAAGTTGTTAGAATTTCGGTAACTTGGCTTCATTTGTGGTTTCACTTGGCATCTTAGGTTATCATATGGGAATGCCATATTAAGTTATGTTCTTTTAAACATCATTGGATGTGTAACCAATTTTAATACTCAATAGCATTTGTGATCTCAATTTATAGTTTGGTTAACGTATTTACTTATGTCCATCTCACTTAATTATCTTTCGTGTTACTTTGATTACACTTATCTTTAAACTCACATTTTTCTCGATATGCCATATGATTACTTGGGTTTATGAAATTCATTTAAGTGTTATGGGTCATCACCAATTGGGCCTAAGTGTTATGGGCTTTTAAGTGACTTGGGCTTAATTTTAGTTATTGGGCTTGACCTTATTTGGGTTATGTGGTTAATGGGTCATATTGGTTATTGGGCTATATGGGTTTATTGGGCCAAGTGGGCCTACTGATTTATGGTTAAATAGGTTTATTATTTGGGCCGGGTTAGCCCATTATGGTCTTTAGGGTGTTCTTAGCCCATTATACAAATTATAAGATTTCTTTTCAAATTTTCTGTTTTATACTTTATTTTTATAGAATGTTGGCTAATGTTTAGTGATTGAAACCAATTATTTGGACCTTCTTGATTTTTATACAACAACCTAAGTGTGTCTCCTATTTTTGTGAATTTTTGATGAATTTTTAGACAATGTTTGATATCCTTAAAAATTACCCAAATACAAACTGTCCCGAAGGGGATCGTGCCATGGAGACGACCGCCTAATATAAAGTAGATTAGAGCACCGCTCGGGTCGGACTGGCAATGAAAGTGGCCACAAAGGCAACCAACATTCCACCGTTACCTATTTTAGTGGGTGAGTGGACGACTCCTAGTTGTGCAACCCTCTAACTACAGGCCTCCCCTTTCGGAGTTAATAGTAGTGTACCGAAGTGATACAGTTTGACAGAACTCAAGCTCATCATATAACTTATAACACATTGAACATACAATATATCCCATTTCATAATCATTCTTTCAAGAATCATTCTAAAAGTTACATGCATGCAATCATCTAGCCATTTTATGAACAAATCTCTTAACAAATATTTCATTTCATAGCACAAGCTGTCAATCAAGTGCAATTTATAAAGAAGGGGATCGTGCCATGGAGACGACCGCCTAATATAAAGTAGATTAGAGCACCGCTCGGGTCGGACTGGCAATGAAAGTGGCCACAAAGGCAACCAACATTCCACCGTTACCTATTTTAGTGGGTGAGTGGACGACTCCTAGTTGCGCAAACCCTCTAACTACAGGCCTCCCCTTTCGGAGTTAATAGTAGTGTACCGAAGTGATACAGTTTGACAGAACTCAAGCTCATCATATAACTTATAACACATTGAACATACAATATATCCCATTTCATAATCATTCTTTCAAGAATCATTCTAAAAGTTACATGCATGCAATCATCTAGCCATTTTATGAACAAATCTCTTAACAAATATTTCATTTCATAGCACAAGCTGTCAATCAAGTGCAATTTATAAAGAAGGGGATCGTGCCATGGAGACGACCGCCTAATATAAAGTAGATTAGAGCACCGCTCGGGTCGGACTGGCAATGAAAGTGGCCACAAAGGCAACCAACATTCCACCGTTACCTATTTTAGTGGGTGAGTGGACGACTCCTAGTTGCGCAAACCCTCTAACTACAGGCCTCCCCTTTCGGAGTTAATAGTAGTGTACCGAAGTGATACAGTTTGACAGAACTCAAGCTCATCATATAACTTATAACACATTGAACATACAATATATCCCATTTCATAATCATTCTTTCAAGAATCATTCTAAAAGTTACATGCATGCAATCATCTAGCCATTTTATGAACAAATCTCTTAACAAATCTTTCATACAACATAAACATGAGTTTATTTATTAAAATCACAGAAAATAAGTTTCATCTATATCAACAAAAATCGATTTTTATGAAGATCCATCAACTAGTTTGAAAGCTTTCTCATGAATCATCACTTTTGGGTCTTATTTGAGTTGAATCCTTGAATCTTTCCTCTAGATCTTGACATGCAAAGGCATGAAAGGAAAGATTCTATCAACATGCCCTCATTAAGTGTATTCCAAGAAGAAAAATCAAAGAAAAACATGTGCTTCAATAAGAACATTGGAAGAGATGATCTAGTTAAAGAGTATGTGAAACAACCTTATATATATATATATATATATATATATATATATATATATATATATATATAGAGATATATATATATATATATATATATATATATATATATATATATATATATATATATATATATATATATATATATATATATATATATATATATATATATATATATATATATATATATATATATATATATATATATATATATATATATATATATATATATATATATATATATATATATATATATATATATATATATATATATATATATATATATATATATATATATATATATATATATATATATATATATATATATATATATATATATATATATATATATATATATATATATATATATATATATATATATATATATATATATATATATATATATATATATATATATATATATATATATATATATATATATATATATATATATATATATATATATATATATATATATATATATATATATATATATATATATATATATATATATATATATATATATATATATATATATATATATATATATATATATATATATATATATATATATATATATATATATATATATATATATATATATATATATATATATATATATATATATATATATATATATATATATATATATATATATATATATATATATATATATATATATATATATATATATATATATATATATATATATATATATATATATATATATATATATATATATATATATATATATATATATATATATATATATATATATATATATATATATATATATATATATATATATATATATA
This sequence comes from Erigeron breviscapus, assembly GCA_034093135.1. NCBI lineage: Eukaryota > Viridiplantae > Streptophyta > Magnoliopsida > Asterales > Asteraceae > Erigeron > Erigeron breviscapus. The sequence goes on from CM067172.1 coordinate 113,732,439, forward strand.
TATATATATATATATATATATATATATATATATATATATATATATATATATATATATATATATATATATATATATATATATATATATATATATATATATATATATATATATATATATATATATATATATATATATATATATATATATATATATATATATATATATATATATATATATATATATATATATATATATATATATATATATATATATATATATATATATATATATATATATATATATATATATATATATATATATATATATATATATATATATATATATATATATATATATATATATATATATATATATATATATATATATATATATATATATATATATATATATATATATATATATATATATATATATATATATATATATATATATATATATATATATATATATATATATATATATATATATATATATATATATATATATATATATATATATATATATATATATATATATATATATATATATATATATATATATATATATATATATATATATATATATATATATATATATATATATATATATATATATATATATATATATATATATATATATATATATTATATATACTTATGATATATATATATATTTATATATATGTATGTATATATATACACATATTTTTGTTTTTAAATTTGTTACATAAGCCTTTATTTATAAACTTGTATTTGTTTTAAACATATATATATACTTATTATTATCCAAGCTCACTTTTGTGTACCTAATGGTTTATAAATATATTTTTAAGATGGTCACTATATATTTGTGTTTATTCACACTTTAATTTGCTTGATGATTTAATTGTTGGACATTTATAAGAATTGTTAATTGTTAGCTCAACTTGTGAGGCTTACATTATTATTTATATAACTTAACTTCTCGAAATAAAGTTTTTGGTTTGTTGACCTTTCGTCAAGTTCAATTAGAACTAGTTTATAGCTTGAGATTGTGTTGAATGATTATAGTTATTGTTCATGGCATTTCTAAGGCAACTAGCTATCTTTGGAAATTCTACTGAACTAGATGGCAAGTATCACTATGCCTTAATGTCTGGAAGGCAAAATCTCTTAAGAAACCTCTAGGGATAGATATCTAGATAAATATAAGTAAATTGTTCTAGTCGAAAATTGAGTGTTGTTACATCATTACCCCCTTAACAGATACTTCGTCCTCGAAGTTCGCTCGTTCACACGGTACCAAGAATGAATAGATTGACGATAAGGATAGCTTCACGGAGGCGTATAAAATGTGAAAATTCAACTGGATTTCATCCTGACCCTTTTCGGTTACTTACAAGCTTTTGAACTTCATAGTTGAGGGCATCTCGTGCTTGGTGCCCTAACATTTCTCGTGATTAGAAACTTCAAAAAGGTAAAAGATTACGAATGTCGCTCACTTCTTGAGACGGCTAGAGATCAATCGTATGTAATCGTTGTGGGTTGTCAATCTTGCCTAGATCAATACTAAAAACTGGGTTTATGATACGAGTGTCAATACGGAGGTGTAAAATGAACAAACGGTTCGTAACGTGAGTAACAATAAAATAGTTAGAAACGTTGGGTTATCGCTCGTTGGTGGCTACTCATTTCCATTGTCACTTTGTATGCCTATCTTTATCATTCTCTTTACTAATTAAGGAATCGTTCCAATGGCCTCTCGCCTGCTTTCATTTTCTTCAACTTTACGTTCGACATGCTTGCCGCTACTAACCTTGTCTTCGTTTGTGACCAAGCACTTGTTAAGGGATTACCCCCTTAACAAGAGTGATACCGACCCATTATTCCAAGTTGCACTAAAATTGCAAAGGTACCGCTTCGTAGTACCTTACTTTAGGGTTTCTAGTGTTGTCTCTGTGGTTTTATGGCGTGCAGGGGAATCATGAATTGTATGATGATAGTTCCATCTTGTTCCTCATACTCATCTTTGTTCTTCAATTTCGCCCTTATTTTTCCAAAGTCGCCTTTTTCATTATTCGCTAAGTCACATCGTTACCAATTTCTCTTGCTTTTGCCGATATTGGCTTTCAAATCATTTTATGGCACCTTTGATTCTTCCTTCTTAATGTAGAAGTACTACCCTTTATGACATATTTCCGACTAACTCCTTTTCAACATTGCACATATAACCTCTTCTATTTCTCTTCTATTCCTATACATTCCTCGCGATAGAGTTTACACAATCCTTACGCTCACAAATAATCATATCATATCCTCACCGTCTTGGCAAGACTAACACTTCAAGCCCTTATTAGTATGGATCCCTTCTCAGGGACAATCCTTCTTAGGTCCTTTCAGACCTTTACAAAACTTCCGATGACCTTGCTCTCTAAAGTCTCGTATCTATTTTTAGTTTTCTAAGCTAAGCTTATTTTCAAGTACACCAGCCTAATGTTCTTAGGAATTGTAATGTAACGCAATTTAGGTGAAGCTTCACACCTCGTCCTTTTCTCAACCATTTAGTTTCCCCATTTTTCTTTCGTGTTCTTATGGATCACCATACTCCTTACCATTTCGCCACTCGGATCCATCTCTTACTAGAGTAATTGTCATCTTGGATGACACATGCGCAGTCGATAGTCCTTGGAGTTTATCTCAAGGGTACTCGTCTTTAGTCCCGACTTATCACAAAAGCGAGTTATCATTATCACACTTTCATTCAAACATTCCATGACTAGCTCTTTCCAGAGTTGTAGTTGTTTGGGACTTAGGTCAACGATCAACTTCCTTGATCGTTGCGGTAGTATGTGCCTTGAATTCTAGCATCGTATTCCTTATTTGCTTTCACTACTAACTTAGCGATTTCATGTTGTTTTCCTTCTTCACTTTTCTTGGGCGCACTACTTCGTGGGTCGATGGTCCTTGACTGTTCCCCATGTGTTCAAAAAATTTTCTCACCCAAATTCATCTTATTTTAGCTTACCTTCATACGACCGTTGACCTTGAGGGAATATCCATCATAGGTCATCGTGCTTCCTCCACTTATCGACCATACTCCCCTTCTTTTAGCAAAGCTTGCCTTCATCAGGTGTTGGGCGTATACCACTTCCTCCCAGCTTAGTTGATATGCTCTACTAATAGTTTGTCTTTCGATAAAGGTTTTCAAATAGGTATTTAAAGTATAACGCGTGGAGCACCATAAAGATGAACACCTTCAGAACTACATCTTGTAGATGACGTCAATACCTTCACTTTACCGTTTAGGTTAATCGTCCCCCCCTTTACTTTACTTTCTACTTCGTATCTCCTTCAATGACGCTAGTGAGTAACTCTCTTCTTGAAAGGTAGAGTAAAATCTTGCGTTTCATACTCCTTGTTCGAGTATCTTCCTTGTTGCGATTACCCCCTTAACATTTTTCTTCTAGAAAAATGTAAGGGATTTCATGCTCTTCGTTTCATCTCGCTTTCTCCTCTAAGCAAGCTCATTAGCCACCTTCTCAACTAGGTTCCTTGAATCACCTTGCTTTCTTATGTTCTTTGGCAGTCTTCAATCCGCCAAATCTTCTTATCATTCTTGACGACCTTCGATTCGCCAGATTTCCTAATCCTACTTGTAACTACTCTTGTCCTCCAGAGTAGTCCCAAATCATTTTTTTTTATCTTCAAATCGCGGGGGTCACATAATTCTTATATTACTTCTTATCCTCCTTAATTACATCTTTGCTCCAACGGTAACTCTGGAATTTCCTCTAATTGCCGCCGAGGCTCCATTTTTACATGGATAGAAGGACCTTCCATTCCTTCACCAATTTGAGGCCTTGGTTCAATTGCCTCTACACTCGCTCATATGTAGACCATATCCGAGGCATCGCTTTCATTGGGTATACTAGTCTATAGTCTCTTCTCTGGAGACCCAGAAGATTTGTCCAGAAATATATTGAAGTCCAGTTGCATCGTACAGTTTACGCAACTGAAGAATTCCTCCAGTTGAGAACTGACCAGTTGAAGAATCCTTCCAGTTGAAGTCGAAGACAACAAGTGGAAGATAGAGAATGACAATGGCAGCGAAGCCCAGTTGACATTCTAGTCAGTTACAAACTGGAGACCGTCAGTGGAAAACTCTTACAAAGCTTTACACTGATTACGAGGAATTGACTTTTGTGCTTTTTGTGCTTTTACCCGGATAATAAGATTTATCTTATTATTTAAGTACAAAAAGGTACATAAAGCTGGTTGAATAAAGTTGCTTTATACTGCAACTTTACACTGCATTTTAAGGAATTAAATGCTATTCCTTAAATGCTCTCAACCACATTTGTACGGCCAAAGTTAACATCCCAATGTTAACTTTGCCTATAAATACAAGTCATTGCACAACAAGAATAATAAGTGATAAAACTCTTCAAAAGTTGAACACTTCACACTTTGCAAACCTGCAATATTCTTGGTGAACTTGTGCAATATTCTCTCAATCGTAAAAAGGAAAATTTCACAACTTTAAGTGTTTCGATTGTTTAGAGAAATTCCAAGTGTAGATCAATTGTAGTTCATAGGTTGTTAGGATATTTACATACTTGTATTATCTTGGTTCCGCAACAACCTTGTAATTTATTTAAAGTTAATAAATAAATTACACTTGAAAATTACATATTGTCTCACCAATTTATTTTATAAGTATTTTGTATTATTGCATTGTTCTTTACTTATTGTCACTTAAATAAGTAATCTATCTAGAACTTGGTATATACTCCTATAACTGGTCGTCTCCAGTTCAGTGCTTATATTGCAAAGTAACTCCACCATCAACATTGAGGTGTCTTCAGGTAGTACCATCTATTGAGTTGGGACTTACAAGTGGTATCAGAGCAGAAGGCTAATAAACTTGCCTAGATCTGCAAAGATGAACACTACTGAAGGTGGAGATGGTTCTCGTCAAGGTGAAAACCCTTTGAATACTAATACACCACCTCATCAAAATGCTAATTCTAACCCTCCTCCTCCTACTGCCCCAAATGACGTCCATGTACATTATTCTAACACTCCTGTTCCAAAATTTGATGGAAACAGTGAGACCTTTGGTACATGGAAGGCCAGAATGCTTTTGCATTTCGGTGGGATAGAGAGGTATATGTTGAAAATCCTTAAGGATGGACCATATATACCCATGTCTCTTGGGGTAAGTCCTCTTATAGATCCAACTGGAAGAAGAGGTTCTAGAGAAAAGCTCGAAGACCATTGGTCTGATGAGGATCGTAGACTTGTAGATCTGGACACCAGACTCAAGAACATGATCCTTGAAGCTGTTCCTAAAGATCTAATTCCAACACTTGTGTTGTTCCCCAGTGCAAAGTCAATGTGGAATGAATTAGTTATTCAGTTTGAAGAAGGTGATGACACTATTGTCACCAGGAAAGTTGCCTTGAACAAGAAGTATGAATCCTTCTTTGCTCTACCCAGTGAAAGTCTAACTGGTACATACACCAGTTTTTCTAGCCTCATTAATCAGCTGAGAGGCTTGGGTGTAGAGAAGGATAAGGATATTCTTCTTGAGAATTTTTGTGATATTCTTCCTTCCAAATGGGAAAACATGGTTCTTGTATTAAGACAAGGTAAAACCTTGCACAGCCATACTCTTGCATCGCTCTATGGAGCCTTCAGATTCACTGAAGATAATAATGCTGCAAGACTGGTGGCTGAGCAAGATGCCATGAACCATGCCCAGAGTCCCAAGGTTCCTAGTGTAACTGAGCGACCTTGTACTGCTTTAATGTCTATAGAGAGTGTCCAGGCACACTCAATGAAGGAGATGTTAAACAGTTTCTTGAACTCTGGCCTAACCACTGAAAATCAGTGATGGTTGTGATGAAACTGACGATGATGATCTGGTAGCCATGATTGCTAAAACCTTTAACAGGTTTAAGCATAAATCTAAAAGATTTAATGGCCCAAACAATGCTTCCAGCTCCAGCTCTCTGGATAAAACCAATCTTACCTGCTATAAATGCGGTAAGAAAGGTCATTTTATGAAGGAATGCAGATCTAGTCAGATGAACAACCAAACTGGCCCCCCTGTCCCTAATTTCAATCGGCCTGATGATAGCTACAAAGCTAAATATAAAAAGCTTAAGGCCCAGATTGCCCTCCTGTCTACGGAAAAAGAAAAGGATCAGTGCTTAATGGCACAAACTGAGGGAAAATGGGAGTACTCTGATGACTCATCAGCTAATGAAGAAGAGGAAAGGGACATGTGTTTCATGGCCTTGGAAGATCAACAGCAGCATGTGGCAAAAGAAGATGTCATCACTGGAAGATAGGTGGACATCATTTTGAAGAAGGTATGTGATTATGACAATCAGGTTGACCCTGAACTGAAACTGGACCTTGCTGAATCATTAAGTGGTGATTTGGCTTTTGTGGAAACTGTTAGAGCAGATAGTGAAAGATATCTTGACACTATCTTAATTGAACTAAACAATGTTAAGCCACAACTGAATGATTTACAAAGTGTCAAGTTGGCTCTCAAGGAGTCAGTTTTAAAAATTGAGGCTTTGGAACTTGATAATCAAAAATTATTTTCTGATCTTGAAAAAGAACAAAAGATTATCAAGTCATGGGTAAAAGCATCTGGTAAGAACTATGATGCATTTTCTAGAACTATCGATGCCCAGAAGAATGCATGGAAATCTGGAGATCTGGAGATGGCAGCTCTCATACCAGATCTTCATGCATTGCCTCCAGCTCTCAGGGTTGAAACTCCTTATGATCAACCTGAAGCTGTTGAAACTGAACCCATTGAGACCACCCCCATTGAGGTTAAACCTGGAGCCAAACAGGCTAGTGCTCCAGTTAAAAAGGCCATTGGTAACAAGCCTTTACCTCAAAAGTCTAAGGTGCCCAAGACCCAAAAGACTAAAACTCCAGCTAAACCAAGGTCCAAGGTTCAGCTTCCTGATGAAAACAATATTTTGTTTAAACTGGAAAGTCAACTCCAACTTTTGTCTCGACAGGTTCAGAGTTGTACTGCCCGGATTAAAAATCTGGAAGGAGGTTCATCACCTTCAGTTTTAAAACAAAATATTAAAACCCCCTTCAAAACTAAAACAAAGAATGTTCCATCTGGAACTAAAACTGATAAGAAAAAGGGGAGCAGGTATCAAATACCAATCATTTTTACTCCTGCACCTGGATCTGGTGAAAAAGGTCCAGATGTAGTCTTCAGTTTACCTCCACAACAATCAACTGTGACTTCTGTAGAGAAGTCCAGTGAACCCATCAAGAAAAGATGGGTTCACAAAAATAACTGATGATTTTTGTGGGTGTGCAGGGCGATCGAAAGAAGAATATCTGGTATCCGGATAGCGCTGCTGGCCGGACTATGACTGGATGTAAGCCCCTGCTTGAAGAGTTCACTGTCCAAGATGGACCGACAGTGACGTTTGGTAATGATCAAAGTGGAAAGACTGAAGGATATGGTGTGCTCAATAATGGACAAGTCGAATTCAAGAAAGTTGCATTTGTGAATGGTTTGAAATACAACCTGATCAGTGTCAGCCAACTTTGTGATGATGGCTTCAGAGTTTTGTTCGATATTGCTCAAGGCACCATATTTAACAAGGATTGTAAAGTGGTGATGGTTGCACCAAGAAAAGGTAATGTGTACATCATGGATATGGAACCAGCTCCAAAAGAGCAGTGCTTCTATACTAAAGCTGATGAGGACACCAACTGGCATTGGCATAAAAGATTATCCCATCTTAATTTCAAAAGTATTAACAAGTTGTCTCGCAAACAACTGGTTGATGGGATACCACATATTTTTTTTAATAAAGAAAAGCCATGTTCAGGGTGTGAGATGGGCAAGCAGAATGGGGCAGTTTCAAAACTAGGCAAAACTTTAGCATCACTGAACCTCTTCACATGCTACATATGGATCTCTTTGGTCCAGTGAATGTTCAAACTAGAGCTGGGAAGAAATACACTCTAGTTGTGGTCGATGAATTCACCAGATACTGTTGGGTGGGATTCCTCAGATCCAAAAGTGATGCACCTGCTGAAATCATCTCTCTCATCAAGAGAATTGAACTCAAGTATACTCGAAAAGTCTGTCAGTTGCGAAGTGATAATGGTACTGAATTTCGAAATAAGGTACTTGAAACATTTTGCAATGACACTGGCATCTCTCAAAACTTCTCATCAGCACACTCTCCAGAGCAGAATGGAGTTGTGGAAAGAAAGAATCGCACACTGATAGAAGCAGCCAGAAGTATGCTATCTGAATGAGGTCTACCCACCAGTTTCTGGGCTGAAGCAGTTGCAACTGCTTGTCATACCCAAAACCGGTCAGTCTACATCAAGAGACATAAGAAGACTGCCTATGAAGTACTCAGGAATCGTAAACCAAATATTGGATATTTTCATGTATTTGGTTGTCCAGTTTATATCTTAAACGATTCCAGTCAGCTTGGAAAGTTTGATGCAAAAGCTGATGAAGGGGTATTTTTAGGTTATTCAGATATTCGAAAGGCCTTTAGAGTTTATAATTATAGACTCCAAAAGGTTCATGAGACAATTCATGTCACATTCGACGAATCTACTGAAGCAATCAACAAGAGACCAAGCCTTGATATTACTCCAGTCGTTCCAATAAATTTTGGTGAAACTGACCAAGTTCATCAGTCAGTTGTTTCACCAAAAGATGTTTCCAGTTACAACAAATTGGAACCAGTTAAGAAGAAGAACACCACCAGTGACACATCATTCTATCCCTCCATCAATTTCAACTTACCACAAGAATTGGTGATTGGATCTGATGTACGTGCCACTCCAATATCAGCACCAGTTCAAACTCCAACTTCTCCAGTTCTTCAAGAAATGCCCTTGAATGAAGAATTTCATGATGCAAATCGTGACCTCATTGACTCTGATGAGGATGTAGAAGTAGTTTGGACCGATCCTCCTTCATAAGCTACTGCAACTGAAGAAGATCGCCAGGTGACTTGCACTGATATTGTTTTACATCAGCCTAGTCAATACACTAGATGGACTCGAGCACATCCAATTGAACAGATTGTGGGAGATCCAAATAGTGGGGTTCAGACTAGAAGAGCCACCAGTGAGCAATACTTAAACGTCACCTTCTTATCACTAATTGAACCAAAGAAGATTGACGAGGCTATGGCAGACCCAAGCTGGGTGGAAGCTATGCAAGAAGAGCTCATCCAGTTTGAAAGGAACAATGTTTGGGAGCTTGTTCCTTGTCCACCAGGGTTAAAGAAAGAACCTATTGGTACAAGATGGGTCTACCGAAACAATATGGATGAAGATGGCCATGTTGTAAGAAACAAGGGCAGATTAGTTGCCCAGGGTTATTGTCAAGCAGAAGGCGTTGACATTGATGAAACTTTTGCTCCAGTTGCAAGACTTGAAGCCATCAGAATATTTCTGGCTTATGCAGCCCATCTGCAGTTCAAGGTCTTCCAGATGGATGTCAAAGTGCGTTCCTTAATGGAACATTGGAAGAAGTTGTGTATGTTAAGCAGACTCCAGGCTTCATCGATGAGAAGCATCCTCATTGGGTTTATAGACTGAACAAAGCTTTGTATGGTCTAAGACAAGCCCCAAGAGCCTGGTATGATACTTTAACTAAACATCTTCTTAAAAATGGCTTTCAAAGAGGTGCAATAGATAATACCTTATTTATCTTGAAAGAAAGAGGTAATATCTTATTGGTACAAACTTATGTTGATAACATTATATTTGGTTCAACTGATGATGCAATGTGTAAAAAGTTTTCTAAAATCATGTCATCTGAGTATGAGATGAGTTTAATGGGAGAATTAACATTTTTCTTAGGTCTTCAGATTAAGCAAACTGAAAATGGAATTTTCATAAACCAAGGAAAATATGTCAGAGATTTGTTAAGAAAATACAAATATGATTCAATCCCATCGAAAAACACACCTATTGCAGCACCATTAAATTTGGACTCTGACCCAACTGGCAAACCAGTGAACATAACTGACTATCGTGGTATGGTTGGTTCACTGATGTATTTAACTGCCAGTCGACCAGATATAATGTTTGCAACATGTCTATGTGCCAGGTTTCAGGCTAACCCAAAAGAATCACACTTGCACGCTGTTAAGCGTATCTTTAGATACCTGAAAGGGTGTCCTAATCTTGGTCTTTGGTACCCCAAAGGCACAGGATTAGATCTAATGGGTTATTCAGATTCAGATCATGCAGGTTGTAAGATAGATAGAAAATCAACAACTGGTGGTTGTCATTTCCTTGGAGGAAAACTGGTAAGTTGGACCAGCAAGAAGCAGACTTCAGTCTCTATGTCCACTGCTGAGGCAGAGTACATTTCTGCGGCCAGTTGCTGTGCCCAGATTCTCTGGATCAAGAACCAGTTACTAGATTATGGTCAAAAGTATACAAGGACCCTAATCTTTTGTGACAACACCAGTGCAATTGCTATATCTTACAACCCAGTGATGCACTCCAAGACAAAGCATATTGACATCAGGTATCATTTTATTCGTGATCATGTTATGAAAGGAGACATTGAAATTCATTTCATCCCCACTGACAAACAGCTCACTGATGTTTTTACAAAACCTCTTGATGAGAAAACCTTTAAATATCTCATCAGCGAACTGGGAATGTTAAATCCTTAAAACTGGAGATTTCTTTGTTATTGAACGCGTCAGTGACACTGACGAAGTTCTCCAGTTGAGGAGGTCCAGGTAATCTTTGCTCGCCAGGCTATCGAACGCCTTTGTGATACTATCCTGGCACTAATAGATTTCTGGATCATCATTTTAGGGGGAAAGACTCAAAAATAATTTTCTGACTAAAATTCGTTTTTGTTTGAAAATGGCAACTGGAGAACTCTCCAGTTGGAAACTGGCACTGGACTAATCCTCCAGTGACCAGATTCAGTCTTGTCTTATTTTTTATAACGTTAGAAATACTTGGTCAATATTTGTGACACGTGATGGTACTCGAGTGTTTTAAACCACTTGGTATCGTCATCTGACGTGTTTAAAGTCATTTTGGTAAATGAACACTGTTTGTATTGGGAAAATTAATGTTAGTGGGCGCGTGAGTAAGATAAGCCGTCGTAGCATTTAATGCTGACACAATTAATTATATTTTTATTTCAAAATTCAAACTTATTTTGTAAAAATATCTACAAAATTGATTTTGTTGATAAAATATAATTTTTGGTATTACATTGGGATCTTGAATTCCTTATAAATACCCTTATTTACTCCGAACACATTTATTTTCCTTCACATTCTTTCATTTACTTCCCAATCATCTAAAATTGCTTCATTTCTCTCTCTGCTTCATAAATCAAGAACCCTAATTGCTAAATTTCAATTTCATTTTCAAATGGCTCCTAAATCATCCCGTTCAAGAGATGTAAATCCCTTAACTGTTCCATATGCTCCTTCACCAGATGTCAAACCGGCATCTGGTGCTCCTAGTAACACTTCGCTCATCAAACTCAATCCAAATAATCCGATGGCGAGTTTACAAGGATCTCAAGGGTCCAATACCCTTATTGGAAGAATTCAAAAATTTTTGAAGGATTCTCCAATAGGACCCTCATTCTCTCTAAACCCACGCAAGATGTTTCACGACTACTTGTGTGAGTTTTGGTACACTGCCACTCTTTCTTCCGATTGTTCTTCCATCACTTTTACATTAAAAGGTGGAACAATCCAGTGTACCTTATCTGCTGACGTGTTGAGGGATGCCTTACACCTCAACTACTGGAGAGAGGGTGAATCTCCAGTTGTCTTACCCCCAAACGTTAATTTTCGCCAAGTCCTCCTTGAAATGGGACATAAGGAGTGCTTGGAGAAAGGGGTTTTGAAGACAAAGGGTGCGATGACCATGAAGGGTCTTACACCTTCATGGAGGTATTTTTTCATCCACCTGGTGGAGAGTATGGGTGGGAGTTCTGGTGGTCTTGACCAGATTAACTCCGCACAAGCAGAGATGGCATACTGCTTGTGGAATGGATTGAGAGTAGACTTTGCTGATATCCTGTTTAGAAGCCTAGTACAAAAACTGAAGGGCACCAGGGGAGTTTGTATCCCCTTCTCAAGGTTTCTCTTTCTCTGCTTTCAACAAATTCTAGACAGTGAAGCATACTTAAGTACAGATTCACCTTATACTGTCCCAGATTTGTTAACGAATTTAGACTCTCTAGTATCTGAAGCTGGAGAGGTCGAGATTCCAGATCGAATGCAGCTGGCATTCGCCAAAACTGATGCACCAATTCTAGGTGAGTCAGAAAGACAACCGGGCGGGCCTCAAAATAATGAGGGACCCTCCAGTTTGTCTAATGTTATGGTTGAGGTTAGAGCAACCATAACTGAGGCAACTCCAATAACATCTATCCCTGGTGAAGATACCTTGGTATCTGATCCTCCAACAGATGCACCCAACCAGGAAACTGGGGAAGGTCATCTGGAGACTGACCCTTCTAGTCAGCCCTCAGTTACATTCATGGATCTGGACATGAATGTTAATGACGAGGAAATCCTTATAGAGTCTTCGGATTCTGAAGGTACTTCTTCAGACTTGGAGATTTTTGATTCTGCTATACAAGATCAAAACCCTTCATCTCCAGTCTCGCTTCCAGATGCATCAATTTCACTTTCACCATCCCAACAAAATGAGCCTACAGATATTCCATTCCCAACTTATAACTATATGTCTGGAAACAGACGTATGGCACTTTCACCATCTGGGCAATTCACACTCCTTCGAGAAATGCCAACCCCATCGCCGCCGTTGTTGACACCTGAGCATTCTCAGCATGAACAACACATTGAACTTCCAGTCCTTTCTTCTACCACCACTCTTACTATTTCTTCACCTGCTGGACTGACAACTGGGGAGACTTCTCTAAATTTGCCTCCTCCAGTTGCTCCAGTAGAAACTGCTGCTGGTCTAGTGACACCTTCTCCTCCGTCACTGGACAGTCAAGTTGTCTCTGTACAAGCCGATCTCCAAAACCTTCTTACCAGGGTGGAGGAGATTCAAAAGACACTTGACAAAAACACCAAGTCTTTCTCCAGATACCACAAGGATCACTTGACTAATATTAAAATGGTTGATCTGGGGATTAACAAGTTTTCATCTAATGAAGACTTGGTGTTGAAGAAGCTGAATGAGTTGGTCACTGGCTGCAACAATCTGGCAGGTACTTTAAAAGAAGCCTTTGACCTCACTCAGTCCAAGGTCACAACCTCAATCTCCAACTTGCTGGGCAACACTGTTAGAACATCAGTAGTGGACTTAAGGGAGATTGAAAAACAGGTAAAAGAACTAGTTGACAAGCCTGGGTTGAATGTGACTGAACTTGGGCAGCAGTTAATGACTTCAGTTGGTCAGAAGATAGATGATACGCTGGGTGCCAGAGAACAACATTTGATTGAAAAGGTGATGTCTGAGATCACCAAGCTGGCAGTTGAGGGGCAGCATTGATAACTTGAACACCCAGGTTTCACTTCATGCTCAATCTTTGGATAAACTGACAACTGAAGTAGAAAGTTTGAAGAAGAAGGATGAAGAAGTGAAGGATAAGGTGGTTTCTGGTTTGGATGAAGATTCCAAGATTTTAAATGAATTGAAAACTGGTCAGGAACAAGTTGCAGCTAATGTTCTGACCCAGTATAAAGAAACCAACCACCTATGGAGATCTTTCAGGATGATGTGCATGATCTTCAAAGAATGCAAGAACATGCAATCGTGGCAGCCTCTTGACCGGTTGCCAGCTCACCATTCTGAATGGGAAGTGATTAGGGCAGGTCTAGATGCTGCCAAGGGGGAAAGAAGTGCAGTTCTTGCACAAACTCAAACTGAAAGAAATCCATCTGGAAGTCAAGCAGTTAGGGAAATGGTTGTAGCTGCCAGTACTGAAGCTGGTGAGCAAAGAACTGGTGAAACTGGTGATATAAGTGTTAGGGGGAATGTTGTGGATAAAGGAAAAGGTTTGGCATCTGATGTATTTGCCCAGCCGGCCACTGATGTACCAATGTTAGAAACTGGCAATGCTGATGTACTTCCTCCAGTTTCTGAAAGTGTAAGCAAACAACTGGCTAGACTTGGTAATCAAATAAAAGAAAGAAAGAAAATGAAACAAGCCAACCAAGTTGAAGCCAGAGCACATCTTGCACAGATCAAACTGCTTGATATTAGTGATGCTCATCTTTTGGGAATCACTAAGGAGGAGTATGCCAGAGTAAAGAATGATCCCAGGATAGTTGACCAGTTGAAAGAAATGCTTGATGTTGAACTCGACAAACACTATCCTGATGATGAAGCTGAATTTGATGCCAGAAGCTTGAATATATCAGTGGAGAAAGCTAAAGAGAATAGGTCCAGTGGGATTCTAAAAAGAATTGAACATGTTAAGAAGGTTGTGAAAAGGGTATTGAATCCACCAAGGAGGATCCCTCAACCAAGAAGACCACTGACAAGAGATGCTGACCTTAGAACCTTCATTGAACCAGCTGGTGAAGTATCAAATGATGACATCAAGTTTGCTGTACTGGCTGCTGGAGCTGGGAGTATTAAAATAACAAATGAATCTGAAGCAAGAAGCTATTACTCCCAGATCATGGCAACCAGAAGACATAGTGGGACTATCAATGATGTTAATGTAACCATTAAGCCATGCACCAAGCACTTTCAAGTTGAAGTTAGTTATACCAGAGGGCCACTGGTTAAAACTGACAATCCTGGTGCAATGCAGTATGGGTTCACTGAATGGGTTGAAATGGTAAATGTTTTGGATGCAAAGGCACAAAAGAATAGGTTTGAGAAAGCATGGGTGAACTTCTTAAAGGGCAAGATTCAACACAAAGAAAATCTGGTGCTAAAGTTGAATATTGATCCTGAAGACTCTCAGCCTATCTCTCCAGTGACCAAGAGAAGAAGAACTGGCGAAGGGCCATCCCATTAAGTTCTCTTTTCAGTTATCTACTTGTAATTTTATTTACATTATGTAACTTGTATAAATTTCATTTCCTTGTATAAATGAAGTTACCAGTTTGTAACCACAAGGTAGATAATAGATTAGATCTAACAAACTTAAAAGAAAAACCCAAGGCATTTATTGATCTATAAAAATGCCTTGGAAAACTTAGATAGATTTAATCGAACAAGTCTCTCCAGTTCAAACTTGTACAGATACAAGAACTAAAAAAAAAAGACTTGGCAATATTTCTAGACAAATAGGGGGAATAATAGATTAGATCTAACAAACTTAAAAGAAAAACCCAAGGCATTTATTGATCTATAAAAATGCCTTGGAAAACTTAGATAGATTTAATCGAACAAGTCTCTCCAGTTCAAACTTGTACAGATACAAGAACTAAAAAAAAAAGACTTGGCAATATTTCTAGACAAATAGGGGGAATAATAGATTAGATCTAACAAACTTAAAAGAAAAACCCAAGGCATTTATTGATCTATAAAAATGCCTTGGAAAACTTAGATAGATTTAATCGAACAAGTCTCTCCAGTTCAAACTTGTACAGATACAAGAACTAAAAAAAAAAGACTTGGCAATATTTCTAGACAAAACCTGGAGACCCAGTGAAACTGGAGACCCAGAAGATTTGTCCAGAAATATATTGAAGTCCAGTTGCATCGTACAGTTAACATAACTGAAGAAT
Organism: Erigeron breviscapus; assembly: GCA_034093135.1. Classification (NCBI taxonomy): domain Eukaryota; kingdom Viridiplantae; phylum Streptophyta; class Magnoliopsida; order Asterales; family Asteraceae; genus Erigeron; species Erigeron breviscapus. Next base: position 113,748,103 of record CM067172.1, read on the forward strand.
TCCTCCAGTTGAGAACTGACCTGTTGAAGAAACCTTCCAGTTGAAGTCGAAGACAACAAGTGGAAGATAGAGAATGACAATGGCAGCGAAACCCAGTTGACATTCTAGTCAGTTACAAACTGGAGACCGTCAGTGGAAAGCTCTTACAAAGCTTTACACTGATTACGAGGAATTGACTTTTGTGCTTTTTGTGCTTTTACCTGGATAATAAGATTTATCTTATTATTTAAGTACAAAAAGGTACATAAAGCTGGTTGAATAAAGTTGCTTTATACTGCAACTTTACACTGCATTTTAAGGAATTAAATGCTATTCCTTAAATGCTCTCAACCACATTTGTACGGCCAAAGTTAACATCCCAATGTTAACTTTGCCTATAAATACAAGTCATTGTACAACAAGAATAATAAGTGATAAAACTCTTCAAAAGTTAAACACTTCACACTTTGCAAACCTGCAATATTCTTGGTGAACTTGTGCAATATTCTCTCAATCGTAAAAAGGAACATTTCACAACTATAAGTGTTTCGATTGTTTAGAGAAATTCCAAGTGTAGATCAATTGTAGTTCATAGGTTGTTAGGATATTTACATACTTGTATTATCTTGGTTCCGCAACAACCTTGTAATTTATTTAAAGTTAATAAATAAATTACACTTGAAAATTACATATTGTCTCACCAATTTATTTTATAAGTATTTTGTATTATTGCATTGTTCTTTACTTATTGTCACTTAAATAAGTAATCTATCTAGAACTTGGTATATACTTCTATAACTGGTCGTCTCCAGTTCAGTGCTTATATTGCAAAGTAACTCCACCATCGACATTGAGGTGTCTTCAGGTAGTACCATCTATTGAGTTGGGACTTACACTACATCTTGTAGATGACGTCAATACCTTCACTTTACCGTTTAGGTTAATCGTCCCCCCCCTTTACTTTACTTTCTACTTCGTATCTCCTTCAATGACGCTAGTGAGTAACTCTCTTCTTGAAAGGTAGAGTAAAATCTTACGTTTCATACTCCTTGTTCGAGTATCTTCCTTGTTGCGATTACCCCCTTAACATTTTTCTTCTAGAAAAATGTAAGGGATTTCATGCTCTTCGTTTCATCTCGCTTTCTCCTCTAAGCAAGCTCATTAGCCACCTTCTCAACTAGGTTCCTTGAATCACCTTGCTTTCTTACGTTCTTTGGCAGTCTTCAATCCGTCAAATCTTCTTATCATTCTTGACGACCTTCGATTCGCCAGATTCCCTAATCCTACTTGTAACTACTCTTGTCCTCCAGAGTAGTCCCAAATCATTTTATTTTTTTTTATCTTCAAATCGCGGGGGTCACATAATTCTTATATTACTTCTTATCCTCCTTAATTACATCTTTGCTCCAACGGTAACTCTGGAATTTCCTCTAATTGCCGCCGAGGCTCCATTTTTACATGGATAGAAGGACCTTCCATTCCTTCACCAATTTGAGGCCTTGGTTCAATTGCCTCTACACTCGCTCATATGTAGACCATTTCCGAGGCATCGCTTTCATTGGGTATACTAGTCTATAGTCTCTTCTATACTATACTTCTCTAACTCGCTAGTTTTCTGAACTTCCTTGTATTGAGTGGGTCCTTCCCTTATCGTCATTGAGAGTGGGTAGTGTTAGTTAATTGGTCTCTCCACTTTCAGGTGTTGCGTCGAGTCATCCAGGGATTAATGGAATCGTAAATTCTTGGAGAAGAAGAAGAACCATGCTTTCATCGTGTTTGGTCCTCGAGATTGTCGAAATGCACTTGGCTAGCTTCAATGTGGAAGTGGGGAGTAAGAGTTCGTAGCGAGAATAAGACGACAACTCAAATTAATGTCCTTAGGTGAGTTAAACGGACTGCTTCAACGTCGCTTGTGAAAATTTGCTTCTTTGTACTTTGATTGACATACAACATATCCTCTACGTCCTACGTTAAGTACGTGACCCAATAGCATCTTCTATGCCGTATAGTTATCCCAAGTATTTCATTTATGGACAACTGATGTCTCAACATCTTTCGCATCCCTTGATGTCGCAGCGAGAGCAGGGTACTAGTTACTTGATTTGCCATTGCGGAATGTTACGTAAGTGAGTTATATGTTATTAGGTTACTAATCTTTTGAAGAGAAACGGTGGTGATCATTACTTTGATTAATCAAGAATATCAAGTATATAAAATTAGGTTTCGAATGAATGAAATAGGAAATATAAAACAAAAGATTCATTAAGGCTCGAATCAGACTCCTTGCGCGAGTTAAAGAAATCACTTCTATGTCTTTCTTTGCCCACTGCACTCCAACTTTCAATGACGTCAATATATGTCGCATCGGCTTAGATAGTATGGATAACTGTTCGTGTACGCGTGTTAGAATAAAGTTATCGCACCAAATTTCGGAGCTACAATCCCTAGAATGTGTCGTCTAGAATGTATATCGGAATGTGTTCTATCAGTGTCGTCCAATCGTAGTTTGGCTTTAATACCACTCGCCCTTCACAAGTCTCCAACTTCATCCGACGTTTCCATATGTTTCGCACCATTTCAGATCGAGTACGAAGGTTATGCGTAGTTTCTAAGAGGATAGAGTCGCGTCACATCTTGGGACTACAATTCTCGGAGTATATCGTCCAACGTCCATGGGAAAATGATCCACCGATGATATCGCGTTGTCGTATGTCCATAATGAATAGTGGTGTAATACGCAATAGGATGTTGGATAATTTCAAGAGAGCACGAGTGAACGAATGACGGAGGGGTACTTAATGACAACTTTCATACTTAGAAAATTTCTAATTCATATAGAATTTCTCAGGGGCATTTACTAGTTCTCAATAGTCAAATCTTAGAGCATAATAACTATCTCAATAATAAGGCACAACTACATAAGCATCACAATATTCACGCGCTAGTTTTCAAGTAGCTCAATCTTATGGGTGAAAGTTTTCATATCTTTATTGTCCATAAAATTTCCTATCAACTCGTCATGCTCATATTCTCTTTCAAATCAATCATAAATAATCAACCTCATTACCCAATAATTTAAATAAGTCATATCCCAAAATGATTTCTTGCCTCATAGTAATCATATTATTTTAAAGTGCATATGCTACTTAAAGTTCAACATCATAAATCACAAAGCTTTTACGCATGCATTTATCTCATTATTTCCGCATTGCTCATTCCAAGCTTTCACATTGCATATTAAAACTAGAAATCGACTTGTGCATAACTCTCATGTATTATATCTATAAGGACAAGGTAATACTAGCCAAGTGGGGGTATTAACTAGGGGTTCTAATAGGTAACGCAAACATTGGATTTGGTTATGTGTCTTTTGCACCAAGAATCGTTTTCAAGTTTATTTTCAAAAGACTCATTTTTGAACATTTCTTAGACAATTAATTCGATCACTCCATGTTACATCCTTAGCTAGTCGTAGTTGGCCAAGCTACGCTTCGCTAAGGCGAACACTTTATGATCGAATTGATTCTTTAAGAGATGTTCGACTCGTTTTGAAAATACGTAGGTTATAGTAAAAATTCTCTATAACCTTGGCTCTTAAACCATTTTTCTGTAACACCCCGACTAAGGAGGAAACACAAGATACCATAGATCGACATGGTACAAAAGATTTAAATATAAAACATCAACGTAAAGTTTCAAATGCCATTCAAACCCAAAAGATTACAAGTGTAAGTTGACGTTTAATAACCATTGCATAACCCAAATCCATAATCAAAAGATAAATGTTTGCATTACAACCGTCGAGCACACAATAAATACATCATCCAAAAGAGGCGGTCATGCTAAGTGTTATAACACGATTTATAACACCGAATTCAAGTCATCAATGGTGGATTTGGTGAGTGTGTGTTCTTGGTGTTTGTGTATGTTTTGAGAGAGAATTGTGTGTTAAAGTTATCAGGTATTAAAGTTATGAAAGGATTATACAAAAGTTATGATCTATAAGGTATGAGAGGACTATTTATAGTCTAACTACACAATTATGCTAATTGTCACAATTAGCCCCTCAACCTTAGTGATCATTTATCTATGATTTAATAACAAGAAATTCCTCTAATCTAGATTACAATTTATCACTATTTTTGGATTTCTAACATTCTCCCCCTTAGTGATACATTGTAATGAATGAAGTACGTGTTATATTTTCTTGTAGGAATGAATTTGATGAGCCCGGTGGTGAAGACAATTGGAGTGTTGAAACAAGTCTTCAAAGCTTTCTCTTTTGTCTTTGAAAACTTGATTCAGTCTTGGTCTTGGACTTCTTGAAATTAAATCATGTGATGATTCTCAATGTTCTTTTTGAACAGAGATAA
>CM067172.1:113753454-113802766 GCA_034093135.1 Erigeron breviscapus
ATTTTATTGTAACTCACGTTACGAACCGTTTGTTCATTTTACACCTCCGTATTGACACTCGTATCATCAACCCAGTTTTTAGTATTGATCTAGGCAAGATTGACAGCCCACAACGATTACATACGATTGATCTCTAGCCGTCTCAAGAAGTGAGCGACATTCGTAATCTTTTACCTTTTTCGAAGTTTCTAATCACGAGAAATGTTAGGGCACCAAGCACGAGATGCCCTCAACTATGAAGTTCAAAAGCTTGTAAGTAACCGAAAAGGGTCAGGATGAAATCCAGTTGAATTTTCACATTTTATACGCCTCCGTGAAGCTATCCTTATCGTCAATCTATTCATTCTTGGTACCGTGTGAACGAGCGAACTTCGAGGACGAAGTATCTGTTAAGGGGGTAATGATGTAACAACACTCAATTTCCGACTAGGACAATTTACTTATATATCTAGATATCTATCCCTAGAGGTTTCCTAAGAGATTTTGCCTTCCAGACATTAAGGCATAGTGATACTTGCCATCTAGTTCAGTAGAATTTCCAAAGATAGCTAGTTGCCTTAGAAATGCCATGAACAATAACTATAATCATTCAACACAATCTCAAGCTATAAACTAGTTCTAATTGAACTTGACAAAAGGTCAACAAACCAAAAACTTTATTTCGAGAAGTTAAGTTATATAAATAATAATGTAAGCCTCACAAGTTGAGCTAACAATCAACAATTCTTATAAATGTCCAACAATTAAATCATCAAGCAAATTAAAGGGTGAATAAACACAAATATATAGTTACCATCTTAAAAATATATTTATAAACCATTAGGTACACAAAAGTGAGCTTGGATAATAATAAGTATATATATATGTTTAAAACAAATACAAGTTTATAAATAAAGGACTTAAGTGGCAAATTAAAAAATACAAATCTCACAAATACATATACATACATATATCCATACATCCCAACCCAACCATGGTCACCACCACCACCACCTTAGTTAACCTATGGACAACCCACTAGCCTACTCCACCACCTCATACAACCAATAAACAACCTCCTAGCGCACTCTTGGCCCCTCCCCACGTTTTTGATGCATAGAGCTTCACCACTCTTTCATTTCACACTTCCTCACACACACACTCTAGTCATTCTCTCTCTATTTCTCTAGAAAAATTCTGCACTCTTTTCCTCCTCCCTCTTCTCTTATTTCGGTTCACACATCATCAAAAATGAAGGTTAAATCTTAAGTAAATCAACTATAATAATAAAGGGTTGAAGCTAGATCATTCAAGGGCATGTTGAGGCATGTCAAGGAGCTCATTTTGGTGTCATATGGTCGTGAGGTTGCTGCCCAAAACAGCCCCCAAAACCGATTTTTATCAAGGTTGTTTCACATACTCTTTAACTAGATCATCTCTTCCAATGTTCTTATTGAAGCACATGTTTTTCTTTGATTTTTCTTCTTGGAATACACTTAATGAGGGCATGTTGATAGAATCTTTCCTTTCATGCCTTTGCATGTCAAGATCTAGAGGAAAGATTTAAGGATTCAACTCAAATAAGACCAAAAGTGATGATTCATGAGAAAGCTTTCAAACTAGTTGATGGATCTTCATAAAAATCGATTTTTGTTGATATAGATGAAACTTATTTTCTGTGATTTTAATAAATAAACTCATGTTTATGTTGTATGAAAGATTTGTTAAGAGATTTGTTCATAAAATGGCTAGATGATTGCATGCATGTAACTTTTAGAATGATTCTTGCAAGAACCAAGTTTATTGATTTTTGGTTGGTTAAAGTTCAATTATAAATGATGATAGATGATTTTGAATTAGCTTGTAATCTGCAAATTTGATGATAAAATAATATAAAAGTGAATAACAAACATGTGAGAGGTGATTAAGAGAATAAAATAAGCAAGAGAGACCATTGGTTGATTGCTTGGACCCAAAAGAATCTGACAGAACCATACTTTTCACTTTAGACGGATAAAAGATGCATGTGAGGGCCGTTTCAAGCAAAACTTTCAAAATAAAAGTTGTAGATAAAAGAGTTAAGTTTAACCTCCAAATGGAATTACTCAAAAATACTGAACCAAACTAAAGATATGATTTTCCTACTAAAACTGGTCAAAAGTGCACTTTTGTCTGAATATTTAATCAACTTTAACAATTTGTATCTCCTAAGACATAAGGTTCCAGGAACTCATACTTGGTGGGATGTAATTTCAATATGTCCTGAACTTAAAATAAAATCATGGGATTTTTCTAACAATCAAAACATCGAGAACTTTTATAAAACTTCTGGTGTCGCAAACAGTGCCCATTCGGGACAGTTTGTATTTGGGTAATTTTTAAGGATATCAAACATTGTCTAAAAATTCATCAAAAATTCACAAAAATAGGAGACACACTTAGGTTGTTGTATAAAAATCAAGAAGGTCCAAATAATTGGTTTCAATCACTAAACATTAGCCAACATTCTATAAAAATAAAGTATAAAACAGAAAATTTGAAAAGAAATCTTATAATTTGTATAATGGGCTAAGAACACCCTAAAGACCATAATGGGCTAACCCGACCCAAATAATAAACCCTATTTAACCATAAATCAGTAGGCCCACTTGGCCCAATAAACCCATATAGCCCAATAACCAATATGACCCATTAACCACATAACCCAAATAAGGTCAAGCCCAATAACTAAAATTAAGCCCAAGTCACTTAAAAGCCCATAACACTTAGGCCCAATTGGTGATGACCCATAACACTTAAATGAATTTCATAAACCCAAGTAATCATATGGCATATCGAGAAAAATGTGAGTTTAAAGATAAGTGTAATCAAAGTAACACGAAAGATAATTAAGTGAGATGGACATAAGTAAATACGTTGACCAAACTATAAATTGAGATCACAAATGCTATTGAGTATTAAAATTGGTTACACATCCAATGATGTTTAAAAGAACATAACTTAATATGGCATTCCCATATGATAACCTAAGATGCCAAGTGAAACCACAAATGAAGCCAAGTTACCGAAATTCTAACAACTTATAACCACGTATATATTGAAAGAGACCTTTTACACCATCAATCGCTACAACCAAAAAGATGTGAATATTAGCAATACAATTGGATCCCATAAATTTGTGACAACATAACGAAAGTGGCATTTCTAAGTGATGGCTTAAGATAGGAACTTACGTATATTAGTCCTATCGTAGGGATAGTCTTGGCATTGAAATGAGATTGAGGACCATAAGGAATACATGATCAAAGAAGCGATAGATGGGAAGTACCCATTTTGGATAAGTGAATATAATATGCGGCATATCAAGGTGAGTCATAGCCCCCTTTCAAACTCTTTATGTGTTTTACTTTCGGGGTGAAAAGCATGATAAATAAAATTGCTTTATATATATGAATGATTCTTGAAAGAATGATTATGAAATAGGATATATTGTATGTTCAATGTGTTATAAGTTATATGATGAGCTTGAGTTCTGTCAAACTGTATTACTTCGGTACACTACTATTAACTCCGAAAGGGGAGGCCTGTAGTTAGAGGGTTGCGCAACTAGGAGTCGTCCACTCACCCACTAAAATAGGTAACGGTGGAATGTTGGTTGCCTTTGTGGCCACCTTCATTGCCAGTCCGACCCGAGCGGTGCTCTAATCTACTTTATATTAGGCGGTCGTCTCCATGGCACGATCCCCTTCTTTATAAATTGCACTTGATTGACAGCTTGTGCTATGAAATGAGATATTATGTTGGTTGGGACAGGAAATGGTCTTAGTAGTGGCTCAAGCACAAACTAATCAAATTATGCCTTTGGCTGAATACTATTGACATTATTTATGGTGGGCTATTATTGATCGAAAATACGGTTTGGGTGCGATATATGATTGATCGCTTGATATACTTTTTCTTTCAAAATGATTTTGACAAATGAGAGCTTCATTATTAACCATGGATTTTCAATGCCTTGAAGTGACATTACGGTATTTGGAAAACTTGATAGTTTGATATGGTATTTTTGTTGGTCATGTGGTTTGGGTATATTGATATGTAATAACATGTTTTCCAAGTTTTGAAATGAATATGTAACGAAATTTACTTGAAAACCTATGCACTCACCAACTACGTTTTCGTAGTTGACACTTTTTCTTCATGCTTTTCAGGATTTAGCATAAGCTTTGAGGAATTATATGCATCATGATTATTTGCATTGCATTTTGGAGTCAAATATCTATATATATATATATATATATATATATATATATATATATATATATATATATATATATATATATATATATATATATATATATATATATATATATATATATATATATATATATATATATATATATATATATATATATATATATATATATATATATATATATATATATATATATATATATATATATATATATATATATATATATATATATATATATATATATATATATATATATATATATATATATATATATATATATATATATATATATATATATATATATATATATATATATATATATATATATATATATATATATATATATATATATATATATATATATATATATATATATATATATATATATATATATATATATATATATATATATATATATATATATATATATATATATATATATATATATATATATATATATATATATATATATATATATATATATATATATATATATATATATATATATATATATATATATATATATATATATATATATATATATATATATATATATATATATATATATATATATATATATATATATATATATATATATATATATATATATATATATATATATATATATATATATATATATATATATATATATATATATATATATATATATATATATATATATATATATATATATATATATATATATATATATATATATATATATATATATATATATATATATATATATATATATATATATATATATATATATATATATATATATATATATATATATATATATATATATATATATATATATATATATATATATATATATATATATATATATATATATATATATATATATATATATATATATATATATATATATATATATATATATATATATATATATATATATATATATATATATATATATATATATATATATATATATATATATATATATATATATATATATATATATATATATATATATATATATATATATATATATATATATATATATATATATATATATATATATATATATATATATATATATATATATATATATATATATATATATATATATATATATATATATATATATATATATATATATATATATATATATATATATATATATATATATATATATATATATATATATATATATATATATATATATATATAACTAACACATAGTTTCATATAGATATATATATATATATATATATATACATATTCATTATTAATCATCATATTGTATGGTCAAAGAAAGTGGTTTCTCTCGAGTCAAACAGACCCTGAATTTGCCGGGTGTCACATTCTCCCCGGGTTATTAGAAATTTCGTCCCGAAATTTTAGCTCGTGTCACTAGTGGGTGGAAAGGTAACAAATAAACTATATAATGTATATATACGTGTAATGCATATAAGTGAGACAAGTATAATGGTATAATGACTCTCGTAATAACAAGTTAAACATGTAAGTGCACATTATATCATAGTTGTATGTAGTACATAAGGGTTTAAGTCAAAGTTCCAGCTTAGCATTATTCCTGATTCTGTTCAGAACTGATGGGCGTCCTCTAGGGAGGCATAAATCGATCATGGCATGGTGTTTTTGTGCATTTCTAGTGTCTAAATTCAAGTTCAAGAAGTCCACTTGCCATCAGTGGTGGTTTCAGGCCGTGACAGTAAGAAAAAGTTAGTCAAAAAGGCTTTACAAGACAAGTGGTCAAAACTGAAAATTTAACTCACTGAAACCGGTACAGTTTTCGAATTTTTATCTCAAGATTCTGTGGGAGTTGGGACTTTATTTTTCTACTGTGACGTCTTCAATGTGTTGTTGATTTTTGGTAAAAATTTCATAATTTTTAAAGGTCTCCTTCATAGTTAACTTTTATAAAACGTTTTATGTCGTAGTGCAGAAAATTTTCGGTTGCAGTCGGGTCTAGTGAATTTTTAAAAATAGCTATCCTTTTCAGAAAAAAATTTGAAAAATTCATGTAATAACTAGACACCTTGAGACTTCAAAAATAAATTTACCAAGGCCCAGACCCTTCGTTTTGACCACGAATAAATTCCCCAAGTTCCAAGAAAATGGTGAGTCGAATCTGGAAAAATGCACATACACTTCAACTATACAAAATGCAACTTATTAATAACCCAAGCAATCACTTATCTCCATTTTAAACATAATAAGATAAACTAGTCATGTTAAATGAATCTAATAGCTATTGCACTTAGGCAAGTAAGAATATTTGCATATTGCACATAAGGTCTTTCCGGAGGGTTATAGTCTAGGCTCCCATTTTGAAAGAACATTTTATATATCTTCCTTTTTGAAAACCTAGTTCACTATAACCTTGACTCTGATACCACTCTGTCACACCCCCAAAATACGGGTCAACGGGTGGGGCGTGACTTCCATAATATCACAACACGAGAGTATAATGAACGACTTAAAACGTAGTCGTTTTGAAAACTTGCATTTTATAAAACATAATTATTCAAGATCCAAATACATTACATGAAATCGAAATAGTCTTGATTTGAAAAAGATTAAGAAAACACATATGAACTACGAATCCATATCCTTTAGCAAAAGATGGAGCACTAGAAGGCATGGTGGGTAGGGTCTTTATTCAACAAGAACAAGCGAACAACAAGTAGCAATCCGAGCATGACAACATCTAATCACCTGCAATACATACTAAATTGTGTCAACATAAAGTTGGTGAGTTCCTTAGGGTTTTAATAAAACGTTTTGCCATGAACCACAAGCCATAAGTTAACCATTGCTTTACCACAATGAAGGTAGCCATTGTTAAACAACAATGCTAGAAATGTAAAGAGAGTATACATCTATATAAGCTCATGATACGAAACTGACACGTTGTTATAGTTTGCCTCCCGGTACTTGTTCAAGGTACCGAATGTTTACAAATATGTATCACCCGTTGGGCTCCCAGCCGTGTTTATGCCGGGTGGGGTGTGTCAACCCAAATAGCGCTATTCAACATATCCACGTTTAAATCCATAATTAACATATCATGATTGTGAGGACTTGTTGTGAACAAAGTAACTTATAATAGCTTTGTATACCGTTGTGCATGTACTTGTGTTCATAAAAGTAAGAGTACGTATTGCAGCCCGAAATATATAAGTAAGATGGGACTAAGGAGATCTCACCTTTTGAGAGTATAGATGATGAGAATGGATGAGTTGAGTAAGTATGCCCTATAGAAGAAAATATAATCTATTTTAGTATAGAATGTTGGTGTTAGATTATTTTTAAAGGTTTTCATCACCCCAAAGCTTTATTAAAAACATGGTTCAAAGTTAATTTAGTTGGTTGTTGAGTTTATCAATTAAGATGACAAATAAATGTAGATCTTATAAAAGTGTCTTGTATTATTTCCAAATTAAGTATATATATATATATATACTTTATATTTATATGTACGTGTTGATGCCAACGAGACCATACATGACACCGGTTCCTGTCAATTCAAGGATGTGGTGTTTCGGGTAGGTATAATCGTTTGCATGGACACACTAGTGCACCCAAGACCATACAATCTGTAGGTGTTTTCCCAAGTGCACTAGAGGAAACATATAAGTATAAACATATCTATACACATATACATCCTTTGGATAATTACATACTTGTGCTCATACTCACGCGTGTGCAATACACTTGTAGTTAAAGTGCCCAAGTATGTATTAATACAAAAGTGATATAACATGATTGATGGAAGTATTAATTATATACTAGTGTAAGAACTTAACATATGAAACCATACAATCTGTTGGAATTTCTTTCACATGTATAGATCTAAACAAAAGTATAAAATCAATACATCTTCACTCATGTTAATGAGTCCAAGAGTTTACTTTACATTTCTGATTTTTCTTATGTTATCTAATCATTAGATCCAATCATTCTTTATCATATACAAACAAAGAACAAAGAATATACAAACAAGAGAATAAATTAACTTGGATCTAATAAAGAATAAAAAGGAATAGGCTTTTTGGTGATGAATCCCAATGAAAATAATTTAAAATATACTAGTAATATAATAGCAACTAAATCCATCCTTCTCTTGTCTTAAACAATGATTAAAGGTTTGAACCCAAAGGCCAAACATCAAGGATGCATAGACAAATCATTGAAGAGGATTTAGAAGATGAAATGAAAGACAAATATGTGGGTTTACACCCATTACAAAAATCGGCCAGCCCCTATTAAGGGAAGTGGAGACCTTTTCGTGTTTTGTCCTACCTTGTTTCTTTGCTAGATCTAATCCAAGAGTTGTTTGTTTGATGTAGATGATTAGAAAGTGGTGTTTTATGGAGTTTAGGGGCTGATTTCGAATTCAAGTAAGAAGGAAGAAGAAATATACTTTTCTTTTATAAAAACCTTATTATTATGCTTTAGATCTTTCAAGTTTAGATGCTTAAACCACCATAGATTGTTATTAGGATGATATAAGGTTGTTTTGATGGTGGTTTGTGGTGGTTAAGGGGCGGCAGCCCTATAGGGTGGTGGGGGCCGTAGGTTTTGAGAGGGAGAGAAAGGAGGAGTGTGTGTTTTAGAGTGTAAGAATAGTTTAGTATGTGATTAGGGTTGAAATGTAATAGATTAGTGTGTTTATATAGTTAGGGTTAGTATGGTGAGGGAGTGAGGCCGAAATTTAGAGGGTTTTGGAGGGCTTGGAGTGTAATTTAGTTTAATTATTTTTATTAGCTTAGTTAGTAGTAGAATTATTTAATTAGTAGGTTAATTTAAGGTATAGTATTTTAGCATAAGGTTTATTATTATTACAACATATGATTATCATTATAATCACTAAACAAAATAATCATTTCTTTAATCTAATGTATCATTTCTAATGTTTTTCATACAACGGTGGTCGAGTGATAAGTACATATACTAGTTTAACGTTTTACCGATAAGTTATTTCTACGCAAAATTAACTAACACATAGTTTCACGTATGAGCACACACACACATATATATATATATATATATATATATATATATATATTACGTATGAGTATATATATATATGCATATATATATATATACATATTCATTATTAATCATCATATTGTATGGTCAAAGAAAGTGGTTTCTCTCGAGTCAAACAGACCCTGAATTTGCCGGGTGTCAGACTTTCTCACAAACAAAGTCTTGACAACATTACCTCTTTTGAAGTTGTTAGCCAATAAGAATTTAGACAAAGTGTGATACCATGCCCTTGGAGCTTGCTTCAACCCATAGAGAGTCTTGTCAAGCTTGAACACATGGTCAGGAAACTTTGAATTTTCAAAACCAGGAGGCTGTTCAACATAGACTTCTTCTTCCATTTTCCATTAAGAAATGCACTCTTCAAATCCATTTGGTAGACTTTGAAACCTTTGTGAGCATAGAAGGCCAAGAACATTCTGATTGCCTCCAATCTTGCCACTGGTGCAAAAGTCTCATCATAATCAATTCCGTCCTCTTGTCTGTAACCAAGAGCTACCAATCTTGCTTTATTTCTGGTCACAACTCCCCTTTCATCCATCTTGTTTCTGTAGACCCACTTGGTTCCAATCACAGTCTTGTGATGAGGTCTTGGAACAAGTTCCCAAACCTTGTTTCTTTCAAACTGTGTTAACTCATCTTGCATTGCATTTACCCAAGAAGGATCTGCCAGTGCTTCATTAACCTCAGTTGGTTCCACCTTGCTTACAAAATTGACAAACATGCAGAAATTGCTTGTTGCCTTTCTTCTTGTTTTAACACCAGAGAGAGGATCACCAATGATTTGGTTAATTGGGTGACTTTTTGTCCATCTGTTAACTGGGACAATGGACTGATTTAGATTAGATGGTCCAACATGATCAGCTTAAGGAAGAGGCTGATCAGCTTGGACTGGAATGGGGAAATCTGAACCAGTTTGAGAGTCACTTAATGGATTCTGAATAATTTCTTCAGTAGGAGTAGGATCAGCTTGCGCATTTTCAAAGATTGGAACACCTTCTTCTTCTTCTATAAGTTGCTCCCCCTGAGTTTGAGCATTATCATTTCCAACTGGAGGATTAGTTGGAGGCTCATTCTCAGGCACAGCCAGTTCTTCAAAATTGAAATCTTCATCTTCAGGAAGAGAGCAATCTGGCTTAGAACAACCTTCATCTATGCTTACATTAACCTCAGTTGGTTCCACCTTGCTTACAAAATTGACAAACATGCAGAAATTGCTTGTTGCCTTTCTTCTTGTTTTAACACCAGAGAGAGGATCACCAATGATTTGGTTAATTGGGTGACTTTTTGTCCATCTGTTAACTGGGACAATGGACTGATTTAGATTAGATGGTCCAACATGATCAGCTTAAGGAAGAGGCTGATCAGCTTGGACTGGAATGGGGAAATCTGAACCAGTTTGAGAGTCACTTAATGGATTCTGAATAATTTCTTCAGTAGGAGTAGGATCAGCTTGCGCATTTTCAAAGATTGGAACACCTTCTTCTTCTTCTTTCTAAACATTTAGAGTTTCCTTTTGAACAAAACCTTTGCCTATTCAGATTTCTTACATTCAGCTCTCAATTTTCTTTGAAATTCATATGAGACAACCTTTTATGCCACAACCAATTCAGCTCATCTTGAGTCTTTGACATGAAACAGACTTCTCTTGTGACAGTTGGATTTCTCATGTCAAAAGAATACAAAGACTCATCCCTCTTTGCAATAAGAACCACATTGGCTTCTAAATCAAGAACAATACCCTTATCAGACCTGAATCTCACTTCATAACCAGCATCACACAACTGACTCACACTGATCAGATTGTGCTTCAAACCATTTACATATGAGACCCTTTTGAAAGTAAGGGGACCATTTGAAAGTATACCAAATCCTTCAGTCTTTCCTTGAGAGTCATCTCCAAAAGTAACATTAGGACCATCGCGAATCCGAAAGCTACATAGCAGGGACTTACATCCGGTCATATGCTTGGAACATCCATTGTCCAAGTTCCGGGTATTATCGTCATGACTGCCCTGCAATTATGATAAGAGATTAGTTCTTTTTGGGAACCCATCCAAAGATGGGTTCACCAGAGCTGACCTTCTAGTCTGACTCAGATTTGGTAACTGAACTTAGACTCTTATCACATTTTGACACCCATTGTTGCTTGGTCTGTCCTTTACCAGATTCAAAGTTCTTTCTAGCAACATTTAGAGTTTCCTTTTGAACAAAACCTTTGCCTATTTCAGATTTCTTACATTCAGCTCTCAATTTTCTTTGAATTTCATATGAGACAACCTTTTATGCCACAACCAATTCAGCTCATCTTGAGTCTTTGACATGAAACAGACTTCTCTTGTGACAGTTGGATTTCTCATGTCAAAAGAATACAAAGACTCATCCCTCTTTGCAATAAGAACCACATTGGCTTCTAAATCAAGAACAATACCCTTATCAGACCTGAATCTCACTTCATAACCAGCATCACACAACTGACTCACACTGATCAGATTGTGCTTCAAACCATTTACATATGAGACCCTTTTGAAAGTAAGGGGACCATTTGAAAGTATACCAAATCCTTCAGTCTTTCCTTGAGAGTCATCTCCAAAAGTAACATTAGGACCATCGCGAATCCGAAAGCTACATAGCAGGGACTTACATCCGGTCATATGCTTGGAACATCCATTGTCCAAGTTCCGGGTATTATCGTCATGACTGCCCTGCAATTATGATAAGAGATTAGTTCTTTTTGGGAACCCATCCAAAGATGGGTTCACCAGAGCTGACCTTCTAGTCTGACTCAGATTTGGTAACTGAACTTAGACTCTTATCACATTTTGACACCCATTGTTGCTTGGTCTGTCCTTTACCAGATTCAAAGTTCTTTCTAGCAACA
Source organism: Erigeron breviscapus (assembly GCA_034093135.1). NCBI lineage: Eukaryota > Viridiplantae > Streptophyta > Magnoliopsida > Asterales > Asteraceae > Erigeron > Erigeron breviscapus. The sequence continues at coordinate 113,765,613 of CM067172.1, forward strand.
TTTAGAGTTTCCTTTTGAACAAAACCTTTGCCTATTTCAGATTTCTTACATTCAGCTCTCAATTTTCTTTGATCAACAGTTTTTGGATCAGACACATTCTTAAGAAAATTTGCTTCCATTGACACCTTATCAGTTCTGGACTCAACATATTTTAAAATCATTTTGTCAGAGTCAGACTTGGTGTTACTTGAAACAGACTCAAATTTTGTTTGTGACTCATTTCCTAGAGAACCAGACTTCTTACTCTTTAAAAGCTTTATTTTCTCTTTAGGAACACTATGATCTCTAATCTTTCTTTTATTTTTCTTTAAACTACCCTTGTTTGTTTTAGTCTTTGAATCTGATTCAGATTTGGTAATGGTCAGCTTGGACAAGTCAAGACTTTCTTCAGGTTTTAACTCAACAACCTTATCAGCTTCAGACACAGCTTCAGCAATGGTCTGACCAATGGTTTCAGGATCTTTAAATCCAATACCCGATTTCTGAACCAACTTAATTGGTTTAGAATTCATTCCATTGGTTTGGACTTTGGGTGGTGAAGGAGGCTGATAACAAGGCTCCATAGCACATACTTCAGCAATGGATATGGCCCTATCATAATCACCATCAAAAATAGCTTGGATCTGATGAGGTATTTGGTCATTCACACACTTAACAACTCTTTTGGAACTTCTACACCATGTTTCAGTAATCTGTTTAACCTTTAAAACTTTTCTTCTGCAGTTTTAGCTTCTTTAACCAAAATGGAGTTTAATTGTTTTTGAGCTTTAACTTCAGATTCTAGTTTTTCAATGGTGTGACTCTTAGAGCTGTTATCAAGTTTCAAACCATGTATTTCCTTTTTGAGTTCTTGATTAAAGTGTTTTTGTAGCAGAACCTCATCACCAAGTTTATTCAGTCTGGACAGTTTCTCATTATCAGACAGATTGGAAAAAGAAGTTACCTCAGGTGGAGCAGTCTGACTGGTAGATGCCTGGTGAGCTGACTTAGATTGTTGTTGTATTTTCACCAGATCTTCAGCAAATCTTTGAGTAGCTTCTTTAGCCATGAAACACTTGGCATCTTTATACAGCTCATCATCAGATGATGTGGCACTTTCAGCCCAGTCTTTGGCTACCAGACTCTTTTCACTTTTGTTCACCTTCTCAGTCAGCTCAGCTACTTGTGCTTTCAAGGCTTTGTACTTAGTCTTGAGCTTTGAGTATTTTTCACCTCTTCCACCTTTGGCTGGCACAACTTGAGTAGATTCTTTAGATCTGCAATCTCCAGCCATATGTCCAGTCTTGCTACACTTGTAACAAGTGACTTTGGACATGTCAAATGGCTTCTTGGTCTTGTCAGCTTGGCCACCTTTTCCTTTTCCTTTAAACTTATTAAAGGATCTCCTTCTGATCCTTTTAGCCAACATAGCTACTTCATTAGCTAGTTCATCACCATCAGATTCATCACATTCAGATTCAGCACAAACAGAGTTAGGATTAGACATATCAGGAAGATCATCATTAACATAAGGAATGATCTCATTACTAACTGAACTAGGGTGTTCAGTCATAGAAGCAACAAGTGCAGTAGCAGGCTGATTATAAGAATCACCCATAGCAATTAACTTTTCAGCCTCTGAACATTCTTGGTTATGAAGCAAACCAAAAAGTCCAGGGAGATCAAGATCATGATAAACAGAACTTAATTTAACAAAAGAAATATAGTTGTTCCATTTAAGTGGTAATGAATCAAGAAATTTACTCTTTAAAACCTCATTTTTCTTAACAATTCCAACAGCAGCTAAATCATTTACCAAAGCATTAAAGCGGGTATGAGTGTCAGTCAAGGATTCATTTCTCAAAGAGAAAAATCTCTCATACCTCCTGGTCAATGTAGTAATTGTGGATTCCATGGAAGTAGAGCAACCCTCAAACATGACAGTCAATGTACCCCACATTTTCTTAGCTGTAGAACACATTTTAATAGAATGGTAAAGGTCTTTGGGCTCAGCTTGGACAATGAAATTTCTAGCCTTCACATCCAAGTTTGCCAACCTCCTATCCTCATCCCCCCAATCTGCCTTGTCCTTAACAATAGACTTGACTGTGACAGGAATGGTTGGTTGACCTTCCCTGACCACAGCTTCTACCACAACAGTTTGTGTAGGAACATAAGGACCATCCGCAAGGATTTCAGGCATATTGTTATCGATGGATTCAAGGAACAAAGACATTCGACCTTTCCACCCACTGAAATCATCTTTATCAAACATGGGTGGTCGGGTTGAAGAACCATTATCAATATAGGATGACATAATGCTTTACTATTAAGGGAAATATGCAAGGATCAAGTCAAGTTAATTCTTAACCCCTTCTCTGATACCAATTGATACGTCCCAAGGTGTATCAATATACCAAAGTATATTGTACACAGAACAGTTGTAGAGGGGGTGAATACAACTTTCCTTAATCTTTACAAACTTTTAAATAAAACGTTTTAAGATTCAGTTTATATATATTAAGCAAGTAAGTAAAGAGCATGAATCATTAAAACAGTAAAGCAGTAAAGAAATAAAGACATTCTTGAACACAGATTGTGGTTTTCAAAGTAATCCTTTATTAAGAAATAATCTATACAAAGAATTACAAGGTTGCTGCGGAATAAAGATAGCCTATAGATATCTAAACAACCTCTGAAATGACAAACTACAATCAAGAGAATCAACCCAAGATGATCTCGTACAGACTAAGCTGTGTATAAGAGCAGAGAAACTTGTGTGAAGAATGATTCTCAGGAAATGCCACACATATGCAATCCATGAATGAGGCTTTTATAGGCGAAAGCGCTTCTTCACTTGGTGTCCGTTTCAGCCACGTATTCTTTATTCAGTGGATCATAAAGGAATAATCAATCGTACCTTTCATAGTACTTGTGGTCCCCCACGTACTGACGCACATTCTTCATCAACCAATAAGAGTATGGACACGCATATGTAAAACCAACCACCAACCTGGATCCTAGGATTCTTCCTAGTCACGTCATTTGTCTTTATCTTCAATCCAGGTTGTTATCTTCACTTGATTGTCAGACACAGATTGGGCCGTTTGTCAAAGAACCAATCTGCCTAAGTGTTAGGTCCAGATTTACTGTACTTACTCCAGACTTGATGACTGGAGTCCTACTGAAGATTTGTTCAGAAATAATGGAAGACCAGTGAGCAAAATACTTGTATAGGAAATCTGGAGTCTTCCAGATTTCAGCTCACTGGACTTTACCCCAGTCCAGATCTATTCTACTGAAGACATTCTCACTGAAGTCAAAGACTGAAGTTAGAATAAAGAAGACTGACAAATGGTGGAGTCCACTGGAAGTCTTACCAGATCTACGACTGGAGCTTTGTCAGTGTTCTAGACCTTACAAGTCTGAACACTGATTACGAGGAGTTGACTTTTTGCCTTTACACACTTTTCAAAGAACATTCCACTTGTCTTTACAAAAGTACTTACGTGTGTAAAGGTGGCTGGTTAAAAGGATAATAAGTCATATTGATGTGACTTTATCCTTGTACTTTAACCAATGCATTTAATGACCTTGTCGGTTCATTAAATACATGCAACCATATTTGTACGGCACAAATTCACTGGTGAATTTGTTTGCCTATAAATACAAAGTCATTTCCTTGATAAAATTACTTTTTAGCAATTAGGTGAATTTGTCTAAATACTCTCGATCGTAACAGTGATACTTCACAACTTTAAGTATTTCGATCTAAAGAGTTTATTTAGCAAATATAGATAATTTGTAATTCATAGGTTGTTAGGATACTTACATATTTGTATTATCTTGATTCTGCACAACCTTGTATTTTATTTAACATCATAAATAAAATACACTTGAAAAAAATTACATTGTGTTCCACCTTTACTTTATTTATTGCTTTAAGTCTTGTATTACTTTGTTTATATACTTGCATTTATATTCAAGTAATACTAGTCCAAATCTAGTGCATATTAGACTTGTTGTATTTCACACTATTGGGTTAAACCATCAAGTGAGGGACTCTAAAATTGGTATCAGAGCAGAAGGCTAAACAAACTTGCCTAGATCTGCTTCTTTGATGGCCAACCCAGAAAATAAACAAGGAGGTTTTAGTCTTGGTCCTGATCCTAATATTAATGATCAAAATAATGAACCACCACCTTTCATTAACACTAATCCACCCCCTCCTCCTCCTACTCCTGCTTCTCCACATGTGCATGTGCACTACTCAAACAATCCTGTTCCTAAATTCAGTGGGAATAGTGATGAATTTGGTACGTGGAAAGCTAGGATGATATTGCATATCACTGGAATTGAGAGAAATATGATGAAAATTTTAAATGAAGGACCTTACGTCCCCACATCACCTCTCAATGCTCTTTTTGATCCAACTGGATCTAGAAGAGGTAGGGAAAAGAGGGAGGAACATTGGTCTGAAGAGGAGAAGAGATTAGTAAATTTAGATACCCTCCTCAAAAACATGATCCTCGGGGCTGTTCCAGAAACCCTAATTCCCACACTAGTTCTTTTTCCAGTGCTAAAACCATGTGGGATGAACTAGTGAACCAGTATGAAGGAGGAGATGTCACCATTGTCACCAGAAAGGTCTCCTTAAACAAGAGGTATGAGTCATTTTTTGCTCAGCCCAATGAGTCTCTCACTGGTACTTACACCAGATTTATGAGCATTATTAACCAGTTGAGAGGACTGGGGGTTGAGAAAAACAAGGATATACTTTTAGAGAAATTTGATGATATATTACCCACCAAATGGTCTCACATGATCCTGGTCTTAAGACAAGGTAAAACTCTGCACTCTCACACTCTTTCAACTTTATATGGAGCTTTCAGATACACTGAAGAAAATTAGGCTCAGAGAGTTGTGGCAGAACAAGATGCCTATAACCATGCCTCCAGTAGTTCTAGTGTGGTTAGTCATACTGAACCACAAGGTACAACACTAATATCTTTTGAGAATGTATTTTCTATGAAGAAGATGGTGTCTGAATTCATGGAATCTGGAGAATCTAGTCTTACCTCTCCAGACTGTGATGAATCTGAAAATGATGACCTGGTTGCAATGATTGCTAAAACGTTTAACCGTTTCAAAGCAAGAGCAAATAGGCCATCTGGACAATTTGCATCCAGTAGTTCTAGTGTGGTTAGTCATACTGAACCACAAGGTACAACACTAATATCTTTTGAGAATGTATTTTCTATGAAGAAGATGGTGTCTGAATTCATGGAATCTGGAGAATCTAGTCTTACCTCTCCAGACTGTGATGAATCTGAAAATGATGACCTGGTTGCAATGATTGCTAAAACGTTTAACCGTTTCAAAGCAAGAGCAAATAGGCCATCTGGACAATTTGCATCCAGTACTTCTACTAATAAGACCAATCTGACATGCTTTAAGTGTGGCAGAACAAGATGCCTATAACCATGCCTCCAGTAGTTCTAGTGTGGTTAGTCATACTGAACCACAAGGTACAACACTAATATCTTTTGAGAATGTATTTTCTATGAAGAAGATGGTGTCTGAATTCATGGAATCTGGAGAATCTAGTCTTACCTCTCCAGACTGTGATGAATCTGAAAATGATGACCTGGTTGCAATGATTGCTAAAACGTTTAACCGTTTCAAAGCAAGAGCAAATAGGCCATCTGGACAATTTGCATCCAGTACTTCTACTAATAAGACCAATCTGACATGCTTTAAGTGTGGCAGAAAAGGTCATTTCATGAAAGATTGCAAGTCCAGTCAGTTTGTATCCCAGCCTGGTCCATTTACTTCTAATAAAAAGCCTGATGATAGCTATAAATCTAAATATAAAAAGCTTAAGGCTCAAATTGCTCTCTGGCACAACAAATGGAAAATAATAAATGCATGATTGCAACAACTGAAGAGAAATGGGTTCCTTTTAATGAGTCATTTTTTGCTCAGCCAATGAGTCTCTCACTGGTACTTACACCAGATTTATGAGCATTATTAACCAGTTGAGAGGACTGGGGGTTGAGAAAGACAAGGATATACTTTTAGAGAAATTTTGTGATATATTACCCACCAAATGGTCTCACATGATCCTGGTCTTAAGACAAGGTAAAACTCTGCACTCTCACACTCTTTCAACTTTATATGGAGCTTTCAGATACACTGAAGAAAATTAGGCTCAGAGAGTTGTGGCAGAACAAGATGCCTATAACCATGCCTCCAGTAGTTCTAGTGTGGTTAGTCATACTGAACCACAAGGTACAACACTAATATCTTTTGAGAATGTATTTTCTATGAAGAAGATGGTGTCTGAATTCATGGAATCTGGAGAATCTAGTCTTACCTCTCCAGACTGTGATGAATCTGAAAATGATGACCTGGTTGCAATGATTGCTAAAACGTTTAACCGTTTCAAAGCAAGAGCAAATAGGCCATCTGGACAATTTGCATCCAGTACTTCTACTAATAAGACCAATCTGACATGCTTTAAGTGTGGCAGAACAAGATGCCTATAACCATGCCTCCAGTAGTTCTAGTGTGGTTAGTCATACTGAACCACAAGGTACAACACTAATATCTTTTGAGAATGTATTTTCTATGAAGAAGATGGTGTCTGAATTCATGGAATCTGGAGAATCTAGTCTTACCTCTCCAGACTGTGATGAATCTGAAAATGATGACCTGGTTGCAATGATTGCTAAAACGTTTAACCGTTTCAAAGCAAGAGCAAATAGGCCATCTGGACAATTTGCATCCAGTACTTCTACTAATAAGACCAATCTGACATGCTTTAAGTGTGGCAGAAAAGGTCAATCTGAAGAAACCTTTGCCTCAGTCCTCCTCCAAGGAACCTTCTGTTCCAAAGAAGAAGAATGTCTCCCTACCTAAGCCTAGAATCCAGTCAACTGGAAAGGCTCAGGTGTCATCTGATGAAAGTATTTTGTTAAGGTTAGAGAGCCAGTTTCAATTACTGACTCATCAATTTCAAAGTTGTAATGCAAGATTAAACAATTTTGAGGGTACTTCATCTGGCCCTAGACAAAATACCAAACCTTTTTCAAAGAAAGATAAATATATTTCTCCAGTTGAGAAAAAGAAAAAGGTCAATCTGAAGAAACCTTTGCCTCAGTCCTCCTCCAAGGAACCTTCTGTTCCAAAGAAGAAGAATGTCTCCCTACCTAAGCCTAGAATCCAGTCAACTGGAAAGGCTCAGGTGTCATCTGATGAAAGTATTTTGTTAAGGTTAGAGAGCCAGTTTCAATTACTGACTCATCAATTTCAAAGTTGTAATGCAAGATTAAACAATTTTGAGGGTACTTCATCTGGCCCTAGACAAAATACCAAACCTTTTTCAAAGAAAGATAAATATATTTCTCCAGTTGAGAAAAAGAAAAAGGTTTCAAAACTATCTATTCCAATTACATTTGCAGAAAAATCTGTTTTGGAAGAAAGTGAACTCAACCAGATACCTCCAGGGACCTATAAGGGAGGGTCCAGTGAACCCATCAATCGATGGGTTCCCAAATCTAACTGATATATCTGGTGGATGTGCAGGGCGATCGAAAGAAACATACCTGGTATCTTGACAGGGCAGCTGGCAGGACAATGACCGGACGTAAGACCCTGCTGGAGGAGTTCATAATTTCTGATGGACCCTCCATTACTTTTGGAAATGATTGTTGTGGAAAGACTGATGGGTATGGTGTTCTGAACAATGGACGAGTTGCATATGTGAATGGTTTGAAATATAACCTGATCAGTGTCAGTCAACTGTGTGATGATAGCTATCAAGTTCTGTTCAATATTGTTCATGGCATCGTATTCAACAAGGACTGGAAGGTAGTATTGATTGCTCCCAGAAGAGGGAATGTGTATGTGATGGATATGGAAAGCTCTCCTTCAGAGCAGTGTTTCTATTCTCAAGCTGATGAGGACACAAACTGGTTATGGCATAAAAGGTTATCCCATTTAAATTTCAAAAATATAAATAAGTTGTCTAGAAAACAACTGGCAAATGGGATACCTTCAGTTTCCTTCAAAAAGGAAAGGCCATGTCCAGGATGTGAGATGGGTAAGCAGAAACGTACCAGTTTCAAGACAAAGCAGAATTTTAGCATATCTGAACCACTTCATATGCTTCATATGGACCTCTTCGGTCCAGTGAATGTTCAGACTCGTGCTGGTAAAAGATATACTCTGGTAATAGTCGATGAATTCTCCAGATATTGCCGGGTTATCTTTCTCAGGTCTAAAAATGAAGCTGCTGCTGAAATCATCAGTCTTATCAAGCAAATTGAGCTCAAGTATAATCGAAAGGTTTGTCAGTTAAGAAGTGACAATGGAACAGAATTCCAGAATGCAACTCTGGAGTCATTCTGTACTGATACTGGCATCTCCCAGAATTTCTCATCAGCCCGCTCTCCAGAACAGAATGGAGTTGTGGAAAGGAAGAATCGAACGCTGATAGAAGCTGCCAGGAGTATGCTTGCTGAACCTGGTCTTTCTACCAGTTTCTGGGCTGAAGCAATTGCTACTGCTTGTCACACCCAGAACCGGTCTGTGTACATCAAAAGACACAAAAAGATAACCTATGAAGTATTAAGAAATAGAAAACCAAATATTGGTTATTTTCATGTCTTTGGATGTCCAGGGTACGTCCTGAACTGTTGGTCCCAACTCGATAGATGGTACTACTGAAGACACCTCTATGTCGATGGTGGAGTTACTTTGCAATATATGCACTGAACTGGAGACGACCAGTTGCAGTGTGTATATACCAAGTTCTAGATAGATTACTTATATAAAAGACAATAAGTAAAGAACAATGCAATAATACAAATAACTTGTAAGATAACTTGATGAGACAATATGTATTTTTCAATGTGTAATTTATTTATTGATATTAAACAAATTACAAGATTGATGCGGAACCAAGATAATACACGAATGTAAATATCCTAACAACCTATGAAATACAATTGATCTATACTCGGAATTTCTCAAGACAATCGAAACACTTAAAGTTGTGAAATGTTCCTTTTAGCGATTGAGAGAAGATTGCACAAGTTCACCAAGAATATTGCAGGTTTGCAAAGTGTGAAGTGTTTGTATGTTTTTCACTTTGTGAGTTGAACACTTAAATTCTTGGTTGTGCAATGACTTGTATTTATAGGCAAAGTTAACATTGGGATGTTAACTTTAGCCGTATAAATGTGGTTGAGAGCATTTAAGGAATAGCATTTAATTCCTTAAAAAGCAGTGTAAAGTCGCATGATAAAGCAACTTTACACAACTACCTTTATGTACCTTTTATTACTTAAATAATAAGACAAGGCTTATTATCCGGGTAAAGGTACATAAAGTATACAAGTCAATTCCTCGTAATCAGTGTAAAGTTTTGTAAGGGCTTTCCACTGATGGTCTCCAGTTTGTAACTGACTAGAATGCCAACTGGGCTTCGCTGCCATTGCCATTCTCTATCTTCCATTTGTTGTCTTCGACTTCAACTGGTCAGTTCTCAACTGGAGGAAGTCTTCAGTTGCGTTGACAGTACGGTGCAACTGGACTTCAATATATTTCTGGACAAATCTTCTTGGTCACCAGTTTTACTGGGTCACCAGATGCAACTGGTGACTGGCCAGTTCCAGGTGAACTGGTCCTAACATGAACGACTCCAGTCAGTTAGGCAAATTTGATGCCAAAGCTGATGAAGGATATTTCTTAGGTTATTCAGCCATTCACAAGGCCTTCAGAGTCTATAACAAAAGACTGGAGAAGGTCCATGAGTCAATACATGTCACATTTGATGAATCAAATGCAGCAATCAATAAAAAGCCAACCCTTGATACTCCCCAGTAACTCCAATTGTCTTCTGTGAATCTGATCCTATCAACTACAATAAAGATTCTTCAGAAGAAGTTTCCAGTCATCCTGATCTGGAACCTGTTCAGACTAAGAAACCCTCCAGTAGTACTCCATTCTATCCTTCAATTATTTTCAAGCTACCCTCTGAAATTATTATTGGATCAGATGTTCGTACTACCCCCCAGTATCAGTCCCAGTTGAGACTGAACCAATACTTCAAGAAATGCCTTCAAATGAAGAATTTCATGATGCAAATCGTGATTTAAATGATTCAGATGAAGATGTTGAAGTAGTCTGGCAAGATCCTCCTCCTGAAGCAACACCAGAGGAGACTCAACTGAACTCTTGCACTGATATTGTTGTTTGTAACAATCCTGGTCAATACTCTAGGTGGACAAAAGCTCATCCTATCGATCAGATCATAGGTGACTCCAGTAGAGGGATTCAAACCAGAAGAGCCTCCAGTGATCAATGCTTATATGTCAGTTTCTTATCAATGATAGAACCAAAGAAGATTGACTAAGCTATGGAAGATCCAAGCTGGGTGATAGCTATGCAAGAAGAGCTTCACCAGTTTGAAAGGAACAAGGTTTGGTACCTGGTTCCTTTCCCAGTTGGAAGAAAGAACCAATTGGAACCAGATGGGTCTTCAGGAATAAGGTAGATGAAGATGGCCATGTCATCAGAAACAAGGCCAGACTGGTAGCACAAGGGTACTGCCAGTCTGATATCGATTTTGATGAATCATTTGCTCCAGTGGCTAGACTTGAAGCGATCAGAATATTCTTAGCATTTGCTGCTCATCATAAATTCAAGGTCTACCAGATGGACATTAAAAGTGCATTTTTGAATGGAAACTTGAAGAAGAAGTTTATGTCCGACAACCACTAGGTTTCATTGATGAAAAACATCCCCACTGGGTATATCGTCTGGACAAAGCACTTTATGGTCTCAGACAAGCTCCACGTGCCTGGTATGATACTCTAACTAAACATTTATTGAAAAATGGTTTTAAAAGAGGTGCAATTGACAATACCTTATTTATTCTTCATGAAAAAGGTAATCTTCTGATGGTACAAATTTATGTTGATGATATTATTTTTGGGTCTACTGATGACAAAATGTGCAAGAAATTTTCGAAAATAATGTCGACTGAATATGAGATGAGTTTAATGGGTGAATTAACATATTTTCTAGGACTCCAGATTAAACAGACCAGAGATGGTATTTTTTACCTTGGGAAGACAAAAAATGCAAGTTGGTTACTGTTTGTGGGTTGTAAACCGTCACACATTTATGTGTGATGTGATGTATTTAATGCGGATTTCAAAACCCGATCAAAATTACATTTTATAAAATTCAAATTAACTGTTTTGAATTCTGTTTCTCTCTCCTATAAATACCCTCTTTCACTTTCATTTGCATTTACTTCGAACATATTTACTCCCAAAACTCTCTAAATTCCTTCATTTACTTTCTTTTCATTCAATTTCCAATCATCAATCTCTCTCATATTTAATTCATCATATCTTTATCAAAACCCTAATTCAGTTTCTTATCACTGATTGAACCAAAGAAGATTGACTAAGCTATGGAAGATCCAAGCTGGGTGATAGCTATGCAAGAAGAGCTTCACCAGTTTGAAAGGAACAAGGTTTGGTACCTGGTTCTTTTCCCAGTTGGAAAGAAAGAACCAATTGGAACCAGATGGGTCTTCAGGAATAAGGTAGATGAAGATGGCCATGTCATCAGAAACAAGGCCAGACTGGTAGCACAAGGGTACTGCCAGTCTGATATCGATTTTGATGAATCATTTGCTCCAGTGGCTAGACTTGAAGCGATCAGAATATTCTTAGCATTTGCTGCTCATCATAAATTCAAGGTCTACCAGATGGACATTAAAAGTGCATTTTTGAATGGAAACTTGAAGAAGAAGTTTATGTCCGACAACCACTAGGTTTCATTGATGAAAAACATCCGCACTGGGTATATCGTCTGGACAAAGCACTTTATGGTCTCAGACAAGCTCCACGTGCCTGGTATGATACTCTAACTAAACATTTATTGAAAATTTGTTTTAATTTCAGGGGGAATTTGTTAATTTATTTTCTCACTAGATAAAATTTTCTGAAATATATCACTGGTACTTTGTAAATGTGTCCCTCTCACTGGTAATTAGATGGGTTGATGTGCATGTTTGAGGTTGCCAGTCTCACTCAAATGGTTTTCATTGGTACTTTACTGGAGTGTCCCTCCAGTGTACCATCAGTGTATACTTCACTGGCATAATCCACCAGTGATTCTGGAGTGTCCAGTCAACCTCCAGATGCATTGAATTAAGTCATGGTATGTCAGTTATAATATTTTAATACTTGGTCATTGTGCTTGCCACGTAAGCAAACCATTTGAAAGGACAGTTACTGTTTGTCCCACGTGGCAATGATATTTTTCAAAGAAATGATGGTATTAAGTATTCAAAGACCCCAATCTTTTGTAATAATACCAGTGTCATTGATATCTCAAACAATCCAGTCATGCACTCAAAGACGAAGCACATTGATCTCAGGTATCATTTTATTCGTGATCATATTATGAAAAATAATATTGAACTCCATTTTATTCCACTGACAAACAACTCGCTGACATTTTTACCAAACCTCTGGATGTTAAAACTTTTGAATATCTTGTTGGTGAGTTAGGAATGTTAAACCCTTAAATCTGGAACCTTGGTATTGAACGCCTTTGTGTACTATCTCTGCATTAATAGATTTCTGGATCAACATTCTAGGGGGGAGACTGAAAGATATATTTTTGTCCTTAAAATTTGTTTTAATTTCAGGGGGAATTTGTTAATTTATTTTCTCACTAGATAAAATTTTCTGAAATATATCACTGGTACTTTGTAAATGTGTCCCTCTCACTGGTAATTAGATGGGTTGATGTGCATGTTTGAGGTTGCCAGTCTCACTCAAATGGTTTTCATTGGTACTTTACTGGAGTGTCCCTCCAGTGTACCATCAGTGTATACTTCACTGGCATAATCCACCAGTGATTCTGGAGTGTCCAGTCAACCTCCAGATGCATTGAATTAAGTCATGGTATGTCAGTTATAATATTTTAATACTTGGTCATTGTGCTTGCCACGTAAGCAAACCATTTGAAAGGACAGTTACTGTTTGTCCCACGTGGAATGATATTTTTCAAAGAAATGATGGTATTAAGCATTCAAAGACCCCAATCTTTTGTAATAATACCAGTGTCATTGATATCTCAAACAATCCAGTCATGCACTCAAAGACGAAGCACATTGATCTCAGGTATCATTTTATTCGTGATCATATTATGAAAAATAATATTGAACTCCATTTTATTCCACTGACAAACAACTCGCTGACATTTTTACCAAACCTCTGGATGTTAAAACTTTTGAATATCTTGTTGGTGAGTTAGGAATGTTAAACCCTTAAATCTGGAACCTTGGTATTGAACGCCTTTGTGTACTATCTCTGCATTAATAGATTTCTGGATCAACATTCTAGGGGGGAGACTGAAAGATATATTTTTGTCCTTAAAATTTGTTTTAATTTCAGGGGGAATTTGTTAATTTATTTTCTCACTAGATAAAATTTTCTGAAATATATCACTGGTACTTTGTAAATGTGTCCCTCTCACTGGTAATTAGATGGGTTGATGTGCATGTTTGAGGTTGCCAGTCTCACTCAAATGGTTTTCATTGGTACTTTACTGGAGTGTCCCTCCAGTGTACCATCAGTGTATACTTCACTGGCATAATCCACCAGTGATTCTGGAGTGTCCAGTCAACCTCCAGATGCATTGAATTAAGTCATGGTATGTCAGTTATAATATTTTAATACTTGGTCATTGTGCTTGCCACGTAAGCAAACCATTTGAAAGGACAGTTACTGTTTGTCCCACGTGGCAATGATATTTTTCAAAGAAATGATGGTATTTTTTACCTTGGGAAGACAAAAAATGCAAGTTGGTTACTGTTTGTGGGTTGTAAACCGTCACACATTTATGTGTGATGTGATGTATTTAATGCGGATTTCGAAACCACTCACTTTTCTGTATGTGAGTATATGCGTGATCTGACCAACCTTAAATCTTCAACAAATGAGGTAAATATTCCTCAGGCCATGCTTAGTTTTCAAAGGGAAGAAAATGACGCATCATCACCAGATGAGCCAGAAGAGGCTCCAGGTGGGGGTCAAATTATTGTAGGACCCACTGGAGTCCTCGATGCTGAAATTGTGCCACCAATAAGCCAGGTGGCCCCTGACCAACAGCAACAAGAAAATGTTGACCCTCCAAGACAACCAAGAAACACCAGACGTCTTAGGAAAGGAGGTGTACCGGTTGGTTCCAGTAGAACCGAAACTAGTCATCCAGATTCATCTCAACAAAAATCTGGAGATATCATCAGGGATATGACTAGGGTTACTAGAGCCACACCACTTATCATTCCAGTCTCAACTTCCACTACTGGTGATATTATGAATGAAGATGGGTCTTTAATAGTTGAGCAGGAAAATGTTGACCCTCCAAGACAACCAAGAAACACCAGACGTCTTAGGAAAGGAGGTGTACCGGTTGGTTCCAGTAGAACCGAAACTAGTCATCCAGATTCATCTCAACAAAAATCTGGAGATATCATCAGGGATATGACTAGGGTTACTAGAGCCACACCACTTATCATTCCAGTCTCAACTTCCACTACTGGTGATATTATGAATGAAGATGGGTCTTTAATAGTTGAGCAGGAAAATGTTGACCCTCCAAGACAACCAAGAAACACCAGACGTCTTAGGAAAGGAGGTGTACCGGTTGGTTCCAGTAGAACCGAAACTAGTCATCCAGATTCATCTCAACAAAAATCTGGAGATATCATCAGGGATATGACTAGGGTTACTAGAGCCACACCACTTATCATTCCAGTCTCAACTTCCACTACTGGTGATATTATGAATGAAGATGGGTCTTTAATAGTTGAGCAGGAAAATGTTGAGCAGGTTGGTCAACTGGATTTGAATGTAGAGGTTGGTGATCAGACAGGTGATCACACAGTTGGTGAAACATTTGTTTAGGATGAGGCTAATTCACCCATGTCAGAAGGTAATAATTTTGATACTGACATGAGTTTTCTTGGTGATGATGTAGTGGAAGTAGAACACTTACCAGAAATGCCACCACCTCCACCAGAATCAAATATCCCACCACCAGAATCCGAAATGCCACCACCTCCACCAGAATCATTGATTGCACCACCACCACCACCTCTTTCAATTCCACAAAATTCTCCTTATTTCAATCCACCTACACTTCAATTTTCACAAAATCAACCTCCACCACTTGAAGAACCATTGGAATTTTCTCGTGTGCTGGACTCGACTGTTGTAACATCTGAAACATCCACTAAGGCAGTCCAAACACAAATTCCTTTGACAACAAGAATGATTTCAGCTCTTGATCCTCCAGGTGGTCTCTCCACTTCTTCTACAATCGAGGTCCAAGGCCTTTTAAGTAAGGTGGCGGACCTGGAGAGATCACTCCAGTCTTCATCCCAGGTTGTTTTTGATTTTAAGTCCTTATTATCAAATAATCTTGCATCAGAAATGAATGTTTTTGCTGGGAATGAGAAACTAGTATTTGAGAAGCTTGATGAACTGGTACTGGCCACAAATCAAAACACTGAAAATATCAAAGTGGCAGTCCAGGGCTTGGAGGCAAGGCTGGTGAATTCTGTTCAGACTGCAGTGAAAACTGAAATAGCTCAACCACTGGCAGGTCTAACAGAAGAACTTCAGAAGTTGATCACCAGAATCAGTAATTTGGAAAGCAGACCAACTCTTGATCAGGCTGCTGTTGTTAGCACCCTCAGTGATGAATGCACCAAAAAGTTCAGACATAGCATGCTGAAAGAGATCACTGAAAATATCTCTGGGTCTGTACTTAGAAGTATTCAAGATGGTTTATTGCCCCAGGTGGTGAAGATGATTAATACTGAGCTGCCCAGTCACTTGCCTCAAGAACTTGAAATTGTTAAGAAGGAAGTGATGACTCTCAGAAACACTGTGAATCTCACAACTCTAGTGGCAGGTAGAACATTCGGTGCTTCTGACCGTCACATGTTGGAGCAGTTGTGGAAAGATCTTAAGTCCAGGACTGATGATCCTTCCAAGGGGGAAAATTCTGAAAAGGCTGAGAATGTTATTGAGAAAAAGAAAGAAGTGATTGCCAGTGCAATAGAAAAGGCCTTTGGCACTGAAGCCATTGTGCATGATGAAGAGGCTGTTGGTACTGATGCCAGTGAGCCCCAGTTTGAAGCATTCCCAGATATCACAACTACTCTAAAGTCAGTAAAAAGAAAGCAACATGTGGTATCTGGAGGAGAAATTGAAACTGCTGGAAGTTCATCAAAATTTCCTACTACTGATGATGACACTTCAAAGAGACTGGAGCAGGAGTACATAATGATAGAAATTTATAAGAAAAAGCAAAAGGATGATCTGCAGGCCCACAATATGGAAATGGCAAAAATGGGGACCTTTGATGAGTATAATGCTGGCAGGTTGGGCATTCATATTGATGTATACAAAAAGATGAAGGAAGACCCCAGAGTTCATCAATGTCTGGATGCATTGGATGACGTCTATATTCTCTCCAGGTACTCTTTAGAAGAACAAACTTATGATGCAGTAACTTATGGTGTCAGTGCAGTTGAACTAATCAGACAAAGGACGGAGGAACGGGTGAACCTCCAGAAGAAGATCAGAAAGAATGCTGGTGCTCTGGAGATAGAGTATAGAAAGAAGATAAAAGGCTTGCCCAAACTCACTGCCAAACAGTTAAAGGCAATCAGGGATGCAGATCTGAGCACTTTCATTCCCTTGGATACTTCACTAAGAATAAATCGTGAAGAAATCCAGTCTGCCTTAGAACAAGAGAAGGTATCCAGGGAAACTGAATACATGATCCAGATGGCAAAGCAAAAAGCCAAGTATGAAGATATGATGAAGTTCAGGGCTGATGCCAGAAGGATCATAGGTGCAGAGATTAAATTAGCTGAAAACCATGAAGGCATGACCAGATTTGAAGTAAAGTTGACCAGAGAGGGTAACTTTACTGATAAAAGGAAGAATGCTTCAGTCCAAGCTTTTGGATGGACTAAACTGAAGGAGATTGCCTTAACATTCAGGGGGAAGACTGTTGTGTCTACTGATGTTAAAGCATTCTTGAAGAGGATTGAGAAGGTCTGGAAGAGAAAGCAACAGATGGAAGTTGCACTGGGTATAAAACCACCAGAGTCTGTACCATCCTCACCATCACCCAAGAGGAAGGCCACTGAAGATGCTCAAGGACAGACGTCAAAGAGAAGGGCCTGACTCTTTTATCATTTACTTGTACTTGTATTTATCAAAATTGTACCTGTTTATCAGTTGATGTATGTAAGTATTGTTGCAATTTTTTCACAAAGTAAGTGATCAGATTTAGTCTAAGTTAGAATTAAAAGATGAAACTGGAACACTGATGATCTATAAAGTGTTTTCCAGTAACTTAAAATTTTTAGACTAAATCAAAACAAGTGTTTTTCAAGCATACAAAATTGTATAGTAGCTTGAAAAACCTTGCATTATTTCTAAACAAATAGGGGGAATTTGTTAGGTCCAGATTTACTGTACTTACTCCAGACTTGATGACTGGAGTCCTACTGAAGATTTGTTCAGAAATAATGGAAGACCAGTGAGCAAAATACTTGTATAGGAAATTTGGAGTCTTCCAGATTTCAGCTCACTGGACTTCACCCCAGTCCAGATCTATTCTACTGAAGACATTCTCACTGAAGTCAAAGACTGAAGTTAGAATTAAAAGATGAAACTGGAACACTGATGATCTATAAAGTGTTTTCCAGTAACTTAAAATTTTTAGACTAAATCAAAACAAGTGTTTTTCAAGCATACAAAATTGTATAGTAGCTTGAAAAACCTTGCATTATTTCTAAACAAATAGGGGGAATTTGTTAGGTCCAGATTTACTGTACTTACTCCAGACTTGATGACTGGAGTCCTACTGAAGATTTGTTCAGAAATAATGGAAGACCAGTGAGCAAAATACTTGTATAGGAAATTTGGAGTCTTCCAGATTTCAGCTCACTGGACTTCACCCCAGTCCAGATCTATTCTACTGAAGACATTCTCACTGAAGTCAAAGACTGAAGTTAGAATAAAGAAGACTGACAAATGGCGGAGTCCACTGGAAGTCTTACCAGATCTACGACTGGAGCTTTGCCAGTGTTCTAGACCTTACAAGTCTGAACACTGATTACGAGGAATTGACTTTTTGCCTTTACACACTTTTCAAAGAACATTCCACTTGTCTTTACAAAAGTACTTACGTGTGTAAAGGTGGCTGGTTAAAAGGATAATAAGTCATATTGATGTGACTTTATCCTTGTACTTTAACCAATGCATTTAATGACCTTGTCGGTTCATTAAATACATGCAACCATATTTGTACGGCACAAATTCACTGGTGAATTTGTTTGCCTATAAATACAAAGTCATTTCCTTGATAAAATTACTTTTTAGCAATTAGGTGAATTTGTCTAAATACTCTCGATCGTAACAGGGATACTTCACAACTTTAAGTATTTTGATCTAAGAGTTTATTTAGCAAATATAGATCATTTGTAATTCATAGGTTGTTAGGATACTTACATATTTGTATTATCTTGATTCCGCACAACCTTGTATT
Organism: Erigeron breviscapus; assembly: GCA_034093135.1. Classification (NCBI taxonomy): domain Eukaryota; kingdom Viridiplantae; phylum Streptophyta; class Magnoliopsida; order Asterales; family Asteraceae; genus Erigeron; species Erigeron breviscapus. The sequence continues at coordinate 113,784,261 of CM067172.1, forward strand.
TTATTTAACATCATAAATAAAATACACTTGAAAAAAATTACATTGTGTTCCACCTTTACTTTATTTATTGCTTTAAGTCTTGTATTTTGTTTATATACTTGCATTTATATTCAATTAATACTAGTCCAAATCTAGTGCATATTAGACTTGTTGTATTTCACACTATTGGGTTAAACCATCAAGTGAGGGACTCTACACTAAGTGTTTCCAAGCTGACTGCTAATCCCAAGCTTTCTTCCACTAACAGCTTGGTCTTCTATCTTCAATCCTCCTCTTCGACTTGGACTGAATGCTAACACATTGTTGATGCAGCTTTAATAAACTTTCTTCCATAAGATTTTACAATTACAAAGTATGAAGCATGATCTGGGTCAGTTATAGATCGCAAGCTGTGTCAGCTTAATCTGACCCAGATCAGATTACAAGAACCAAAAGATTACTAAGTGTTTATTGGTCAGATTTGTCATCATTAAATTTACAATTAACATTGGGACTCAACAATGATGGTGGTGGTAGTTGGGTCGGCGGCGGCGGTTTAGCCGGAAAAGAAAAAGATGATATACAAACAAACTCATACCAACCATATACAAACCCATATCGATACATGAAACACCATTAGTTAAATGGCATAGATTGATATCAGTGGTGGTGGAGTTCATCGGTTATGGAAATCGGACTGTGGTGGAGTACATCGGTGGCGGTGGAGTGCATCGGTGGTAGTGTGACGGTGGCAGCGGCCGCAATTTTAAGGTGGTGGTTGCCAGATCCGACCACCGTGAGTCCGTGACTATCTCCTTTTCGGACAACCAACGCCACCATATCAGACCTGATGTATCATCTGACCGATGCCTTCTTTGGATCACAAGATCTTTAGAGTATCCCTTCCAAAACCATTTTCAAACTTCATATCTCCATTTTACGTATGTGTTTGTATATATGTGTTTTTGTGTATGTATGTATATTATGGAAAGTGATCAGATCTTATTGGGAGTAATTATTGTATGGATACTATTTGGATTTGGGGGTTTTGAAAACCCTATTTTGGAATTAGGAATTAATAAGAAGATAAAGAGGCACTAATAAAATGGATTTCAATCGTTGTATGTATATATTGATTTTTGATGTGGATACAGATATACATATAAATGAATGTATGTATGGATTAGTTTATTTGTTTTGATTTTAGGCCTCTCCTGATGAAAAGCCTATACTTTTCCTACCAAAACAACGTGTCTATATACAATCATATATACTTGACTCAACTATGTTACATTAGAAGCTTAGAAAGATGACTTATTAAGTAAATATAGCAAAAAAGTACGTTTATATACAAGTTATCAATTAGTAGTACGTGATTTAAAATAAAACACTTACATAACATTTAGTAAATACGCTCCACGTTTACATCTTCATGATGCCATTTTTCCATCCATATATGCCAATCTATATAGTACCTTACCAGCTTGCACATACAACCATAACATTTATAAGACACCTTTTCTTGATTACGATGCGGGGCTAACAACGGATGCAACCTAACCAAATGTCAATAGTAAAATTTATCTATGGTAATATATGAAAGGTAGGGATGAAAACGGTAATTTTTAACCCTCGACAGGGACCAAAAGGGTAATTGAAAATCTATGTCCCCTTCAAAATAATGTCCATCGGATTTGCGCCCTTTAGGCCTCTCCTGATGAAAAGCCTATACTTTTCCTACCAAAACAACGTGTCTATATACAATCATATATACTTGACTCAACTATGTTACATTAGAAGCTTAGAAAGATGACTTATTAAGTAAATATAGCAAAAAAGTACGTTTATATACAAGTTATCAATTAGTAGTACGTGATTTAAAATAAAACACTTACATAACATTTAGTAAATACGCTCCACGTTTACATCTTCATGATGCCATTTTTCCATCCATATATGCCAATCTATATAGTACCTTACCAGCTTGCACATACAACCATAACATTTATAAGACACCTCTTTCTTGATTACGATGCGGGGCTAACAACGGATGCAACCTAACCAAATGTCAATAGTAAAATCTCTATCTATAGTAATATATGAAAGGTAGGGATGAAAACGGTAATTTTTAACCCTCGACAGGGACCAAAAGGGTAATTGAAAATCTATGTCCCCTTCAAAATAATGTCCATCGGATTTGCGCCCTTTAGGCCTCTCCTGATGAAAAGCCTATACTTTTCCTACCAAAACAACGTGTCTATATACAATCATATATACTTGACTCAACTATGTTACATTAGAAGCTTAGAAAGATGACTTATTAAGTAAATATAGCAAAAAAGTACGTTTATATACAAGTTATCAATTAGTAGTACGTGATTTAAAATAAAACACTTACATAACATTTAGTAAATACGCTCCACGTTTACATCTTCATGATGCCATTTTTCCATCCATATATGCCAATCTATATAGTACCTTACCAGCTTGCACATACAACCATAACATTTATAAGACACCTTTTCTTGATTACGATGCGGGGCTAACAACGGATGCAACCTAACCAAATGTCAATAGTAAAATCTTATTATAGGTAATATATGAAAGGTAGGGATGAAAACGGTAATTTTTAACCCTCGACAGGGACCAAAAGGGTAATTGAAAATCTATGTCCCCTTCAAAATAATGTCCATCGGATTTGCGCCCTTTAGGCCTCTCCTGATGAAAAGCCTATACTTTTCCTACCAAAACAACGTGTCTATATACAATCATATATACTTGACTCAACTATGTTACATTAGAAGCTTAGAAAGATGACTTATTAAGTAAATATAGCAAAAAAGTACGTTTATATACAAGTTATCAATTAGTAGTACGTGATTTAAAATAAAACACTTACATAACATTTAGTAAATACGCTCCACGTTTACATCTTCATGATGCCATTTTTCCATCCATATATGCCAATCTATATAGTACCTTACCAGCTTGCACATACAACCATAACATTTATAAGACACCTCTTTCTTGATTACGATGCGGGGCTAACAACGGATGCAACCTAACCAAATGTCAATAGTAAAATCTCTATCTATATATAATATATGAAGTAATAAGAAGTAATGGATCTTTCAGTAGTTGTACTGTAAGAACTTCCATTACTTGCTTTAATTGTATTGATTTATCCTTTCTAGCCTCAGACGCGTACCTAATCTTCTAAAGATCAACCGCGAGTCAAAGAACTCCTCTTTCGTAGTACACTTCTTGCTGAATACCTTTTTTTTGCTTCCTCCAATTGGCAATAGGACATCCTCTACTAAGCTAAGGAAGTACTTCAATGAAGGCATCGAGTGATTTCACCCGGCGAATTGACAAAGCCTAGTCTAAGAGCAGGATGAAGTAGCAAAGGGGAACTAAATAGCCTTACAGGGAATATGTAACATTTGTCTATTTTGACTTATTTGACTTGTACGTTGACGTGTCTAATCGTGTCTAAATGCAATATTTATTTCATGATTTACGAAACTTCATTTGCTTGACTTGTTGACTTGTACGTATTGATGACTAGCCAAAGTGAGTTAGTCGATTTACCTTAGACTTTATTGGACGGTTTAATAATGTGTCATATGCTAGACGAGACTTAATGGTTGAATGTATGACTTAGGACGGTTTGTTATTTGACTAGAAAAAGTATTTGGGTCGACCCATTGACCCGTTTGACAGACCCATTGCTCAATTGGACTCAACCCTAACCCAACTCTTACACCCTCCCCCCTTTCCATCCTCTCACTCACAATTACTCTATCTCTCTCTCTTTCCCATTGAATGCTCCACCAAATCACCACCTCACTCTCTCTCTAAATTCTTGACTGATTAAATGTTATCCAAGATGAATTCGTCATAAATTCTTCATCACCATCATCAACTTAACAACATATCAAAAGATCAAGTTTTAAAGTGCAAGAAATCTCCACTTCTAACTCAAAATTCGGATTTAAAGGTTTCTGGAAGATTTGGTAAGTTAAAACTATCTTATATTAATCATTTTATGTTGTTTAACGTGTCTCTAGTCAAATCTAAACGTTTTTGTGCCAAAAATCGAGTCAAAACCGGAATTTAATTGAATTAGGGTTTCATTTAGGGTTTTGGTTGAAATTGAGTTGAATTCGGATTTATATGTTGTTATGAAAGGATTTTTGTTAGGGGTTATGTTCCTATACGTTTATTATGAGTAAAAATGGGTATTTGAACTTCACAAATCGTCTCCTAGAACAAAAATGAGTTTTTGGTGCCATTTGGGTCGTGTTTGGCTGTTGATCTGTGCAGACCTGGGCAAGTTGTTGCGCAACTAGCCTGTTGCGGCGCAACAAGCTTGCAGAAATATAAGTTGATGCGCAATCACTAAGTTGCTGCGCAATGTGGTTCTTGGCTGTTGCGCAATCACTAAGTTGCTGCGCAACACTTCCCTGTTTCTTTCCTTGTGTTCTTAACTCGTCTAAACCTTATCAAATCAATTCCTAACATCCTCCTAAACACTTCAATCCAACAAAATCATTTTGATACCTATGATCAATCGAGTCTCGAATTATGAACGTATGAACGTATATTGATATGTATGCATGTGTAACTATAGGTTGTGATCGTGTGGCGAATATTGCACACTTGTAGCTTAATCTTAACTTGTAGTAGCCGCTCAAGGTGAGTTCGTTGCCCATACGTTTACTTTATTTGGGGTGGAAAGTGTACTTGTTCGTTAAACGATTGTCGGTTTATACAATTGATTATGATATGAAACGAGACGTTAGTTATCTATTTGTTTGCTTGTGATACGTGTTATTGGACGTTTATATGTGATGAAGGACGTTATGTTGTAATGCACTAAGACGTTTATTATATACATATGTTATGTAAGACGTGGACGTGGACGGTGGATTGACGAATCCACACCCGGTATGATCATTGCCACATTATAACAATATTTTGTTAAAACGTATATTTATATATTATGTAAGACGTGGACGGTGGATTGACGAATCCACACCCAGCATGATCATAACCGTGGATACGGGTTATTTAACCCACGTAATGGACGATTATTGGACGATATTATATATAATGGACGATTATTGGACGATATTATATATGTATATGGACGATTATTGGACGTTGACTTGTATTGATTGTGATAACGTGAAACCATTTAGAGTTTCCTTGCACGTGATTAGGTATTCTAATCCTCGTATATCGTTAACGGTTGTTATCCCGACACTTGATTTTCATTACTTAAACCTACGAGCTCACCAACTTTATGTTGACACATTTTAGTACACTTTTCAGGTGAACAGGTTAATCAGAGACGTGTTGGATGATTGCTTGATTGTTTGCATGCTAGGATTGGACTTGGACTATTTAATGGATCCGTGATTCATAGTTCCCGCATATGGGTTATGCTTAGGATCATTTACCATCTTTTGAACTATTCTTTTGTAAACGTTTGATGGTCGTGCTCCTTATGCATTTTTGTATGTTCCGGTACTTTTAATTGATTGAATTGTATGGATTGTCCAATCCTTTTAATGCATTTAGACTTGTCTCTACTTAATTTCCATGTCGTGCTGTGCTTAGTATGTAACCCTCATGATTCCGCCTTGTTGGGGTGTTACAGAATGGTATCAGAGCCGTGGTTGTAGAGAATTAGGTGGATTGACCTATCCTATAGCCATTGCACCCACATTTCATATTAGCATGCATGATAGGAAATTTGTGTGCAACGTGAACTTGTATTGATTGTGATAACGTGAAACCATTTAGAGTTTCCTTGCACGTGATTAGGTATTCTAATCCTCGTATATCGTTAACGGTTGTTATCCCGACACTTGATTTTCATTACTTAAACCTACGAGCTCACCAACTTTATGTTGACACATTTTAGTACACTTTTCAGGTGAACAGGTTAATCAGAGACGTGTTGGATGATTGCTTGATTGTTTGCATGCTAGGATTGGACTTGGACTATTTAATGGATCCGTGATTCATAGTTCCCGCATATGGGTTATGCTTAGGATCATTTACCATCTTTTGAACTATTCTTTTGTAAACGTTTGATGGTCGTGCTCCTTATGCATTTTTGTATGTTCCGGTACTTTTAATTGATTGAATTGTATGGATTGTCCAATCCTTTTAATGCATTTAGACTTGTCTCTACTTAATTTCCATGTCGTGCTGTGCTTAGTATGTAACCCTCATGATTCCGCCTTGTTGGGGTGTTACAGAATGGTATCAGAGCCGTGGTTGTAGAGAATTAGGTGGATTGACCTATCCTATAGCCATTGCACCCACATTTCATATTAGCATGCATGATAGGAAATTTCGTGTGCAACGTGAATTGTATGACGCATGAAACTTGTTTAAACGGAGTTCGTAGGTTTTCCCTGACTTGTGACTTGAATGTTATGTGATAGCTTGATGGATGTATGTGTTAGTGTCGGGATACACCGTGACTTGACGAATGAACGTTGATGTATATTCTTATAATTTTATTGTTTAACCCTAGCAAAGTGAAATGATGGCATTAACGGAGTATGACACTCGGTAACCTTAGAGGCGCCTGATCAACAAATCTATGGTTACCCTATGTCATATAAAGTTAATGACCTCGTGGATTGCGCATTGTGGATAAAGTATAGTAGGTAATCCGGTGTGTTTAATGAGTGTTGGTTGGGTGGAGGGTTAGCCGCTAGTACACCCTGTATACATACCTGACCAATACTTAGAGGGCATAACGGAACCGAGTCTTGACATCCATTCAATATATTAACGGTGTGGAGGGAAAGCCGCTGGTATCACCTGTATACAAACACCTTTAATGTATTGAATGTCGAAGTTGAGATTTGAACTATACTTTACTCGCCTTGTTATGACTTGGCCCCTTTTATATTGTGTTGAATGGTTCGTGATTGTGTTGATTGATTGTGAATCGTATGATCAATGAAGCCTTAGATTTTTGCCATGATAATATCCCCGTAGAGATATGCATGTTAGACGGTCTAGGGAAAACCCTAGATATGAAATGCTTATTATGTGATGATTTCTTTCGGATATCTCGTGTGTGTGAATTGTGAGAACTAACCTACTAACCTAACACGTGTGCTCAGGACAATGGTTAGACCAAGGAGAGTCGTGAGAAATCGCCGTGACCAAGATGATCAAGAAGAGGTTGTAGGTGGACGTGGTGGTAGAGGAAGCCGTGGAGGTCGTGGAGGTCATGGTGACCGAGGTGGCCGGGGTGGTGCCAATCCTCGGGTATCAACCAAGGTTATCACTCAAGCCCTAAATGATCTCATGCCGGATCTAGTGGCCCGAATCTCGGCGGCCATGGAAGCTATACACGAACAAGAAGAACCGGAAGATGAAGCGGTTCAAGCAAACAATGAAGAGACTGAAAATGCGAATGCTAATGATGGTGCAAATGGAGGAGAAGCTTTTGTTCAAGCAAGAGGTCATGATGCTTACCAACAATAATGTTTGTTTAAAGATTTCAAAGCTTGTGGAGCTCCGGAGTTTAGTGGAGAAGGTGGTGCCACGGGTTGTCTAGAGTGGCTAGAGAGAATTGAATCAATCATTTCTCGTAGTGGTTGCTCCTATGCGCAACGAATTACTTATGCCACCGGTATGTTGAAGGGTGATGCCCTTGAATGGTGGAATGTGGAGGTGGACGAATTGGGGATTGATGGGGCTAATAACCTACTTTGGGGAGACTTCAAAGAGATGATAATTGCAAAGTATTGCCCGGCACACGAAATGAGAAACTTGCAAGAAGAATTTTCTATACTTACCATGAAGGGAGGAGACTATGAGGGTTACACTCGCCGTTTTGGCCAACTCTCTAGGCTCATTCCCCACTATGTGAGACCCAAAAATGTGAAGGTTGAGAAGTATGTTTCATGATTGCCTCATGAGGTGAGAATGCTCGTCTCTCACCCCACCATGCCATTAACAATCAAAGAGGCAATCACTCGCACCGCTAGTGTGACATTGGAGCTTATAAGGGGTGGTAAGTTGAGTAAGGGTGATGGCAAGAGGAAAGAGGTGGCCGAGTCGAGTGGCACCAAGAAAGATGAGAGGCGTGATAATAAGCGCCATAATCGTGGTGGAAAGGTTTATGCGGCGGTGGGTCCTCCAAAGGGTGGTTATGCCGGGGCTAGTCCTTTATGCCCTAGGTGTAACCGTCATCATTGGCCCACTATGAGGTGTGATGTTTGTTTCCATTGCAACCAACCGGGTCACACTTCAAAGTTTTGTCCAAATAACCATCGAAATGCTCCTTTGAATGTTGCTCCTCTTAATATGAGACGTCCTCCGGTAGCTCTGGGTACTTGTTATGAGTGTGGTAGCCAAGATCACTACCGTAACCGGTGCCCTAATCTCATTGGCCAACAAGTGCAAGTGACCGTGCATCCTAATCAACTCCAAATTGTCGGTCCCAATCAAAACCGGGGAAATCAAGGCCAACAACAACATCAAGCTCCACAACAACAACTTGCTCCCCGTGGACGAGCTTTTTCCGTTAATGCGGCCGAGGCTCGTGTTGATCCAAACGTCGTTGCAGGTACATTTCTCCTCAACAATCAATATGCCACCGTATTATTTGACTCGGGTGCCGATTTTAGTCTTGTCTCCAATCATTTCATACCGTTGATTGATGCTAGCCTTAGTCTAATATCTTATTACTTTGAACTTGAAATGGTAAATGGTGGGTTAACTAAAACTGATCAAGTTGTTCGTGATTGTACTTTAGAGTTATGTGACCACCCGTTTTTTATAGACCTTGTTCCCTTCGATATCGGTAGTTTTGACGTAATTGTGGGTATGGATTGGATGTCGGCAATGAATGCGGTTATTGATTGTGGTAGTCGGGTAGTGAGAATTCCATTAGAAGACGGGGAAGAGTTAGTGGTTCAAGGCGAGACGACCGAGCCGTGGGAAGGAAAATTTATAATGTTAATGTCACAAAAGTCGAACTAAAAGCCGTACCCGTGGTTAATAGATTCATGGATGTATTCCCGGATGACCTACCAAGTTTGCCTCCATCTTGTGAACTCGATTTCCGTATTGATCTCATTCCAAATGCTTCTCCCGTGGCCAAAGCACCCTATCGCTTAGCCATAACCGAAATGCAAGAGTTGGCCGCCCAACTCAAAGAACTCCAAGAAAAGGGTTTCATCCACCCTAGTCAATCACCGTGGGGCACGCCGATTTTATTTATCAAAAAGAAAGATGGCTCTTTCCGAATGTGTATCGATTATCGAGAACTAAACAAACTCACGGTGAAGAATCGTTATCCCCTTCCAAGAATTGATGATTTATTTGATCAACTCCAAGGTGCTCGTTCCTTTTCCAAGATAGATTTGCGGTCGGGTTACCACCAACTACGTGTCCATGAAGATGATATCCCCAAGACGGCCTTTCGGACGCGTTATGGACATTTTGAATTCACGGTGATGCCTTTTGGGTTGACTAATGCACCGGAGGTGTTCATGGACTTGATGAACCGGGTGTGTCGGCCCTACTTGGATGAGTTTGTCATTGTTTTCATTGATGACATCCTTATCTACTCCAAGACTAAGGAAGACCATGCCGAACATTTGAAGAAGGTCTTAGAGTTGCTTCGGGAAAAGAAATTGTATGCTAAGTTCTCCAAATGTGAATCTTGGCTTGAAGAGGTCCACTTTCTTGGTCATGTGGTGAGCAAGGAAGGAATTCATGTGGATCCAAGCAAGATTGAAGCGGTGAAAAATTGGAGACGACCCGAAACGCCAACCGAGATTCGCCAATTTCTTGGTTTGGCGGGTTATTATAGGCGTTTCATTGAGGGCTTTTCGAAGATTGCCCAACCCTTGACTTTGTTGACTCAACGTGAAAGACGATTTGATTGGGGTGAGAAACAAGAACAAGCATTCCAATTATTGAAAGACAAGTTGTGTGATGCACCCATTTTAAGCTTGCCCGATGGAGCCGATGATTTTGTTGTTTATTGTGATGCGTCCGGGCAAGGATTGGGTTGCGTCTTGATGCAACGGGGTAAGGTAATTGCTTATGCATCTCGACAATTGAAGGTGCATGAGAAGAATTACCCGACACATGACTTGGAATTGGGAGCGGTTGTGTTTGCTTTGAAATGTTGGAGGCATTACTTGTATGGCACCAAGAGTATGATCTATACCGATCACAAAAGCCTATAACACATCTTTGACCAAAGTGAGTTGAATATAAGGCAACGAAGATGGCTAGAGTAATTTAGTGATTATGATTGCGTTATCCGGTACCACCCGGGTAAAGTAAATGTTGTAGCCGATGCCTTGAGCCGGAAAGAACGTATAAAGCCAAGACGAGTTAGAGCCATGAGCCTTACCGTGCAAAGGAGTGTTCGTGACTCCATTATTGAAGCACAAATGTTGGCAACTAGGCCGGAAAACTTCATCAATGAAGCATTACACGGCTTAGAAGAGCAATTCAATAGAAAGAATGATGACGGTTTATACTTTGTTGAACGATTGTGGATTCCCATTCTTGGTGGATGGCGGTTGAAATTGATGAACGAAGCTCACAAGTCGGCATACTTGGTTCACCAGGGGTCCGACAAGATGTATTTTGATTTGAGAGACTTGTATTGGTGGTCGGGGATGAAGAAAGACATTGCTAGATACGTTAGTTAATGCATCACTTGCTTACAAGTAAAAGCCGACCACAAGAAACCACCCGGTTTACTAGTTCAACCGGTAACACCGGAGTGGAAATGGGAGAACATTGCCATGGACTTCATCACGAAGTTACCTAGAACGAGTAGTGGTCGGGACACCATTTGGGTGATAGTTGATCGGTTGACTAAGTCGACTCACTTCTTAGCCATCCGGGAAGACGATAAATTTGACACTATGACACGTTTGTACATCAAAGAAGTAGTATCCAAACATGGAGTGCCGGTTTCCATCATAACCGATCGGGATACCAGATTTACTTCAAAGTTTTTGAAGGCGTTCCAAAGAGCAATGGGTACTCAACTTGACATGATTACGGTGTTCCACCCTCAAACCGACGGTCAAAGTGAAAGGACGATTCAAACGTTTGAAGACATGTTACGAGCTTGTGCCATCGAATTTGGTGGCAATTGGGACGTGCACCTACCGTTAGTCGAATTCTCCTATAATAATAGCTACCATGCTAGCATTCAAATGGCGCCGTTTAAAGCTTTATATGGGAGAAAATGTAGATCACCGTTAGCTTGGGCGGAAATTGGTGAAAGCCAACTCATTGGGCCCGAAATTGTTATTGAAACGACCAAGGTGATCTCACAAATCAAATAAAAGTTAAGAGTGGCCCGAGAACGACAACTAAAGTATGCAAACGTTAGACGACAACCTCTTGAATTCGAAGTCGGTGACTTTGTGTTGTTAAAGGTATCCCCGTGGAAGGGCGTGGTTCGGTTCGTGAAGCATGGCAAGTTAGGGCCAAGGTATATTGGTCCATTCAATCCTTGAATGAATTGGTCCGGTGGCATATCGTTTGGAGATCCCTCAAGACTTGAGTGGAGTTCATAATGTTTTCCATGTTTGTAATCTTAGGAAGTGTTTGGCCGATCCAACACTTCATGTGCCTCTTGAAGAAATCCGGGTCGATAAAACCTTGAAATTCGTGGAAGAACCGGTAGAGATCTTAGACCGACAAACTAAAAAGCTTAAGAATACTCGTTACACGATCGTTAAAGTTAGATGCAAGCAAGACGTGGGCCCGAGTTCACTTGGGAATGGGAAGATTCGATGAAAGTCAAGTACCCCCATTTGTTTAACGAGACGAGTTAGAATAAAATTTCAGGACGAAATTCCTTTAACGGTGGAATGATGTAACATTTGTCTATTTTGACTTATTTGACTTGTACGTTGACATGTCTAATCGTGGCTAAATGCAATATTTATTTCATGATTTATGGAACTTCATTTGCTTGACTTGTTGACTTGTACGTATTGATGACTAGCCAAAGTGAGTTACTCGATTTACCTTAGACTTTATTGGACGGTTTAAGAACGTGTCATATGCTAGACGAGACTTAATGATCGAATGTGTGACTTAGGACGGTTTGTTATTTGACTAGAAAATGTATTTGGGTTGACCCATTGACTCGTTTGACCGACCCATTGCTCAATTGGACTCAACCCTAACCCAACTCTTACAACCTCCCCCCTTTCTCATCCACTCACTCACAATTACTCTATCTTTCTCTCTTTCCCATTGAATGCTCCACCAAATCACCACCTCACTCTCTCTCTAAATTCTTGACTCATTAAATGTTATCCAAGATGAATTCGTCATAAATTCTTCATCACCATCATCAACTTAACAACATATCAAAAGATCAAGTTTTAAAGTGCAAGAAATCTCCACTTCTAGCTCAAAATTCGGATTTAAAGGTTTCCGGAAGATTTGGTAAGTTAAAACTATCTTATATTAATCATTTTATGTTGTTTAACGTGTCTCTAGTCAAATCTAAACGTTTTTGTGCCAAAAATCGAGTCAAAACCGGAATTTAAATTGAATTAGGGTTTCATTTAGGGTTTTGGTTGAAATTGAGTTGAATTCGGATTTATATGTTGTTATGAAAGGATTTTTGTTAGGGGTTATGTTCCTATACATTTATTATGAGTAAAAATGGGTATTTGAACTTCACAAATTGTCTCCTAGATCAAAAATGAGTTTTTGGTGCCATTTGGGTCGTGTTTGGATGCTGATCTGTGCAGATATGGGCAAGTTGCTGCGCAACTAGCCTGTTGCGACACAACAAGCTTGCAGAAATAGCCTGTTGCGACACAACAAGCATTTTATTTGTTAGAAAGAAGATTTTCTTAAGAATGAACACAGAGATGTTCATAGTTTTGAATTTTATCTTTAAAAGATTTTTGAATCAAAAAGATTTGGAACAGAGATTCTAAATAATTTTGATAAACTATGTGCAAAATTTGAAAGTGTTTGTAGTGAATTATTAGTCTAAATCACTCTAATAATAGATTGCTAAGTATATTCATTTTTGTCTTGCTATTTTAGTCATTTCTTCAGATTGTATGTTATTACTTTGAGAAGATTTGATGTGTATGTGTTGAGATGTGCAGGACAGCGGACAAATATTCGTTTTTGTAGGTTGTCGAGCAAGATTTCACCATGAAAGCAAGATATGGATCATGCAAATATATCTGTAACAAAGATAAATACTAGTTTGGTGAGGCAATCATAGGAGTATTTCATATGGTTTTAGGATTTTGCATTATCAAATTTCATTTGCAAAAATATAAGAGATTAGGTTTCAGTTAAATGTTTTTACAGAGTTAAAGACAAGTGACTTTAGAAACGGAATCTTTATAAGTTTGTATAATGAAGGATATTTGTTGGAGAACCTTAGATTAGGTTATCCATAGAATAATAAGACAGGGTTCTTAAGATTCTAAATTTGTGATAAGTATCTGTAGAATGATAAGACAGAGATCTTAAGATTCTAGATAAGTATCGATAGAATGATAAGACAAGGTTCTTAAGATTCTAATTTTTTCTGATAAGTTGACGGATAAACAAGGAGTTTATAGGTCAATGATTTTGAACAATAAGACAGAGATCTTACGGTTTAGATTTTTGAACAATAAGAAGTTCAAGTTCTTGAAGATTTGTAGTTCTAGACTAAGATAATGTCATATGTTTATGACTTATGATAGTGAAGAATAACAAATTTGGAGAAGAAAATGAAAAATGTAGTTCTAGATTAAGTCGTTACTATCGTATATAATAGTAATGAAATAATGAAGAATAACATTTTTATTTTAATCTCGTTTATGTGTTTTGTTAACAGCTTCTTGTGCAGGGAATACATGTCAGTAAGAATACATGTCAGTAAGCTGTATTTTATATGTTTTGTCTGAAGATGTTGATCATAATCAGAAGAAACATTTTAATTTATGGAGACAAAGAATTGCTTTTGAAACAGGTTCCATGTTCCTGAAGTTTGTGATTCAAGTTTTAAAGTTTCTGGTTTTCATGGGAGTCAACTAGTTCAGGATTGATTATTGGAAATTCTACTTCTCTATTACATGTCGGTTATGCAAGGCGAGCAGGGACTCGAGCAATATATCCAAGAAGGAAGATTGCATATGCTTAATTCGGAGGGATTTATTGTTGAGGGGGAGAACTACAACAAGCTATGGTGCATTAGTTGATTATTATGACGATACAGAGAGTTTGAAGTTTGTCTTTCAAATCTGAAGTTTCGGAAGATCGAGTTTCGGGTATAGCAATGTAAATTTTGTTGTCTCGAAATTCTTTTTCAGTGTATTTGCAGAGAAGTCAATCCAAAGGAAGGGTTTCTAAGCAAAAGACTGAAGTATTCAAGACAATGCTAAGAACATCAGGTTTTTATAATATATTATTTATATAGTAATTACAGATGTTGATAGCAAGGTCATTATTAGTTGAAGATCTTAGATATAGAAATAATTTTATTTTAATATGAAAGATTATCAACTATGTTTGTAAAACCTTAGACATAGACATATGTAAATGTAGAAGGTTATGTGAAACCTTAGACATAGACATTAAGTGAATGTAGAAGATTATTAAAATCTTAGACATAGACTTAATGTGAATGTAGAAGGTTAAATAAATCCTTAGATATAGACTTAATGTGATTGAAGAAGATTAAGAAAATCTTAGTCATAGACGTTGAGTGAATATGAAAGGTTATTGACTATATTATGCCTTAGACATAGAAATGTCATGTTTGAATGTGAAAGGCTACATAGTTAATATTTTATGCCTTAGACATAGATATATTGTTTGAATATGAAAGGTCTTTGTTACCTTAGATATAGAAACATATATGAATGTGAAAGGTTTAAGTATTGATTATTTAGATCATATAGTTATGAAAACATGTCTTAAATTGAGGGCAGAATACGACCTCGTAATTGGTCAAGGGCTTGTGCAGATACGACCTCGTAATTGGTCAAGGGCCTTTAGATACGACCTCGTAATTGGTCAAGGGCCTTAGATACGACCTCGTAATTGGTCAAGGGCCTGTAGATACGACCTCGTAATTGGTCAAGGGCCTTGTAGATACGACCTCGTAATTGGTCAAGGGCCAGATACGACCTCGTAATTGGTCAAGGGCCTGTAGATACGACCTCGTAATTGGTCAAGGGCCTTGTAGATACGACCTCGTAATTGGTCAAGGGCCAGATACGACCTCGTAATTGGTCAAGGGCCTGTAGATACGACCTCGTAATTGGTCATTGGGCCTTTAGATACGACCTCGTAATTGGTCAGGGCCTTGTGAGATACGACCTCGTAATTGGTCAAGGGCCAGATACGACCTCGTAATTGGTCAAGGGCCTTTAGATACGACCTCGTAATTGGTCAAGGGCCTGTAGATACGACCTCGTAATTGGTCAAGGGCCAGATACGACCTCGTAATTGGTCAAGGGCCTGTAGATACGACCTCGTAATTGGTCAAGGGCCTTGTAGATACGACCTCGTAATTGGTCAAGGGCCAGATACGACCTCGTAATTGGTCAAGGGCCTTGTAGATACGACCTCGTAATTGGTCAAGGGCCTTGTAGATACGACCTCGTAATTGGTCAAGGGCCGAGATACGACCTCGTAATTGGTCAAGGGCCTTAGATACGACCTCGTAATTGGTCAAGGGCCTGTAGATACGACCTCGTAATTGGTCAAGGGCCTGTAGATACGACCTCGTAATTGGTCAAGGGCCGTAGATACGACCTCGTAATTGGTCAAGGGCCTGTAGATACGACCTCGTAATTGGTCAAGGGCCTTGTAGATACGACCTCGTAATTGGTCAAGGGCCGAGATACGACCTCGTAATTGGTCAAGGGCCTTAGATACGACCTCGTAATTGGTCAGGGCCTGTAGATACGACCTCGTAATTGGTCAGGGCCTGTGAGATACGACCTCGTAATTGGTCAAGGGCCAGATACGACCTCGTAATTGGTCAAGGGCCTTTAGATACGACCTCGTAATTGGTCAAGGGCCTGTAGATACGACCTCGTAATTGGTCAAGGGCCAGATACGACCTCGTAATTGGTCAAGGGCCTGTAGATACGACCTCGTAATTGGTCAAGGGCCTTGTAGATACGACCTCGTAATTGGTCAAGGGCCAGATACGACCTCGTAATTGGTCAAGGGCCTGTAGATACGACCTCGTAATTGGTCAAGGGCCTTGTAGATACGACCTCGTAATTGGTCAAGGGCCGAGATACGACCTCGTAATTGGTCAAGGGCCGTAGATACGACCTCGTAATTGGTCAAGGGCCTTGTAGATACGACCTCGTAATTGGTCAAGGGCCTTGTAGATACGACCTCGTAATTGGTCAAGGGCCAGATACGACCTCGTAATTGGTCAAGGGCCTGTAGATACGACCTCGTAATTGGTCAAGGGCCTTGTAGATACGACCTCGTAATTGGTCAAGGGCCGAGATACGACCTCGTAATTGGTCAAGGGCCTTAGATACGACCTCGTAATTGGTCAAGGGCCTGTAGATACGACCTCGTAATTGGTCAGGGCCTGTAGATACGACCTCGTAATTGGTCAAGGGCCTTGTAGATACGACCTCGTAATTGGTCAAGGGCCTGAGATACGACCTCGTAATTGGTCAAGGGCCTGTAGATACGACCTCGTAATTGGTCAAGGGCCTTAGATACGACCTCGTAATTGGTCAAGGGCCTGTAGATACGACCTCGTAATTGGTCAAGGGCCAGATACGACCTCGTAATTGGTCAAGGGCCTTGTAGATACGACCTCGTAATTGGTCAAGGGCCTGAGATACGACCTCGTAATTGGTCAAGGGCCTGTAGATACGACCTCGTAATTGGTCAAGGGCCAGATACGACCTCGTAATTGGTCAATTGGGCCTTGTGCAGATACGACCTCGTAATTGGTCAATTGGGCCTTGTGCAGATACGACCTCGTAATTGGGCCGGGTTAACCCAGACCCATTCGGGTCAAGTGGGTATATAAACCAAATTTACCCAAACACGACCTCACATTTTATTTTATCAAAATAGAGCATTACGACCCCGAAAAGCCACTTTGCTACCCCGTTTGAGATTTGATATATACAATTAGATCGAGTGTTTTTGAGTGATATATTTGTGATCCTCGTGAAATACTGAATCTAGGTATACTATCTAATCGTAATATACTTATCCATGCAACAAGAAAATCAAGAAAAAGGGTTTCGAAATTTTCGAATTGGGTTTCCATATTTTCTTTGATTTTGATGTTTTCTGGGTAAAAATAAGGGTTGGGGTATCTTTATCGTTTGAATACGAGTATAAAGAAACAATTTTTACCAGTTTTGGTTGGGTAAATCGCGAAATCGCGTTGGGGAAGATGAACAGTGCGACAGACTCGAATTTGGGGTTTTGCTAGCCCAGATTTGAGACCTCGTAAATGTCAATTTATTTTGACCGGTTTGACTTTCGGAATACGATGCTTATTTACGACCTGGACTAATACGTTGCCAAATTGGAAAATACGACTTCGTATTTTAGAGTTTGGTTGACCGTATTTTGACCTTGAAATACGACCTCGTACAGGGATACGACCTCGTATTTTTAATTTAACAGATTTCCAAAAGTTTATTTTAATAAAGATTTGAATATGAGTTAATGTATCTGAGTGTCCCTTTAAGTTCGATGGTTAACCAAGAAAGTGTAAAATACAACAAGTCTAATAATCACTAGATTGGACTAGTATTACTTGTAAATAAATGCAAGAGTATATAAACAAAGTAATACAAGACTTAAAGCAATAAACAAATAAAGTGGAACATTATGTATTTTTCAATTGTGTATTTTATTTATGATGTTAAATAAAATACAAGGTTGTGCGGAATCAAGATAATACAAATAAGTATGTATCCTAACAACCTATGAGTTACAAATGATCTATATTTGTCAAATAACTCTTTTGGATCGAGATACTTAAAGTTGTGAAGTATCCCTGTTTAAGATCGAGAGTATTTGGACAAATTCACTTAAATGCAAAATGTATGCTTAAAAGTATTTTTCTCAAGGAAATGACTTTGTATTTATAGGCAACAAAATTCACCAGTGAATTTTGTGCCGTACAAATATGGTTGCATACATTTAATGATCCGACAAGAACATTAAATGTATTGGATAAGGAATAAGGATAAAGTCACATCAAATGACTTTGTGTCCTTTTATCCAACCACCTTTACACACACAAACTCTGGTAAAGAACAAGTGAATTGTTCTTTGGAAAGTGTGTAAAGGGAAAAGTCAATCCTCGATATCAGTGTTCAGACTTGTAGGGTCTAAAACACTAACAATCCTCCAGTGTACAGATCTGGTAAGACTTTCCAGTGGACTCCGCCATTTGTCAGTCTTCTTTCTTCAGACATCAGTCTTTGACTTTAGTCAGAATGTATTCAGTAGAGTTGATCTGGACT
>CM067172.1:113803766-113916052 GCA_034093135.1 Erigeron breviscapus
ACATCCTTAACATTTCCTTCAACTCTTGCCGAAGTATTTCCAATATTAGTTTGACCTTCTCCTTGGTTCTCCCCCTCGGGGTGATCATCAGAATCAGGATCTTCCCGTCGAGAAGCAACCGAGGCCGGTCGGCAAGATTCTAAAGCCAACAAACATAGTTCAAAGGCAGCAAGTTTAGCATCATATTCTGCTTTTTGTTTCTGAACTTGATCTTCAAGATGCTTGACTTGTTTTTCATGAGCAATCTCCCTTTCTCTTACTTCCAATGCATTCAACACTCCTCTTTCAGTTACAGTCAACAAATCACCCTCAGACCTTAAGATATTCAACAAAACTTCACATGCAGAATCTTTGGTTGGTTGATTTGTTGATGTTGATGGAATTTGATTTGGTGTTGGTGTTCTTTGTGTTTTTGTAAGAGATGGAAGTGGAGTACCCAACCCGGAGGTTGTTTGCACACTTGAAGTGTGACCTAAATTCAGCGAAGCTGATTCAGGATTTCCTGCGGATCCTCGGGTTACACCCTCACCAGCAGTTTCAGATTCATGGGCTTTGCAACCCGAATCAAGTTGTGTCCTAGACTGTGATAAATCACTGTCTGGGACTTGTTGTTGTTGGGCAACACCTCTAACAACACCGGGGTCACTGAGAATGCCCGTTAATACAGTCTCAGGTTGATCCTGGGGAACAGCAGCATCACTACGGCGTTCATACTGTCCCCCAGTCTCGGTTTGAGAACTGTTACCTGCGGCTAAAGCTGGCGTGATGTTAGCTAAGGCAGGATTTCCAAGCTGTTCTTGAGGGTCACACAAAGTGGGTCCCTCTCCGCTTGTTCCGGCAACAGTACTAAATTGTGCTTGTGAATCCGTGTGCCTAGGAGATCTAGACTCTTGTGCATAAAATGAAGTTGAGAGGTGGGGCTGTTCCTCTTTATTTTCAACACTCTCATCCTCCAAATGAGGAGAGTGTGGTGAACGTGGCTGTTCCCCGTGCGTTTGTGAGACTAACTCCTATTGTGAGGAGTCAGAATGGCGAGAAGAGTTCGGTGCAAGCGAGAACGGGGAGTTCTCGACTTCTACCCTAGGGTTGACATCCCGGTTAGACACATTGGTTTCAACTATTGGAGGGCCAACGTTTTCTTTATGCCCTTGTCCTAACCCGGACCTCTCAACCTCTCTGGTATTTTCAACTCCTCCATCATTCCCTCCTTATTCCTCCTACACATCTGCATCTCCTGTGCTAACATTCTCAGTTTGCAATTCAGATAATACATTATCAACAATTCTTGTTACTTGTTCAGCATCAAATTCAGTTAAGGCACCAACTTGTTCATTCAAATCTGCTGATGGAGATTCATATCTTTGGCTTGCGGATTTAGACGACTTATGTTGTCTTTTGGATTTCTTCTTTGAACCCTTATGATGACCTGATGATGGCTTTCGACCAATCATTTTAAATCGTCTACCTGGTGGTGGAGTTGGTTCATTCGGTAGTGCTGAAGCAAGCGGTGTAGGATTAAGTACAGGTGATAAGCGAGGTGGTGTTAGAGTTGGTGGATTTGGTGAAACAACGGATGGTATTGGTGTAGATTGTGAAGGTGAAGATTGTGAAAATTGAACGGGTGGTGGAGATTGTGTTGTTTGAATGAATGGTGTAGATTGAGAAACAGATGAAGAAACAGGTTCAGGTGTAGCAACTTCTTGCTCAAACATAACTCTTTTGGATTTCCTTTTCCTCTGCCCAGAAGTCCCCTCATCACTAACCCCTCTTTTTCTTTTAATAGACCTAGGACCCTCACTTGGCGACCTATTCACAGCTTGGGTAGGAATCTGTCGGCTTTCAGATCCCATCGCCGTGGCTAACCACTCTCTATAAGCCCTAAGGTGAGGACTCTGAGCAGGAACCAGGTTAAGTAGAAATGGTGGAATTGGAAAAGGTCTTGCAATTTCACTTCCTGTGCCTCTTATTCTCATGTTTGACTTATACATTGCAATGACACATTTGAAACTGTCTTCCAACTTTGGAATCTCTTCAACATTTTCAAGTACGTCTTCGATTATCAAAGTGAAGAATCGAATATAAGGAATGTATTTTCTTTCTTGAACATCCTTTCCTTTCACAACTTTAATTGATTCCCACAACTCAAATATGTACTTTTCGGGAACAATTGCACCACTAGTCAAAGCAGTTTCCAATGGATGATGGCTTAGAATCTCTGTTATAATTGGGAATTTGGATGTGAATGGTATATGAAGAGCTTGATTGGCTTGCATCTTCATAGTTGCACCTTCTTGGAACATCACCATCTTTGTTTTTATTATTTTTCTGAAAAGACAAACTGACCAAAATTTTGACCAGAAAATACACTTTAAACACAGAAAAATAAAAACACAATAACATTTAATGAACACATTTAGAACACAAAGACAATGTTTCGCACATATATCAAAAATGAGAAAACAAAGTAGTACACAAAGGCTGGATCGTACATGGACGGTAGTTGGAGTCGGCGGCTCTCCTAGGGTTCCCTTATCGGGGATACCTGGGGAAGAGGATCAAGTTGGCCCCATTTTTTCCTACTCGGACCCGCCGTACTTCCTTTGACTACTTCTGAGATATAGATACCTTGCTTCTCACCCTAATATATATACGAAACATGACGATATATAGAATCACATAAGTATTAAAAGATAAGAAAACAAAGGTAGTACACAAAGGCATTCGATACCTTGCTTCTTACCCTTAACACTTATGAAATACTATATAGACAAACACAATACACACATACATACATTTTAAAAACAACACAAAAAAACTTAAATAAATAAAAAATTCAAGTTTAACTGTTTGCCGAGAAAAAAACCTCGGCAAATGGGGTTTTCAAAAAAACTTTGAAAAATTTCATGATTTGCCGAGCAAAAATCTCGGCAAACACGAGAAGGAAGCAGGTCAGGGACCAAGTCATCGAGTGTTGAAGTGAAATCTCGTAAACGCCGAGCAAAAATCTCGGCAAATAAGCATTTCAGACTCGACTTCATTGAATATATGAAATTTCCTTTGATTTGATCAACAAGAGTGTTGACAAATGTTAAAGAAAAATTTCAATGGCAAAATGTGCATTTGCCGAGATAAAATCTCTGCAAATGGCACATTTAAGACTTTGAAAATTTTAACTTGTGAATAACATGCATTTGCCGAGCAAAAACCTCGGCAAAATGGCCTTTTTGATTTGAAAATTTTGTTAAGACAAAATATTCACAAGTTTTGTTTGTCAAACAAAATTTTGAAGTATTTGAAACAAACATGCATTTGCCGAGCAAAAACCTCGGCAAATGACCCTTTTAGATCTGAAATTTTGTTAAGTCAAAATGTGTAAATGAGCAACTAAAGCATTTGCCGAGAAAATATCTCTGCAAATGGCTTATTTGTGACTTAGAAAATCTTGACTTGTGAAAAACAAGCATTTGCCGAGCAAAAACCTCGGCAAATGGCCTTTTGGACTGAAAATCTAATAAGTCAAAATTTGGACATGTTTTCCAGACTTAAGAAGATATGAAGAAGGTAATGACAAAACATAGCATTTGCCGAGATAAAATCTCTACAAATGACCCTTTTTATTCAAAAAGTTAAGACAATAATCTGAACAAGTTTTGTCAGTTTTATGAAGATTTGAAGAATGATATGAACAAAATATAGCATTTGCCGAGCAAAAACCTCGGCGAATGGCACACATCTTCAAAAATTTAAAAATTACCCAGCCCTTCAACAATTTAAGCCCAGAAAATTCAAACGAAAGCAGATTAATGCATTTAACTCATATAAACAACAAATATAAATCCTTATCATGCATCTATCCTCATTAAAACATGAATCAAATCAACACATAATGCATAATGATCATGGCATTTCATTCAGGCATTTAATCAAACAGTTTAAGTGCAATAGGATAACAAGAAATCTTACCTCAAAGTGAATGAAATGATCGATAAACTGTGATGATTATCAACCCAAATATGACAATAATACTACACCCACTTTGATTCTTACAAGATAGATGAAATGTTTGAATGAATGATTGATTGTTTGATCGGTTTTGAGAGAAAACAAGAAGATATTTTGATTTGAATTTTGAAATGAATCACTTGGCCCGCCCAGTTTCCTTTTAAACCACGAATCCGGGTCGTGGGTCTGGGTTTGACCCGCGTGTCAACCCGGACCCCAAGTAGTTTTGGGCTAAATTTCTCATTTTGGGCTTGTTATGAGTTTTGGGCTCATATTTGGGTTTTACACAAAACAAACAAAACAAAAAATTAAACATAAAAAAAATAAAATGAAAAATAAAATGAAAAATCTTTTTATCATTTTATCATTTTCTAATTTTGTATTTGGTTTTTCAGATTTTCGAACAAACACACATACAAAAACAAACAATTAAGAAAAAGCAAACAAATATTCACATGTATTTGCACACTCCCCCTCAAATTAAGCACATATCTAGACAATAAATTTACAAACTCCCCCTAAAATCATGCATTCTACCCTGTTTCTCCCCCTCAAACATTGCATGTCATAACAAGTAAAACACATCAATGTTTGAAACATAAAATGAACATAGAATACATGGCATGTAAGCATTTAAGTTTGTAAATCGAGCATTCCCAACTTGGTTTTAAGAAAATTAAACCTTTGCTCATCCAGAGGTTTGGTGAAAAGGTCAGCAAGTTGGCAGTCTGTCGGGACAAAATAGAGTTCGATGTTACCTTTCTCGACATGCTCTTTAAGAAAATGGTACCGAGCATCTATGTGCTTGGTCTTTGTGTGCTGTACAGGATTGCAGGAAATAGCAATAGCACTCTTAGAGTCACAGTATATGGGAATTCTATTGAATTGAAATCCATAATCAGTCAACTGAGTCTTCATCCAAAGAACTTGTGAACAACAGTTTGCTGCAGCAACGTACTCAGCTTCTGCATTAGATGTAGATACACAATTCTGTTTCTTTGAAGACCAACTGACCAATCTATACCCTAGAAACTGTACGCTCCCAGAAGTACTCTTTCGATCAAGCTTACAACCTGCATGGTCAGCATCCGAATATGCAATCAACTGAAACCCGGTATCCCTTGGATACCAGAGACCAAGGTTCACAGTGCCTTTCAGGTATCGGAATATCCGTTTGACGGCCTGGAAATGACTTTCCTTTGGATTGGCCTGGTACCTGACACACATGCATGTGGCGAACATAATATCCGGGCGACTTGCAGTCAAATACATGAGCGAACCTATCATACTGCGATATCTCTTTTGATCAAAAGATTTTCCAGTTAAATCTGCATTAATCTTTGTGCGAGCTTCCATGGGTGTACCAATTGTTTTGACAATCCATCATATCAAACTTTTTCAACATGTCAAGAATGTACTTAGATTGACAAATAAAAGTACCATTGACAACTGTTTTACTTGAAGACCAAAGAAAAAGTTTAATTCACCCATCATGCTCATTTCAAATTTCTTGATCATTAAGGCTGAAAAATTCTTGCAGTATTTAGGATTAGTTGACCCGAAAATTATATCGTCAACATAAATCTGGATTAGAATGATGTCACTACCTTGTCGTTTGATAAACAGGGTAGTGTCAATCGAACCTTTGCTAAAGCCAGATTTCACAAGATAAGAGGATAGAGCATCATACCATGCACGGGGGGCTTGTTTCAGACCATATAAAGCCTTATCTAACCTGTAAACATAATCCGGATGTTTTGAATTCACAAATCCCTCAGGTTGTTCAACATACACTTCTTCTTTGAGAATCCCATTCAAGAAGGCAGTTTTTACATCCATCTTCTTCAGCAAATGGTACAACTAGAACTGTATCACAAAAAAATTCTTGGTGGATTTTTGTTGAAATAACTATTTGCCGAGATAAAATCTCTGCAAACAGTGTAAGTAGAATCAACACTTAACCAAATTTCCTTGAAACACCTATTTGCCGAGATAAAATCTCTGCAAATAGAACAATGAGCACCAATACTTGACCAACTTTTCTTGAAACCACTATTTGCCGAGCAAAATTCTCTGCAAATAGAACAATGAGCACCAATACTTGACCAACTTTTCTTGAAACAACTATTTGCCGAGAAATAATCTCTGCAAATAGAACAAGTAGAACCAGTACTTAACGAAAATTTCTTCAAACAGCTATTTGCCGAGCAAAAAGCTCTGCAAATAGTACAAGTACGATTAACCCTAGCCAAAATCTCTGCAAACAGTGTAAGTAGAATCAACACTTAACCAAATTTCCTTGAAACACCTATTTGCCGAGATAAAATCTCTGCAAATAGTACAAGTAGCTCCAGTCCTTGGAAACAATTTGCTAAAACACGTATTTGCCGAGATAAAATCTCTGCAAATAGTACAAGTATGATTAACCCTAGCCAAAAATCTCTGCAAACACGAGTAAACACTAAACGACAAAACAGTCTGTTCTTCTTCTTCGTTCAGCTAAGTACCCAAACGCCGAGGTTTCTGAAAATCATTGATATCTTCTTCATTTTTGAGAGTTACAACTTGAAATTTATATCAAAATTCTCAGAAAATGATCGCGAACAAATCCTCGAACAAAATAACAACTAATTTCAATCAAAATGAAATCCCACTGAAACCTTCATTTGCCGAGCTTTTACAAAATGTGATCAAATTATGAAATTGAAATCTGAAATCGATATAGAACGATGATATACTAACAACTAATCGATCGGTGAACAAATTTCAACAACAAACACACTAATTTTGCAGAAATTACTCAAACAGTAATCTCGGCAAATAGACTTTTCAGAAAATAAGCTAAATTCAGAAAATAAGCACAAAATAAGCTTCAATTAAGCTTGTGGATCGCTCAGATACGCTGATTGTGCTCTGATACCAAATGTAAAGAGTAGAATTTGAGCTTAAGTGTGTGTTAGTGTGTGTGTTAATGGCGGTTTGAAGTGAGAGAAAGTTGAGAGAGAAAGTAGAGATAGCAGGAAAGATTGGATAGCATAAATGGGGTTCAAGGTTACAAAATCCTTAATGGAAGGGGTTTATATACATAAGACTAATTTCCACTAAGCCCCTTCCATACTTAGACATTTACATTCTAAGTACAATTATACAATAAGGAAACAAATCAACTACTACAAATATAATTCTAACATTCTCCAATCATATATTTAGATTATCTCAGAGATTTCTGGAATAATGCTAACTGTGTGAAGGCAGGAGATGTGTATATATTTCATACCATAGTTGCTGGGCAGCAGATACAGTTCACAGTTGCTGACCTCATTAACATTCTTAATCTGGGCACAGTTGAACAAGAAGGTGGTGCTACAGGTCTCACCAAGTTCAGACATGAAGTCATTCAAGGTGCTTTCAGAAGAATGGGGTTTGCTGTAGATATGTCAAGTAAAACTCTGTTCAAGAAGGGTTTTTATGGCAGGTGGAGGTATCTTGCACATGTGTTGCTGGTTAGTTTAAGCAACAAGAAGTCTGGTTATGATACGTTGAACCAGGAATCCCAAGCACAGATGGTGGGCTTGGTATTTAACAAGCCGTATAGTTTCTCAAAATTCTTCTTCGATGAGATGAAGAAACAGATCACAGCCACGGGAAAGAGGAGGTTTTTGATGTATCCTCGGTTCGTGATGATGATAATCAATGCTCGACTTCCAAATCTACCTACTGTAGGAGAAGTGAAGCAAGCTCGATCATCCGACGTGGTTATGATGAGTTTGTGTCTTGATACCATAATGATCCAAATGCACAAGATGTTGCATTGTTCGGTGCCATCATCAATGCCAACTACATAGCACCTACCGATGGGGTCATATCAGCTTATGAAGGGCCTCAGCCAGAAGGTGGTGAAGCTGCTGAGAATGTTGAGCAGTTACATGACGTAGTGGTTCAGGTAGATGCACCAGAAGAGCCTGAAGTTGTTGTACAGGTTGCAGATGATGTGATAAACCAACCTGGAGCCAATCCTGAGATTGTGGATGATCTATTAGAGCAAATGGCTGATCCAGAGGGTGATATTGCTCAAGTGCAAAGGTACAATGCCAATGCTGATGACCTAGTAGATGCGGACCTTGACCGAGATATAGATGATTATGTAGCTGGAGCTGCAGTTGGTTCTGAAGCAGCTAGAGCTAGTGGGTCTGGTACTGAAGAAGCTAGTGGGTCAGGAATGGGTCAGGCTAGTGGATCTGGTGTGAATGCTGAAGGTAGAGGAAAGGCTGTTACTGATGTTCAAGCAGACAAAGAGCCTTCTATCCATTCTGATGATGATTCCAGCAGTGATGGTGATGAAGATCCTTACAGATCTCATGCATTCATTAGAGTTGGATCTAAGATGGTTCCTAAACCTACTGAGGCAGCTCAAGGAAGAAGAAGGAGAGAAACAGATGAAGATCGATTGGGTGCCAGAGCAGCCTATGCCAAAGAAAACTAGACTTGTCAGGGAACAAGAGACTTCTGCTGCTACTGGTGGTTCTCAAAGTGTGCCTATTGTTCTAGAGACTACACAGCCACAACCACAGCGAAAAACAAGTGAAGAAACTAATCTTGGTGATGTGCAGAGACAGATGAATGAGATGAGAGGTCTGATCACTCATTTAGCTGGTGAGTTTAAGGTTGTTAGTGACAAGAATAAGTTTTTGGAAGATAAGCTGGGCAAGGCTGAGGTTGTAGTGTCCAGTATGTATAAGAAGTATTTGGCTCTAGATGAGAAGGTTATCAGGATGGAAGATGCATTGAAGAAGGGAGTCAAGATCTCCGAAGAAAAACTGCATGATCTCATCGATAACTATCTCAAGGTTAGAGCTGAGAGAGATAGCTTAGGTTGCAGAGGTGATGAGCTAGCTAAGGCAAGGCATGATGATGATCAGAATAAAGATCCTGATGCGGCCAGAGCTATTCAAGAGCTAGGAGAAGGTTCTATTTTGAGAACAGAGACTCAAGGGGAGTCTAGCCAGGCTGGTGTTGCTGGCAAGGCAGTTTCTGAAGCTCCACAGACTCAAGAACTGGTTGTCACAGAGTTGAAGATGGTAGTTGAGTCTGATGCACCTCAAACCAAACTCCTTACAGAAGATGTTGACGTTGATCGATTAGACAAGGGTAAGGATTTGGTAGGGCAATCTGATGTTATTGCTCTTGATGCTGATAATGCTAGTGCTCAGGATAGTGAGTCTACCAAAACCGACTCTACCAATAATACTTCTACCGAGTCAGATTTGCATCCAATTATTTTGCATAGACTGGAGAAGAGGTTGGGATATGATCCACAAGCTCATATGAGAGCTAGGGCAGAGATTGCGGATTATTATTATGATCCAGGATCTTTGAGGGATCAAGAGAAGAGAAGGTTAGGGTTAACTCATACTCCTTCAGAGTCAGAGTCAGATTCTGATTTCCGAGACTGAGACTGAGACTGAGACTGAGAAGGAGCAGAGCAGGAGCAAGAAGAAAAAGCAGAGGAAGTAGATTAATGACAAAGACAAGACGAAGACATAGGTATGTTAACGTCTAGAAGCTATTGCCAAGGGGGAGTCTGTAAGTGCACGTCTATGTCAATAGCAATCTAGATTGTTTGGGCTTATATTGTTATATGTCTTTGTAATGTGATTGTCATTAATGAACTTAGTATTATGCATAGAATACTAGATTAAGTTGAAGTATTGAATGTACAGTAAATCTGCTAAGTGTCAATTGTGAGTTCACAATTCACAATAGGTAATACGACCCCGTATTTGCAGGGTCAAATACGAGGCCAATCACAGAATGCGACTTCGCATTAGTGACGGGCTGGGCTGGGTTTGCGAGGCCAACACGCTGAAGCCCATGTCGGGTGTTACCTATATAAAGCGAACCCTAACAGAGTTTAGGGTTGAACATTTGTCGAAATATCAAGCATTCTTGTGCAGGTTAAGTCGTCAAAGGTTGTTCCGCTAGCCCGAAGAAGATCTGCGAGGCAGCAGATGATCTAGGGGCTTTTTGTTGATCACTAAGTTATTGTGAGGGATTCCGCACCTCAAGATAACTGGAGCAAGCTATTGACGATCCGTACCAGGGGACTTACAATGTTGACCAGCCATTGAATGAGAGGATTACAGATTGTTTGTAGTGTAAAAAATAAAGAAAAATAGAATTATTTTCTGTATACTTTAAATCTGTTGGTATAAATTTTAAGTGAAAATAGTAAGCTTTGTTATATTAGTTTGTATTTATGGATGAATGTTTATGTTGATCAGCCATTGAATGAGAGGATTACCGATTGTTTGTAGTGTAAAAAATAAAGAAAAATAGAATTATTTCCTGTATACTTTAAATTCGTTGGTATAGATTTTTCCAAAGATTGTGACGATACTTATGCTCATGATGAAAGGCTTGATAACAAAGACTTTAATTTAATTGAACGTCATGAATGCACAAGTTATAACTTGATTTAACTTAAAGGATTATTGGGCTTCCTAAATTCACACTTAATCAGTTTCAAATTTTGATGTTTGGTCTTCATCCTTTTTTTTCCAGTCTAATGTTTTCTTTCTTTTTGCAGGTACCCTACAATTTACAAGGAGATACATCTCATGGAAACAATAGTTTCAACAATACTATCTTTGACAGGAGATGGGGCAAATTTAGCTAGCCACCACCACCCAATATCGTTAATAAGCCAAATATAACATTTAATTTGTTTATATAGTTGGGTATATTACTTTTTGATCCATATCCATATCTTAAAACTCCACCTTAATTGTTTGTTTTGTGTAACCAAATATTGGTTTGACGATGGTTTCATTGTATAACTATGAGTTTTTTATTTTAATTATTATTGGTTAATTATTATTGGTGATCTCTTCTACCTATTTTTTTATATATATTTTTATGATTGTGTTAACCAAATATTGGTTTTACGATGGTTTCATTGTATAACTATGAGTTTTTTATTTTAATTATTATTGGTTAATTATTATTGGTGATCTCTTCTACCTATTTTTTTATATATATTTTTATGATCTGTTTTTTAAAAGTTAGATTTAATTGTCGAATTTGGATGAAAAATATTAAAAAGGAATTAGGTTTTACATTTGACTGACAAGGATGACGACGATGATGATTTTCAAAGGTACATTTTCTTTATTAATATTTCTGCTTATTAAATTTCTTCTTATTAAATTTCTTCTTCTTTTTCCGTTAGTTAATATATATATAAAAGTTGAGTTCTTGAAATCAATACTAAAACTAAAATTATTACTCCTATTAATGATTTCTTATGATAATCATAATGATAGACTTCTTATTAAGGCTTCATATTATAGTATATGTATTCATACGGCTTGGATTGAATAATAATGATAACAAAGACTTTAATTTAATTGAATGTCATGAATGCACAAGTTATAACTTGATTTAACTTAAAGGATTATTGGGCTTCCTAAATTCACACTTAATCAGTTTCAAATTTTGATGTTTGGTCTTCATCCTTTTTTTTCCAGTCTAATGTTTTCTTTCTTTTTGCAGGTACCCTACAATTTACAAGGAGATACATCTCATGGAAACAATAGTTTCAACAATACTATCTTTGACAGGAGATGGGGCAAATTTAGCTAGCCACCACCACCCAATATCGTTAATAAGCCAAATATAACATTTAATTTGTTTATATAGTTGGGTATATTACTTTTTGATCCATATCCATATCTTAAAACTCCACCTTAATTGTTTGTTTTGTGTAACCAAATATTGGTTTGACGATGGTTTCATTGTATAACTATGAGTTTTTTATTTTAATTATTATTGGTTAATTATTATTGGTGATCTCTTCTACCTATTTTTTTATATATATTTTTATGATCTGTTTTTTAAAAGTTAGATTTAATTGTCGAATTTGGATGAAAAATATTAAAAAGGAATTAGGTTTTACATTTGACTGACAAGGATGACGACGATGATGATTTTCAAAGGTACATTTTCTTTATTAATATTACTGCTTATTAAATTTTTTCTTATTAATTTTTTTCTTTTTTTTCCGTTAGTTTTTAGATATTCACGAATATTTTCCCTTGATTTTATACTTAAGTCATTTTATATGGTTTGGAATTACCATCACAAGCAAATAGGAGTAGTTATCGATTTTGAAGTTAAGATGCAACTTATTTTTTTTAGAAAGACACTATTCTAGTCTTGATTCAAAACTACACGCATTGATTCTCAAAAGTCAAATGAGATTCAAGAGAAAAATGGAGATTGGATTTTTTGGGATGCTTTGGCTGGCTTCTGTTGCAACACAATGCCTGACTGGGTTTATAAGACGCCAAGACTGAGCTATGAAGTGTAGATATGTCCAGTGACCAACGAGTTTTTTGAAATCAGGTGACACTTATTTTATTTTTACATGTTCTTGGTGCCAAGGGTTACAACTTTAAAAAACTGTGCATTTCTATAATTCATGAACAATAAATACCTCTTTAATTATCTTTCGATCACCAACCTAATACTTTTGTAATAGGTATGCACTAAATAGTTTCTTTATGATAAAACAATCAGTACCTCCATCCATGTTTGTTTTCATATCTATTACTATGAAAACATGTTTGTCTTCCTAAACTATCAACTCTTTCCTCCTACATTACAATCAATTATTTTTATGTCCTTTGAATTGACATTGCAGACACGTCACATGACCTTAACAAAAAACAGCTACCTCTTTGAATACATTTTCCTTTCTGTACAACTTCATGAAAAACACATATTCTCTTCTTCTCCAACGACTAACCAAATAATTTTACTAATACTTCCCTAATACGTCTACAACACGCAATCAATTCCAATTCATCCCCGTTGCACGCGCTTTAAGCCCTCGTATTATTAATTAGTTAGTTTATTAAAGGAATAGTTTAATTTAATTAATTAATTAATTATAAAGCTCATTAATGTAGTAAAAATCTAAAAAAGGAATATGAAGTCATCAAAGCAATCCAATGGTTATAATTTAGTCTTATTTCTCATCCAATGGTTGTGGTTTTTTCAAAAAATAATTTAAAGGGCTCTTTTATAGTTATTGGAAGATAGAGATAGTTATAGTTATACATTTAACATAGGGGTGAGCAAAAACCGAACCGAAAACCAAAAAAACCGTGAAAACCGAAGAATCCGAACCGAAAAAACTAAAACCGAAAAAACCAATGGTTTTTTGTTTTGGTTTTCTAAAAACCGAAAGTTATGGTTCGGTTTTGGTTTCTAATGAAAAACCGAACCATAAAAACCGAACCGAACCAAAAATATATATTGTTTACTTTATTTTATATTTATAATAAGTCTGGGATAAACTAGAAGACTAACTCCTTCCCCTCCTAGGGCTTCAGCAAGGTGTCTATTCTGAGGCTTAACGTAGGAGACATCTCTATTTTCCCCCCGGGAATCTTTAGAATTACCACTGCTTAGCTTTCAATTCGCCTCTGACCATCAAATGAAATGTGAATAATCCGTACTCTTCTCTTTGAAAGAAGGGGCGCTTCCGATTCTGTCGGTGCTTGAAACAATTCTTTATTTTTGTAATCGCCTCCGTGGACAATGCCACCTTAAATCGTTTTTTTAGTCTTCATTATTTACTCCCCTTTCTTTTAGTAGGCGCCAGTCTTCTTCATCTGGCCGCATTGCATCAATATTCATTTTATTACTAACTTTTGGTAAATATGTTAATATATTTGCATTTTCAAGTGTATACAATAATATCATTAATAAGTTTTAGATGAAAATATACAACAAGATTGATTTGGTTTAATAATTGTATAATTAAACAACGCGTAAAAGATATAAATAGTAATATATATAATTTGTTTGAAATAAGTATTTGTAGTTTGTACAACTTATTTTGATGAATTTGTTGACATTGTTGTAGTGTTATTGTTACTAATATTGTTTGAAATACTTGTTGAAATTATGGTGTAATCATAGGGTATAAACTTATAAACTTTTCAAGCTCAAGTTGGCCCAAACCACAAGTGGTTAAAAACCAACTAAAACCGAAATAGACCTGAACGGAACCGAACCGAACCGAATTATAAAAGGTGAGCTTTGATAACAAATCCTTATTAAATTAAGGGTTGTAAAAGTTCATTCGAATGAGCTTCAATATCTAATATCTAATATCTAATATCTAATAAATTTAGATGATTGATAATGCATATTTTTGTTTACATATTTTATTTTATATGCGATATCTAATCTTTTCTATATCTGTATTACATAATTTGTATGGATTTTCGACACTTCATAGTCTGTTTTCATTTTCTGTGGTATAGTAGAAAATTAACTAAATAATGATAAAATGATTAAAAGTTGATTTATGGTGGATTGATGAGGAATCAAGCTCATAATCAAGATCCAAAATGAAGAAATTTATGTTATGATTATTCTTTATTGACAACCTTAATGACTATTATTTGTAACACTCAATTAATTAATATAAATTAATTTATCTATACTTATATTATATAAAAAGCCCATGTTGAAAGTTACATAAGAGAATTGTCTAAAATACCCTTAGTGATTAAATTACACTATCAGTCATTTATCTTTTAAAATATATTTATTAACTCTTTACATCAATTAACTTTACATCAATTATCTACACTACTCGACGCCGCCTCAACCACAAACAGTCACCCCATCACCACACCATCGCCGCTACCACCACAGCATTGCGCGGTTACCGTGCTAGCATCATAAACTATTACTATACTATATCATCATCATCTTACAAACAACTATCCTCACCATATACTATGTCGTCAGTGAATTGAGTGAATAGTATTGAGCCATTATTCATTTCATCCATTGACCACTGATATATAAGGGGTAAGGGTGCAGTCGACAAGTAGCATCGGCAAAAATCGGCAAGTATGCTTCATTGCACCCCCTTCATCGGCTTCAATCGCAACTAGCATCGGTTCCTTCCATCGATTCTTTTGGTCGATGCTAGTGAACATTGGGAGCTGGGCACGTGCTATTTGACCGTTTTTTTTAATTTTTGAACGTTAGGAGCGTGTTATTTTGTTTTTTTTTTTTTCCTTTTTAACTTCTATATAAACTATCAAAATACATACATATTTATCAAACAAACCACATCCAACATACATACCCTATATCAATTTTCAATAAAAAAAAGTCTGACGACGAACAACTACCGAGAAGCGATAATACTTGAAATCCCAAGTTCAGATTACTCGTCGTCGTCGTCTGATTCCGGCGGGTTCGAGTTATTGGATTCCATTGCTCTTGCAGCCTTCAAAAAAGACACCGCATCATCTTCATCGACTAGAAGATTTATTTGGAGAAACCGGTACACAGCTCACGAGAAGTTGATGAGAATGTATTTTGTAGATAATCCAATGTTTGATGAATAGGTTTTCCGTTCGAGATATCGTATGTCGAAGTCTCTGTTTCTGAAAATCGTCGAAGATATCACTGCAAGATTTTTATCGTTTCGGGATGTAGTGAATACGACATGTACAAGAGGGTTCTCGCCAATTCAAAAGTGCACGTGCGTGCTACGACAACTAGCATACGACAACATCATGGATAACTACAATGAGGGGTTGTCGTTCTCTATTAGAACTGTCGTGAATTTCTAGACTTTTTTTGCAGCGCCATAATGCAACTATGTGGTGAAAAGTATCTACGGTCTCCGACTAGCCACGATGTTGCGCGTTTATATGAGGCACATCAAGCAAAACATCATTTTCCTTGCATGATCGTTAGCATCGATTGTACCCACCTGACTTGGAGAAAATGCCCACATAGTTTGCGTGGGCAATACGATAGAGGTGATCATGAACACCCGACTATCATTCCCGACTATCATTCTTGAAGCAGTGGCTTCCTATGATTTATGGTTTTGACATGCTTTTTTCGGTGTTGTGGGTTCAAACAATGACATAAATGTGTTGAAGCAATCACCATTGATTATTCCCAAAGTGAATGGGAAGTCTCTTGAGTACGAGTTTATTGTCAATGGTCAGCATTACAGTAGAGGATACCATCTAGGGGATGGTATTTTACTCCCGCTTAGTCTTGTTTTGTGAAAGCATATGCATACCGGGTCATTCATAAAGATAAGGTAATGAAAAGACTCCAAAAGGTCGCGAGAAAAGACGTTGAACGAGCATTCAGGCTTCTGAAGAATAAGTGGGCTATCATAGAACGACCAACACGGATGAGGAAGAAGGAAAAGATCATTAACACGATGTATGCGTGTGTTATTTTACATGACATGATCCTCAAGGATCCATTATAAATTACGTAAGGAAAAGACGTATTACATGTTACGTCGTGATATTACGAAGCACATCGCGAGCCTGTACCTAGACATTGATGTTTAGTGATCTTTTTAATTATTTAAATGTAAATGTATTTGTGTGTTTTATGTTGTAAATAATGTAATGTTAGTTATTTAATGTTTAATAATAAAATTGTTTAAAAAAATTGGTAACTTTTGGCAAGAATTGACACTACACCCTTATTTTTGGCTCTTTTTGACAAAAATTGGCAAAAATTCTGCTTGACACGTAACATTATATTATTCGTCGAAAACCTTGCCAAAAGTTGCCAAAAATTGCAAATTGACACTACACCCTTGCCCCTTAATGATGTTTTGAGTTTTGACCAAATTGGCCCCCCCTTTTATATATATATAGCTAATAGCCTATTTAGATTTCAATCATCTTCTGGTTTTTGGTTTTGTTCTCACAAAATAATATATAAAAACTAGGAGTATATTCTACTAGGTATATTAATGGGGGTAGGGTTAATGTGAGAACAACAAACATGGAGAGAACCGTGAGAACCACTAGTTTCCCTCTCTCTTTCTCCTTTATTGTGTGGTTTTTTAATTTTTAATCTTTATTTTTTGAATTATTTTTTGTTTTTTATTTTATTTTAACAAAAACCCATTCAAAAAAAAAAAAAATTTTTTTTGTAAAAAATCATATGGTTACGTGTTGAAAACGTATGGATACGGTACGGGCGTTGCCCTCATCCGTTCTAAAGGGGTTGTCACCGGACGCATATGGGAATGGTATGGATTTGATGGAGGACGATCCAAGAGATGATGACTGTTTGATACGGTACGGACGTAGCCCTTAACTTTAAGAGCAAAGATGATTTTTTAGTGGTTTTTACGGTTCACACCGCATTGATCTCTTCAATATTAATGAGATACAAAATAAGTGTGTACATGACATTGGAAAAAACATGCTTGTATCAGACAAAATCATAGGACTTGATTATATCTTTTTTACCATTTATTAGGTGTGAGTTGTGAGATTCATATCACCCCCATTAAACTAAACACATTTATTAGAAAAGGCTTCACGTATACCCACTTTTACAGTCCATAAGTCTTTCTCACTCACTCTACAATAATGTGCCCTACAATAAACCACTACTAGCAATTATATGACCCATAAAATAGTCAAATAAAATTAAACCAACATATACTACCGTTGAAATTATGAGAGAGAGAAAGTGAGTGTTTGAAGCAAATCTTGAAATGGGGTCTGATTTTCAGGGGATTTTTCGTCATCAAGTTATGATTTGAAGATCAAAATCAATAAGCCCCCATTATCTTTAGGATTTTCAAATTTATTTATTTAATTTTGGTAAGTTTTTATGATTTTTTTTTGTTTGTGTTTAATAACATTAAATGTATAACGTCTCATTTGCATTTTAAGTATAAATTTGTTTTTGTTAGCTGGTTAATTTGTAAAATGATTTTATGTTGATAGGTTTTGCTGAAACTTTCATATTTTGTAAACGGTAAACCCCATTTTCAAGGTTTCACTTAACTTTTTTGAAAGCTTAAATATAAATTTAATCTAAGATCAAAACCAGTAAGCCCATTATCTTCTAGAGTTTCAATTTTTTTTTTTGGTAAGTTCTTATGATTTTTTGTGTTAAAAAACATAAGTTTTTAACATCCCATTTGCATATTATGTATAAAGTTTGGTTTTTTATTTAGTGGGTATTTTGTGAAATGTGTTTATGTTACTGGGTTCTGGTTAAATTTCCATGTTTTGTAAACCCCATTTCAAGATTTCACTAATTTTTTTTTTGTAACTTTTATTTTTCTGCAAATAAGCATGTCTTCCCCTTTTGAGTTTTTTTTTTGGAATTTTACTAATTTTCGTTGCTCAAAAGCTTTGATTTTTATTTAATACTCATTTTGTTTTCAAACCAAAATTTCTAATTTTCTTATTTGCTTAATAAATGTCTTGATTAGCTCCCCTTTCTTCAATTAATTTTAACTGATTTTCTGCTTAGATGTAAATGCTATAGTTTTGCCACTTAATTTGATAAATTTTCTTTCTTTCTAACTTTATGTCTTTATTTTTCACACTATATATATATATATATATATATATATATATATATATTATAAAATTTATATATATAAATTTTATTATAAATCTCTAATATTTTTATTTACATATCCTAATAATAAAGTTATAGATAAATTTATATTAATTGTTAATTTAAAATAAACATAAATATTAAACCATATATATTGTTTAATACATATATACATAGTTTAAGAAAACTTACAATGGGGATAGAAATATACACAGCGGATGATTAAGACGAAGAATGATTATTATTAATAAAAAGACTTTTTTTTTTTTTTGATGTTTTTGGTGGGATATAATATGAAGTGCTAGAAGGGATTTAAGGAGTTAAGGGATTTAGACTAAGAGAATCAGATAGAAAATTAAGCTGCCATATGAAAAACTTGAAGATTATTATTGATATGAAAATTGTTGTGTGTTTTCAACTGAAATATGGAGTTATATATTTTAGCATACATAGTTTGATTGCTTCTTTGAAAATGATATGTTATCAAATACTAACTCGAGAAATCAATTTTTGCAATTAATTAACATACATATTGTTTTCTGCTTTTGTTCAGATTTAGTGCTATATAAGTGTTCTTGCTTCGAAACGACCCAATTTGGAGGTAATTTTTGTTATCTACTCTATTAGATAGATGTTGATATAACCTCTTATTGTCACTGTTTTTTGATAGTTTAACTTTACTTAAATTCTGCCCATTTTGTTAACCAATCGTTTTCAGTGTCAAATGTAAGACTTAAGGAGCTAAAGTAATTATATTATCGTAGTTTTTTCTTATTTTAAAAACAAAAGAAAAAAAATTGATACTGAATTTGCTATGTTTTCTGGGATTTTTGAAGATCTAAATCAGCCTGGTTTTTATTAATTGCTGGAGTGATGGCTAACATGTTAAATTCCGAGTCAAGGCGTATGTATTCGTGGTGGTGGGACAGCCATATTAGCCCTAAGAATTCAAAATGGCTTCATGAGAATCTTACAGGTATGATTGATTTGTTTTTGTTATCTATATCATCAATTATTGAAAGTTGATTGTGGTAATTTTTTTAATCTTTTCATTCCATTTTTGGTATAAAAAATTTGCGGATCTTTTTTATCGAAGTCTTTATGAGAGTTTGTACCATTTCTAACATTTACTCACATTGGACCATTTTAGAGCCGGTGAGGGACTACTAGTAGGCCGTGTGGGGGGGCCTCTATTTTATGTGGGTGATAGTTATAACTTTTTTCCACGAAGTCAGATCTGAAATAATTTTCATCTCAAAAAGAAATTTGTGGTCAATGTGGGTGGGTATTGATGGTAAAGAAAAGGAAGCAACTAGCTAGAGGTGGCAGTTTTGAAGTGTGCCGATCTTGGTTGTGTTTGATCTAAATAAAATGGGGATGTTTTATATTGTGTTGGTTAAATGGTTGAACGGGTCATATAAGTCCCCTACCGTCTATTAAGTATTAAGTATCTAATAAGTTAATTTAATAGTCTTGTTTTTGCAATCATAACTAAAGCATTCTTTATTATTGTTTTTCCTTGGAAAATGGGAATAAGTGTTTGTGGGGCAACCCAACCCAGTTTGTTTTGACGTTCACTTAACCTGCTGATTGTTCAATTTGCGGGGCAACCCAGCCCAGTCCGGTTTTACATGTAGTTTGACAAGGTCTATCTAGCCCATGAAGTTGCATATTTCTTGTTGCCACTTTCATTTTTTTTTCTTTTAGAGTTGCATTGTTTTTACCCTTGCAAAGTAAAGTCTTGTGTGGAACTTTACTTTTCGAAATCAACTTACAACGTCCACCAAAATATTTTCTAGTGATACTGCAAGAGAATCATTTCATTGTTTTATGTGTTTGTAGACATGGATGCCAAAGTCAAATCTATGATCAAACTCATTGAAGAAGATGCTGATTCCTTTGCAAGGAGGGCTGAAATGTACTATAAGAAACGCCCAGAGCTCATGAAATTGGTTGAAGAGTTCTACCGAGCATACCGTGCATTGGCCGAAAGATATGATTACGCAACTGGTGAGCTCCGTCATGCCCAAAAAACTTTACAAGCAGCTTTCCCAGACCAAGAACAGTTCGCACTACCTGAAGATTTATCATCTACAGTGGACCCCAATGATCAAAAGAACGGATCTTTTGGTTTACAACTGTTTCTTGAAGGAAAATTGCACAACGCAAATCAGCAAAATGAGTTGCATAACGAGAACCTTCTTACTGAGTGTGAAGTTCAGAACTTAAAGAAGGCTCTGACTGATCTACTTGCCGAAAAGGATTCTCTTTTCGTTCAGTATGAACGTAGTCTGGAGAAATTATCAAGTGTAGACGGAGAGCTTAACGTAGCACTAGAAAAATCAAAGATTCTTGATGAAAAAGCACGTGAAGCAGAAAATGAAGTACATATGTTGAAGGAAACTCTTCGAGTATTGCAGGCTGAAAAAGAATCTGGATTAACCAAACAGATGGAGTATTTAGAAACGATATCAGATTTGGAGGAAAAGGTGAAGGGTATGAATAAACTAGCATTTGAAGCAGAAAGCAATGGCCGAGATTTGATGAACAAACTCTCAAAATTAGAATCTGAAAATGACGCAGGTCTTTTGCAATATGGTAAGTGTTTGGAAAAGATATCGGTTTTAGAAAAGAAGATTATGGTAGCTGAAGAAGAAGCCAAAATGTTTTCTGATAAAGCTGCTGAAGCAGAAATGGAAGTAAAGAAGCTTAAAAATGCTCTTTTGGAGTTATCCGAAGAGAAAGAAGCTTTACGAGTTTTATACGCGGAATGCCTCGAGAAATCTTATAAACTAGAACTTGATCTTTCTTCTGCTCAATCAGATGTTGAACGTCTCACCACTGAGATTCTGAATAGCACTAAAAAACTTAAAAATGTGGAAGAGATTTGTGTTCGTTTGGAGGCATCAAATCAATCTTTAAAGATGGAAGCAAGTGACTTAGCTAATCGAATCATGTTAAAAGATAGAGAATTATCTGATCGACATGATGAACTGGAGAAACTTCAAACCTATGCAAAAGAAGAACATACACATTATGTTCAAGTTGATGCTGCACTTCAAACCTTGCAGATGTTGTACACTCGATCTCAAGAAGAACAGAGGAATCTTGCAATGGAGCTAAAGAATGGTCTTCAGATGGTGAAAGATTTGGAGACCTCCAAATCGGGTTTAGAAGAAGAAATAAAAAAAGTTATGGATGACAATAACAGCTTGAAGAATAGAGAAGTAGAAATTGTGGGATTGAAGCAAATGAAGGAAAGACTGGAAGAGGAGGTAGCATTGCAGTTAGGTCAATGCAATGCTATGCAGCAAGAAATTTTTAATCTGAAAGATGAAATTTCGGAATTAGATAAGAGTTATAGTTCGTTAATGAGTCAAATAGAATTGGTTGGTTTGACTCCAGAATCACTTGGGTCCTCAGTGAAGTACTTGCAGGATGAAAACTCGACGTTAAAACAGATTTGTGAGAAAAATAGTGACTATGAAGAGAAGATAAAAAATGTAGTCGAGAAGAATACTGATTTGGAGAGTTCATGTGAATTGCTCCATGTAGAAAAGTCTGCTGCTGTTCTCGAAAAAACTGTTCTTTTGTCTCAGTTACACATCATTACCGTTAATATGCAGAAACTCATGGATCAGAACACTGTTCTTGAGAACTCTCTATCAACCGCAAACGTCGAAATTGATAATCTCAGAGAAAAGTCGAAGGGTTTGGAAGACCTATGTGAGTTGCTGAACAATGAGAAATCTAATCTTGTTGCAGAAAGAAGCATGCTGGCTTCTCAATTGGAGAATGTCCAGAAGAGATTAGAAATTCTTGAGAATCAGTTCATGCAGTTTGAAGAAAGATATGGCGTTCTCGAGAAAGAAAAAGAAACAGGAAACTCTCAGTTACTAGAATTATTGTCATCTTTAAGTGTGGAGAAACAAGAACGTGAGAGTTTCATGATGACAAACCAGAAACGGTTGACTGATTTGGAGGAGCATATTCAACGTCTTCACGAAGATGACAAATTGAAGAAAGAAGAATTTCAGGAAGAACTTGATAAAGCTGTGATCGCCCAGTTCGAGAACTTCATTTTGCACAAGTTTGTAAAAGAAGTCGAAGAGAAGAACTACTCACTTTTGGTGGAGAACGAGAAACACATCTCAGCATCGAAGTTGGCTGATAAGTTGATTTCTGAGCTCGAGACGGA
Organism: Erigeron breviscapus; assembly: GCA_034093135.1. Classification (NCBI taxonomy): domain Eukaryota; kingdom Viridiplantae; phylum Streptophyta; class Magnoliopsida; order Asterales; family Asteraceae; genus Erigeron; species Erigeron breviscapus. The sequence continues at coordinate 113,826,409 of CM067172.1, forward strand.
AATTCTTGAGCAACAGGTTGAAGAAGAGCTCTTGTTGGTAGAAGTTGAAAACCTGAGATTGGGGATTTATCAAATATTTTTATCTCTGGAGATTGGTTCATCTGGTGTATTCAAAGATGGATATGAAACAGCAAAGATATCTGTCGAAGAGATTATCGGTAACATCAAGAATTTGAAACGTTCTCTTTCGAAAGAAGAAGATGATAAGCAAAGGTTATTCATTGAGAACAATGTTATGTTAACTCTCTTGCAGCAACTTAAATTAGGATTCCAGGAATCAGAAGTCAAAATCAAAGCTCTGGAGAAGGAAAGAGTTAAAATATCTAATGGTAGTGCAGTTATGAGAAGGAAAATGGAAGGCCTTCGTAAGGTGAACAAAAATCTTGAAATTGAATTGGAGATGTTACATGAAGAACTTGAGGAGCGGAAGAATAATGAAGAGAATTTGAATTCCGAGCTGCAAGAACGAGAGAATGAATTTGAATTATGGGATGCGGAGGCTACTTCTTTCATTTTTGATCTTCAAATGTCAAACACTCGTGATATTCTCTTCGAAAGTAAAGTTCACGAACTGACTGATGTTTGCAAGAGTCTTGAAGGTGAAACTGCATTGAAGGATTTGGAGATTGAAGAAATGAAACAAAAGGCGAGTATTATGGAGACAGAAATTGAAGGATTGAAGGCACAGTTGATTGCATATACTCCAGTTATTGGTTCTTTGAAGGAGAATCTTTTGTCTCTTGAACAGAATGTTTTCACTATGGCAAATCTTATGGTATCAAACAACCGCAAATCAGAGGTACTACTCTTGGGCAATCTACTAACATCTCATTATCTAGTAGTCAAATAACTAGTAGTTTTAGATGATTAGTTTGATACTAACTACTCGGAACTGTCCTTGAGCTTTAGCTCAATGGTTGTATAACCATCCCCTCTTGCATGAGGTCTTGAGTTCAAGCCTTGGGGAGGACATAGGAATTAAGTCCCTTTATGAGGGCTTGGCTTGGGTATACCCAGGTTCAAGTCTGAGGGGGCAGGGTTTACCCCTATTAATCGTCGTGCCTTCGGGCGGATTAGTAGGGGGTTTCCCCCCATCGGGTATTTGAAATAGGCATTTCTACTTCGAGGGAGCTTTCTAGCACGAACCCGGTTAAGACAACGTATGCTAGACATCCCGCTGTCGAATCGCGACACGAAGTTTCCAGCGAAATTCACCTTTCAAAAAAAAAAAAAAAAACTACTCGGAACTAGTTAGGATTCATGATTTTTGAATACTAGCAAGATAGATTTCCTATAGGTAGCAAAGGGGGCATTTTGGAAGGTACTATTTAAGTGGCGATAGTACTTTTTAGCATATGGTTAAGCACTGCTATCAAGTAACTGGGCCAGTTTTAAATGATTAGTTTTGATACTATATACAAAAGAACTTATTATCAATAGGAGGAATAAAAATACTTGTATACACTTGTTTGTTAATTTTATTTAGGTAATAATGTAAGCAATTCTTTCTATATAATATCAATTTGAAAATGGGCATGTGAACGAGTATAACTGACAGAAGCTTATTAGTATTTTCATTTATTGGATAACTTATTTAATAGTTAGAAATCTGTCGTTTGAATGTACATGGTCCAGGATTTGAAAGTGAAAGGTGATCTCAATCATCATCAGGGTGATGTATCCGTGAATGAGATTCCAAAAATAATTGAACCAAATGGGATCTCAGATTTGCTCGAGTTTCAGACTCGTATAGTGGCACTTGAAAAAGTCATTGTGGAAGATATAAACTCAGTTGCAATGCGTGAAAGCACCGAAGAGTTGAAGAAATCCAATGAGGACCAAAAACGTAGCAAAGCTGAAAAGTTACGTGGGAAACGTTATCTAACGCTAGATAACCTTAATCTTACGAAGCCTAAACCCGAAATATCTGAAGTAAAAAAGGGGGTTTTGATAAGAGACATCCCACTTGATCAGGCATCAGATAGCTCATCATCTGCAAATAGCCGGAGCAGAAGCAGAAGAGGGTATTCACAAACCGACGATATGATGATTGAGCAATTGCAAATAGCTCACAAAATGTACGAAACCCAAAAGAGCTCCAAAAAGCTACCGTACGAGCCACAAATAGAAGATTTCGGTGTCGACAAGTTAGAAGTACCAAGTCAACAGTCCAGAAAAGGAAAGCTATTAGAAAGACTCGCTTCTGATGCGCAACAACTTGCAAATCTAGAGACAACAGTGAAGGATCTAACCAAAAGAATCGAGACCGGGAGAAAGAGTAAAAAAACAACTGGGGTAGATTTTGGGACTGTAAAAGAACAACTAGAAGAAGCTGAAGAGACCATTCTACAACTTGTGAACGTGAACGTCGAGTCAACTGCTACCATTGAGAAAAACCCTTCTTTAGCAGCTTGGGTAGAGCAAGACGACACATGGAAAAGCTCGGAAAAAATCAAAAGAGTGCAACTGGAGGTTCAGAAGATTCAATACGTGTTGCTGAAGCTGGATGATGAAAATAAAATAAAAGGGAAGAGCAGGTTTTCAAGGACCAAAAGTAGGACGAGTGTGATCTTGCGTGATTTTATTCACCATGGTAGAAGCAACAGTGGAAGAACCAGAAGGCGTCGTCTTTGTGGGTGTTTCACTCCATCTGCGACAAAAGGAGACCGTATTAAAAGTTAGTGTTTCTGCTTCTAACTTTGATGATGACTGGATTTATTATCGGGTAATGTTTTATTTCTAGAGTCTAGAGTAATGAGTAAGTATGTCGTACTTGATTTTATTTTCAGTGATGTATCGTCGGATTTGACTTGTAGGTGCTATTTTTAATTATTTTTTTTATTTGAATAACTGGAATGTTTGATTATGCATATGATATTTCCTACTTTTTATTAAAATCCACGGTAGCTATCATTTTCCCCGGGGAGGCTTTTCTACTAGGTAAACTTAGTAACCAGTTACGAGTTCTCTCAGACAACAGTACTTGCATTGTCAGGTTGTTGATCAACTCGAAACCAATTTTGTATATCCCATTAGTTGAATTCATTCAGCCACCTGTAATTGCATTTTCATTATGCTCTGGGTCATTTTCGTGTACAACGGTATGCATTTTTGTTTGGTCTCATTGTTTGGGTAGATCATTGATCTATTGACATTACAGCAGTTCACCAAATTCCATGCATTCGTGCTTCAAAATCCAAAATCTCAAGAAATATATCAAGGCTGTTTATTTAATGCTTAACATCTCAAGAAATAATTCCATGCTTAACATATTAGCTGCCTTGGATAATTGAAATAACTATAGTACATTTGCTAAAGTAATGGTACTGTAAAAGTGGTAGAGAGGTTGAATATGTTATGACTTTTTAATATTTTGGTTTTTAATATATCGTATTCTCTATGATACACAATCGAGAGTTTTGGACTAAGACTAACGTTTCTTCCAGCTTAGGAATCTGATGTTACATCACCTGTTTACTGTGGATAATTATTATTGTGGATGATTATATGCAAGTACTAGCATGGTACCCGCGCAATGCGGCGGCGGTGGCGGGGACGACGGTCTAGTGGTGTCGGTGTCAAGTGGTGTAAGTTGATGTATAGGTGATAGTGAAATATTTTAGAAGATAAGGGTTTAAAGTGTTAATTATTAAAATAAAGGTTTAGAGTGTAAATTAATTCATTAAGGGCAAATTTGGTAATTTATAAAACTCTTTCATAGTGGGTATTTATTAAGGGTAATCTAGTACTTTTGCATCTAACTATTTTCTAACACTTTCCAAAAATAGGGGTTGATAATTATTATAAAGGAGTATAGATATGTATCTGCAGTTGCATTTAACATTTTATATGCAAGTATGTATCTGCAGTTGCATTTAACATTTTAACTAACATTTTAACTAACTAGTAACTAACTTCACAATCAATGCTCAACTCCATTTGCATTTAACATACTACACGGTTAGTCCAAATTAGCTATTTGGATCCAACTTCAATTTTTTTATTTTTTTTACCAACCAATTCGATACGATACCATCTATTGAGTGATTATCCCCGCAATATTGACCATTACATCTCACGAAATACTAGTATTTGTATTCCCAACAAACACAATCCATGTTACCGAGAATTCAGAGAGAACACTGAAGGTATGTTTTCTCATAATATTTGGGACAATAAATTTGATCACTAAAATTACACTATTTTAAATATTCTGTTATCATTAATGCAATTTTAAGATAAGAAAACTTAAATAGAACCATTTGCACAATGAATAAAGACACCAATGTTTACTTATTGAGGCGTACTCCACTGACAAAAGCAAATATGATGTGTCACTCAAAATGGAGTTTTTAGCCAAAATAGTGTGTTTGGAAAACTTAATTATCAAAAAGGTGTATTCTAAAAAATATTTACTAAAATGGTGTTTTTCTAAAAGGTATTTACAAAAATGGTGTGGAAAATAGTTGAAACTTGAAAGTGAAGTGTCTCTTTTGGGTTTTTTAATGTGATTAAAACATTCATACCACCGAGATAACGTATTATTTTTTACTACAATTCCCATCTTTTTGCAAATTTGGTCAAAATATTAGACTATCCATTGTACCTTGTGAGTCTTTATTGATCGAATAAAGGGATGGATTTGGGTTATGTATTCGAGTTATGGGATAAAACTTATTGCTTCATATGTAAAGGTAGAGTAATATGCATCTGAAATTCTGAATGATATAATACAATGGTATAAAACTTAAGAAACACATGATGCTTAATTATTAAATTGTTGTGTCAAAAAATGGATAGAAGCTTTGTGTAGGAAGTGGATTCAATATTCGCTTTCCTAAATATAAGGGAGAAAGTCATCTAGAAGAACTGAAATTGCATTTGCCTCAGATGACCTTTTCCAATCTTTGAGGTGTTCGCGAAAACCATCCGACGATCTCTCTCAGACTTCCTGTTTTTTTCGCCACTCCACGCTCCTCATGTTGGAACTTGAAAATCCTCGATCTTTTTAAAAGTCACTGACATTGGAAATACTTTATTTAAACGATCTAAATATTTGCTCACCTGTAGGTTGCAAGTGTTCCAACATAAAAACAAAAGTTAATTACTTAAATGGTACCTAACATTTTGGCGATATTGCCGGTTTGATACCTTTCCTTTCGATATTACGCGGATCATACCTAACGTTTCCAAAACTCCACTCGGACCATACTGGAACCAAACGCCGTTTGATGGCCGTTAACCCCCCACGTGACTTGCACGTGAGGGGTAAAAATGTATTTTCGCGTTTCTTAATTACTTAAATGGTACCTAACGTTTGCACGATATTGCTGGTTTCATACCTAATGTTTAGTTATTAATTTTTTTTGTATTTTTTTAATTTTGAAAAGGTGAATTTCGCTTTAAACTTCGTGTCGCGATTCGACAGCAGGAAGTCTAGCATACGTTGTCTTTTTTTTTGAACGACATTAATTAATAATTAAACAAATAAAATGCTAGTAAAAACTAGATGATACAAAGGAGTACACAGTCCGATTTAAATTAAACCCGATGGAGAAAAACTCCAATCTTGGACTACCGGTATCGAATTTTGGAGGAGGCAATTCTGTTTCGAATGAGCTCTTTAGCGCGGACCCAGTTAAAACAACTTATGCTATGTTGGTCCATCAACAAATGAGGATTTGAATGCTGAAAATATTTGGTACTATAGAGACCCGACTTGGAAAAGTCATGTGTCGTTCTCACTCACTCAGTTACATAAGTGGAGCGAATATCTCCCCATCGGTTTAATTTGGATCGGACTGTGTAATCTTTTATATAAGCTAGTTTCTCACTAGCATTTTATTTGTTTAATTAATATTTAATGTCGTTAGAAAAAAAAAGACAACATATGTTAGACCTATCGCGACACGAATTTTCAAGCGAAATTAACCTTTCAAAAAAAATAAATAAAAAATAAAATAATAACTAAACATTAGGTATGAAACCAGCAATATCGTGCAAACGTTAGGTACCATTTAAGTAATTAAGAAACGCAAAAATACATTTTTACCCCTCACGTGCAAGTCACGTGGGGGGTTTTAACGGCCATCAAACGACGTTTGGTTCCAGTATGGTCCGAGTGGAGTTTTGGAAACGTTAGGTATGATCCGCGTAATATCGAAAGGAAAGGTATCAAACCAGCAATATCGCGCAAACGTTAGGTACCATTTAAGTAATTATATATATACTAATTAGTAAGTTAGGTCCCCCTCACAAATTCTACTATTCATTTGCTGACATCATCACGATGTCAGCAATTTTGTCTTTTTCTATTTTTTAATTTTTTTTTAAATTGTATACTTTTAGAGTTTCTTATTTTTACCACTTATTTTTTAGAGTGATCGACACAAATCGTCCTTGTGGTTTACACAAACAGTCAGGTTTCGTCCTTTAACTTTCAAAACCTCAGAGATAATCCTTTATAGGAGGATAAGGGTCACCTTTCATCCTTTTCGATAACTGACGTTATCCCATCTCCGTTAGGGACCTCACGTGTAAACCACGTGAGGGTAGTTTTGTATTTAGCCACCTTTGACTCTCTCTTTGACTCTCTTTTCTCTCTCTTTTCTATCTGTATATATCGATGTATATATATATTTTTTCCCCCCAATCGTCACAATAAACCCTAAATCGTTATTAAAAAATCAAACCCAATCCCCATAAGCACACCAACAACTACACATTTCCTTCTTCCATGTAAAACCTTAAACTTTTGAAACAAAAATGACAGGATGTCCATTATATACCATTCGTGTGCCTGGTGAAGATTGGGACCTCGACAGTATCTATCGTGAGTGTTTATTTGTTTGTTTTTGCTCATTATTTTTTCAAGTTTCAGTATTTAACCAGCCTCTATTTTTGTTAAAATGCAGAAAGTTATGCTGGGTTGTTTTCGATGATGATTTACCATGGATGGTTTTTCACACCATGGCCAGGAATGACATATGAAAAGGGTAAGATTAACTATGCCGATTGCATTAATATTGATCAATTTTCAGTTCATGAAATGGACTCCATTATGGAGGATTTAGGTTATGTGGAGGGGCAAAGGATGTTTTATTACTTTTTGAAACCAGGATGTTCATTAGACGATGGTTTGCAACCCCTAGCTAGTGATCAAGATGTAATTAACTTGGGTAATTATGTTGAACAAACTAATATGTTTAGTGTTTACATTGAACATGGCATGTCAAATTTAGATCAGTATTTTATGCCTAGACCATCAAAAGTTGTGATTCAAGAGATCCCTGATGTTATACCCACTTCATCTAGGCCTAGACCATCAAAACCCATGAAGAATAAAGGAACTTATAGGAGATTGTTGCTTGATTGGAATGAGAACGAACCTGTTTTAACCCCTAGTAGTCAAGAGAACATGCAAACTAACAATGTGAATGAGGGAGTGAATGTCAATCAAACTGATAAGGGTAAAGAACCATTAGAAGAAGCACAAGTGGGTAGTAATGAAAGTCATAATAGTGAAGGAGAAGATAGTCAAGATAGTGAAGATAAAGATAATGAAGATAGTCAAGATAGTGAAGGAGAAGACAGTGAGGATAGTGACTACTTTGGAGATAAAGATAATGAAATTGAGGATGTTGAAGTGGACATGAGAGACTTTCAACTGCATGTAGATCCTAATGTAGAGTTCATGGGTAGCAATGTACCTCCTGTTACAGATGAAGTTGTTGGTGATGATGAAGAGGTTGAGGTAATGAACAATGAAGACTTTGAAAGTGCTTCTGACTCACAAGATGAAACTAATAGAATTAGGAAGAGACTGTTGAGAAAGTTGGCAAAGAAGCAGCCAGTTCAAAGTGGGAAGATTGATAAAACTGCAGACTTCAAACCCTGGAACTACAGTTAAGTTACAAGTTGAACCACCACTAAATGCAAATGAGCCAACCAGGGTTTTTAGAAGAATTTATGTATGCCTTGGTGCATTGAAAAGGGGATTCAGAAGTGCTGGTAGAGAGTTGATTGGGCTTGATGGAGCTTTTATGTCTGGTCCATTCCCAGGACAAGTGTTGACTGCAGTCAGTGTCGATTCTAACAATGGAATATATCCAATTGCCTATGCAATTGTGGAAGCTGAAACTCTAGACTCTTGGAGTTGGTTTCTAGATAACTTGGGTGATGATTTAGACCTTGACAGCAGGTCTAATTACACTTTTATAAGTGACAGGCAGAAGGTAACTATATTTACTGAATGAATTTTGTTTTTATTAGTCATAAAATTAACTTTATAATATACTTGTGTAGGGAATTATTCCTGCTCTTGCAAAAGTGTTTCCTTCTGCTGAACATAGGTTCTGCCTCAAACATATTCATGAGAATATGAAACAACAATGGAGAGGCCAAGCTTTCAAGAACCATTTATGGAGGTGTGCAACAGCTACCACTGTCCAGGAGTTCCAGAAGTACATGCTTGAGTTCAAAAGTTATAGTGAGCCTGCATACAACTGGCTAGTCAAAATTCCACCTCAACATTGGGCCAGATCACATTTTTCAGGTACAATATTCATATCCAAAATGTCCTTTAATTTAGTAAGTTAATTATTAAGCTAAGGTCAATAATATTTGATTAAACAGGAAGGGCCAAGTCTGATGTATTGCTTAACAATATGTGTGAGGTCTTGAATAACAAAACAGTTAAGGGAAGGGATAAGCCTATAATTCATTTCCTGGAATACATTAGGGAATACTTGATGATTAGGATAGGGAATGTGCAAAAGGTGATTGATAAATGTAAGGGACCACTTACACCAACTGCACATAAACTGATGGAAGCTGTGAAACAAGAGGCCAATGCATACAAGGCTATATTTAATGGAGAAGTGTATCAAGTTAGTGGGCCTTGGGGGGATCAAACAGTGGTAAATGTTGAGAAAGGGACATGCACTTGTAAGAAATGGGAAATAACTGGACTGCCATGTACACATGCAGTTTGTGTGAACTGGAATATGACACTTAATAAAAAACCAGTTGGTGCAATTGAGACATGGGTTGATCCAATTTATAGGCTTGATACTTGGAAATTGATGTATAAGTTTAAGATCAATCCCACCAATGGTGTCAACATGTGGAACAAATCCCAGACTCCAACAATGATCATCCCACCCAAGTATCACACACCTGTGGGGAGGCCCAGAAAGAAAAGAAGAAAGACTGAAGAAGAGCTTCAAATGGTCAAAAATGGAAAGTTGTCAAGGAAACACAGGTCAACTGTTTGTAAGAGTTGTGGAAAATCTGGTCACAACAAGAGGTCATGCAAACATGGGCAAGCTTCTGGCAGTCAAAATGTTCCAACCCAATCAAGTCAAGCTACTTCAAATGTTCCAAGTCAAGGTGGCAGCCAAAATGTAGGAGCTCAAGTCAGTCAAAATGTGAGTCAAGGTGGTACATTTGTTGGTGGTTCAAGCAAATCCAAAGCTGTTACCAGTCCAGGTGGTACAATTAGGTGGGTTAAAACCAAGGGTGGACTCAAGTCAGTTCAAGTTTAGATTAATTTCGTATCTTTTGGTCATGTAATTCTGGTTGTCTTTTGTTGGATAATTTGGTATCTTTTGATGTCTTTTGTTGGATAATTTGGTATCTTTTGATGTCTTTTGTTGGATAATTTGGTATCATTATGTCATGTAATGCAACTTATGTGTTTGGCTACTTTATGTAATGCAACTTATGTCATTGTCTGTATAACTTTGGTTTAATATATGTTGGATGGTAATGAAAATTACAATTCTGGCAGTTTATCTAAAATGAAGAGTGCAAGAATGTATGAAAATTACAATTCTGGCAGTTTATATAACATACTAGCATTTTGATTGATACTTGAAAGTTAATTTTGCATTACAATCTTCACTTAATTCTGCATTAGCATTACAAAATTACCAAAAACAATCCACTGCCTAAATCTATATACCCACTTCACACAAGTAACAATGATACAAGAAACAGAATTACAATCGCAGCAAGCAACAACATTGTCTTCAATCTTTTCACTTGCTCATCTCTTTGTTTCAGTTGTGCTTCAACTCGATTTTTGGACCTAAGCAAACCGGGTATAATGTCAGTAGCACGTTGACACATTTCTGGATCATGCCATCCAATGAATCGACATTTGGAACCCTGCAAGACCAACAATGCCCACTTTAGATGAAATTGTAACCAAATTGCAATGAATCTTTGAATTCAAACCTGTTTTGGACAAGCAAAAAAACGCCTTCCTGGGTTTCTGTCAGTCCATGATGTTTGAAGTATTGCTTGCTTACCGCACCAACAAAACACCATTCTTGATTTTATGGTTAATTTGATCGGGTATGATAGAGAAAGAAAGAAAGAAAGAAAGAAAGGGTTTTTAATTTAGGGTTTATAATTTGGGGATTTTGTTTTTGGGGAAAATATATATATATACATCGATATATACAGATAGAAAAGAGAGAGAAAGGAGAGTCAAAGAGAGAGTCAAAGGTGGCTAAATACAAAACTACCCTCACGTGGTTTACACGTGAGGTCCCTAACGGAGATGGGATAACGTCAGTTATCGAAAAGGATGAAAGGTGACCCTTATCCTCCTATAAAGGATTATCTCTGAGGTTTTGAAAGTTAAAGGACGAAACCTGACTGTTTGTGTAAACCACAAGGACGATTTGTGTCGATCACTCTTTAATTTTAGTGTAACTTTTTGTATACAAGTATACTTTACTTTAACTTATTTTTACCACTTAACTTTTGAGTTTTTTAACTTTAGCCTAACTTTTTGTATACAAACTTAAGTATAGTTTTTTTACCATCAACCTCTTGGTTTTGGCAACCTATTTTTTTACTTTCTATCCTTATAGTAAACTTTTAGTTTCCAGACTTTTAGGTAATGTTTTATGTATATATATATGCATGACGCAGCGTCGATCCCAGACAACGCCCTCCCGGGGTAAAAAAACTAGTTAACTCTAAAAACAAACTATATTTAGTACATGTTCATGAAATTCCTTTGAGAATACATCACGTGAAACTGAAATAACATAAGCTAGAGATAATGTTTGATTGTTTGGACAATTGGTTTCACATAGGAACTCCAAAACAGTTTGTTAAAGATAAAGCTATGAAGTACTTAAATTAACACCGTGTTAGTAAACATTTTATAAAAAAAGCACCACTTTAGTATATACTTTTTAAAATACACCATTTTCGTAATTAAGTTATCCAAAAACACCATTTTGGTTATAAACTCCTCAAAATATAGGTTGTGAAAATACCCTTATTAAGATTGAGAGGGGATTCTCTCAAGTTACCCCTAACATGACTAGGGTAATCTTGACTCTTAGATGAAAATCAAGGGCCAAGATACAAAGATGATATTTGAATCTTGACCCTTAATTTTCATTCAAGGGTCAAATTTTTTTTCAACTTGACTCAAATTGGAGAATTAACTTGAGGGAATCCTCTCTCGTTAATATTAGACACTCACTAGAAAATACCCTTGTTACATGATTTCTCCCAACAAATCAGTACAAGACCTTTTTATTATTTATTTTCCAATCTTTTTTGTTTCGAATAAGATTTGTTTTTGATGGCTAACACCACCCTAAATTATAGAGATGAAATACAAATCCAAGTTGATTTCAAAATTTATGCTTAGTAAGCAATATAAACGACTTAAACTTATGCTAGAAATTTTCTATTCCGATTTTTACCAACAAAAAGCGAAGTTCAACTTTGATATCATCTTTAAGAACCAAAGTTGAACTTCGATATCATCTTCACAAAATAAAGTTCAACTTTGATATTTTCGCCTTGAACTTTTTAAAGTAGTTGTCAACCTGACCTCTACAAATCACACACGGTAACTATCTTTTAACTTGATGTCCTTAACCATCATCCAACACATTCTCGAGAAGTTGTTCTTGATATTTTAAGTATTCATTATATGGATCTAGGGCTGACAATGGATTGGATATTGATCCAAATCCGATCTGATCTAATCCATTTATATCACTTATTGGATCAAAAATAATATCCATTAATCCATTTAACAATCCAATGGATTGCTCCATTTATCCATTTAATTATCTGGATCGATCCGGATCGATATATCACCAAAACTGACTGAGTTCACGGGAGAAACGGCAAACTAAGGGCACGGGTGACACGGGACACGGGTGACTGGGGGCGAGTGGTAATCGGGGCACGAGGTCACCGGGGGCACGGGGTGACCAGGGACACGGTTGACCGTGCCCCCAGTTACCTCGTCTTAGTCACCCTTCGCCCCCACTCACCCCAGCCCGTGCGCGGTGACCCTGGTCATTGGTTCCCCGGTGACCCGGGGGCATAGGTCACCGGGGGCACCATTTGACAGGGGGCACAGGTCGCCAGGGACACCATTTGACCGGGGACACGGGTCACCGGGGGAACTCGTGACCGGGGGCACGGGTCACCGGGTGCACCATTTGACCGGGGACACGGGTCGCCGGGGGCACCATTTGACCGGGGACACGGGTTACCGGGGGCACTTTGACCGGGGTCACTCGTGACCGGGGACACGGGTCACCGGGGGCACCATTTGACGGGGGCACTCGTGACCGGGGACACGGGTCACCGGGGGCACCATTGACGGGGGCACTCGTGACCGGGGACACGGGTCACGGGGGCACCATTGAGGGGGCACCCGTGACCGGGGACACCGGGGCACGGGCTGAGGTGACTGGGGGCGAGGGGTGACTAAGACGAGGTAACTGGGGGCACGAGTGACGGAGGGCACGAAAGGTTTCCCCTACTAAACGTTTCCTTAGTTTCCGGAAAGTAAAATTTCATTCACCTAAAAAATAAAATTATTGAAAAAATTAAATGGATCGATCCGGATGATGATCCATCTATTTAAAATTATTTGGATATGGATCGGATCACGATCCATTATGTTGGATCACGGATCGGATCATGATCCATTTAAGTTGGATCACTAATGGATTGGATCGATCCAATCCATATCTATCCATTGACACCCAGAGGTTATAACCACATACCGATTGATGCATCAAAATCCAATCGAAGTTGTAAACGTGAATACCAAAGAAATTATTTTATATAAAACTTAGCACTTTTAAGTTTTAACCAAAATGCCAAAATATCATCACCTTTATTAGACCCGTCATTAAATGTGCATTATTTTTTAGGGATTAGTATCTCAGAATGCAAATAACTTTACACGAATTGTCATAGTGCGTATCAAACTTCAATAATGTGCATTGTATTTAATGAATTTTCAAATTCTGTGCATTGTATTTATCCGACCAATAAAAACTTTACAAGTGGCAGCTTATATGGTTGCGACATATACACGAATACATATACAGGATTTGAAAGTTCATTACATGCAATGCATATGATTGAAGTTTGATACATATTATAACAATTCGTATAAAGTTGCTTACATTCTAATAGAATGTACTAATTCCTATTTTTTTATTGGATAGTTAAAGCTAAAAAAATTGTTTACTCTAAAATTAAAACTTTATTTATCTTCAATTTAAAATTAAAATTAAAACTTTATAAAATAATAATATCATCCTTCCTTCTTCTACACAAAGATAAGACCAGTGGTTGTACCCATATCATATTCTCATATCTTTTATTAGCTTCTTTTTTCTAATAATTAATAATAATTAATGATAATAATAATAATCCAGGCACTGTAAGAGGTATGATTTACAGTTGACACTTTTATATATTTATTTATTCACTCCATTTCTTTTCTCAAAGAAAAGGAAAAATGTAATCAGCGATCCGATTCGATGTTTCTATGCCTTAATTGAATCGTTTTGTTTTTATTTTGTTTTTATTCCTGAAATTTAGTCACTTATGGATTATCTATTTTTCTCCCTATATTATGTTTATCAATAATTGGAATTTTTATATATGTGTTGTTTTTAAACTTTTTTTCAAAATTTATAAACTTATCTGGTTTTGTTATTGTATGTATAGAAACTCTCAAAATCTTTATCGTAGGCAGTTAAATATCGCATGTTGTATATATCTGATTACCCGGTAACAAGTATTTTTGTTGACATGATAGTTATATAAGCTGTCACGCCATCAAAACCGGTGTCAGGTGTTTACAAGTTATAATTGGTCATAAACACACAATAGCAAAAACCAAAACTTTTACACATACGATAGCAAAACTTTGACGAGTTTAATACATTTTTATGCACTTGTCCCGACATTCTAATATTAAGTTTTGGTTATTCTATGTATCGAGACTCTTAAAATCTGTAACATGCACTTGCCCCGACATTCTAATATTAAGTTTTGTTATTGTTGTTGTATTTTTGCTGACGTGATAGCCATATAAGTTGTCACACCATCAAAATTGGTGTCATGTGTTTACAAGTTTTGATTGGTCGCAAACACACAATAGCAAAAACTGAAACTTTAATACATACAATAGTAAAACTTAGACGAGTTTAATACATTTTCATTTCCTTGTCCCAACGTTCTAATATTAAGTGTTGTTACTTTATTGTTTGTAGTCAACTTTCATTTGTTGTATATGCCTGATTACCTCCTGGTTCGGTAACAAGTATTTTTGCTGACGTGATAGCCATATAAGTTGTCATGTCACCAAAACTTGTGTCATGTGTTTACAAGTTATAATAGGTCATAAACACACAAAAAGCAACAACTGAAACTTTAATACATACATTAACAAAAATAGAAAAATTTAATACATTTGTCCTGACATTCTAATATTCAGGTTTGTTTGCCACAGCTACTGTCACGCTGATTTTTAATTAATCGGATATATTATGGATTTTCATGAATACTAATGAGTAAACATTTTCTTATAGGTGCATCTGTACTAGTTGTGGTAAGGATACTGTTTATTTTTGAAGGGTATATATCAAGTGTTGGTTAATGGGGTCAGAAGGGCCTCCAACACTAACATTCGACGTGACGGGGTTTAAAAAGTTTCATGGAGTTTCAGAAAATCCAACCGAGACAACTGTTAATAATTTAAAAAAATATTTAGAGAAAAATGGTTCGCCGAAAGGGGTTACTATTGGTAGTTGCACGATTCTTGAGACTGCAGGCCAGGGAGGTCTTGTTCCTTTGTATCAGACGTTACAATCTGCAGTTACCAAGGAGAACGAACAATCGAGTTTTTCCAAAGTTATTTTGGTCAGTTGCTTCTGTCTGAGTTATGTTTAAGAATACTCAAACTTTGTTCCTCTTATTTTTAATTAAAGTTTGTTCACCACTGGTAAGTGTTATGATTTCAATTATGCATGAAGTGGCCAACACTTGCAATTACTGACCTGTTAAGTTGTGGATGAGAATAATAAATTAAAGATTATATGGACTTTGGTAGAGAGTTACAGCATAGCTATAAGACCTAACTTATTAATTATCTGCTGGGATTTGGAGGTTAGTGAATGTCTGAAGCATATAATTAATTGAATTGATAAAAGGAATTTAGTAAGTGAGGATCATATGGAGAATCGGTCTACCTCTTAAGGTATCTCTCAATTATAAGCGTTAATGCGTTTGCTTTCTTTATTTATTTATGACTGACTAGCTTGTTTGAGTTACTATTCTATATCAGCATTTTTGTGTCTGTTTCCTACACCAATTGGCTAGTTCAGTAATTTGTATATATTAGTGCATAGTCATCACCTCCTAAAGAATGTCTGGCACTTAATTTTTCTTGGTGATTGAGGTCTTCCTTTCTTTCAGACTTTCAGCAGGCCACATCCTTTTCATTTATGTATTTGAGCATAGGGAGTAAAAGTTGATAATTAGAAAGGAAGACTATCGCTTGGTGTTGGTCTAAACTGATGCTTTGTTAGTGCTTCTAGTGAAACTAGAGATACCCTTTTATATATGTTTTATATATTGTACACATTCATATGCTCTATAATTATAATTATGCGAGGCATACCACGAAACAAGTAAAGTACCAGTAAAAGATCTTTAATGATCATATATTGTTTGACATCAAAATAATAGATGACGTAATAGAAAGATTTGAGAGACCGAGGCCTCTCTGCCTCTCTGGTTAGCTGGAATTGGGAAGTAGGTATCCTTATATCAAGTTTAATGGCAATCAATAATAATTAGGCATACTTTATGATCTTTCATGGAACAAGATAAGTATCCATAGAAGTCTTGAGTATTACAATACTAGGAATGGAAATTTTGTTCCATGGGTAATCCGTCTATGGTCTACCTATGTGATTACAAGTATGAGGAGAACTACTTTGTGAGGCATAAGTGCGGCTATGAAATAATGTTGTGAAAATCTTTAATTTAAAAGAACGATTCTGAACCAGTTTACGCATCACAGAAAGAAAGGAGGCGAATGAATTGACTGTAAGATCTTTTTCCATGCGAGTTTGTATTATCATAGATAGAGAAGTAAAACTTAAAAAAACAACATGATGCTTTAGCAAACGGTTGTGTATTTTAATGCTACATATTTGATTTTCTATAGTATGGGGTGTAAATTGCCAACTCTTGATCCAGTTGCTAGTGCTAGGAATTGCTTTATCATTCTTAGTTCTTACCATCAGTTTGAAATTTCTTTCTTTTGTCAAATCTACATTTCAGTTACATTTTGGAGTTAATAGTGGGGCCACAAGATTTGCTATAGAATATCAAGCTGTAAATGAAGCTACTTTCCGTTGTCCTGATGAGATGGGATGGAAGCCTCAGGTTAGATTCTGATCCATGACCCAGTATTATACTGTAGATGTGGCAAAAATAGACGAATCAGGCAAGTTGGGCAGCATGTCAGAAAAGGATTGGGTTACAGCGGTTAAATTTTATAGTGTTAGTAAAATGGTCAGGGTGAGGATAGGCCAAACTTTTTTGGGTAACAAGGTTTCCATCCTGGTTCATGTTATATTAAATACCAAAAAAAAAAAAAAAACTGCCGATCTGGTGTGTCAGACCACCATTACAATATCCATGCCCAATTGTGCGACAACCAACAAAAACCAAACAAACTAGACAATACAAGTCCTTAACATCTAGTTTCAAATGGACTACTCTGTATCAATTAACAAGACAGTTTCCAAGCATCTAGCATCTTTTCCACTCTAGGAGTCTTGTTGAACCTACATGTGAGCAGCTTTGAACAAACCATTGATAGGCCAAGCTGCGACTTTTTTTTTTTTTTTTTTCATTTTTCCTTTATGGAATTCTACAAAACAGTAAATTGTTTAATTATCGTTACAAAACTGTATCGTCTCAGTAATAATCCGAGCTATATTACAAATCGATTTATAAGCTTATGTAGGAAAATTCTGACCTGTTTGACCAGTTCAACCCATTCGATAGTATTCCATGTTTACCCATTTGACACTTTAGAAAATGACGATAACCCAAATTTACATATTTACTGGTGCTTAGATCTAAATTGCTACCTTTATTGTTCCGCTATTAATTGGTCTGTAATGCCATACTTTTTATTTTGCAGAAAGTACCTATTATTCCTGCAGATGGTGGAATTTCAAAAGCACGGAAGGTATAAGCATATCAACTTTTCTTTATTACAAGAAAACTCATTGCCATGATGTTATTTGTTGAGCTTTCCCAATTCTCCCAAGAAATATATCTGTGAAGTCGCATCTTTGCAGTTGCAGATGTCGTGAACTTCATAAAATGTTTAGTGCCTCTGATTCGGTATTTTGGCTGGTCGTCACATATAAGTAGAAGGGATAGTATCACTAGTATGAACCAATTATGTGAAAATGAGCCAGTTTCGTATTACATTGTCTATAGTACCAACAGGCTTCTAGCCTAAGGGTTTCAATTGTAGTTTGTAACATTAACGTTGGGGTTTTAAACTGTGTTGTAGTCGAAATTGCCAGTTGATTTTTTAGTTTGACCATTTAAAAAAGAATTATATTGTCAATGGGTCAAACTAGTAGAATTGAAGCCAATGGGGTTGGTGGCCCATTGGTAAGGTCTTTTACCTTGGGAGGATCCACCTGGGTTCGAGTCCCATTTCCACATCTGTGGGGGTGGATTAATAGGGGTTTTTCAAGAGTCCTGGGTTTCATTCCAGGCATGCATGTAATTTAGAAGTAGGGGTAGGATAGATAGTCGTTCTAAAAGATAATAATAATAAAAAAACTAGTAGAATTGAAAACACTTGCTAAAAAAGGAAATGGGTTAAATGAGATTAAAGGAGCCTAAGTGCTTACCACGTCCTCCATAATTGTTGTATTATTAGAGTTCTGTCGTCATTTTTAGTAACAATTTTGTAATATTAAGTGTAAATTCGGCTCTTATGATAGTTTTAAGTAGAAAATAACAGTAAAGTGATAACAGGTTAAACACTGACATGAGCTGAACTCTTTTTGGCATATGCATTCTTATCGCTGCACATATGCACATAGGCCTCACCCATAAACTGTCACTATGGAAGAACAGAAGAGCCAACCATGCTTACTTTATTAGTCCAAAAAGTCTTTGTAGTGTATTTTTTGCTCATGTTGCCCTGAACTGGTATTGACGTATGGCGACTTCGTTAACAGGTAAATATGGGTTTTGGTCATAACAGGTAAATTTGTTTTGTGGGCCTGGTTGTACCGACCTTCATCACGCCTTTTGTCCATTCTATTAAGTTTGAAGAAGTTAATGTACTATGGAGCGACTTTTAGCCCATTTAACATGTTCAACATAGTTGACCCTTGACAAATAAAAACAACCTGTATTGACCCCCCTTTTTTCATATTCTATGCCCCTGAGTTTGTTTGTGACTCTGTGTTAATGTGCTACACGACCGGGTAAGGTTCACGTGGCATTCACATATGAACATATGTAATATTAAGTATAATTTAATGAGTTCATATGTGATCAAATTTGTTCTCATATACCATTTACATATTAAGTATAATTCATATGGTTGCCACATGAACCTTTTCCCTACACAACCTTATTATATATATTGTGCTCTGTGGATGCAGACATGTCTTCCAGTAGACAAGATGACCAAATCCTTGGCAAATATGGGTTATGATGTGGTAACCTCTGATGATGCCGGTCGCTTTGTATGCAATTATGTGTACTATCATTCCCTACGGTTTGCTGAGCAAAACGGGATTAAATCCGTGTTTGTACATGTGCCACTCTTCCTGACAATCGACGAGGATACACAAATGCAATTTGCTGCTTCTTTGTTGGAGGTACTTGCTTCTTTATATTAGTACCTACTATTCTAATGTTGTTTGTTTGTATCCTTATTTCTTTTCTATTTCCACTCCATTCCATTGTTGTGTCCAAAAGGTTTCTGTGTTTTAATTTTAATAATCGCCTTACATTTGAATTTGCATGTATGTTGTTATATTTCCAAACTTTGTGAATATTATTTAAGCAATTGTTGTTCATAGATCTTCAGTTTGCTTGTTTCTACCTACGTATGTATGTGTATGAGTGTATCTATATCTCGTGTTAGTGATTAAACAGCTTTGAAGTTAGACATAACAAAGCGGACAAGTAAAATACGTTTTTATCTTTTCACTAGTCTACATCACTTTGTAGACATACGATTATGTTTCTGTTATACCTTATATGACCGCCTCCACAGTTATTGAAGGTGGATCAACCGCATGATGCCACGCTTTGCCATTTTCCTTTTTAAAGGCATTATCACAAATTGACAGCTCCATTGTAGATTTGTATGATTAAAGGTTGCAAAGAATCACTATATAAGGGGAAAAGAGAACGAAAGGAACTAAAATGACGCATGAAAAAGTTAAAACCAGGATTGAAACACAATCGGAAAACAAGAAAGGAACGGAACTAAATTAAAACAACGCATGAAAAAGGCTAAATCGCACTAACAAAATGAAAGCCTAAGTATTTTTTATTTTTTTTATAATTTTATTTTACATTAGACCAAATCCCAAATTTATGATGCCCTTAACTAAAATCCCACAAGTCATTTATAATCCCAATTCGTTTCCACAAAACACGCACACTAGCAAGCAGATGGTTGTTAATGGTTCTTCCCTTTCAAATTATTCACTGTAAACTATACACAAAATTTAAATCAAACGAGATATGCTGCCCGGACGTTGCCCCGGGAAATATTATACTTATTAATGCGATAAAATGTGAACTTAA
This sequence comes from Erigeron breviscapus, assembly GCA_034093135.1. Lineage (NCBI taxonomy): Eukaryota > Viridiplantae > Streptophyta > Magnoliopsida > Asterales > Asteraceae > Erigeron > Erigeron breviscapus. Next base: position 113,846,578 of record CM067172.1, read on the forward strand.
ACATTAGAAAGCATGACAAAAAATAAACAAATATAAAAGCGTACTAATATTATACTATTATTTATAGAACACAAAAATAAACGAAAACTACCATACAATTCATTGTTAAAATAAAAGACAAACGAACGTCTAAAACATATTAACTTAACTTTGTAGAATAAATTGTAAAAAAGAAAAAAATAATAATGAACGGCTAATTTGTTTTAAAACATTAGTCAAAAAGAAAAAACTAAAGCAACACATATACTAATCAAAATTAAAAAAAATAATGTAACACAAATATAATATTAATTAATGAGTAATTGAGTGTCCATGTATTAGTAATTTGTAAAGTAAAATAAAAGTTAAAAGTTTGTGATGGATGTATCGTAAATGTCAAAAGAGGGTTCACCACAAGTGCGATGAAAACAAACGACTCTGTTAAATTGGATGATGGTTGCTAAAGGTTTCAGATTTTGAGACCATCGGTGCTAGTGAGCATGAAAAAGGAATGAAGATGTGAAAGTGTATAAACGATGACCATTCTTGTAAAGCTATACAAATCATAAGGACCATTGTTGGATAAACAAAAAATGAATAATAAAAGAAGACAATGTAAAATCCCAAAAGAAAACTAAAAAAAGAAGAAAATAAAAAGTTCGGGCTCGAAAACCGTCGCACGCTATTTAGGATATATACTAATGGCACGTGTAGTCGTGTAGATGTATGGAATTTACGCTAATCTATTATTACTAAGTAGTTGGTTCAGGCCTTAGAGCTGTGGTGCTCATTTTTGGAGTTGATATGGTTTTGTTATGACAGTGTCTATGCGTTAAACTTACAATCGCTTAATTAAAAACCATTGTATCATCCATAGATAATAGGTTTGATTAAAGGTTTGTCATATCAAATATATATTTATTTAAAGGCAATGCTACATTAGTTTTCATGTGCGTGTTGCATGGTTTCCATTATTGTGAAAACTGTTTGTTATTGATGTTGTGTCGATAATTAAAAATGACAAACACAAAAAGTTGAATTAAAGTTTTTAATATATAAGTTCAAAACGAAAAAGAGAAAAGACGTGAAAAAAACAAATAAAAATCCCAACCGGGGTGCGACGTGCCGTGGGAAAAGTCGAACGACATAATGGTTGGAGACCAAGAAGGAAAAAATTGTGCAAGAAGTCAACAACAACCTGAATAAGAGAACTCCGAACGGATTGACTTGTGACGAAATCTGAGCGATGGAACAGGATACGACGTGGTTGAATTGGAACTCGCAATGGGGATAAAACAAAGAAAAAACATGAAGGAAAAAAAACAAAGAGGGGTGCGACGTGGCAAAAGTCGAATAATGGAACGGTGTCTAGGATTTAAAAAGGGAAAAAACTGTGAAAAACCAACAAACACCCGAAGGAAAAATAACTCTAACGGATTAAATTGTAACGGAATCCGAACAATAAAACGGGATGTGACATGGTCGAATCGAAACTCACCACGTCATAGGATTACTATTCACATTAAGTTCCATTATTATAGAACATAATTTAAAATTCCAAACACGAACTTATAAAATTACATTTTAGTGCCTAATGCCCTAAATTATATTAATATCTTATTACATATATCAAATATAAATTAGAGAAAATTACACTTTTGGTACCTCAAGTTGTCAATTTTGACACTTATAGTATCTAAGTGAAGAAATTACAGTTTTCATACCTCAGGTTGGCTACCAGTTTATACCACGCACATACGGCGTTAATTTTTTAGCCGTTGGCCGTTAGTTTCTGTCTGTTCCCTCCCCACGTGCTCGTCACGTGATAGCGTTAACGGAAAAAATAAACGGAGTCTGTGCGTGGTACCAAAATTGAAAAAAATAGCCAACTTGAGGTATGAAAACTGTAATTTCTTCACTTAAAGAGGGAAGCCTTGGATTAAACTATATTTATACCAGAATACCACATGAAACACCACCATCACTGTGTAGCACGAGTAGAAAGCTAGTAAGAACAAAAACTGAAAATTAGGTGGAAGAGCTTTTCCTGAAAACAACTGGATGTTCATTTATCAGTTGGAAGAGCTTTTTCCTGAAAACCCAAACCCAATAATGATAAGAGTGCAACACAAAAGGTTTTCTTAAAGATGGAGTTTTACTTGCCAACAAAACAATACTAAGATCATTAACATCATTTAGCACTTCAATGTTGAACCTAACCTACTTTATAATACGAGATATGATGCAAATCAGCATAAAGGGAAATATCCATTCTTAGCCAACTACTTGATAAACACTTAAACTACCCATAAGTGATTCTTAGCCACCCATTTTAAGGCATTTGCCTGCTATAACTTTCTCAGTTCGTTAACTTCAATTTTGCATGTATAGATAGTCGATCCATTATTATTTTTACGCGGGGATGGTGGTGTTTTATGTGGTATTCTGGTATAAATATAGTTCAATCTAAGGCTTCTCACTTTAAGTGAAGAAATTACAGTTTTCATACCTCAAGTTGGCTATTTTTTTTCAATTTTCTCTATAAATTATGTTAATATCTTATTAAAACTAACATTTTGTATCAACTAAATTAACTTTATATTCTCTACCAAATTTAGCCGTTAATTATAGGGAAAAATCCATAAAAAGGAAACCAATTCACTCAAAATTCCTAATTGAGGGAACCTATTTAGGTTTTGACTATTAAAAGGATTTTGTTTTTAGAAATATTTCAATAAAGGTAATATCGTTAGTTTTTAACGCTATACATCCGTTAACTTCCAACGTGGCATGCCACGACATAAAAATGTCCACGTGGACTACGTACTGACATGGCTTTACACGTCATCATCATCTTCCCCAATCTTTCCCCGGCAAAAATTCCGGTAAATATTCCGGCAAACATGCTTTTAAAAACTCAAAAAGCTATTATTAAAGGTGTCAACTGGTATAATTGGTGATTGGTCAACTTACTGGCTTATGTTGTGTCCATGTCAGCCGCCATATGTTGAAAATTTGATACATGTGATGTCGATGATGTGGACACTTATCCAGAAGTCTTCTCTGGCCACTTTCGCGGTCGATTTAGGCTTCCATTTTATCTTTTAAGCTTGATTTTATGTTCTCATCAATTCCTTCATTAAGATTGAAAAAATCATTTCTGTTTTTGGTAGCATTAGAATTTATGTTCTTTGTTTTTCCTTCTAGGTAAATAACACCGTTGTAGTTTGTTGCTTATTTGTGTTCTTGTCAGGGGCTGGTTTTGCAGGTGGGTGGGCGTGGGATCGAAGGTGGGGTATTAGTGCTAATTATCATGATTAAATGTTGAAAGTTTCAATTGATAGGGCCAATCAAGAATGAGTGATGTACAGTGGTATTCAACACTCTGCATCTGTGCTCTTAGGGGAGTGCTTATAGGAGTCCTACAGAGCGTCCAAGAGGAGGAAAGACGCGGACGAGCTATGGACACCCATCGTCCTTGTGGCTGCGTCCTTGGTGATAGTCTTGGTGAAGAAGTTGGAAGACGTTGGGTGTGGGACCATTTGTAGCCGTTTGCCTTTTTTTTTTTTTTTTTTCTTCAACGGTAACTTTTTTTTTCCTATTTAAACACTAACCTTATTCTCATTTTAACACACAAACATTTCATCACACAAACATTTCATTTCATTTTAACACACAAACATTTCATTTCATTTTAACACACAAACATTTCATTCCAAACACCATCAAAATTATGTCTACTTCATCATCATCAAGTGATGAATTCAACTTCCTTACCAACACCGTTACTCAAATGAACACGCTATTTAATCCAGAGATCGCAGGCGCCGTTTTTGATCTTTGTAACGAAGAAGAATCAAACGATGACGAGTTAGGTTCACGTGTTCCTAGACTGATGTGTCTAAATATATACATATTTCCCACATCTTATTTGGACGTTTTAGACACGTTTGTTAGCCGTTTATACATGTTTTGTGGTGCTTTATGGTATTTGCTAGTAATTTCAGGTCTACAGCAAGTACATCGCTCATAATTGGTAGAAAACAGCTTAAGAATGGTCCATATGCACTAACGATGTAGAACGAAGCTGAAATTCCAAAACCAGACAGAAATCGCGGCGCGACCATAATCTCTTGCGGCGCGATACAGTGTAAAAGTCTAATCGTGGCGCGACCTGAGAAACTCGCGACGCGACAAAAGTCCCTGGATTGAGATGCTCCAGTTTGGGCACACCTCACGGCGCGACCATGGGGGCTCGCGGCGCGAAATCAGTCTGACAAGTCGACTTTCTCTCTCCTGGGGTATAAATACCAAACCCCATTTAACCCTAAACCTAATCTTGGACACTCCAGCCTCCACTCTCTTTCTCCAGCCGATTTTAAGGGTTTTTCAAGGGTTTTTCATCATCAAATCTATTTTGAAGACTTGAAGATTAATTTTGGCTCTAGATTAGTGATTGTAGCTCGGTTGTAACCTCGATTTGGATTGTTACTTCATATTTGGTACACTATGTTCTCCTTTTTATTTGAATCTCTAGTTATTTTCATTATGAGTAGCTAAATCTCTATACATCTATGAAGATGAAGTGAAACAATTAGTTATGGTTGCATAATATTTTGAATTCAAGTTGGTTTTACTTAACATTTTGTCAAGATCTTAATGAAGTGATTTCTTCCACTTAAACTTGTGTTCTTGGTGATATTTGTGTTCTTCGATAGTGGTACTAGTTGAATGCAAGTATTATTTTAGTTGTTTGTCTATGAATAACTCTTGCTAGGTCATGGTATGATAGTAAAGAATACAAGTCTAATAGAAATTACTTTGTTAAGTGGATTTAACGGTTGGTGGTACCACGTTTCTTTCACAAAGATAAAAATTGTTATTTAAATAATCAAACAAACTAGTTAGTTCGAGGAATTGTAATAGGGTTGCTGGTACCACTTGTTGCAAGAAATTGGATTGAATAGGTGATCGAGTCGATTTTACAAACGGAGTGCACCCGGTTGTGTTTTTGTCTTATCACGATTATTATCACCAACATATATGAATTTTGGGCTTAACCTATATGCAACCTAGACTTTTTGTGTAGCGGATTCGACATAGATGGCTTTTTAATTATTTGTTTACAACTCAAATCTTTTAGCGTGCTCTCGATTGACACCGGTTGAGTACTTTATTTTACTTGTCGTTTACGTAGTTTTCAGAATCGCAAAGTGACAATTCGGTCACACCAAACCTTTTACTTGTTTCACATTTTTTACAACCTTTAGTACAACAATCAGTCCTTGTGTTCGATCCTGGTCTTGCCAGTTAGCTATATTACATACGAACGGGTACACTGCCCGTAAGTGTGTTGTAGTCAGTTAGCGGTAGATCTTGTTATAAATTATAAACTAGATTTCATACATCAAGTTTTTAGCGCCGCTGCCGGGGATTGATTTTAAGTACTTTTGGTTGAGATTCTGTGAATCGATCCTTTTTCGTGCTTTGCACGGAGAAGTTACTTGCTTTATTTCATTTTAGTTTGCTTTAATTGTACCCCAGGTGCTATTAAGGTTTGTTTGTTGTGTTGTGTTCGCTGAATATTTCCAGGTAGTGGATGAACACTCGAACTTCTGGGAGACCATTAGTGAAGGCCACATCCAATCCCGAAAAACTCAAAAAGCGCACCAAAACACAAACATCACAACCATCAACTTCCGACCCATTTTTCATAGACACCACTCCTAGATCCAAATCCGACCACATACTTCACGAGACTTATTACGAGTCGGAAAGTAACGAGTGGGGATACCATTCCGAAAAAGAAGAACCACTTTCCGATAAAACACCTAGCCCACCCGAATCACCGAAAAACTCAAAAAGCGCACCAAAACACAAACATCACAACCATCAACTTCCGACCCATTTTTCATAGACACCACTCCTAGATCCAAATCCGACCACATACTTCACGAGACTTATTACGAGTCGGAAAGTAACGAGTGGGGATACCATTCCGAAAAAGAAGAACCACTTTCCGATAAAACACCTAGCCCACCCGAATCACCGAAAACCACCGTTAACATGGCCGGACAACAAAATCCTCCCGATCTCTTCAACATGAAGATTGAGGACCTTCCTCGAACTATACCAACATCTCGCCAATCAGCCATTCGTGCACCCGAAATTGATACTTTCACGGTGAAAGGTAATCACATGCAAATGGTTAAAGATATGTGCTTTGACGGAAGGCACAAAAGAGATCCTCATGAGCATCTTGACAAATTCGAGATGATTTGCAATCTATTCAATTATGGGGAAAATCAGGCCAACAACGTCAAAATGAAGCTTTTTCCCATGTCTCTCACGGGAGAGGCTCACAAATGGTTGAAAGGTTTGGCACCGGATAGTTTGACTACTTGGGGTGCGGTTAGGGAAGCTTTGATTGAGAGATTCTTTCCGGCTAATCAGGAAAGAGAGCTCATACTTGTAATTAGATCTTTTAGGCAAGACGAGGATGAGTCTATTGTTGAAGCTTGGTTAAGGATGAAAGATCTCTTGTGGGAATGTCCCGGGTATGGGGTGAGTGACACCGAGATTGTGGTGATATTCATGGATGGGCTGAATAGAGAAAGTTATGAGAAGATGGTGATGACGTGTGGGGGTAGTATTAGCTACAAGACTTCAAGTGAGCTTTGGAAGATGTTTGAGGATATGGCGAAAGCTCAAGTTTCTAGGACTTCAAATAGAGATAGGAGGTCGCGTAAGGTAGTAGCTAGAGTTGATGAGGATGAAACATCCGAGGTAATTTCTGAAATTTGGGCACTTTCAAACCGAATGGACGAAAGGTTCTCAATGGTGGAAAACAACTTTGGTGGGCTTGAGCGGGATGTAAAGATTATGGCAGGGGGATGTACTCATTGTGGAGGTCCACATCATTCCGACGAGTGTGATTCGGTAGCTCAAGAAGATGTGAATTTTGTGCAAACTCAACGCCAAGGCCAATACCAACCTCTCTTTCAACGTGGTGGCAATTACCAAGGCCGACATCAAGGTAACCCCTCTAACTCTTTTAATTCTTATTCTAACAATCGTGGGGGTAATTTTCAAGGTAGGTGGCAAAAGGATGATAATCATGGAGCACCTCAACAACAACAACCACCATCACCTCCTAGGAAGGAAGAAAATCAAGGTGAAGGCTCACCTCTCATGGCCATGATGGCCAAGTTTCTAGATAAACAAGACAAGAGGGAGGAGGCTCAAGAGAAGCGAAATGCTTCAATGGAGAATTACTCCAAGCTTTTGAATGACAAGATTGGAGGGTTGCATGACAAGTTAGACATTAGCAACCGCAACAACCATGCTTTGATTTCCAACTTGGAAAAGAGGATTGATAGAATGGGAAACCAAGAAAGGCAACCGGGAACTCTTCCGAGCAATACCCAACAAAACCCGAATCAAGGCCAAGGAGGATCATGGAGAAATGGGGATGACAAGTACAAAGCACCCAAACACCGGAATGAAACCGTCAATGCCATAACCACACGGTACGGGAAGGTAAGTACTCCTCCTATTGATTCAGGACCAATACAACAAGTTCTTTGACATGATCAAAACGGTGACCATCAATGTGCCGTTAGTTGATCTCATTTCGGGCATGCCTAACTATGCCAAGTTCATCAAAGAACTTGTGACGGACAAGAAGAAGCTTGATGAAGCAAAGGCTACTTTCCTCAATGAAGAATGCTCGGCGGTCATCCGAAACAAGCTTCCACCTAAGCTTTCGGATCCAGGGAGTTTTCTTATCACTTGCACTTTTAGTAGTAAATTGTCTTATAAAGCGTTGGCCGACCTTGGGGCAAGCATCAACTTGATGCCATACTCTATTTTTAGAAAGCTTTCTTTGGGGAAATTGAAACCCACTAAAATGAGCATCCGCCTTGCGGATCATTCTTTTCAATACCCATTGGGGGTGGCCGAGAACTTGCTAGTGCAAGTAGGCAAATTTGTATTTCTGGTCGATTTTGTTATTTTGGAGATGGAAGAGGACACAAAGGTGCCTCTCATTTTGGGCCGACCATTCCTATATACCGCGGATGCTATCATTCGGGTAAAGGACAAGGAAATTTCCTTGGGGGTCGGGGAAGACCGGATTGTAATTAAAATTGAAAAAACCTTGCAACATTCTTATTCTTCCGATGACACTTGTTGGAATTGATGGTGAGGACAATGATGATCGCTTGGCTAGCATTGGAGAGGGAGATGTTACTAGTGACCAAGTGGAAGAGATTGAAGAGATTATGGCACTAAGCATGGATGACACGCCATTGGAGGAAGAAGGGTTTGAAGAAATTGAAAGAATTCCAAGTAATAAGCTGCCCACTTCCATTGATAATCCTCCTACGGATCTAGAGCTCAAGCCATTGCCCGATCACTTGGAATATGCATTTCTGGAAGGAATTTTGCCTAAGGGGTGGTCTTCGCAACAAAGGAAGAATTTTTTCTCCGAAATCAAGCACTATTTTTGGGAAGAGCCGTATTTGTTCAAAGTGTGTGCGGATGGGATGATTAGAAGGTGTATTTGGGGAAGTGAGACTAGAAAGGTTTTGGATGAATGCCACTATGGACCCACCGGTGGGCATTATGGTCCTTCGGTAACGGGTAAGAAAGTGTTTGATGCGGGATTCTATTGGCCCACAATTTTTAAGGAAGCATAAACACTAGTTGAGACATGTGATGCGTGTCAAAGACAAGGAACCATAACCAAAAGGGATGAGATGCCTCAACAATCCATCCAAGTTTGTGAAGTTTTTGATGTGTGGGGAATTGACTTCATGGGTCCCTTCCCACCATCAAACAAATGTCTTTATATCTTGGTTGCGGTTGATTATGTCTCGAAGTGGGCTGAAGCAAAGGCCTTGCCAACCAATGATGGCAAGGTAGTGATCGACTTTTTGAAGGCTTTATTTAGCCGATTTGGTATGCCAAGAGCTTTAATTAGTGACCGGGGCACACATTTCGCCAATCATCAATTGGCAAAAGTCTTGAAGAGATATGGGGTAACTCATCGTTTCTCAACTTCATATCACCCACAAACTAGTGGGCAAGTTGAGAACACGAATCGTGCTTTGAAAAGAATTCTAGAGAAAACCGTTGATGGAAACCCAAAGTTATGGTCCAAGAAGCTAGATGATGCCTTATGGGCATTTTGAACCGCTTTCAAGACTCCCATTGGCACCACTCCATATCGACTTCTCTATGGGAAGACTTGCCATTTGCTGGTGGAGATTGAGCACAAGGCATATTGGGCCTTGAAACATTGCAACATGGACTTGATTGAGGCCGGTGAAACTAGGATGTTGCAACTCATGAGCTTGATGAGCTTAGACATGGTGCCTACGACAATTCGTTGTTATACAAAGAAAGAAAAAAGGTTTGGCACGACAAGAAGCTCAAGAGAAAAGACTTCAAAGTAGGAGATAAGGTGTTGTTGTTTCTCTCCAAGTTCAAAATCCACCAACCAAAGCTCACATCGAGGTGGAATGGTCCGTTTGTCATCAAGCATGTATATCCTTCGGGATATGTTGAGTTGTTTAGAGAGGATGGAAGCTCGTTCATTGTAAATGGACATCGGTTAAAGCTCTACCATGAAGAAGAAGTTGGGGAGGGAGCCTTGGTCGAGAAGCTCCAGCTTTTTGCGTGAAAAACGAGGTTTGATCGAGTCAAGCTAATGACTCGTAAATAAATAAAGCGCTTCTCGGGAGGCAACCCGTGTGTTTTTATTATTTTTAGTTGTTTTCAGTAGTTTTGTTCTATTTTTATGTTCTTCGTTGAGATTCACAGGTGAGAAATGATTTTGGGTGAACCGGAATGTGCAAAAGTGTGTCAAAAAGCCAAAAATCTGGAAAACAGCAGCAGATCGCGGCGCGACCAGGTTCATTCGCGACGCGATAGGGGGCGTCCAGGTAAGTTTTCCTTTCTTTTAAAATAAAAATCGAAAAAATGAACAAAGGGCACTTAATAGAAACATCAGCCACGATCCATATATCTTTTCTCATTCTCTTTTCTTTTCAATTTTATTTCAATTTAATTAGGATTTATTTATTTTCTTTAATTTTCTTTCTAGTAATGTTGTTAATCACTTAGATTAGTTAGTATTGTTGTTTATTGTCCTTAGAGGTGACTAATTTTGGAAGAATCTTAGAAAAACCTAATTAGGGTTCTTAATTTTTAATTTGGGGGTTTTTAAGATTTAGTCACCCTTGATTTATTTTAATTCAAATTAGTTAAAGCATTGTTAATTAGACATAAAACCCATTCAGAAAATCCAAAAAAAAAAAAAAAAAAAAAAAAAAAAAAAAAAAAAAAAAAAAAAAAAAAAAAAGAAAGAAAAAAAAAAAAAAAAAAAAAAAAAAAAAAAAAAAAAAAAAAAAAAAAAAAAAAAAAAAAAAAAAAAAAAAAAAAAAAAAAAAAAAAAAAAAAAAAAAAAAAAAAAAAAAAAAAAAAAAAAAAAAAAAAAAAAAAAAAAAAAAAAAAAAAAAAAAAAAAAAAAAAAAAAAAAAAAAAAAAAAAAAAAAAAAAAAAAAAAAAAAAAAAAAAAAAAAAAAAAAAAAAAAAAATTAGACATAAAAAAAAAAAAAAAAAAAAGAAATCTGCAGAATCGCGACGCGAGTAGGGGGACTCGCGGCGCGAGAATTTACCCTGTTTACCCGTTTTTGCCGTTTGTCTGGCTTAGCCTCTCGTGAGTGCCTCCATTTGTTTCCGCTGACTTATTTAGCACATTTTGAATGTTTTTGCAGAAACAACCGGTTGGACAGAAATACGAGGGATGGGTGTGGCCGAATAACTACCAATTTGATTATGTTGACGATAGCTACACTCCACCAACCGCTCCTGCTAGCAAAACATTCAGGTTCCTTAAAACACACACCCATCCTTGGCTGCAATTCAGGGATGTTCCAAAGGCAACGCACACACACACACACACACACACACACACACACACTCACACACACACACACACACACACACACACACACACACACACACACACACACACACACACACACACACACACACACACACACACACACACACACACACACACACACACACACACACACACACACACACACACACACACACACACACACACACACACACACACACACACACACACACACACACACACACACACACACACACACACACACACACACACACACACACACACACACACACACACACACACACACACACACACACACACACACACACACACACACACACACACACACACACACACACACACACACACACACACACACACACACACACACACACACACACACACACACACACACACACACACACACACACACACACACACACACACACACACACACACACACACACACACACACACACACACACACACACACACACACACACACACACACACACACACACACACACACACACACACACACACACACACACACACACACACACACACACACACACACACACACACACACACACACACACACACACAAAAACCAATTAGGGTTCTTAATTTTTAATTTAGGGGTTTTTAAGATTTAGTCACCCTTGATTTATTTTAATTCAAATTAGTTAAAGCATTGTTAATTAGACATAAAACCCATTCAGAAAATCCAAAAAAAAAAAAAAAAAAAAAAAAAAAAAAAAAAAAAAAAAAAAAAAAAAAAAAAAAAAAAAAAAAAAAAAAAAAAAAAAAAAAAAAAAAAAAAAAAAAAAAAAAAAAAAAAAAAAAAAAAAAAAAAAAAAAAAAAAAAAAAAAAAAAAAAAAAAAAAAAAAAAAAAAAAAAAAAAAAAAAAAAAAAAAAAAAAAAAAAAAAAAAAAAAAAAAAAAAAAAAAAAAAAAAAAAAAAAAAAAAAAAAAAAAAAAAAAAAAAAAAAAAAAAAAAAAAAAAAAAAAAAAAAAAAAAAAAAAAAAAAAAAAAAAAAAAAAAAAAAAAAAAAAAAAAAAAAAAAAAAAAAAAAAAAAAAAAAAAAAAAAAAAAAAAAAAAAAAAAAAAAAAAAAAAAAAAAAAAAAAAAAAAAAAAAAAAAAAAAAAAAAAAAAAAAAAAAAAAAAAAAAAAAAAAAAAAAAAAAAAAAAAAAAAAAAAAAAAAAAAAAAAAAAAAAAAAAAAAAAAAAAAAAAAAAAAAAAAAAAAAAAAAAAAAAAAAAAAAAAAAAAAAAAAAAAAAAAAAAAAAAAAAAAAAAAAAAAAAAAAAAAAAAAAAAAAAAAAAAAAAAAAAAAAAAAAAAAAAAAAAAAAAAAAAAAAAAAAAAAAAAAAAAAAAAAAAAAAAAAAAAAAAAAAAAAAAAAAAAAAAAAAAAAAAAAAAAAAAAAAAAAAAAAAAAAAAAAAAAAAAAAAAAAAAAAAAAAAAAAAAAAAAAAAAAAAAAAAAAAAAAAAAAAAAAAAAAAAAAAAAAAAAAAAAAAAAAAAAAAAAAAAAAAAAAAAAAAAAAAAAAAAAAAAAAAAAAAAAAAAAAAAAAAAAAAAAAAAAAAAAAAAAAAAAAAAAAAAAAAAAAAAAAAAAAAAAAAAAAAAAAAAAAAAAAAAAAAAAAAAAAAAAAAAAAAAAAAAAAAAAAAAAAAAAAAAAAAAAAAAAAAAAAAAAAAAAAAAAAAAAAAAAAAAAAAAAAAAAAAAAAAAAAAAAAAAAAAAAAAAAAAAAAAAAAAAAAAAAAAAAAAAAAAAAAAAAAAAAAAAAAAAAAAAAAAAAAAAAAAAAAAAAAAAAAAAAAAAAAAAAAAAAAAAAAAAAAAAAAAAAAAAAAAAAAAAAAAAAAAAAAAAAAAAAAAAAAAAAAAAAAAAAAAAAAAAAAAAAAAAAAAAAAAAAAAAAAAAAAAAAAAAAAAAAAAAAAAAAAAAAAAAAAAAAAAAAAAAAAAAAAAAAAAAAAAAAAAAAAAAAAAAAAAAAAAAAAAAAAAAAAAAAAAAAAAAAAAAAAAAAAAAAAAAAAAAAAAAAAAAAAAAAAAAAAAAAAAAAAAAAAAAAAAAAAAAAAAAAAAAAAAAAAAAAAAAAAAAAAAAAAAAAAAAAAAAAAAAAAAAAAAAAAAAAAAAAAAAAAAAAAAAAAAAAAAAAAAAAAAAAAAAAAAAAAAAAAAAAAAAAAAAAAAAAAAAAAAAAAAAAAAAAAAAAAAAAAAAAAAAAAAAAAAAAAAAAAAAAAAAAAAAAAAAAAAAAAAAAAAAAAAAAAAAAAAAAAAAAAAAAAAAAAAAAAAAAAAAAAAAAAAAAAAAAAAAAAAAAAAAAAAAAAAAAAAAAAAAAAAAAAAAAAAAAAAAAAAAAAAAAAAAAAAAAAAAAAAAAAAAAAAAAAAAAAAAAAAAAAAAAAAAAAAAAAAAAAAAAAAAAAAAAAAAAAAAAAAAAAAAAAAAAAAAAAAAAAAAAAAAAAAAAAAAAAAAAAAAAAAAAAAAAAAAAAAAAAAAAAAAAAAAAAAAAAAAAAAAAAAAAAAAAAAAAAAAAAAAAAAAAAAAAAAAAAAAAAAAAAAAAAAAAAAAAAAAAAAAAAAAAAAGTTGAGGCTATTGCATAAACTGATAACTTACTCTTTCATCCATCGGGGCAATGCGAATGACAAAGTGTGTAGCGATGATTTGTGGCTACTTAGGCAGTTCCAAGACTTCACCCCCACCCGATATGGTTGTGCCCCTTATATCCTTGCTCGTCACATGCAGAAGCACCGGGAGCGTCGGTATCTATGTGGTCATTTCGTTACCTCGATCATGGAGAGGTTGGGCATGGCAAACACTAGTGAGGGGAGGAGAGTGTCGGATATTGAGCCTACCATTATCATTGATGCCACAGAGTTGAAGAAGGCAAGGTTGATGACTTCAGCGAGAGATTTGGGGGATGAAACAGAGGATGAGCAGGAGCCGCCGGCTCAGAGACAGAGGGTGGAGCCGCCACCCCAGATGGAGCAGCAGCCTAACCCTTACCCGGCTTATGATTTTGCAGGTTGGGGAACGAAGCTTGATGAGATCCTGGGTAATCAGAGGGAGTTTAGGGACACTCAGGACATGATGATGGATGGGCAGAGGACGATGTGGAGCCAAGTGAACCGCCTGGGCTTCCAAAATGAGTATTGGTCTCCCTACATCAACCATTGGATCCAACCGGACTCCCCACCTCCACCACCGCCCACTCAGGCATTCAGTCCTCCTCCCATTTTCATGCCGGCCAGCACCACTTATGGATTTTTCTCTCCTCATCCTGATCAGCAGCAGCAGCCCGGTTGGGCAGGCCCGAGTTCGAGCGCAGCAGGTACTAGTGGGACCACAGGGGGCGCTCAGGATATGCCCCAATTTGGGACATATAGACATACCACTGGTGAGCGCTATTCGGGGCCTGGCTTTGACTTCTACCGTGGCATATTTGGTGAGCCTGCCGATCCTGATGCTGGTGACGGTGTTCCCTCTTCTCATGACATGGAGGATGATTGATCTATTCTATTTTCTTTTCAATTCCTGAAACTTTTGAAACTTTGAACTTTATTTCTTTTCGATTTGGTTGTAATTCCGCCGTCTAGGCGATGATACATTTGTAGTATTTTCCGTATTTCCTTTATTATGAACTATGTAGTTGTTTTTGGTATTTTGTTTTGGTGATTGTCAGGTGATTATTTCGCGTTTGCAAGTTGAATTGTGAGAGAATGCTTTTGGATTTTTGGAACAAACAAGCGGGTTTATGCTGGCAGTCAGTTCAGCACCCACTTAAATTTTGGCTTCAACTTTGCATTGGTGAATTCTTGCTTTCACCCGGAGGTTTTTCATTGTTCCTTTCTACATTTTGCATTTTTCCCTTTTTCCCATTTTTTGCCTTAGTTATTCGTCCATTGAGGACAATGTACAACTTAAGTGTGGGGAGGGGGATGGTAAACTGGAAAAATGAAAAATTTTGAAGTTTCTTTCCTTTACTAGCATTTTGGTTATGTTTTTAAATTTTTGAGGCTATAGGTTTTGTGCAAAGACGAGAAATGAGGACTTTGAATTTTGCTAATCTAGGATAAAACTTGAGATTGTTTACCTTTAGCTTTCCTTTCCTAGTGCTTGTGGCATTTCATCGTTCCAAGGGGTCATAGGTTTGTTCCGAACTTCAAATAATCTAGGTTGCTTGCGAATTGTACCTTAATGATGAACCATAATATGAATAATAGCTTCACTAGATGATGTATTGGTAGGCACCGCTTGAGGTTTTCCATTTGAATTTTGCAACTTGTGTGCATAAAAAGCTCGAAATGTATTAAATATGCTTGTGGTAATTTGACTTAACATATGGTTTGCACACCGGATGTCCGGTCCTTAATTCTTATGTTATAGGTTGTAGCTCTAGTCATTATGTTTGGTCTTTATATCGGGGTGTCTGGGGTGCTTCGGCATCAAACGGGTGGCACATGTGGGAATGCGCATAATCTTTTTCCAATAGTCTAATGCTAATGTGGTCTTTGAGATTCGAACAAGTAAGTCCTTGGGGTAACTTCGTTTTACCTAGCTCACCTAAAGCTTCCAACTTGGGATGGGTTGTCAGAAAGTTCGTTACACGGGTCTCATCGAAAATCACGGGTGTTAAATTATAAAACTTTTTATTCTCACATGTGTTTGTGTTTAGAGCATGGTCTCTGGATATGCAACCCAACCTTGAGTTCTGGCGTATGTCTCTTAACGATACTCACGTATCCGTAGCGAACCGCTGGCCGGACACTTAAAGTACACTTTCGTATGATCACCTGATGTGTGGATAGAGTTGCAATTCTAGACCGTAGGAGTATGTTTTGTCAAGGGACTCATAAGCATAACGTAATGAAAACCTTATGGAAAACCAATGGCGTGAGTGTTTAAGTGGACAATTATACCGATAATCATTGAGGAATATTGCTTATGTTGCCAATAATAATGTTGATGCTTGCTAGTAGATTATAGCTTAGTAAGAACGAGCCTAAGGTAAATTGGAATGATAGAAATGTTCAAGAGGTGTTAACACAAGCATAGGGAGGATTCTAATTGTAACCGAAAGATGGTTTTGCCCTAGATTAGTCGAATTTTCTGATTTCGTCTTAAACTTTTTCTCACATGTGTTTGTGTTTAGAGCATGGTCTCTGGATATGCAACCCAACCTTGAGTTCTGGCGTATGTCTCTTAACGATACTCACGTATCCGTAGCGAACCGCTGGCCGGACACTTAAAGTACACTTTCGTATGATCACCTGATGTGTGGATAGAGTTGCAATTCTAGACCGTAGGAGTATGTTTTGTCAAGGGACTCATAAGCATAACGTAATGAAAACCTTATGGAAAACCAATGGCGTGAGTGTTTAAGTGGACAATTATACCGATAATCATTGAGGAATATTGCTTATGTTGCCAATAATAATGTTGATGCTTGCTAGTAGATTATAGCTTAGTAAGAACGAGCCTAAGGTGAAATTCCAAAACCAGACACACCTCGCGGCGCGACCATGGGGGCTCGCGACGCGAAATCAGTCTGACAAGTCGACTTTCTCTCTCCTGGGGTATAAATACCAAACCCATTCAACCCTAAACCTAATCTTGGACACTCCAGCCTCCACTCTCTTTCTCCAGCCGATTTTAAGGGTTTTTCATCATCAAATCTATTTTGAAGACTTGAAGATTAATTTTGGCTCTAGATTAGTTGGATTTTCTGATTTCGTCTAAAACTTTTCTCATTAGTTTTTAAATGCATTTGCTTTTGGTATTCGACACCGCTTGGTAGCAAGCAAGGTTTAAGTGTGGGGAGGTTTGATGTGTCTAAATATATACATATTTCCCACATCTTATTTGGACGTTTTAGACAGTTTGTTAGCCGTTTATACATGTTTTGTGGTGCTTTATGGTATTTGCTAGTGATTTCAGGTCTACAGCAAGTACATCGCTCATAATTGGTAGAAAACAGCTTAAGAATGGTCCATATGCACTAACGATGTAGAACGAAGCTGAAATTCCAAAACCAGACAGAAATCGCGGCGCGACCATGGGGGCTCGCGACGCGAAATCAGTCTGACAAGTCGACTTTCTCTCTCCTGGGGTATAAATACCAAACTCCATTCAACCCTAAACCTAATCTTGGACACTCCAGCCTCCACTCTCTTTCTCCAGCCGATTTTAAGGGTTTTTCATCATCAAATCTATTTTGAAGACTTGAAGATTAATTTTGGCTCTAGATTAGTGATTGTAGCTCGGTTGTAACCTCGATTTGGATTGTTACTTCATATTTGGTACACTATGTTCTCCTTTTTATTTGAATCTCTAGTTATTTTCATTATGAGTAGCTAAATCTCTATACATCTATGAAGATGAAGTGAAACAATTAGTTATGGTTGCATAATATTTTGAATTCAAGTTGGTTTTACTTAACATTTTGTCAAGATCTTAATGAAGTGATTTCTTCCACTTAAACTTGTGTTCTTGGTGATATTTGTGTTCTTCGATAGTGGTACTAGTTGAATGCAAGTATTATTTTAGTTGTTTGTCTATGAATAACTCTTGCTAGGTCATGGTATGATAGTAAAGAATACAAGTCTAATAGAAATTACTTTGTTAAGTGGATTTAACGGTTGGTGGTACCACGTTTCTTTCACAAAGATAAAAATTGTTATTTAAATAATCAAACAAACTAGTTAGTTCGAGGAATTGTAATAGGGTTGGTGGTACCACGTTTCTTTCACAAAGATAAAAATTGTTATTTAAATAATCAAACAAACTAGTTAGTTCAAGGAATTGTAATAGGGTTGGTGGTACCACATTTCTTTCACAAAGATAAAAATTGTTATTTAAATAATCAAACAAACACATTAGTTCGAGGAATTGTAATAGGGTTGGTGGTACCACGTTTCTTTCACAAAGATAAAAATTGTTATTTAAATAATCAAACAAACAATTTAGTTCGAGGAATTGTAATAGGGTTGGTGGTACCACATTTCTTTCACAAAGATAAAAATTGTTATTTAAATAATCAAACAAACACATTAGTTCGAGGAATTGTAATAGGGTTGGTGGTACCACGTTTCTTTCACAAAGATAAAAATTGTTATTTAAATAATCAAACAAACTAGTTAGTTCAAGGAATTGTAATAGGGTTGGTGGTACCACGTTTCTTTCACAAAGATAAAAATTGTTATTTAAATAATCAAACAAACAATTTAGTTCGAGGAATTGTAATAGGGTTGGTGGTACCACATTTCTTTCACAAAGATAAAAATTGTTATTTAAATAATCAAACAAACACATTAGTTCGAGGAATTGTAATAGGGTTGGTGGTACCACGTTTCTTTCACAAAGATAAAAATTGTTATTTAAATAATCAAACAAACTAGTTAGTTCAAAGAATTGTAATAGGGTTGGTGGTACCACGTTTCTTTCACAAAGATAAAAATTGTTATTTAAATAATCAAACAAACAATTTAGTTCGAGGAATTGTAATAGGGTTGGTGGTACCACATTTCTTTCACAAAGATAAAAATTGTTATTTAAATAATCAAACAAACAGATTAGTTCGAGGAATTGTAATAGGGTTGGTGGTACCACGTTTCTTTCACAAAGATAAAAATTGTTATTTAAATAATCAAACAAACTAGTTAGTTCAAGGAATTGTAATAGGGTTGGTGGTACCACGTTTCTTTCACAAAGATAAAAATTGTTATTTAAATAATCAAACAAACTAGTTAGTTCGAGGAATTGTAATAGGGTTGGTGGTACCACATTTCTTTCACAAAGATAAAAATTGTTATTTAAATAATCAAACAAACAGATTAGTTCGAGGAATTGTAATAGGGTTGGTGGTACCACGTTTCTTTCACAAAGATAAAAATTGTTATTTAAATAATCAAACAAACTAGTTAGTTCAAAGAATTGTAATAGGGTTGGTGGTACCACGTTTCTTTCACAAAGATAAAAATTGTTATTTAAATAATCAAACAAACTAGTTAGTTCAAGGAATTGTAATAGGGTTGGTGGTACCACATTTCTTTCACAAAGATAAAAATTGTTATTTAAATAATCAAACAAACAGATTAGTTCGAGGAATTGTAATAGGGTTGGTGGTACCACGTTTCTTTCACAAAGATAAAAATTGTTATTTAAATAATCAAACAAACAATTTAGTTCGAGGAATTGTAATAGGGTTGGTGGTACCACTTGTTGCAAGAAATTGTTATTTACATACAAACGGGTACACTGCCCGTAAGTGTGTTGTAGTCAGTTAGCGGTAGATCTTGTTATAAATTATAAACTAGATTTCACACATCATAGACCCAGAAGGGTTTTATAACGAGATCATGCCGGATCCGCGGCACGTTTATGGAATGATTACTTTTCTGATGCACCAACTTTTCCGGCCGATTTTTTCCGAAGAAGATTTCGAGTGCGCAAGCAGATGTTTATCCGCATATGCCAAGCTATACACAACTTTAGCGCCATCGAACCCCTACCCAAACATTTTCAGTTTTTTCAAAAAAAATCAAACCGATTGCACTGGTAGGCGTGGTTTCAACATTTTCCAAAAATGTACTTCCGCCATATGTCAATTGGCGTATGGTGCTAATCCCGACCAACTAGATGAGTACTTACATATGGGTCGTGCGACTTCAGTTGATTGTTTAAATAACTTTTGTAAGTGTGTTTATTATTATTATTTGATTTAATCTTTTGATTTGAGATTCAATTTTTGATATCCATGATTTGATATTTTGCTTGGATTCTTTTGATGACTCTAGTTCATGGAGCAACCGTGATTACTCGCCGTCGCTGTTGTTGGATTTAATTGATTGATTGGATGGCGTCTCTTGGCGCCTTTCTTTTCTGAATTGATTTTTACATTAAATATAGTTTTTTTGTAACTGCTTAATTGATCAGTATTTGGTGATTCATTGTTGTAGAAAAATCGAAATCAAAGAAGGATACTCTTCCATGAAAACAGGGACATATCCAAGGTATAGTTTCCACCTTTCTACTTTCCTTATTTTAATGATTACGCAGGTATATATACGCATAGCAAGTGTTCGTATAAATGCTTTAGTGAAAATATTTTCTTTTACAGTTTTTTTTCCTTCTATGTAATCTTTCACTTTACTAACGCTAATCCAATTACCCAATTACGCCTCTGATCCCGATCTAGCTATTTCCCTCTTTTATCTGTATGTTAGATGGTTCTTTGTTTTCAACCTACAGTACTCAATATCTAGATTTATGTCCCTATTGTTAACTCTAACATTTTTGGCCTGATTTAGATATATTTTTTTGTTTATTATTATTATTTGATTTAATCTTTTGATTTGAGATTCAATTTTTGATATCCATGATTTGATATTTTGCTTGGATTCTTTTGATGACTCTAGTTCATGGAGCAACCGTGATTACTCGCCGTCGCTGTTGTTGGATTTAATTGATTGATTAGATGGCGTCTCTTGGCGCCTTTCTTTTCTGAATTGATTTTTACATTAAATATAGTTTTTTTGTAACTGCTTAATTGATCAGTATTTGGTGATTCATTGTTGTAGAAAAATCGAAATCAAAGAAGGATACTCTTCCATGAAAACAGGGACATATCCAAGGTATAGTTTCCACCTTTCTAATTTTCCTATTTTAATGATTACGCAGTATTCTTTTACAGTTTTTTTTCCTTCTATGTAATCTTCACTTTACTAACGCTAATCCAATTACCCAATTACGCCTCTGATCCCGATCTAGCTATTTCCCTCTTTTATCTGTATGTTAGATGGTTCTTTGTTTTCAACCTACAGTACTCAATATCTAGATTTATGTCCCTATTGTTAACTCTAACATTTTTGGCCTGATTTAGATATATTTTTTTGTTTATTATTATTATTTGATTTAATCTTTTGATTTGAGATTCAATTTTTGATATCCATGATTTGATATTTTGCTTGGATTCTTTTGATGACTCTAGTTCATGGAGCAACCGTGATTACTCGCCGTCGCTGTTGTTGGATTTAATTGATTGATTAGATGGCGTCTCTTGGCGCCTTTCTTTTCTGAATTGATTTTTACATTAAATATAGTTTTTTTGTAACTGCTTAATTGATCAGTATTTGGTGATTCATTGTTGTAGAAAAATCGAAATCAAAGAAGGATACTCTTCCATGAAAACAGGGACATATCCAAGGTATAGTTTCCACCTTTCTAATTTTCCTATTTTAATGATTACGCAGGTATATATACGCATAGCAAGTGTTCGTATAAATGCTTTAGTGAAAATATTTTCTTTTAGTTGTGAGCCTATTTTCTTTGACGTCTAAATGCCTAGTTTCTTTTGTATATTTATATATTACGGTGTAGTATAATTTGTATTCAACATGTTTTCCATTAGTATCTATTGTAAGGTTTGAACTATAGTTTCGATCGATTTTAAAGCATAGATGTTGTAACAACCCTCCTTTTTAAATATTATATATGTGCTAGTTATGTTGCCTATGATCTCGCAAGCCATAGTTATATTAGAAACTAGTAGATGATGCCCCTAAATTAGCAATCTAAAGCTATTATTTAGTCCTAATTGAATTCAATACAATGCCATTGAACAAAAACTCTATTGTTGATCAATCAAGTTATATAAATAATAAAGTGAGTCTTACAAGTTGAGATAACCATCAACAATCCTCACAAACGTCCAACAATTTAATCACTAAGTGAATGAAAATAAATATGGACATGAAAATAGAATGTCTGTCTCAAAATATATGTATAAATTTATATGTGCATAAAAATGCTTGAAATATTGATAAGTGTATACAAATAACCAAAATAAATACAAGATTTTAGCTGATGAGTTAAGTAACAAATTTAAGACACAAATATATACATATACATGTATACATACGGCACACACATACACATATACATCTACACCTAACTAGTTAACTTACTTATATAAATAAACACATAATACACTTATAAAACAAACATACATCTAAATACCCTTACACACCTAAATATTTATTCAAATTTTATAAAAAAAAAAAAGAAGGAAAAACCCTTCATTTCTTCCCCCCTTAGGCCGGCCTCCCCACTCCCCCATACACTTCCTCCAACCAAAATACATCCTTCCTTATACTCCCCATACACTTAACACTCAAAACACTTATTCTTCCAACACACTCTCACATCTTTTCTCTCAACAAAAAGAAAAGAAAAACTCTTCCATCTTTTCCTTCTCCTTCTTGATTTCGGCCCAAACAAACAAAGAAAACACAAACAAAAATCAAGTTAAACACTTACTAATAATAAAGGGTTATTATGGATTAAGCAAGGGTTATATCAAGCTAAGGTTTAAGGGTGTTTTAGGTTTAGATTAAGGGTTATTAGAGGCATAAAAGGCCACGAAAAATCTGCTCATTTTCATCATCAAAACCGAATCCAAGAGGGTATAAATCTTCATCCTTTTTACTAGATTTAATCTTGTTCTTGTTTATATTCAAAGGTTTTATCAAAAGTTTATGTTTTCTTCTTGTTTTCTTGGTAATACACACTTGATGAGGGCGAAGTTGATAGGATCTTTCTCCTCATGCATATGCATGTCGAAATCTATGAGAAAGATCCAAGGATTCAACAAGTTTAAGACCCAAAAGTGTTGTTATAGATTAAGTAGCTTTTAAAGTGATTTTCCTTTTGATAGATATATATGTTTTTGTATATTTTGAAGAATATATTTCTGAGATTTTTCATTAAAAAGATGTTTTTATGTTGTTGAATGTTAGATCTATAATAAGAGTTTGTATTAAAAAGTGTTGATTTGAATGCATGCATGTTAGATTTAAGAAAGTTGGATCTTTTGTTGGATTATGAGATGGATATGGACTTGTTATAAGTGAAAATAATGTTAATATTGATGTTAAGATTCTGGAAAAATTAATGAAATAACAAAAAGACAAAGCTTGGACCAAAACTAATGAAAATAAGCTAGAAATCACAAACCGAAATCATGTAAAAATGCATTTTGAGCACACACTTGCACCATAATCAAAGGACAAGAAAAATATATCAAACTTACTGGAAATAAGTGGTTACAAAAGTATAAAACTCAAGTCTTTTGGTTCATGACAACAATAAGCTCAAAAATCACCTTTTCGGGTCAAATAATCACTAACCGAAAGCACTAAATTGCACGTATCACACCACCACCACTATCATGACTTGAATCACCAAAATATGATGGACTTACTGTAAATATTGAAATAAGAATGAAAATCCATTTTGAAGTACCTTAATAGCTTAAGAAATGAGGCTAAAATCACTAATTCGGTAAACGATTTTTAATCATAAAGTCCTCAATTTGAGCTATACACAAGAGAGGTTGAATTGATATGAAAATACCTTGATAAAAGTTGCCTAAAAGGCCTGGGATTTTTGATCAAAAGATTGTGTGGTGATTTCTAAGTATTTCGTTATGATTTAATGAATTTAAATGGAAATTAAAAGATATATAAATTAATAAATAAATTATGTAAATCATGAACTTGATCAAATTTACATAACCAATGGTGAAAGTAACTTAAACTTACTGTAGCAAAATAATTAAAAGCCAAGAAACAAGTGTTATATAATTTAAAGGTAAATAATTAAGTAAAAATCACTAACTAATCACTATTATTGAATTAATAGAAATAATGCACAAATAAATGTATAAATCATAATATTATAAAATAAGAAGCATAAAAATCAGAATATAATCCAAATGTAATTGTTCATAAATTTTAAAAGTAACTTTGGTACTTAAAAGTAATTATAAGGAATTATTTGATTAATAAATCAATAAAATGAATAAATAAATAATTAAATAATAATAAATTAAAGAAATAATTATAAATCAGAAAATATTCATAAACACCAATATTATAAGGTATCTAATGTCAAATATTATGATTAAACAAAGTATACAATGGAAATCATATAAATCAAAGCCAAACTACCGAAATTTCAATAAACGTACAAAATGTATATTGAGAAATGACCTTCACCACCAAATATCTTCTAACCAAATAATGTGAACAATATAATACACTTAAACTCCATAATCTAATAACAACCAAAGATGGGCAAGTCTACTAGTATACATCTCATGATCTAGCACACTAGTTCATGCTACACGCACTTACGTTGTGTATATATAAATACCATGGTTTAGGCTTGCTTGGGGAGCAACACGACTAGACGAAGATCTCGCATTTGATCAGCCCCTAAAACTCTCAAATCAAGTGAGTCATAGCCCCCTTTCAAACTCTTTATGTGTTTTACTTTCGGGGTGAAAAGCATGATAAATAAAATTGCTTTATATATATGAATGATTCTTGAAAGAATGATTATGAAATGGGATGTATTGTATGTTCAATGTGTTATAAGTTATATGATGAGCTTGAGTTCTGTCAAACTGTATCACTTCGGTACACTACTATTAACTCTGAAAGGGGAGGCCTGTAGTTAGAGGGTTGCGCAACTAGGAGTCGTTCACTCACCCACTAAAATAGGTAACGGTGGAATGTTGGTTGCCTTTGTGGCCACTTTCATTGCCAGTCCGACCCGAGCGGTGCTCTAATCTACTTTATATTAGGCGGTCGTCTCCATGGCACGATCCCCTTCTTTATTAATTGCACTTGATTGACAGCTTGTGCTATGAAATGAAATATTATGTTGGTTGTGGATGGTCATGTTATGGTTCGGTCATCAAGCTTGTGAGTCGTCGGTCGAGTTGGTTAGTTGGTTGTTGGATGGTTAAGGTCGTCATACGGTCCGTGAAGTCGTCTTGCAGTCCGCAAATTGTCGTGTGGGTCGTCAATGGTCAAATCGGTCGTGAAGTCGTCTTGCAGTCCGCAAATTGTCGTGTGGGTCGTCAATGGTCAAATCGGTCGTGAATGGTCGTCTAAAGTGTCGAATCGAGTCGTCATCTCATGCTTGGTGTAACTCGTGTAGGAACATCATGTCGCAAGCTAGTGGGACTTCCGGATCAGCCCCTCGACCAAGAAACTTGTATGGATTTGTGGACCGAATGGAGGAGGAAGAAAGGAGACGACAAAAGCAAGAACAACTGCCACAACCACTACATGACGAGGAAGAAGAGGAAACCGAGCCGACCGAGGACTCATCGGAGAGCGGGAAGGCGGATAGCGTTAGGAGTGACGCTCCTAGTCGCTCCCGGAGCCGTTCACCCATTTAGTCTCCAGCCCGACCACCACCACCGGCACCAGCGGGTCCCCACATCCGCTACACCACAAGAAAGCGTGACCTTCGTCCGTGAAGTCGTCTTGCAGTCCGCAAATTGTCGTGTGGGTCGTCAATGGTCAAATCGGTCGTGAATGGTCGTCTAAAGTGTCGAATCGAGTCGTCATCTCATGCTTGGTGTAACTCGTGTAGGAACATCATGTCGCAAGCTAGTGGGACTTCCGGATCAGCCCCTCGACCAAGAAACTTGTATGGATTTGTGGACCGAATGGAGGAGGAAGAAAGGAGACGACAAAAGCAAGAACAACTGCCACAACCACTACATGACGAGGAAGAAGAGGAAACCGAGCCGACCGAGGACTCATCGGAGAGCGGGAAGGCGGATAGCGTTAGGAGTGACGCTCCTAGTCGCTCCCGGAGCCGTTCACCCATTTAGTCTCCAGCCCGACCACCACCACCGGCACCAGCGGGTCCCCACATCCGCTACACCACAAGAAAGCGTGACCTTCGTCCGTGAAGTCGTCTTGCAGTCCGCAAATTGTCGTGTGGGTCGTCAATGGTCAAACGGTCCGTGAAGTCGTCTTGCAGTCCGCAAATTGTCGTGTGGGTCGTCAATGGTCAAATCGGTCCGTGAAGTCGTCTTGCAGTCCGCAAATTGTCGTGTGGGTCGTCAATGGTCAAATCGGTCGTGAATGGTCGTCTAAAGTGTCGAATCGAGTCGTCATCTCATGCTTGGTGTAACTCGTGTAGGAACATCATGTCGCAAGCTAGTGGGACTTCCGGATCAGCCCCTCGACCAAGAAACTTGTATGGATTTGTGGACCGAATGGAGGAGGAAGAAAGGAGACGACAAAAGCAAGAACAACTGCCACAACCACTACATGACGAGGAAGAAGAGGAAACCGAGCCGACCGAGGACTCATCGGAGAGCGGGAAGGCGGATAGCGTTAGGAGTGACGCTCCTAGTCGCTCCCGGAGCCGTTCACCCATTTAGTCTCCAGCCCGACCACCACCACCGGCACCAGCGGGTCCCCACATCCGCTACACCACAAGAAAGCGTGACCTTCGTCCCGTGCGTGTAAGGATAGGCCCTATCAGAGATCCCTACCTTCCTCCTGATGCCCCGATTCATTACACTTATGTGCCCGGTCAAGGGTATGTTGGGAGACCGGAGGCGAGGCTTTATGGCGAAGGAACATCGAGGGGGATATACGGAGTACCTCCTCCCCCGCCCTCACGAGGTATGAGTGAAGAAGAAAGTAAAAGGAGGTGGGAAATCGCGAGAGGATTGAGGGACAATAGGGAGAGAGTAAGAGATCATGAGCTACTTTGGGAGAAGGCCATGGGCACAATGGAGCGCACTGTTGATTATTCGGGGTTGGCTATAGTGAAGACGAGGAGGATGTCGTGGAGGCACCAAGTGATGGGTTGGATGGTCGCGTCCTTATGTGTACTTGTGTTGTCTCTCATGATTAGGAAGTGGACCTAAGGATTTTCTTTAATTAGGAACTTATCTAGGTGTATGAACATTTGAACTTTGTTTCTATTTCTTGAACTTTCTAGCTTGTATGTGACGATGATCACGATGTTGTGGGCATTTAGCAATTTTGTAAACTTATCTTGGATGATATATATGTATGCTTAATGCCTTTCTATGGTTACATGAACAGCAGGAAATCAGTTCTGACCACTTTTGGTAGAACGGCCATAACTGGAGTTCTATTTCGTCTTTTGACCTGATTCCAGTTGGAGGTGAAACTTAACTCATAGGGATACGTTTCATATTTTGTGAGTTTTTCCCAGACCGTCCATATTAAACCACTTTCATACGCTCCAAGTTCAAACACAGATTCTGTGAACTTTCCTAGTAACATAAGAGCATGCTACGATTGATGCTGTGAATTGAAGTTGTGATGAAACGCGAGTATGATGAATGATAATACAAGGCTATAGTTGAAGGGTGGTAAAGCCATACATAGTTGGAATATAATGACTATATGAGGTGCCATATTGATAAGCAAACCCCCGCACGAAGTTAGAGCTAACTAGTAAGTGTTATATTTAGTCCAGATTTATTGGACTCGCTCCAGACTCGACTACTGGAGCCTTACTGAAGATCTGTCCAGAAACGTGTTCTACTGGACCTACTCCAGACTTGGAATCTGGAGTCCCTCTGAAGATTTGTCCAGAAATAATGGAAGACCAGTGAGCAAATACTTGTATAGGAAATCTGGAGTATTCTCCAGATGAGCTTACTGGACTTCACCCCAGTCCAGATCAACTCTATTGAAGACATTCTGACTAAAGTCAAAGACTGAAGTCTGAAGAAAAAAGACTGACAAATGGCGGAGTCCACTGGAAAGTCTTACCAGATCTGTACACTGGAGGATTGTTAGTGTTCTAGACCCTACAAGTCTGAACACTGATATCGAGGATTGACTTTTCCCTTTACACACTTTCCAAAGAACAATCCACTTGTTCTTTACCAAAGTTTGTGTGTGTAAAGGTGGTTGGATAAAAGGACACAAAGTCATTTGATGTGACTTTATCCTTATTCCTTATCCAATACATTTAATGTTCTTGTCGGATCATTAAATGTATGCAACCATATTTATACGGTACAAAATTCACTGGTGAATTTTGTTTCCTATAAATACAAAGTCATTTCCTTGAGAAAAATACTTTTAAGCATACATTTTGCATTTAAGTGAATTTGTCCAAATACTCTCGATCTTAAACAGGGATACTTCACAACTTTAAGTATCTCGATCCAAAAGAGTTATTTGACAAATATAGATCATTTGTAACTCATAGGTTGTTAGGATACATACTTATTTGTATTATCTTGATTTCGCACAACCTTGTATTTTATTTAACATCATAAATAAAATACACAATTGAAAAATACATAATGTTCCACTTTATTTGTTTATTGCTTTAAGTCTTGTATTACTTTGTTTATATAATCTTGCATTTATTTACAAGTAATACTAGTCCAATCTAGTGATTATTAGACTTGTTGTATTTTACACTTTCCTGGTTAACCATCGAACTTAAAGGGACTCACAGTAAGAATATGAGCAAATAAGTTGGCAAACTTGGGAGAAGTACATATATATGTACATGCATACCTATTAATATATGTAGATATACGCCCCACTTACTTATACATATATATAAATACGCTCGTGTGTGATCTTGGAATCGTGAGTTGAATCTATATCGTATAATTTAGCTCAAGAAAGACTAAACTACGTTGTTCCTTACTATAGAAACATGGCGCCACGAAGAACCACCGAGAAATCAAGTGAGGAGGTTCGACGCCGAGAGGAAGAGGCAAAACGACGTGCCGAGCTAGCCCAAATAATTTCTAAGCAAATCAACAATGTCATACCAATTGTGGCCGCCCAAATTGCTGAGAGCGTGACCGCTGGCCTTAACGCAACACAAAGACAAACTGGAGGAGGAGAGAATGGCGGGATGAATGCCACTAATAGAAACATGCACGAGACTTTCAAGTCACGCAACCCGAAGGAATCTTATGGGACGGAGGGTCCCATTGGGTTACCCACATGGTTTCAAGGTACGGGAGTCGCACCTAACATCATGGGTTATGCACCAGCGGATCGAGTTATGTTTGAAAGGTTCATCTATGGAGCGATGCCTGAAGTAGGAAGGATGGTTACGGTGGCAGCCCCCACCACCATTGAACAAGCCATAAGCTTGCCTACCCATCGTATGGAAGACTTAATTAGGAGTGGAAGGTATTCCAGAGGTGAACCCAGCGAGAAACGAGGTGGAGGAAATCGGTTTGGTGATCGAAAAGGTAATGGGCCTGACAAGAGGCAAAAAGTGGTGAGAAATTATGGAATTGCTGATGCTAACCCCAACCCGAACCGTGGCATGATCCCAAGGTGCAACCGATGTGGTTATAACCACAGGGGAGAGTGCAAGCGTTGCGCAACTTGCAACCGAATGGGACACCTTGCTACCTACTGCCGGAGTGCAGCAAGGGTTGGAGGAAATCCAGGTGGATGCCATGAGTGTGGAAGCACAAACCATTGGAGGAACGCCTGCCCAAGGTTAGGGAGAGCACAAGGACACCGTGGAAATAGAGATAGTAACCGTGGTGACTTTAGGAATGTAGGAAATCGTGGAAACCAAGTGAATCAAGGTAATATTGGGAATAAAGCAAATGGAGGAAATCAAGGTAACAACGCCAACCAAGGAAACCGTGGGAATCAAGGAGGACAAGCTAGAGGGAGAGTCTATGCGATGGGCATGAGCGAGGCACGTGATGACCCTAATATCACCGTAGGTACGTTTTCGCTGAATAATGTTTATGCATCTATGTTATTTGTTCTGGAGCTGAAAGAAGTTTTATTTCCTTTGAGTTTAAAGAGTTGATTAATAAGAAACCTAGTGAACTTGATGAGGCTTGTTATGTTGAATGTGCTAATGAGAATGAGCATAAGACTAAAGAGGTTATCCCTAATTGCAAGCTAACTTTAGATAATAAGAACTATAGTGTTGACTTAAATCCCATAGAAATAGGAAGCATTGATACAATAATAGGAATGGATTAGTTGTCAAAAGTACATGCCGAAATTATTTGTTATAAGAAGATCACACGGATTCCCCTAGGAAACGGAGAGGTGATGATAATACAAGATCATAAGGCGGGAGTCCAACCTAAGTTAGTGTCGCCTATGAAAGTAAGGAAATATTTACGTAAGGAATATCACACATACTTGGCACAAGTAGTCGATAAGCGAGTGAAAAGTAAGGACCCTCGCAAGGTAACGGTGGTCAGGAACGTTCTAGGCGTGTTCCCTGACGAACTACCTGGACTTCCACCCACGAGACAAGTGGAGTTTGCGATCGATTTAGTTCCCGGGGCAGCCCCCGTAGCTAAAGCACCGTATAGACTCGAGGCCTCCGAAATGCGAGAACTCTCTGAACAATTGCAAAAAAAAAAAAAATTGCCTGATAAAGGTTTAATTCAACCTAGTTCATCGCCATGGGGTGCCCCAATCCTCGTTGTCAAAAAGAAGGATGGGTCTTTAAGAATGTGCATCGACTATAGAGAATTGGATAAGCTGACCATAAAGAACAAATATCCGCTGCCACGAATAGATGAATTGTGGGTCAACTCCAAGGAGCTTCGTACTTTTCAAAGATCGACCTTAGGTCCGGTTATCACAAGTTGAGGGTATGATAAGAGGATGTACCGAAAACGGCTTTTAGGACTCGCTATGGCCACTATGAGTCTCTAGTGATGCCATTTGGTCTCACCAATGCACTGGCTGTGTTTATGGACTTGATGAATGGAATTTGTAGGCCATACGCAGATAAGTTGTCATAGTGTTTATTGATGATATTTTGATATATTCGAGTAGCAAGAGGAGCATGAAAGGAATTTAAGAATAGTCTTGCAGTTACTAAGAGATGAAAAGTTGTATGCCAAGCTTTCTAAGTGTGAATTTTAGCTTCGTTAAGTGCAAATTTCTTGAACACATCGTGAACGAGGAAGGGATTCGCGTAGATCCGTCCAAGATAGGAGCAATCAGTAAGTGAGAAACACCCAAGACGCCAACGGAAGTGCGTAGCTTCCTAGGCCTAGCGAGTCACTATAGAAGACTTATTCAAGGATTCTCAAAGATCGCAGTGCCCCTAACTCAATTGACCCAAAAGTCAAGAGAGTTCGTGTGGGGAGAAGAACAAGAGCAAGCATTCCAGACGCTAAGGAACATGCTATATGAAGCGCCGATATCAGCACTGTCGGATGGAATGGAAGGATTTGTAGCATAATGTGATGCGTCGAATAAAGGACTTGGACGAGTACTAATGCAAGGAGACAAGGTCATTGCATACGCATCTAGGGAATTGAAGCCACATGAGGAGAAGTTATTCGACACATGATTTGGGATTAGGAGCCGTGGCGTTTGCACTGAAGACATGGCGACATTATCTGTATGGTACCAAGTGTACGATATTTACCGACCACAAGAGTTTGCAACACATCTTTGATCAAAAGATGTTGAACATGAGGCAAAGAAGATGGGTGGAGCTACTCAAGGATTATGAGTGTGAGATTAAGTATCACCCTGGGGAGGCAAATGTTGTGGCAGATGCACTTAGTAGGAAGGAAAGAACTAAAGAAACCTTGAGCGGAATAGAGATAAGGTTCGATAAGGATGATGAAGGCACCTTGTACTTCAAAGGAAGAGCTTGGGTTCCACAGATTAATGGGTTTAAAGGAATACTCATGAACGAAGCTCATAATTCAACGTACTCGATTCACCCGGGCACAAACAAGATGTATCAAGGATTAAAAAGGGATTTTTAGTTACCCGGAATGAAAGGATATTGACTACGGTAGATCATGTCCAAGAAACAACGGACAAGGTGGCGATTATTAAAGAGAAGCTCAAAGACACGAGAGATCGGCAAAAGAGTTATGAGGATCAAAGAAGAAAGCCACTAGAGTTTGAAGTTGGCGACAAAGTGCTATTGAAAGTATCGACACGGAAAGGAACCGTACGGTTTGGCAAAAGGGGAAAGCTGAGCCCACGATACATCGGGCCATTTGAGATGATTGCTAGAATAAGCCCCGTAGCTTACAAGTTAGAGTTACCCCAAGAATTGGGAGACGTTCATGCCACATTCCACGTGTCAAATTTGAAGAAGTGCGTGGTAGATGATTCGAAAGTGGTCCCACTCGAGGAACTACGAGTGGAAGATAAGCTCCAATATCGAGAGGAGCCGGTAGAGGTTCTAGACCGCGACGAAAAGCGCCTTAAGAGAAGCAAGATCCCTATCGTTAAAGTTAGATGGGATTCGAAACACGGACCCGAATTCACATGGGAGCGTGAGGACTTTATACGGGAGAAATACCCGCACCTTCTCCCTAAGCAAATTCAAATTCCGAGACGGAATTCTTCTAAGGGGGTAAGGATGTAACAACCCTCCTTTTTAAATATTATATATGTGCTAGTTATGTTGCCTATGATCTCGCAAGCCATAGTTATATTAGAAACTAGTAGATGATGCCCCTAAATTAGCAATCTAAAGCTATTATTTAGTCCTAAATTGAATTCAATACAATGCCATTGAACAAAAACTCTATTGTTGATCAATCAAGTTATATAAATAATAAAGTGAGTCTTACAAGTTGAGATAACCATCAACAATCCTCACAAACGTCCAACAATTTAATCACTAAGTGAATGAAAATAAATATGGACATGAAAATAGAATGTCTGTCTCAAAATATATGTATAAATTTATATGTGCATAAAAATGCTTGAAATATTGATAAGTGTATACAAATAACCAAAATAAATACAAGATTTTAGCTGATGAGTTAAGTAACAAATTTAAGACACAAATATATACATATACATGTATACATACGGCACACACATACACATATACATCTACACCTAACTAGTTAACTTACTTATATAAATAAACACATAATACACTTATAAAACAAACATACATCTAAATACCCTTACACACCTAAATATTTATTCAAATTTTATAAAAAAAAAAGAAAGAAGGAAAAACCCTTCATTTCTTCCCCCCTTAGGCCGGCCTCCCCACTCCCCCATACACTTCCTCCAACCAAAATACACCCTTCCTTATACTCCCCACACACTTAACACTCAAAACACTTATTCTTCCAACACACTCTCACATCTTTTCTCTCAACAAAAAGAAAAGAAAAACTCTTCCATCTTTTCCTTCTCCTTCTTGATTTCGGCCCAAACAAACAAAGAAAACACAAACAAAAATCAAGTTAAACACTTACTAATAATAAAGGGTTATTATGGATTAAGCAAGGGTTATATCAAGCTAAGGTTTAAGGGTGTTTTAGGTTTAGATTAAGGGTTATTAGAGGCATAAAAGGCCATGAAAAATCTGCTCATTTTCATCATCAAAACCGAATCCAAGAGGGTATAAATCTTCATCCTTTTTACTAGATTTAATCTTGTTCTTGTTTATATTCAAAGGTTTTATCAAAAGTTTATGTTTTCTTCTTGTTTTCTTGGTAATACACACTTGATGAGGGCGAAGTTGATAGGATCTTTCTCCTCATGCATATGCATGTCGAAATCTATGAGAAAGATCCAAGGATTCAACAAGTTTAAGACCCAAAATTGTTGTTATAGATTAAGTAGCTTTTAAAGTGATTTTCCTTTTGATAGATATATATGTTTTTGTATATTTTGAAGAATATATTTCTGAGATTTTTCATTAAAAATATGTTTTTATGTTGTTGAATGTTAGATCTATAAGAGTTTGTATTAAAAAGTGTTGATTTGAATGCATGCATGCTAGATTTAAGAAAGTTGGATCTTTTGTTGGATTATGAGATGGATATGGACTTGTTATAAGTGAAAATAATGTTAATATTGATGTTAAGATTCTGGAAAAATTAATGAAATAACAAAAAGACAAAGCTTGGACCAAAACTAATGAAAATAAGCTAGAAATCACAAACCGAAATCATGTAAAAATGCATTTTGAGCACACACTTGCACCATAATCAAAGGACAAGAAAAATATATCAAACTTACTGGAAATAAGTGGTTACAAAAGTATAAAACTCAAGTCTTTTGGTTCATGACAACAATAAGCTCAAAAATCACCTTTTCGAGTCAAATAATCACTAACCGAAAGCACTAAATTGCACGTATCACACCACCACCACTATCACGACTTGAATCACCAAAATATGATGGACTTACTGTAAATATTGAAATAAGAATGAAAATCCATTTTTAAGTACCTTAATAGCTTAAGAAATGAGGCTAAAATCACTAATTCGGTAAACGATTTTTAATCATAAAGTCCTCAATTTGAGCTATACACAAGAGAGGTTGAATTGATATGAAAATACCTTGATAAAAGTTGCCTAAAAGGCCTGGGATTTTTGATCAAAAGATTGTGTGGTGATTTCTAAGTATTTCGTTATGATTTAATGAATTTAAATGGAAATTAAAAGATATATAAATTAATAAATAAATTATGTAAATCATGAACTTGATCAAATTTACATAACCAATGGTGAAAGTAACTTAAACTTACTGGAAATAAGTGGTTACAAAAGTATAAAACTCAAGTCTTTTGGTTCATGACAACAATAAGCTCAAAAATCACCTTTTCGGGTCAAATAATCACTAACCGAAAGCACTAAATTGCACGTATCACACCACCACCACTATCACGACTTGAATCACCAAAATATGATGGACTTACTGTAAATATTGAAATAAGAATGAAAATCCATTTTTAAGTACCTTAATAGCTTAAGAAATGAGGCTAAAATCACTAATTCGGTAAACGATTTTTAATCATAAAGTCCTCAATTTGAGCTATACACAAGAGAGGTTGAATTGATATGAAAATACCTTGATAAAAGTTGCCTAAAAGGCCTGGGATTTTTGATCAAAAGATTGTGTGGTGATTTCTAAGTATTTCGTTATGATTTAATGAATTTAAATGGAAATTAAAAGATATATAAATTAATAAATAAATTATGTAAATCATGAACTTGATCAAATTTACATAACCAATGGTGAAAGTAACTTAAACTTACTGTAGCAAAATAATTAAAAGCCAAGAAACAAGTGTTATATAATTTAAAGGTAAATAATTAAGTAAAAATCACTAACTAATCACTATTATTGAATTAATAAATCAATAAAATGAATAAATAATTAATTAAATAATAATAAATTAAAGAAATAATTATAAATCAGAAAATATTCATAAACACCAATATTATAAGGTATCTAATGTCAAATATTATGATTAAACAAAGTATACAATGGAAATCATATAAATCAAAGCCAAACTACCGAAATTTCAATAAACGTACAAAATGTATATTGAGAAATGACCTTCACCACCAAATATCTTCTAACCAAATAATGTGAACAATATAATACACTTGAACTCCATAATCTAATAACAACCAAAGATGGGCAAGTCTACTAGTATACATCTCATGATCTAGCACACTAGTTCATGCTACACACACTTACGTTGTGTATATATAAATACCATGGTTTAGGCTTGCTTGGGGAGCAACACGACTAGACGAAGATCTCGCATTTGATCAGCCCCTAAAACTCTCAAATCAAGTGAGTCATAGCCCCCTTTCAAACTCTTTATGTGTTTTACTTTCGGGGTGAAAAGCATGATAAATAAAATTGCTTTATATATATGAATAATTCTTGAAAGAATGATTATGAAATGGGATGTATTGTATGTTCAATGTGTTATAAGTTATATGATGAGCTTGAGTTCTGTCAAACTGTATCACTTTGGTACACTACTATTAACTCCGAAAGGGGAGGCCTGTAGTTAGAGGGTTGCGCAACTAGGAGTCGTCCACTCACCCACTAAAATAGGTAACGGTGGAATGTTGGTTGCCTTTGTGGCCACTTTCATTGCTAGTCCGACCCGAGCGGTGCTCTAATCTACTTTATATTAGGCGGTCGTCTCCATGGCACGATCCCTTCTTTATTAATTGCACTTGATTGACAGCTTGTGCTATGAAATGAAATATTATGTTGGTTGGGATAGAAAATGGTCTTAGTAGTGGCTCAAGCATTTACTCATCAAATTATGCCTTTGGCTGAATGGAAAGTTATTATTATTATGGATGGAAATTATGTTTGAACATACGGTTTAGGTATGTATATTATGATGGAAATTCTTGGAAACTTGATGATTTACTATTTCACTTTTTGAATCGGTTGTAAGAATAATTGATAGTATAAACCTATGAACTCACTCAACTCTCGTAGTTGACACTTTTTCTTCATACTTTTCAGGTCTAGAGCAGTAAGTTAGCACTATGGACCGCCTCTTGGATGATGTGTTGTTTGTTGTATGTTGGACTAGTAATGCGAGCATTTGATCTTTTGATTATGAATTTGGTTATGTAATGTTTATTAAACGTCAACTTGAACTTGTAATCTTTTGAATTCGAATGGCATTTGAAACTTTATGTTGATGTTTTATATTTAAAGCTTTTGTACCATGTCGTTCTGTGACATCTCGTGTTTCCGCCTTGGTCGGGGTGTTACAGATGTAGTCATACAACACTCAACATTTTAATTATTTGATAGACATATAATTGAATTAGAAAATTGGTTGCTTATGTGGTATCAATTAGTTGCTTAGTTCTTATCTTAACCACAGGTTTGTACTGTTTAAAGTTATTGTTGAAAATGTTGATATGGACATTGGTCCATGAGGGTCTGATGTAGTTGGTATCATGATCGCAGGGATGCTCTAGGTGCTATTCGAGCTCCTTGATAGTATGTTTCATAACCGAAAACCATCGTCTGTAAGTTGAGCAGCTGAGTTTCTGCTGTGATTTATTTTTTTTAAAACAGCTTACATACATTGTTAGACGTTGATAATAGTTTGCTTATATGCTTTAGATGCTCTTGCTCATATTAAATGCCTTGTCCACTTACATTTTAGCTGACGATGGTCAGCCATTGCAATATGATTAAAGAAACTAATTACTAGGATATACCCATTGATGATAGTAATATGTTTCGCAGGTTTTATTGTCCACGTTACATCCTGGTGGAAGAGTGTCTGCACCTCGTCGTAGCATATTACTTGACTTGGTCGTAGGCTCGTAGCTACAGCAGTTCAAGACCATATCACCGTGGTTCACCTGATGCAAATGGGTGGGGTATGTTCTCTGTCTAGACGTGTATTATTTTTGGTACAAGCTATATACAAATACACTTCTTGACAGATTTAAATGTATGTTATGTAAACAGCTAGGAAACTACTAAAAAACTCGTTGAGGAAAATTATCTACCACGACTCACTTGATCTTTGAACGAACGGAAATGCAATGTTGAAGACTTGGAAGTACAAAACCCATAGATGAGGAGTTCTTGGAGGGATCTATTATGTTTAGCTAATGACTTGGTTTATTATTTTTGTATTTTGTACGATAATTATACTTTTAATGCTTTGTTTAGGATGATTTGGTTTGTTTTGCATTGTACTGATGATTTGATTTTAACTTGGAATGTCGTTAGTTGCTTTCAAACGTGTTCTTATTGAAGTTTTTCTGATAAATTTGGTCTCTGCTTTATTCTTGTGATTTTGGTGTGTATATAGTGTTTTGTAATGTAAAGTTGATAGTAAAAGGAGGGAAAAAAAGCAAAACTAGAAAATGGATTCTATTACTAATTTGGCCGTAGGAGGAAAAGCGGGTTCTAAGCATAAGGCGGGTTCTATTATGTTAAAAAGGATCCGGTTGTTGTTGTAAAGGGACTCGGTTGCTAAAAGCGGGTCTTATTATCACTTAAATAGGACTCCCCTGCATATGACCCGCCTATAAAGCGGGTTCCATTACACTTTTTAGCCGGGACTAATCATAGAACGTGTAGTAGTGGCAATTTCCGACCTTGAGGAAGATTATTTGTCCGATCCAACTAATGTGCCAACACGTAAGTGGGATGAAAGGGTTGCAACGCAAATGTGCGTCTTTGCGGAGTTACGTGATAGAAGGACGCACCATCGACTTCGCAATGCCCTAGTGGAACATGTTTGGAACCTCCCAGAAAATTACCGTCAACGTTGATGATGTTTTATTAATGTTTTTATTATGTCTAGTTTCGTGATATTTTTATTTTCTAATGCCCTAGGATCGTAACTTTTTAAATAAATGTTGTAATGTGTTATTAATAATAAAAGTATTTTATTTGAATGGTGTTTTTTTGGTATAAAAAAAAATAAAAGAAATGATGATGTGGCGAAGAAGTTCTGAAGAAGCTGTCCTTATAGACAGTGAGAGTCCTGAGGGAGTCATGAATAATGTGATGCTGATGTGACAGTGAAGAAGCTCCAAGAAGATGTTACCTATAAGCACTGGCCTTATGGTCTCACCTTCTGTCTATCCATAATCATGAAGCACAAGTTACTATGCATCTCTAAGTTGACTAATCACCCATTTTACTAGTTGTTACCCTTATACTGTAATAAGTTTTTCATAGGTTAGTGACTTTGATATTATATATTTTTAAATCATGATTGCCGGAATACTTATCGTAGTTTTTCGCCGGGGAAACATTGGCAAAGATGATGATGACGTGTAAAGCATGTCAGTAGTCCACGTGGACATTTTTATGTCGTGGCATGCCACGTTGGAAGTTAACGGATGTATAGCGCTAAAAACTAACGATATTACCTTTATTGAAAAAAAATTAAGAACTAAATCCTTTTAATAGTCAAAACCTAAATAGGTTCCCTCAATTAGGAATTTCGAGTAAATTAGTTCCCTTTTTATAGACTTCTCCCTTAATTATATCCAAACTTTCCCTCCATTCATTACTAATTTTATATTTTTACATTCTTAATATCTACTCTATTTATTTGCCGTCATTTTGTTACAAAATTATAAGTAAAAAAAATGAAAGAAGATGAATCATTCTTTGCGTTCACATTCCTATTATACACTCAAGTTAATAGTAAAATATAAAACATTAAAAATCAAACAACTTTGAATTTTCATTCTTAGGGCTTACTTACAAATCACTTCAAAATTTAGAATGAAAAATGGGGGTGCAATCTATTTCTCTGAGCATATCAAGTTTTATTATTTTAGTCAAATGCTGAGCATTGTTATATGTATCAAACCAGAAAACAACAACAAATAACAATACCAACAGAATTTAGAATGATAAACCAGAGCACCATCAGCTCCATAGTCTGGATTATAGCCCTAGTAGCCCCGAGTTTCTTAGAATAATAATAATAAGTTTTTAATAACTGAACACGCTGGCATAATGGCCCTTATTTAAAAGTCTAAACCATTAATTGTCAAAAATAAGAAACTAAATATTTCTAAAAGTTTAGTTTATTTAATTTTATTTACTTGTCTTAACTAAAATGAGACGAGGGAAAATACCTTTACTTAAATTATAACCTTTTGGTCAAACGGTATTTAATCGTAAGCATTTTACCAAATTAAGGGTATTTAAAATACCACAAACTTGGCCACATGGGCTGGTTTTTGTTTTTGTGGCAGGAAACTAACCAACAAACCCCCCCCCCCTCTTGTCTTATAATCGACACACACACACAAGAAAACACACACATACAAAAATCTTTCCATCATCAAATCTGTTTTGGCAAGAAAATCAAAGGAGGATTCAAAGGGAATAATCATATTTCAATAATAATTAGGGTTTTGGCATCTTCATCATCACCATTTTCTTCCTTTTATCTCAAGAACACAAGATTTGGTAAGTAAACTTTTTTTCTAAACTTTTGATTTGATTTAAATTCATTTAAGGGTTTATTTCAGTTTTGTTAATTGATTTAGAAGCCTTTGAATATGATTTGAGTTTAGGGTTTTGTTAATTTAATGAAATTGATTAGAATTAGGTTTTGGAAATCAAAAGGTGTTGTAATTGGTGAAATGGTTGGCGAAAAGAGTTGTTTCCAGACCTATTGATCATGTTTATACTTGTTATAATGAAAGGATTTGAGTTGAAAACGATTTGGTTTATTCTGCATATTGAACTGCTGGAGCTGACTGCAAAAAGAGGCTCACTGCGGCGCAGTGTATAGGTTCTGTGAAATTACGCGTGTCGATTTTTAAACATTAATAACTTTTAATCCGAAAGTCCAAATAAGTTTATTTACTTTGTTTAACTAAAATGAGACGAGGGAAAATACCTTTACTTAAATTATAACCTTTTGGTCAAACGGTATTTAATCGTAAGCATTTTACCAAATTAAGGGTATTTAAAATACCACAAACTTGGCCACATGGGCTGGTTTTTGTTTTTGTGGCAGGAAACTAACCAACAAACCCCCCCCCCCCTCTTGTCTTATAATCGACACACACACACACACACAAGAAAACACACACATACAAAAATCTTTCCATCATCAAATCTGTTTTGGCAAGAAAATCAAAGGAGGATTCAAAGGGAATAATCATATTTCAATAATAATTAGGGTTTTGGCATCTTCATCATCACCATTTTCTTCCTTTTATCTCAAGAACACAAGATTTGGTAAGTAAACTTTTTCTCTAAACTTTTGATTTGATTTAAATTCATTTAAGGGTTTATTTCAGTTTTGTTAATTGATTTAGAAGCCTTTGAATATGATTTGAGTTTAGGGTTTTGTTAATTTAATGAAATTGATTAGAATTAGGTTTTGGAAATCAAAAGGTGTTGTAATTGGTGAAATGGTTGGCGAAAAGAGTTGTTTCCAGACCTATTGATCATGTTTATACTTGTTATAATGAAAGGATTTGAGTTGAAAACGATTTGGTTTATTCTGCATATTGAACTGCTGGAGCTGACTGCAGAAAGAGGCCACTGCGGCATGCGCAGTGGCATGGCCTTAGCCCACTGCGGCGCAGTGCCTAGGCTCTGGTCTGGGTTCGACTTAGCCACTGCGGCGCAGTGAGCATGATTCTGGCTCACTGCGGCGCAGTGTATAGGTTCTGTGAAATTACGCGTGTCGATTTTTAAACATTAATAACTTTTAATCCGAAAGTCCAAATAAGTTTATTTACTTTTGGTTGGTAAAATGAAAGTTTGAAACACATTCTCGGTTATGGCATTCTAGGGTCTATAGCTAAGTAGTTGTACGTAGGATACCCGTCGTCAAGGGATTTGATCCTCATTTTGGTAATAATATCATAGGTTTTGGATAACCAGGAGAATTGACTGTGGATCTTCTCGAGCTACATTATACCTTTTAGCACTTAGATCGCTAAGGTGAGTTTATGGCGCCCTTTTCCTTTTACTTTGGGCCTGAAAAGCATGTACTGTTGTATACACTATTTGTTAAATAAATGATTGTTTTGTGAGTATGCCATGTGATTTGGATACTTAGATCATTTGACTTAAATTTGCCAGGTTGACGGCTGTCGAAAATGTGTATACGTGTCATTTATTAAATGTTGGGTAAAATGACGTTGAATTGCCGTGTGATGGCTGATTAAGATGTTTCTTTGTGTTTGACAAACTAAAATGTTTCCCCCTCTTGGTTAAATTGTCGGATGTTGTATTCTGACTGTCTTGGTTAAATTGTCGGATGTTGTATTCTGACTGTCTTGGTTAAATTGTCGGATGTTGTATTCTGACTGTATTGGTTAAATTGTCGGATGTTGTATTCTGACTGTCTTGGTTAAATTGTCGGATGTTGTATTCTGACTGTCTTGGTTAAATTGTCGGATGTTGTATTCTGACTGTCTTGGTTAAATTGTCGGATGTTGTATTCTGACTGTCTTGGTTAAATTGTCGGATGTTGTATTCTGACTGTCTTGGTTAAATTGTCGGATGTTGTATTCTGACTGTCTTGGTTAAATTGTCAGATGTTGTATTCTGACTGTCTTGGCTAAGGTCCGCACCCATTTAGAACGGAAACCTGTGCGAGGCATATTGGCTGATACTGTCGGATGTTGTATTCTGACTGTCATATGCTGTCAGATGTGGTATTCTGACTATCTTGTAATAAAAGTATTGTTAGATGTAGTATTCTAACTGTCTGGTCATTTATAACTACAGGTCATTGTGTTGTATCAATGACGACTAAACATTTGGTCAAACACACTGTAAGCTCACCAACTATTTCGATAGTTGATCCTCTCAAATTTCATGCTTTTCAGGGAACCAACAATAAGTATTGGAAGCGTGTAATGGCATTTTAGAAGCCATCTTTTGAACTTGGACGTACAATTAGCGTCAGACTTCTGAGGACTATCGTATTATTAGTCCTAATTGTACTAGACTGTCCAAATGTTATGTTTGTATTTAGTGGGCCCATTTCCATTTGAGGATAGTTTGTATCCGTGTATTGGGGCCCACATCCGAACGATTATACTTGTAATAAACTTGTATTTGGATTAATGGATGTAATCTCTATTTACCTTCTGATTAGTACGCAATTACTTGTTAACCCTGTATTTCCGCTACAACGGGGTGTGACACTTATGCCATTGAGCCACTTTTTAACGATGACACTTAAACTTGTACCCCTTTTTTTCAAAGTAGAATATTGAATCGCTTGAGCAAACTGATCTCGAAAAATTTTAAATGCAAATGAAGTCAAAACTTGGTAATCTCGTTTAATTGTGTTGATAATGATCTTAAATGGCACTTTTGATACTTTGCTAGCATATTATCATGCACAACATCTTTAAAGATAAGATCAACCCTATAAAATTATCATTAAAAAGATTAATAAAAAAAGCTTGAACTTAAAAATTGTTGTAAATACTTGTCTAATAAAATTGATTAAACATGTCCCTGAAGATAGATACATTTTTTTTATAAATGAGTCTAGATCTCCAGGTAGTCGTCATGCCACAAAAAAAGGCCATGAGATAACTTGGAATGCAAAATGTATTGTATTGGTGTAGTGCTGTTACATGCTTACTATCTTAAGATTGTATTTTGCAATTACTAATGGTCATCAACCGAGTCTTAACTTATACAAGTTGTAAAACTTGATGCACAAACTTGAATACTCACTTTTTAACACTCAAGTAAACCAACTACTAAACTTAGTGATGATATGCTATATGTGAAATTCATTTTAGTATATGACATCTTGATTGGTCAATATCCTTTTCGTTGACTTTTTTTTAATCATCAATAGAGTTAAATTCATAAAATGAAATTTAAGTCAGGTACCAATACTAATAAGTTTTAAAATAAATAAAAAAATAATTAAAAAGTCATTTGGATGTCCCTAGTTTCTCGTTATGTAAAAGTGCACACCCAACCAATATTGTTCTTTCATGATTGTCTGTCCCGACAGATATGCCAAATGACATCTAATATGAATTCACCTTGTATGTAGTATCAAATAGCATAATATCTCTGTATATTTGGTACAGTTCAAAACTATGAGCATGATACCGTACAATTCAAAACGATGAGCATGATACCA
Organism: Erigeron breviscapus; assembly: GCA_034093135.1. Taxonomy (NCBI): domain Eukaryota; kingdom Viridiplantae; phylum Streptophyta; class Magnoliopsida; order Asterales; family Asteraceae; genus Erigeron; species Erigeron breviscapus. Next base: position 113,889,718 of record CM067172.1, read on the forward strand.
AAAATATGTTTTAGCTTATTTTCACTATTTAAGATTTTTCTTTTAGGTTTATCTAAATTCGTTATTGTTATATTCTGTAGTTTCATCTATTCACAAGCACCGCGTCCACATATGGTATCAGAGCATAGTTTCGGTGAAGATACACAACGTGTAGGCGCCAAACCTAGAAAAATAAAAAAATTCTGCCAACTTTCATCATTACCAGCGTAGCTGTTGAAATGTGTGAAATTTCGTAGACCTGACTAACCATATGTCTTCGGATCTTTGAGCCCGTAGGATCATACACAATAGAACATCTATAATGTTTAACCATAAAGCTACGGAATGATATTTGATCATTTACGCATTTAATTAAACTAGTCTTTAATTAAATTATACGTTTATAAATTAATGCGAGTTAATTAAGGATAAACGGATAAACCGATAAAATATTATTTATAGAAGTCAATTAAAGTTTATGTTAATTAATTGATAAATAACTTATTAATTAAATGAGTTAACGGGTTGAATAATTAATCAGTTAATGGTACAAATTAATTAATAAGTGATTAATTAATAAGGAAAGCTCGGTTCGTCCCACCAAAGCCCCAAGGGGCGGTTCTAGATCATTCCTAGGGAGGGGGGGACGAAATATGGAAGGGATTTTTAGGGTTTTTGGTTTCCTAATTTGATTAGAAGACTTCCCTACAAATACCCTAAGAAATCCCTAATTAATTCATTGATTCGCAAATCCCTAACACACACATAAAAGTGACAATCTTCTTTCTTCTTTTTGTGTGTGTCGAACCAAACATCCCAAAAGAAGCAAAACCCCAAAATTGTTTTAGGTTTAATTATTTAGGGTTTTAGTTAAACCCTAAATTAGTTTCAACAAATGTTTCTTTTCCCTTTGTGTTTTGGTGCATGTGTCGAATTCAATAACCCTAAGGGTTATAGAATTCAACTTCTACTAGCTATAGAGGTTCGAATTCCACTAGGTGGAATTGTGAGGGTTTTGTTCGGTTGCGGTCGTAAGCTTAAAGGTGTCTAGTAGATCCTTGGTTAAGACATTGTTCGTGTACGCACTTACGGAGGGTTTCTACACTTGGAATCTCGTTTCCGGAATCTTCCACATCATGAAGGATCTTGTCTACCGCAACGAGGTTAGTTTTGTATTTATTTAAGTTACTTATATTGCATTGCATGGTGATTCTGAGCAAGGGATATTAAATAGTTTGATAGTTCATTAACACGCTTCCGCTACGTACTCTGATTTAATAAAGTTGTTTTATTAAAAGGTTTTATGAAAATTTTAATTTGTCACTCAAACCGGGTCGGTCACCCGACCCATTTAATGTTATCCGGTTAATAAAATCCCAACAGTGGTATCAGAGCGGTCCATGCATGGTATAAGTACTTACCTTGATTTTTGGTCTTGAATAAAGTTACTTACATTCAATTTCGTATATATATATATATATATATATATAATTTTGAATAAGGAAACTATATATAGTTGTTATATATATTTAAGTAATTTTGTTGATAAGCAAAATCAAGAAGGTTTCATAAATGGAAAGTTTGCATAAGTTCATAGTATGAATATTTTCTATTCTAAATAAAATGTTTTATAAAACAAATATCCACATGATATAATGTAATGAGTCCATTTATGCTTATAAATTAAACTAGCCGTTAAATTATTTAGTTGAAATAATTGAATTTTGGAATAAATACAAATATATAAGATGTGGATATATATGTTTTATATACATAAATTTTCGAAAATTTGTATATATATATCCATATAAATATTTTACATTCGTTTAAAGATCAATTATTTTCCTTGTTATGCGATAAGTAGGTTTAAATATATATATTTGTAAATTAAAATACGAAAAGGAAGGAGTTTTGTTTTGGATAAAACTCATTGAGTTTTTAAAATCGGATTTTTTAGAAGAACTCAAAATGATTATTTTACGAAATTAAAAGTGCTTTTAATTGATTAAGGACATGCACTAAGTTTTAATTAGGACACTAGTCTTGTCTTGTTAGATGCCTTAGCCATTTAACGAATTAGAACTTTAATTGCATGTGCCTTTATGTAAAATAGAAAGTTAGAGACTTGTTTGTGGAAATCTAGATAATTGAATAAATCGTTTATTGGATGAATTTGATATTAGGGTTTCTAAAGTTAGATTAGAATTTCGATATTAAATGATATGCCCTAATTATCTAGATGGACGCTATTTTTCGACTACGTTAAAAGTGGTTTAACGAGATGTTAAATTAAAATTTCTAAGTTGAAAATAAACTATCTTTTAAATAGTTTAAAACACGAATAGGAATGCTAGTAATTTCAATCCATTCATTTATTGATGTTGATAGAGTTATTAGCGCATTATTTGGAGTATCAAATAATTAATAAACCCACTGAAGTAGTCATGTCATCCTATAAGTCGAAGCACCTACATGCTACACTCCTTGTTGCACTGGACCGTTGCCTAAGCCATAGTGTTTAGCCGTAGGGTGGTGTTCACGTGTCTGCCCATCCCAGTTACCGGATACGGAACAGCCACACGCCTCCTTGTAGGACGACTAAGCTAGGTCACCCTGGACCGTTGCCTTAGTACTAGCTGGCAAAGATGAGATTAAATATACTCCTTGGAGGTGTCTTAGCGGGATAACATCTTATGGGTTGGTGGCAATCAATGGTACGGGTTTTGATTAGACTATTTTGTACATATTTCATACATACCTATACTTTTGATTGTTTCCTTTCATTTCTAACCTACACTCCCATACTCCATTGTAAATATCCATTATATATACCTTAGCCTAACTATACAACCGTCCTATATGCCTATTTTGATGATGTACTTGGTGCTCACGCCATGTCGGTGGAGCTATGATCCTTGTTCAAGCCTATGGTAAGATATGCATCACGACCGAGGTATGAGTGATTCTTCATATATTCAACCCCAATAGTAAGTTCGTTGGCGGAGGATGATTTTGATAGGTTCATTTGTTTCACTTTTGTTTGGTCGTGTTATTGAGGCTTGTGGATTGTTCAGATATTGTCAAACATTTCGGATTTTCATTTAAGATTAAAACTGCTTCACCAAAGTCCTTGTCATCGACATACTTGGTTTGGCTTCTTTTTGGAAATTTGTAATGTGTTTATGTAGCTTCGTGCCAAGGAATGCTTTTTGCTTAATTTCCAGATTTGCTTGAGGACAAGCAACGCTCAAGTGTGGGGGATTTGATGTGACCAATTTATATAGATCGTCCACATCATTATTGGCCTTTTTCATATGTGTTTTGAGTCGATTTTGTATGCATTTGGCGCGTTTATGGTGTTTGTTAGTGCTTTCAGGTTCTTAGCAGGTTGCGCGTCCATTTGGTACATTTTCTGACGATTTTTTTGGCCAAGAAGTTGACCCGAGTGTTCGAGTGATGTTGATAAAGAAGAACAAAGATTTCAGCAGATATGCACTGCGCCGCAGTGGGTGGGTTATTGCCCCACTGCGCCGCAGTCAAGGTCGAGAAAAAATATATGCTTTCCAGTGATTTAACACTGCGCCGCAGTGGGAGTGCACGTGTCCCACTGCGCCGCAGTCAAGGTCGAGAAAAAATATATGCTTTTCAGAGATTAAACACTGCGCCGCAGTGGGAGTGCACTAGCCCCACTGCGCCGCAGTTACTAGTGAACAAAGTTTCCAGGGGTATTCCACTGCGCCGCAGTGAGAGCACACCATGCCCACTGCGGCGCAGTCAGCTGCACGGGGAGATCAGGGTTTCAGCCTCTTTTGCATCAGATTTGAAGGGGGTATAAATAGAAAACATAACCCTATTTCCCAGGGGATCAAGCTTTCTTTCTAGGAGCTGTTCTAGGCGAATTCTTCGGAGGATCATCTCAAATTTCATCAATTAATTCATTGAAGATTCAAGAACACCCATCTAGATCGTATCTACTTTTCCGTCTTTGCAATTTCTATTCAAACAATTTGGTACAATATGTTCTATTTCATTTGTTATTTTCAATTTAGCATGAGTGGCTAGATTTCTAATCATCCACTTTGATGAAACTTGACGAATGATATGATTGCAATATTTTAATTCAAGAGTTGATTCAATTATCGTTGTGTCGTGATCTTTATCAATTAATTCCTTGTGATTTATTCTTTTGATGTTGATGATTTATGTGATCATCGTTAGTGGTACTAGGTGAATAGGTTTATCATTTCAATTCGATTGTCTATGGTCGTTTGTCACCGGTTCATGGTTTGGCGGTGAATGTCAAAATTATAATAGGAGTTAATTGGTAAACGTGTTTAGAAACGGTTGGTGGTACCACGTTTTCATTCACATAGGCATAATTGGTAATTGGATAATCAAGCAAACTAATTGTTGGGGAGATTTTCTAGGCATTGGTGGTATCGGCTTGGGTAATTTAACTAGCAACTTAGGTGTTTGGGTTATTTGTGAGCGGTTGGTGGTACCACGCGAGCATTTTATCCTTTCACGATTATCTTGTCAACTCTAAATAATTTGAACTTTATCGTGTGCAATCATAACTGAAGTCAAGTGGATTCGAAGTGGATGATCTTTATTCATATTGTTTGAACTTTCTTACTTTTCAATTGTCTTGTTATTTCAATTTCTTTAATTTAATATTGTCAAAGTGAGGTAGCAATTCGGCTACGGTTCCATCCTTTTTCCCAAACTACTTTAGCAACAATTATTTCAAAACCAATCCCCGTGAACGAATTCGGACTTACCTTTTAGCTATACTATATACGAACGGGTCCACTGCCCGCTAGTGTGTAGTAGTCAGTTTTAGGGTAATTCTTGTTTATAAATTTTAAACTCGATTTCACACATCAAGTTTTTGGCGCCGCTGCCAGGGATTTGTTATTTTAGTGGTTTGATCCTTTCTCACGCGTGAGAAAGTTACTTGTTTATTAGTTTAGTTTTCTTTTCTTATCACAGGTGCATTTTACGTGTTTGTGTTAGTTGTGTGTTTGCAGGCATATTTCTTTAGTTGATGAACTTGCGTTCTTCGGGTCTCCCTTTGAATAGTCCTTTGTCTACTCCGAGAAGACCAAGGGGGCGTAGGTTTAACTTCACTGAGCCATCAACACCTATACCGACACCATTTTCACCTATAGCTAAACCCACTCCTGATTCGGACGAGGAAGGGTTCTTTTTAGACGAGTTTTTCTATTTAGAAGTTAAGCAAGAGGAAATGGGTGATGAACAACCAAGGGGTCCAAATGACACTCGCTATGGCGAGAGGGTTCGAACTATCCCAACGGACCGTGGTTCTACCATTAGACCTCCGACTATTGATCACACTTTCGCTTTGAAAGGAAACCATCTTAAGAGCATAGAAGAGCATCAATTTGATGGAAAAAGGAAATGGGATCCATACCAACACTTGGATAGGTTTGAAAAGTTGGCTCGGCTATATCAATATGGGCAAAACCAAATGAATGCCGTGAAATTTGAGACATTTCCCATGTCAATCACCGGAGAAGCACTTGATTGGTTCAATGATCTTCCAGAAAATTCTATTACTACTTGTAACCAACTTAAGGAGGCTTTCATTGGTGAGTTTTATTCACTAAGAACTCAAAGAAGGCTGGAAAATTTGATTAGGTCCTTTGAGCAAGATGATGGGGAGGATGTAGTAGATGCATGGATTCGTTTCTAGGAGATGTTAAGAAATTGTCCAGGTCACGATTTGACCAGGGAAAAATATGTGGAGCTTTTCTTTGATGGGTTAGATAAGAAGTCTAAACGAGAATTGGGATATGCTTTCGGGGTAGTTTCAATAACATTACACCCAATGAAGGTTATCAAATCTTGGAAGACATTGCAAAGGATAGCTCAACTTTGGATGATGAAAGGTTCTTGAAGAATGAAAGAAAGATGAAGAGAGGTACTAACCAAGGGAGAGTGGCTAAGGTTGAAGCTAGCAATGACCCAGGGGTTATTGGAGAAATTAGGGCGCTATCTAAGCGCATAGAAAAAGGGGTTTGCTACTCAAGAGAATAGGTTTGGAGCAATTGAGAGGGATGTTAAGGTAGTAGCCGATGGGTGTGATCATTGTGGTGATATGCATTATTCTGATGAGTGTCCAAATCGGGCACCCGAAGATGTGAGTTATGTTCAGAATCAACCCCAAGGGAGCTACCAACGCAACACCGGTTTCCAGAACCGGCCTTCAGGTAATACTTCTTATAACTCTTCTTTTCAGTCTAATAATTCTCGTTTTTCAAGTAATAGGTGGCAAAGAGATAATTATCAGAATCAGCCACAACAACAGACTCAGCAAGGACAAGGATCAGGTTCTTCTTCTTCTAATGCCGATCCTAATGCCGAGTTAAGAGAAATGATGAAGCAGTTGTCTAGTAACCAAGTTGAAACAAATACTAGCATTCAAATGATCAGGGAGGATACCAAGACTTTTAGTGAGAGGTTGGATCAGTTAAGTGGAAAGGTGGAGATCAACATGAAAACCAGGGAGTTAATTTCAAAGATCTCGAAAGTAGGATGGCCGCTCTTGCTAGGCCCACGGGGACTCTTCCTAGCAACACGCAGCAGAATCCTAGACCTCAGTTTAGTCAAGGACATAATCAGGGACAGAAATACACTCCACCTCCAGTCCAGAATGAGCAAGCCAAAGCCATCACCACTCGTACTGGTAGGTCTTATCACTCACCTCCTATGCCTAATGTTGTTGTTTCAGATGTGCAGGATAAAAGGAGTGATGATGATGAGGTTGATGAAGAAATAGAGATGGAGGAAGATTCGATCGTGAAGACTCCGGTCACTCCACCAAAACCGGCTGTGGTTCCAGAGGTTAAACCATACAAGCCAAAGATACCATTTCCACAGAGGTTCAGGAAAGCAAAGCTAAAGGAGCAATATAATAAGTTTGTGGAGATGATTACAAATGTTCATATTAATGTGCCTTTAGTCGATCTTATTCAGGGGATGCCCCATTATGCCAAGTTCATTAAGGAGCTTGTGACATAAAAAGGGAAGTTGGAAGAGGCAAAGGCTACTTTTCTCAATGCCGAGTGTTCTGCTATCTTGCAGAACCGCATACCACTAAAGCTTGAAGACCCAGGGAGTTTTCTTATAACTTGCTCTATTAGAACTATTATTTGTAAGGCTTTAGCTGATTTAGGGGCTAGCATTAATTTGATGCCTTACTCGGTTTATGCCAAGTTGTCCTTGGGAATCCTTCGCCCTACTCGCATGAGTATAAGACTAGCTGACTATTCATTTCAGTATCCCATTGGGATTGCTGAAAATATTAGAGTCAAAGTGGGCCATATTGTTTTTCTTGTTGACTTCGTTATCCTCGAGATGGAGGAAGATACGCAAGTCCCTCTTATTCTTGGACGCCCATTCCTTAATACTGCAGATGCTATCATCTGTGTGAAGGATAAGGAAATTTCCTTAGGCGTAGGAACTGATAGGATTGTGTTTAATGTTGAAAAGTCTATCAAACATTCATATTCTAATGATGAGACTTATTTCAGGATTGATGTCATTGATGATGCTTTAGACCGAGTGTTTCAGAAACTGATGGAGATAGACACTGGAGATGAGAAGATTGCTAATTTAGGATCGGGAGATATATCTGATGATGATTTGTTTGTAGAGGTTATGGCGCTTAGCTTGGATGAGACACCTCCCGAGGATGAGAGTTTTGAGGATTTTGTTGCTGATGGAAGTTCGAGAGTACCTAACTCTGTTGATGTACCACCTACTGACTTGGAGCTTAAGCCGCTTCCAGACCATCTAGAGTATGCATATCTGTCAGGTGAGTCATCTCTTCCAGTGGTTATCTCGTCCTCACTCTCGAGTGACGAGAAAGACCATCTCATGTCTGTTCTTAAAGCTCACAAGCGGGCTTTTGCTTGGAACACCACAGATATTCCATGTATTAGTCCTAGTTTTTGCCAGCATAAGATTGATTTTCTTGATGATGGTAAGCCCGTTGTCCAGAGACAAAGGCGGCTAAATCCTAATATGAAGGAGGTTGTTAAGAAAGAGGTGATTAAGCTTCTTGATGCAGGAATCATTTTTCCTATTGCTGATAGTCCTTGGGTTAGTCCTGTTCATTGTGTGCCCAAAAAGGGGGGCATGACAGTTATTGAGAATGATAATAAGGAGCTTTTGGCCACTAGGACTATAACGGGTTGGCGGTTTTGTATAGATTACCGTAAGCTTAATGATGCCACCCGTAAGGATCATTTTCCCCTTCCTTTCATTGATCAAATGTTGGAACGTCTTGCAGGTAATGAATATTTTTGTTTCTTATACCCATTGATCCAAAGGATCAAGAGAAAACCACCTTTACTTGCCCATTTGGCACTTTTGCTTATAGGCGAATGCCGTTTGGTTTGTGTAATGCCCCTGACACCTTTCAAAGGTGCATGATTGCTATTTTCCAGGACATGTTTGAAACTTCCATGGAAGTTTTCATGGATGATTTTTCTATTTTTGGGGATTCTTTTCATGCTTGCTTGATTAATTTGGATAGGATGTTGGAACGGTGTGAGAGGGCACACCTTGTTTTAAATTGGGAAAAGTGTCATTTTATGGTGACCGAGGGAATTGTTTTAGGGCATAAAATGTCAAAGGATGGGATTGAAGTTGATAGGGCTAAGATAGATGTTATAGCCAAATTACCCCCGTCTTCCAATGTGAAAGGGGTAAGGAGTTTTCTTGGACATGCCGGTTTTTACCGCCGTTTTATTAAGGATTTTTCTAAGATTACTCGTCCTATGACCCATTTGTTGGAGAAGGACGTCCCTTTTGTGTTTGAGTGCATTTCAGGTTTTAAAGGAGAAGTTGACTAATTCTCCTATCATGGTAGCTCCAGATTGGGAATTGCCTTTCGAGTTGATGTGTGATGCAAGTGACTATGCTGTAGGAGCCATGCTTGGGCAAAGAGTTGATAAGCATTTCAAGCCCATTTACTTTGCTAGTAAAACTTTGAACCCCGCTCAGCAAAACTATACCACTACTGAGAAGGAGTTGCTTGCCGTGGTCTTTGCCTTTGATAAGTTAAGATCTTATTTGGTGTTAAGTAAGACCATAGTTTTCACTGACCATTCAGCCCTTAAGTACCTGTTCTCGAAACAGGATGCTAAACCCAGGCTTATCCGTTGGATTCTTTTGTTGCAAGAATTTGACATTGAGATAAAGGATAAGAAAGGGGCTGAAAATTTGGCTGCCGACCATTTGAGTCGTTTGGAAGATCCTCACTGGGAGGAACTTCGTGACGGGGAGATCAATGATCACTTCCCCGATGAGTCTTTAATGTTTATCTCTAACTCTGATGATGCTCCTTGGTTTGCAGATATAGCTAATTATTTGGTTGCAGGTGAGATACCTAATGATTTCACATACCAGCAGAAGAAGAAGCTCATATCAGATGTTAAGTATTATTTTTGGGACCATCCATACTTGTTTCGTGTTTGTGCAGATGGTATGATTAGGAGATGTGTTGCCGGAAGTGAGACTAGAGAGATCTTGGATGCTTGTCACTACGGGCCAACTGGAGGTCATTACGGTCCTTCAGTTACTGGTAAGAAAGTGTTTGATGCAGGTTTCTATTGGCCTACAATTTTCAAGGAGGCTCAAACTTTGGTAGAGACTTGTGACATTTGTCAGCGACAGGGGAACATTACTAAGCGGGATGAGATGCCTCAACAAAGTATTCAGGTATGCGAGGTTTTTGATATTTGGGGTATAGACTTCATGGGACCATTCCCACCGTCTAATAAGTTTCAATATATTCTTGTCGCCGTTGACTACGTGTCTAAATGGGCTGAAGCCAAGGCTTTGCCCACGAATGACGCGAGGGTAGTCATTGATTTCTTGAAACAGTTATTCTGTCGATTTGGTTGCCCTAGAGCTTTGATTAGTGACCAAGGAACCCATTTTGCAAATCATCAATTAGCCAAGGTCATGAAGAGGTATGGTGTTGTGCATTATTTTTCTACTTCTTATCATCCACAAACTAGTGGATAAGTAGAAAACACCAATAGGGCTTTGAAAAGGATTTTAGAGAAAACTGTTGGAGATAACCCCAAGGTTTGGTCGAAGAAGTTGGATGACGCCTTGTGGGCGTTTAGGACGGCTTATAAGACGCCGATTGGCACCACGCCATACCGGTTGCTCTATGGCAAAACTTGCCATCTACCTATTGAGATAGAGCATAAGGCGTATTGGGCTTTAAGGAATTTGAATTTGGATTTGATGGAAGCGCGTGAACTTAGAATGTTGCAACTTCATGAGCTTGATGAGCTTAGGTTAGGTGCTTATGAGAATTCGAGGCTTTATAAGGAGAGAACCAAGATTTGGCATGATAAGAGGATTCGTAGAAAGGAGTTTAATGTTTATCTCTAACTCTGATGATGCTCCTTGGTTTGCAGATATAGCTAATTATTTGGTTGCAGGTGAGATACCTAATGATTTCACATACCAGCAGAAGAAGAAGCTCATATCAGATGTTAAGTATTATTTTTGGGACCATCCATACTTGTTTCGTGTTTGTGCAGATGGTATGATTAGGAGATGTGTTGCCGGAAGTGAGACTAGAGAGATCTTGGATGCTTGTCACTACGGGCCAACTGGAGGTCATTACGGTCCTTCAGTTACTGGTAAGAAAGTGTTTGATGCAGGTTTCTATTGGCCTACAATTTTCAAGGAGGCTCAAACTTTGGTAGAGACTTGTGACATTTGTCAGCGACAGGGGAACATTACTAAGCGGGATGAGATGCCTCAACAAAGTATTCAGGTATGCGAGGTTTTTGATATTTGGGGTATAGACTTCATGGGACCATTCCCACCGTCTAATAAGTTTCAATATATTCTTGTCGCCGTTGACTACGTGTCTAAATGGGCTGAAGCCAAGGCTTTGCCCACGAATGACGCGAGGGTAGTCATTGATTTCTTGAAACAGTTATTCTGTCGATTTGGTTGCCCTAGAGCTTTGATTAGTGACCAAGGAACCCATTTTGCAAATCATCAATTAGCCAAGGTCATGAAGAGGTATGGTGTTGTGCATTATTTTTCTACTTCTTATCATCCACAAACTAGTGGATAAGTAGAAAACACCAATAGGGCTTTGAAAAGGATTTTAGAGAAAACTGTTGGAGATAACCCCAAGGTTTGGTCGAAGAAGTTGGATGACGCCTTGTGGGCGTTTAGGACGGCTTATAAGACGCCGATTGGCACCACGCCATACCGGTTGCTCTATGGCAAAACTTGCCATCTACCTATTGAGATAGAGCATAAGGCGTATTGGGCTTTAAGGAATTTGAATTTGGATTTGATGGAAGCGCGTGAACTTAGAATGTTGCAACTTCATGAGCTTGATGAGCTTAGGTTAGGTGCTTATGAGAATTCGAGGCTTTATAAGGAGAGAACCAAGATTTGGCATGATAAGAGGATTCGTAGAAAGGAGTTTAAGGTTGGGGCTAAAGTGTTGTTGTTCTTGTTCAAATTTAAGATTAAGCAACCTAAACTCACTTCTAGATGGATTGGACCGTTTGTGATTAAGCATGTGTACCCGTCGGGTTATGTTGAGTTGTTTAAGCGAAATGGTGAAGGATCGTTCATTGTCAATGGTCATCGACTTAAGCTATATTTGGAAGAAGAGCAGGTTGAGGGGATATGTGATGAAATCCCCGTGTTTGAATTTGATGCTTGAAGGTTGGTCGAGTTAAGCTAAAGACTCGTTAATAACTTAAGCGCTTCTCGGGAGGCAACCCGTGTTCATTTTATCATTTTTACTTTTCTTTGAACTAGTTAGATTTAATCTTGTTTTATTAGTAAGTGCAGGAGTAGTCTCGATTTCATGCGGTTCCGGGTTGTGTGATTTGAGGTTTTGACATATTGTTGAAGAAAAATATATGTTCAGCAATTCCCCACTGCGCCGCAGTGGGGGTAGGATTGCCTGACTGCGCCGCATGCCAAAACCTCTGTCCACTTGTGATATACATCCCACTGTGCCGCAGTGGGAGTGCATACTCCTCACTGCGCCGCAGTGGGAGTACGAGTAGGTCAAAGAGAGGCCAGGTAAGTTTGTTTTCTTTTACTCTTTTACACTTTTACTCTTTCTTCTTCTTTTCTCTCCCCCATAAAAACCAAAATACCCATTAACCTCCTTCAAGATCTTCCATTTTTCTTCCATCTTTAATCCTTTGTCCAGATTTTCATCTTCATACATTGCATAATGGGAAGAAGTGTAAGTTTTCTCTTTAGTTTCTTTGTATTTTTCTTTTATTTTGAGTTTTAAATTTCTAGGGTTTATGCTAGCTTAATGTTCTAATTAATTTAGGGGTTTTGATGTTTGAGGGCAATAGAAGTTATTTGGATGTTAAATCTTTCACCTAGTTCATCAAATTGTGATTTTAATTTAGAAATTAGGGTTTTGAAAAATTTGGGGATTTGATTTGAAGAACAAGTATGGGGGTATGTTAATATAGGTTGTTTAAAGTGGAGAATACTGGATCTTTTCCCTATATTTGCTTGTTAGATTTCCCCATTTTGTGCCATATCATGATGAACCCTAGAAAAGTTTGCCCAAGTTTTTGCCTCACTGCGCCACAGTGAGGGGATTCATGCCCACTGCGCCGCAGTGGGGGCCCTTCCCTGCCAAGATTTTTGTTGGTTTAATATGCTTCCCACCTTTGCATTCTTAATACTTACAATTGGACGTTTTCATGTTTGTGAATGCAGGGAGCTGAAGATAAGGCCGCGGGAAAGCGCAAAATGGTTGAGGGGCAATCCAGTGAGGCGGTTGATGTCCCGACTAAGACTTCAAAGAGTGGAGGTGGGGGGGGGGGGGGGGGGGGGGGGGGGGGGGGGGGGGGGGGGGGGGGGGGGGGGGGGGGGGGGGGGGGGGGGGGGGGGGGGGGGGGGGGGGGGGGGGGGGGGGGGGGGGGGGGGGGGGGGGGGGGGGGGGGGGGGGGGGGGGGGGGGGGGGGGGGGGGGGGGGGGGGGGGGGGGGGGGGGGGGGGGGGGGGGGGGGGGGGGGGGGGGGGGGGGGGGGGGGGGGGGGGGGGGGGGGGGGGGGGGGGGGGGGGGGGGGGGGGGGGGGGGGGGGGGGGGGGGGGGGGGGGGGGGGGGGGGGGGGGGGGGGGGGGGGGGGGGGGGGGGGGGGGGGGGGGGGGGGGGGGGGGGGGGGGGGGGGGGGGGGGGGGGGGGGGGGGGGGGGGGGGGGGGGGGGGGGGGGGGGGGGGGGGGGGGGGGGGGGGGGGGGGGGGGGGGGGGGGGGGGGGGGGGGGGGGGGGGGGGGGGGGGGGGGGGGGGGGGGGGGGGGGGGGGGGGGGGGGGGGGGGGGGGGGGGGGGGGGGGGGGGGGGGGGGGGGGGGGGGGGGGGGGGGGGGGGGGGGGGGGGGGGGGGGGGGGGGGGGGGGGGGGGGGGGGGGGGGGGGGGGGGGGGGGGGGGGGGGGGGGGGGGGGGGGGGGGGGGGGGGGGGGGGGGGGGGGGGGGGGGGGGGGGGGGGGGGGGGGGGGGGGGGGGGGGGGGGGGGGGGGGGGGGGGGGGGGGGGGGGGGGGGGGGGGGGGGGGGGGGGGGGGGGGGGGGGGGGGGGGGGGGGGGGGGGGGGGGGGGGGGGGGGGGGGGGGGGGGGGGGGGGGGGGGGGGGGGGGGGGGGGGGGGGGGGGGGGGGGGGGGGGGGGGGGGGGGGGGGGGGGGGGGGGGGGGGGGGGGGGGGGGGGGGGGGGGGGGGGGGGGGGGGGGGGGGGGGGGGGGGGGGGGGGGGGGGGGGGGGGGGGGGGGGGGGGGGGGGGGGGGGGGGGGGGGGGGGGGGGGGGGGGGGGGGGGGGGGGGGGGGGGGGGGGGGGGGGGGGGGGGGGGGGGGGGGGGGGGGGGGGGGGGGGGGGGGGGGGGGGGGGGGGGGGGGGGGGGGGGGGGGGGGGGGGGGGGGGGGGGGGGGGGGGGGGGGGGGGGGGGGGGGGGGGGGGGGGGGGGGGGGGGGGGGGGGGGGGGGGGGGGGGGGGGGGGGGGGGGGGGGGGGGGGGGGGGGGGGGGGGGGGGGGGGGGGGGGGGGGGGGGGGGGGGGGGGGGGGGGGGGGGGGGGGGGGGGGGGGGGGGGGGGGGGGGGGGGGGGGGGGGGGGGGGGGGGGGGGGGGGGGGGGGGGGGGGGGGGGGGGGGGGGGGGGGGGGGGGGGGGGGGGTGCGTCAAGAGGGCATGAAGTGAGTTGTGATATTTGGCGGCGGGTATTCGCTAACCGTGAAGCCGCCTACCGTGAGTTATGCTTAGAGTTCTATTCAACCTTGAAACTGAAGAAGGAATTGGGAAAAGTCAAACACATTTTTGAAGAGAGGGTAGTCTCGTTTTACTGTGGGGGAGTGCAGAGGAGGTTGTCAATTGCTGAATTATGATTCCCATCCGGTACTGTGGGATGGAATCATATGATTATTGGTTTGTTTGGATGGTTTGGGAGAGCTTCAGTGGGTTGTCTAGTGGAATATTCTTGTCTATGAGAATACGTCAATTGGTCAAGTTATTGAGGATTATCTTGGATTGTTCAAAGGAAGTAAGTGTTATAGACATGTTCATCATTGTAAGAGGGTGCCTACTAGTAGAGTAAAAGTGGTTCAATAATGAAAAAAAAATGAAAAAAGTGAAATAAGAAAAAAAAAAGAACTTGGGCTACTAGTGGGTACTTCTCATTTTTAGATGTCTAAAGTTTTGTTGTATCATTAAGAATGGAAGACTTGGTTGAATTGAAGTTGTTTGAAGTTGATACACCACAATGGTGTCGGGTTTACTTGGTTACTTTTGGAGGTGTCTTAGCGGGATAACATCTTATGGGTTGGTGGCAATCAATGGTACGGGTTTTGATTAGACTATTTTGTACATATTTCATACATACCCTATACTTTTGATTGTTTCCTTTCATTTCTAACCTACACTCCCATACTCCATTGTAAATATCCATTATATATTTTTACCTTTACTATACATACACTTTCTTTCCTTCCTTTGTAAACCTTTGTTGCACTCATCCTTAGTGCAAAGTACACTTATACATCCCTTTTAACTTAGCCTTTTCCTTTGTATATATCCACTTATATATGTAAACGTTACCTAATTATACCTTACTATACATACACTTTCTTTCCTTCCTTTGTAAACCTTTGTTGCACTCATCCTTAGTGCAAAGTACACTTATACATCCCTTTTAACTTAGCCTTTTCCTTTGTATATATCCACTTATATATGTAAACGTTACCTAATTATACCTTACTATACCGATAGTCTAATCTGGGGGGCCATTGATTGTCATTGGTTTGTTTGGATGGTTTGGGAGAGCTTCAGTGGGTTGTCTAGTGGAATATTCTTGTCTATGAGAATACGTCAATTGGTCAAGTTATTGAGGATTATCTTGGATTGTTCAAAGGAAGTAAGTGTTATAGACATGTTCATCATTGTAAGAGGGTGCCTACTAGTAGAGTAAAAGTGGTTCAATAATGAAAAAAAAATGAAAAAAGTGAAATAAGAAAAAAAAAAGAACTTGGGCTACTAGTGGGTACTTCTCATTTTTAGATGTCTAAAGTTTTGTTGTATCATTAAGAATGGAAGACTTGGTTGAATTGAAGTTGTTTGAAGTTGATACACCACAATGGTGTCGGGTTTACTTGGTTACTTTTGGAGGTGTCTTAGCGGGATAACATCTTATGGGTTGGTGGCAATCAATGGTACGGGTTTTGATTAGACTATTTTGTACATATTTCATACATACCCTATACTTTTGATTGTTTCCTTTCATTTCTAACCTACACTCCCATACTCCATTGTAAATATCCATTATATATACCTTAGCCTAACTATACAACCGTCCTATATGCCTATTTTGATGATGTACTTGGTGCTCACGCCATGTCGGTGGAGCTATGATCCTTGTTCAAGCCTATGGTAAGATATGCATCACGACCGAGCTATGAGTGATTCTTCATATATTCAACCCCAAAAGTAAGTGTTATAGACATGTTCATCATTGTAAGAGGGTGCCTACTAGTAGAGTAAAAGTGGTTCAATAATGAAAAAAAAATGAAAAAAGTGAAATAAGAAAAAAAAAAGAAAAAGAAAAAAAAAAGAACTTGGGCTACTAGTGGGTACTTCTCATTTTTAGATGTCTAAAGTTTTGTTGTATCATTAAGAATGGAAGACTTGGTTGAATTGAAGTTGTTTGAAGTTGATACACCACAATGGTGTCGGGTTTACTTGGTTACTTTTGGAGGTGTCTTAGCGGGATAACATCTTATGGGTTGGTGGCAATCAATGGTACGGGTTTTGATTAGACTATTTTGTACATATTTCATACATACCCTATACTTTTGATTGTTTCCTTTCATTTCTAACCTACACTCCCATACTCCATTGTAAATATCCATTATATATACCTTAGCCTAACTATACAACCGTCCTATATGCCTATTTTGATGATGTACTTGGTGCTCACGCCATGTCGGTGGAGCTATGATCCTTGTTCAAGCCTATGGTAAGATATGCATCACGACCGAGCTATGAGTGATTCTTCATATATTCAACCCCAATAGTAAGTTCGTTGGAGGAGGATGATTTTGATAGGTTCATTTGTTTCACTTTTGCTTAGTCGTGTTATTGAGGCTTGTGGATTGTTCAGATATTGTCAAACATTTCGGATTTTCATTTAAGATTAAAACTGCTTCACCAAAGTCCTTGTCATCGACATACTTGGTTTGGCTTCTTTTTGGAAATTTGTAATGTGTTTATGTAGCTTCGTGCCAAGGAATGCTTTTTGCTTAATTTCCAGATTTGCTTGAGGACAAGCAACGCTCAAGTGTGGGGGGATTTGATGTGACCAATTTATATAGATCGCCCACATCATTATTGGCCTTTTTCGTATGTGTTTTGAGTCGATTTTGTATGCATTTGGCGCGTTTATGGTGTTTGTTAGTGCTTTCAGGTTCTTAGCAGGTTGCGCGTCCATTTGGTACATTTTCTGACGATTTTTTGGCCAAGAAGTTGACCTGAGTGTTCGAGTGATGTTGATAAAGAAGAACAAAGATTTCAGCAGATATGCACTGCGCCGCAGTGGGTGGGTTATTGCCCCACTGCGCCGCAGTCAAAGGGTGCCAAGGCCAAAGCTTTCCAGTGATTTAACACTGCGCCGCAGTGGGAGTGCACATGTCCCACTGCGCCGCAGTCAAGGTCGAGAAAAAAGATATGCTTTTCAGAGATTTAACACTGCGCCGCAGTGGGAGTGCACTAGCCCCACTGCGCCGCAGTCAAGGTCGAGAAAAAAGATATGCTTTTCAGAGATTAAACACTGCGCCGCAGTGGGAGTGCACTAGCCCCACTGCGCCGCAGTAGTCACTAGCCCACTGCGCCGCAGTGGGAGTGCACTAGCCCCACTGCGCCGCAGTGGGAGTGCACTAGCCCCACTGCGCCGCAGTGGGAGTGCACTAGCCCCACTGCGCCGCAGTGGGAGTGCACTAGCCCCACTGCGCCGCAGTGGGAGTGCACTAGCCCCACTGCGCCGCAGTGGGAGTGCACTAGCCCCACTGCGCCGCAGTGGGAGTGCACTAGCCCCACTGCGCCGCAGTGGGAGTGCACTAGCCCCACTGCGCCGCAGTGGGAGTGCACTAGCCCCACTGCGCCGCAGTGGGAGTGCACTAGCCCCACTGCGCCGCAGTGGGAGTGCACTAGCCCCACTGCGCCGCAGTGGGAGTGCACTAGCCCCACTGCGCCGCAGTGGGAGTGCACTAGCCCCACTGCGCCGCAGTGGGAGTGCACTAGCCCCACTGCGCCGCAGTGGGAGTGCACTAGCCCCACTGCGCCGCAGTGGGAGTGCACTAGCCCCACTGCGCCGCAGTGGGAGTGCACTAGCCCCACTGCGCCGCAGTGGGAGTGCACTAGCCCCACTGCGCCGCAGTGGGAGTGCACTAGCCCCACTGCGCCGCAGTGGGAGTGCACTAGCCCCACTGCGCCGCAGTGGGAGTGCACTAGCCCCACTGCGCCGCAGTGGGAGTGCACTAGCCCCACTGCGCCGCAGTGGGAGTGCACTAGCCCCACTGCGCCGCAGTGGGAGTGCACTAGCCCCACTGCGCCGCAGTGGGAGTGCACTAGCCCCACTGCGCCGCAGTGGGAGTGCACTAGCCCCACTGCGCCGCAGTGGGAGTGCACTAGCCCCACTGCGCCGCAGTGGGAGTGCACTAGCCCCACTGCGCCGCAGTGGGAGTGCACTAGCCCCACTGCGCCGCAGTGGGAGTGCACTAGCCCCACTGCGCCGCAGTGGGAGTGCACTAGCCCCACTGCGCCGCAGTGGGAGTGCACTAGCCCCACTGCGCCGCAGTGGGAGTGCACTAGCCCCACTGCGCCGCAGTGGGAGTGCACTAGCCCCACTGCGCCGCAGTGGGAGTGCACTAGCCCCACTGCGCCGCAGTGGGAGTGCACTAGCCCCACTGCGCCGCAGTGGGAGTGCACTAGCCCCACTGCGCCGCAGTGGGAGTGCACTAGCCCCACTGCGCCGCAGTGGGAGTGCACTAGCCCCACTGCGCCGCAGTGGGAGTGCACTAGCCCCACTGCGCCGCAGTGGGAGTGCACTAGCCCCACTGCGCCGCAGTGGGAGTGCACTAGCCCCACTGCGCCGCAGTGGGAGTGCACTAGCCCCACTGCGCCGCAGTGGGAGTGCACTAGCCCCACTGCGCCGCAGTGGGAGTGCACTAGCCCCACTGCGCCGCAGTGGGAGTGCACTAGCCCCACTGCGCCGCAGTGGGAGTGCACTAGCCCCACTGCGCCGCAGTGGGAGTGCACTAGCCCCACTGCGCCGCAGTGGGAGTGCACTAGCCCCACTGCGCCGCAGTGGGAGTGCACTAGCCCCACTGCGCCGCAGTGGGAGTGCACTAGCCCCACTGCGCCGCAGTGGGAGTGCACTAGCCCCACTGCGCCGCAGTGGGAGTGCACTAGCCCCACTGCGCCGCAGTGGGAGTGCACTAGCCCCACTGCGCCGCAGTGGGAGTGCACTAGCCCCACTGCGCCGCAGTGGGAGTGCACTAGCCCCACTGCGCCGCAGTGGGAGTGCACTAGCCCCACTGCGCCGCAGTGGGAGTGCACTAGCCCCACTGCGCCGCAGTGGGAGTGCACTAGCCCCACTGCGCCGCAGTGGGAGTGCACTAGCCCCACTGCGCCGCAGTGGGAGTGCACTAGCCCCACTGCGCCGCAGTGGGAGTGCACTAGCCCCACTGCGCCGCAGTGGGAGTGCACTAGCCCCACTGCGCCGCAGTGGGAGTGCACTAGCCCCACTGCGCCGCAGTGGGAGTGCACTAGCCCCACTGCGCCGCAGTGGGAGTGCACTAGCCCCACTGCGCCGCAGTGGGAGTGCACTAGCCCCACTGCGCCGCAGTGGGAGTGCACTAGCCCCACTGCGCCGCAGTGGGAGTGCACTAGCCCCACTGCGCCGCAGTGGGAGTGCACTACCTCCACTGCGCCGCAGTGGGAGTGCACAGCCCCACTGCGCCGCAGTGAAGGGGGCATAGTGTAAATTGTGCTCTTGTATATAAACCCCCTTCCACATGCATTATGTAACCTTTTTGACACTAAATACAATCCAATCTTTCACTGAATCTCTCTCTACTCTCTCTCTACTCTCTCACTAGAAACCGCCATTAAAACACACTAAACACACACTAAAACTCATATTCTATTCTCTACAATTGGTATCAGAGCACAATCAGAGTTGCTGAACGATCTATAAGTTTACTACAAGCTTAATTTGTGCTTAATTCTGAATTTGAGTTGATTTTCTGAAAAGTCCATTTGCAGAGCATTAAGCTCGGCATTTAGTTGTTTTTGTATACTCGTGTCACTTACACTATTTGCAGAGCAATAAGCTCGGCATTTAGTTGTTTTTGTGTTCTTGTGTCACTTACACTATTTGCAGAGCATTAAGCTCGGCATTTAGTTGTTTTTGTATACTCGTGTCACTTACACTATTTGCAGAGCATTAAGCTCGGCATTTAGTTGTTTTTGTATACTCGTGTCACTTACACTATTTGCAGAGCAATAAGCTCGGCATTTAGTTGTTTTTGTATACTCGTGTCACTTACACTATTTGCAGAGCATTAAGCTCGGCATTTAGTTGTTTTTGTATACTCGTGTCACTTACACTATTTGCAGAGCATTAAGCTCGGCATTTAGTTGTTTTTGTATACTCGTGTCACTTACACTATTTGCAGAGCAATAAGCTCGGCATTTAGTTGTTTTTGTGTTCTTGTGTCACTTACACTATTTGCAGAGCATTAAGCTCGGCATTTAGTTGTTTTTGTATACTCGTGTCACTTACACTATTTGCAGAGCATTAAGCTCGGCATTTAGTTGTTTTTGTATACTCGTGTCACTTACACTATTTGCAGAGCATTAAGCTCGGCATTTAGTTGTTTTTGTATACTCGTGTCACTTACACTATTTGCAGAGCAATAAGCTCGGCATTTAGTTGTTTTTGTGTTCTTGTGTCACTTACACTATTTGCAGAGCATTAAGCTCGGCATTTAGTTGTTTTTGTATACTCGTGTCACTTACACTATTTGCAGAGCATTAAGCTCGGCATTTAGTTGTTTTTGTATACTCGTGTCACTTACACTATTTGCAGAGCATTAAGCTCGGCATTTAGTTGTTTTTGTATACTCGTGTCACTTACACTATTTGCAGAGCATTAAGCTCGGCATTTAGTTGTTTTTGTATACTCGTGTCACTTACACTATTTGCAGAGCAATAAGCTCGGCATTTAGTTGTTTTTGTATACTCGTGTCACTTACACTATTTGCAGAGCAATAAGCTCGGCATTTAGTTGTTTTTGTGTTCTTGTGTCACTTACACTATTTGCAGAGCATTAAGCTCGGCATTTAGTTGTTTTTGTATACTCGTGTCACTTACACTATTTGCAGAGCAATAAGCTCGGCATTTAGTTGTTTTTGTGTTCTTGTGTCACTTACACTATTTGCAGAGCATTAAGCTCGGCATTTAGTTGTTTTTGTATACTCGTGTCACTTACACTATTTGCAGAGCAATAAGCTCGGCATTTAGTTGTTTTTGTGTTCTTGTGTCACTTACACTATTTGCAGAGCATTAAGCTCGGCATTTAGTTGTTTTTGTATACTCGTGTCACTTACACTATTTGCAGAGCAATAAGCTCGGCATTTAGTTGAATTTGAAAATTTCTCAAATTTCAAAAACTTTGAATTGATTGTAATGGCTTCGAGGGAAGCTTTGGCTCTTGGTTCTGAAGGAAGACCACCTGTCTTGTTCAGAGGATCTTATCCTCAATGGAAGAAGAGATTTTTGAACTGGATAGACAGGCAAAAGAATGGGAAACTACTAAGGAAATCATACAAAGAAGGTCCTGAAATCCCAAAGAACCCAATAAGTGGAGAAGTGTTACCAGAAGAGAGCTGGAACACAGAACAGAAAAGCAGAGTTGAGGCTGATCAGAGTGCAATTGCCTTTCTTTATCAAGCACTTCCAGATGACATATACTGCAATGTTGATTCCTACGAAACAGGAAAAGACATATGGGATGAGGTGGAAAAGCAAATGGAAGGATCTGATGTATCAAACACTATCAGGTTGTCAACTGTTTTGAATATGTATGAAACATTCAAACAACAGAAGGGTGAACCACTGAATGAAGTATACATCAGATTCTGCAATGTCATCAATGAGCTGCGAAAGAATGATGTTAAAAGAACCAACATGGAACTTAACATCAAATTCATCAAGAATTTGGAAGAAGAATGGCAAGTATATGGTACACAACTCAACCAACAATCAGATTTTGCAAAGCTCACCATTCACACACTGTTTGAGAAACTACAACTGAATGTGGAAGATGTGAAGAGGATTCAGAAGAAGAAAGAAGAGAGTATTCATACTGATCCATTGGCTTTGGTTGCAGAAAAGAAAAGTTCAAGAATGTCAAGACACAGTTTTGTAGAAGATCAAACTGATTCTGATTCAAGTGAGATGAGTGATTCTGATCTGGATGAAAAAAAGAAACAGATGTATAAAGAACTCGCTTATTTCACCAAGGCTTTCAAGAAGAAATTCTTCAAGAAGAAACCAACAAACAATCAACTTAGGACATCATCAGTGTCTTCTTATGCTAGAAATGCGGATGCTCCTAAGTATGATCAGAAGAAAGTTTATACTGGTGGTGAGAAGAAGTTTGAGAATCAAAAAAAGTTTGAAAAGAAGGTCATGGATAAGAGATCCGATGATAGAAAGTGTTATAACTGTGGCTTGACTGGACATTTTGCAATCAATTGCACCAAACCTCGACAGAAGAACTCTGACTATTACAAGTACAAACTGTTGCTGGCAAGACAAGAGGAAAGCGGGATTGCTCTTCTGGCTGAGGATGACAAGTGGTTACATCTTTCCGATGAAGAGACAGACGAGCTTGCAGCAAACGTGTGCTTCATGACAAAAATCAAAAAGTCAAAGGAGTTGGAGGAGGATGATGACAGCTCTTCTGAAGTTGAGGATGAGGTAATTTCTTTTCCCAAATCTGTACTTAAGCATTACATGGACATGTCTGAAACTGCAAGAAAAGACTGCAGGGAGTTGAGCAAAAAGAATTTGTCATTAAAGAAAGACTTGGAAGACAAAGAAAAAGATTTTCAAATTAAAATTGCTTCACTTCAAAAAGATGTTGAAAATTTGAAATCTGAAAAATCTGCAGTCTCTTTTACTCAAAACTCCAAACTACATATTGAGAAACAAGAACTTGAGACCAAAGTTCTTGAACTGAGTAAGACTGTCCGACAACTTCAAGTGGAAAAGACCAATGAGATGTTTCGAGCAAATGCATTAGCTGAGGACATTCAGTCTTTGAATGTGAAATTGACAGAATCAATCCCTGATGTGACTGAATTTGAAAACAAAATTTCTGATCTAAAATATGAATGTTGTATCAAAGATTCTCTTAAACAAAAACTTGATAAAGAAAATGATGAACTGAAAACTGAAATCAAGTCTTATCAAGAAAAGTTGTATAAGATCAATCGTTCATATCAACAAATCTTTCTGAATAGGCCAAGAAATTTGAAAAATTTATTCAATTCAGGGATAGGTTATGTCAATCCAAATAATTTGCTCGAAGCACAACAAGAAGTCCCACCATTATATAATGAATCTTATTTGAGATGTGGGCTGACAGACCAATTTGTTAGACCGACTGATAGTGATTATGAGGCTGAGGATTTTCTAGACAAGTGTCCAAAAGTCTATTTTAACTATGAGTTAATGGATGAGTCATATGATTTCTTCGCTAACTCTACACAAAAGTCAATCAAAGAAAATCATGAGGCAGTCATACCTGAAATTCTTGAGTGTTTTGCTCCAAACCCTTTGGAAAACTCTATTCCTATTCCAAGACCTGAGAATTTGAGACCTTATGTTCCACAAATTGTCTTGGAAAAGGTAATAGAGGATTTGCAAAAGTCACTTGATGAAAAGCAATCTTTGATAGAAAATCTACAATCTCAAAATCACTATGTCAAAGACCTACCCAAGAATCATGAAAATGATTGTGACCACCCCGATTGTCCTATTTGTGAAGTGATGGCCACTCCAATTCCACCAACACCAACCAAATCTGTGAGACATAATGAGAAAACTTCACAAAATGCATGTTCTGAAAGTCAAGTTCACCAAATCATGAATACATCTGTGCAAGTTGAGAGTCATGTTGTGCATGTTTCTGTGCAAACTGAAGGTGATTTAGATGATGTTCATGATGTTGATGATTGTTTTTTCCCAATCACTTCTGAAATTGAGACCTTTACCAAATTTTCGGAAGGAACTCTGTCGTACTTGAATGACATTGATGCTTTCAAACAAAAGTTTGAAAAAGAAAGAGAACAGAGAATAAATGTGCTAAAGGAACTCAATGATTTAAAAGTTGAATTCGAATTTCAGAAAATAGCACTTCAATTTCACAAAGAAAAAGAAAAAGCATCAATTCCATTCAAGGGAAATCCATGTCCGATAAAGAAATGTGAACTGAGTGTGAAGTTGGAAACTGATGAAATGTCAACATTTTTGGAAGATAATCATGAGTTTGAACCCGAATTTGAAAAACTTTTTGTCAAAAAGGAGGAAAAACTTGATTTAAATCAAAAGAAGAAACCTGTTAAGAACAAAGTTGACAAAGTGATTGCTAACTCAAAACATGTTCGTGTTTCAGGTGACGTGTGCTTAGCTAGTAGCAGTAAATGGATCCCTAAGGATAGATTTTTGAATGCTTCTAGTAAAGTTCAGCTTGATGGAAAACCTGTAAAAGTCAAACAAGTGTGGATTGTCCGTAGATCAACTTCATTAGATAATGTTTCTACATCTAGGACTAGTCCTGCTTGTATCAAAACATGAGTTTAACATTTTACATTTTGTTTGTGTGTATGTCGTATCTGTATTTTGAACATTTGTGCGTGCTTGTTTGTCATTTGAATAAATTGTTTATTTGTGTGTTATATTGCTTATTTTTTAATGTGTACTTGCATGTTATCCACCTAACCTGCAAGGACCCAATCTACATGGGTACCTAAACCATATTCCCTGTCCTTGCAGGAATTTCTAATTTGTGTTTGGTATGTCGACTCGGGATGTTCTCGACATATGACTGGAACCAAATCAATTCTTTCGAACTTTGTTGAAAAGTTTATGGGAACAGTCAGATTCGGAAACGATCATATCGCTCCTATTCTTGGTTATGGAGACATTGTCAAAAATGGAGTCACTATGAAGAGAGTTTCCTACGTTGAAGGACTTGGACACAATCTCTTTAGTGTTGGTCAATTTTGTGACAATGATCTTCAAGTTTTATTTAGGAGATATGAATGCAAAGTGCAGACTGAAGATGGTGTGGATATTCTGACTGGAACAAGAGACAATAATCTGTTCACAATTGATCTCAACAACATCCCTTCCAATTCTTCAGATATTTGCCTTCTTTCGAAAGCAACTGCACAAAACTCTTGGTTATGGCATCGCCGTCTTTCTCATCTTAACTTTCAAACGATTAATACACTCGTGGATAAACAACTTGTTGAAGGTCTTCCAGACTACAAGTATGAAAGTGAACATGTTTGTCCAGCTTGTGCAATTGGAAAGATGAAGAAAGCTTCACACAAACCAAAGAAGCATCTGAGTACTGAAGGTCCTTTGCACCTTATACATATGGATTTGTGTGGACCAATGAAGGTTCAAAGTATCCATGGGAAGCGATACATTCTAGTGATTGTAGATGATTATTCTCGTTATACTTGGGTATTCTTTCTTCATGCAAAGAGTGAAACTCCGCAAATGATTATTGATTTCATCAAGAAGACCCAAGTCAATCTCAAATCATCTGTTAGAATTGTTCGCTCAGACAATGGAACTGAATTCAAGAATTCAACAATTGATTCTTTCTTCAAGTCCATGGGTATTTCACACCAATTTTCCGCTGTCAGAACACCTCAACAGAATGGAGTAGTTGAACGTAGAAATCGAACTCTTGTTGAAGCAGCTAGAACAATGCTTGCATATTCGAAATTGCCACCGAATCTATGGGCTGAAGCTGTTGCTACTGCTTGTTTTACACAAAACAGATCAATAATCAACAAGAGGTTTGATAAAACTCCGTATGAGGTGATCAACAAAAGAAAGCCCAATGTGAACTTTTTACACATTTTTGGATGTGTATGTTATGTTCTCAATGATCGAGACAATCTGGGAAAATTTGAACCAAAAGGCGATGAGGCATATTTCATCGGTTATTCGAGAGAATCGATTGCATATCGTGTATATAACTGGAGAACCAAGAGAATAGACGAGAGTATGAATGTTCGATTTGATGAACTCTCAGGAATGGTTCTTGAACAACACAGTTCAAGACCCGAACTTCAATGTCCACAAGCTTTCGCACCTAAACCTACATCAAATGTCAAATCATTCTCTACTCCAACACCACAAGATTTGGATATCTTGTTCGAAGAATTTTTCAAAGTTTCCAAAGAAGTTCCTGAAACTGAAGTACATCTCGATGAACCATCAAGTTCAAATTCGAAAGAGATGGATCCTAATGAGTCTTCACCAACACATACATCAGATGAAAGTTCAACATCTGATTCTCCTCCGCCGACTGATAATTCAGTGTTGCATACTCAACCTCCTGTTATTTCTCAAGTGACAAATCCTTCAACCAATCCAAAAGCTTATGATCAAGATCACTTTGTTGAACCAATTGCTACTTCACTTGAACAATTGACAGAACAACATACTCCTGATT
>CM067172.1:113917052-113966030 GCA_034093135.1 Erigeron breviscapus
GGTATAGCTAATGTCTTCTCTCCTGTTTCAGATAAAATCTTGGAATTAGTTCGAGGAGATAAAAACATATTCTTATTTTGTGTTTTCTTGGTGGAAGATTTGTTATTCTGTTTCTTTTGATTTGTAACAGTGAACCATCCATATTGATCTTT
The DNA here is from genome assembly GCA_034093135.1 of Erigeron breviscapus. NCBI lineage: Eukaryota > Viridiplantae > Streptophyta > Magnoliopsida > Asterales > Asteraceae > Erigeron > Erigeron breviscapus. The sequence continues at coordinate 113,917,205 of CM067172.1, forward strand.
ATAACTAGTTATACCATTAGATGTATCTTTTAGTAGCAAGTGATGGCTAGTGTTAGACATCTTAGGTAATGAACTAGTTTGTAAGATAGCCTTAGAAGCAGAGGTTCTAGAAACAGATGAAATATTACCTTTAGGCTTTGAGTGAGCAGTAATGGTTTTCTTACCTTTGACAGCTGGAGCATTCTGACCTTTGGGTGTATAAAATGAAGTTGGAGCAAACTTAGATTTAGATTCCTTCTTTGGTTTAGGCTTTTTTGAGTGAGAGTTTTTCAAGCTCTTTTTCAACTTCTGGTGCAAAAACATGATCAGTTTTCAAAAACTTATCAAATTCTTCAACAGAAAAATCTGGATAAGTAAATTGAGATTCTTTGGTTTGAACTTCTGATTTGAAAACATGTTTATTTGTCAATTTTTCAATTAATGCTTTTGCTTCAGCCTTAAACTCAGTAGGGATCTCAATCTTTTGCTCTAAGTTCACTTTATTTTGGTCAACAGAGGTGATCACAGGGGTATCAAACGAAAGTATTTTCTTGACAGAAGCACGATGTTTAGCTTTTAAAGCTTGAACTTTCTCTTCAATTTGGAAGAATGATGATAGCATGGATGTGGACATATCATGAATCTCTTCAGGTGAGATGCTATCAGCCTGCATATCTTTAAAATTCTCACTCCCTTTGACTGGAGTAGAGCAATCAACAGAAGTTAGATCATGCATCATTTGACTTGGTTTGGTCTCACTTACCTTTGGAGAATGATTTTGAGTTTTCAGATGTTCAATGACTTGTTGTTGAGACTCAATTTTTTGTTTTAAACCATCAATTTCCTTTTCCAATATGGTAGTTGGAATGTAAAATCTTTCTGAATTTGGTTTTAAACAATCTTTTTGAGACTCATTTTCAGGAATTGAAATGCTGTCTATTTCTTCTAACTCATAGATGGATCTTTTATGAGTTTTCTTGTATGTATCATTAATAGCAACATAATCAATTTGAAAACTGTTTGGTTTTTGTCTTTCAACATCATCTGACTCAAAGTCATCCTCAGATGGTCTGATGAACTCTTGAATCATGCCAAATCTGAGACAATTCCCATCATAAAGTGGACCAATTTCTTCCTTCTTGATTTTTTCTAAATGTGTTGGATTCTCATAACCCAAACCAAGAAGAAGTTCTGATCTATCTATCTTTGACTTGTTGTAATAAGCAGTGAAATTCAGAAGAGGATTTTGTTCAACTTTATAGAGTTTTTCTTGATAGAACAAAATGTTTGTTTTCAAATCCTCAACTTGTTTTTGAAGAGTTTCAATTTCAACTCCTTTGAGAAAACAAGTACTGTTTAGATCAGAAATCTGTCTTTCATGTTTTTCACAGTTGGGTCTAAAATCTTTCATTTTATTGGTGAGAAACTCAACATCAGCTTGTCTTGCATTTGCTCTTAACCATTCATTGTCTTTCTCAAGCTTTAATGTTTCAATGGTTTGCTTGAGTGAATGAACAGTTTTTTCAAGGTCTTGACATTTGTTGGTCATTTGAGCATTGGGTGAAACAACCTGAGAACTGTTACTTGACAAATGCATTTCTTTTAAAGAATCATAATTCATTTTGAGAGCTTCATGAGCTATTGAGAGTTCTGAAAAATCTTCATTAAGTTTATCAAACTCTTGTTTAGCCATTTTCAGATTATTTTTCAAAGTAAGATTTTGCTTTGTCAAAGTATCAGCAGTTGGTTGGACAGACAAGTAATCATCTGTGGAGATGAATTGTACCTCAGTTGTTGTTTGTGAAGTATTCGGTGAAAGATTTGTTGTTGATGTCATTAAGCATGTGAGATCTTCAGAATCAGCATCAATATCCCCGAATAGCCATGGTTTCATCTTTTGTTGTTTGGCTAAGAAATTCTTTCTGATCTCAAGCTCTGAAAACTTCATTGTTGACATCTGAAATGAATAAACAATGATTTTGTATTTATTTTTGTTGTTTTTGATTAAAAAAAATGAAACGATCTTGAGAAGATCGTTTTGTAAATTTGGAACTTAGAAGATCGTCTTAGAAAATTGGAACTTAGAACGATCTTGAAGAGAAGATCGTCTTAAAAATTGGATGAAAATTTTCTAAGTACTAATGAAGAAATATTAGGACGATCTTGAGAGAAGATCGTCTTAGAAAATTTTGTTTGAGAAAAAAAATTATAAGTAAAAATGGTAGGACGATCTTATGTGAAGATCGTCTTTGAAAGCTTGTTGAAAAATTTCTAAGAAAAAATGGTAGGACGATCTTATGTGAAGATCGTCTTTGAAACTTGTTGAAAAATTTCTAAGTAAAAAATGGTAGGACGATCTTATGTGAAGATCGTCTTGGAAACTTTGTTGAAAAATTTCTAAGTAAAAAATAGTAGGACGATCTTATATGAAGATCGTCTTGAAAACTTGGTGAAAAATTTCTAAGTAAAAGATGGTAGGACGATCTTATGTGAAGATCGTATTAACACTTTGGTTGAGATAAGGTAAGACGGTCTTGGTCAGAAAGAGGTTATTATATCAGAATTTGTTGAGCAAAACCAATCTCAATGAGATTAGTTACCCAAGGAATTCACAACACACAGTTCACACAGAACCACAAATATTAGGACGATCTTATGAAGATCGTCTTAATACCAAAGCAAAGAAACACTAGGACGATCTTGTAGAAGATCGTCTTAGATCGTTTTGAATGATATCCAGTAAGAACACCAGAAATCGAATGTTTCACTAATTTGCCTATAATTCACTCAATTTTGAGTGTTATAACTCGATTCAAACCCAGAAACACTTAAAATTCGATCGCGCACAACCCTAGAAACAAATCCATTGCATAAATCAATTCAAACTGATAATTCAAAATCTCATCAACTTTCCAGAAAATTTGGATTTTGATTAATACTGTGAATTGGATTCTGAAACTTAACAGGATGTTTTTAGAGGTGATTTAGAATGTATTTGTGAACAAAAACAGGAAAATTGAGTGAAAATTGAGGTTTAATTGGTGAAGAACAGTAGCAGTTAAAAACGGTTACAAATGAAGAACACGAATTCAATTTTGAACAAAATTAGCATCAATCTGCATGAAATTTGTTCTGGATCGTCAACAGATTGTTGTTTTGCTCTGATACCAATTGTTAAACAGAAATTTGAGCTTGATTTGTGCAAAAATGGAGTTAGTGTGTGAAAAGGTGTAGTGTGTGTTTTGGAGGTTGAAGATGAAGATCAGAGAGAATTGAGGTTGAATTGTTGTGATTAATTAAAGAAATGGGGGAAAAGCTTACAATTTTGGGTATGGAAAGGAGTATTTATACACTAGACTAACTTTCACTAATACTCCTTCCATTGTTAAAATAATTACATTTTAACACCATTTTTGGATTTCTAACATTCTTCCCCTTGGTGTTGAAATGTAATTCATGTACGACATCATCTATAAATACAAATTTGTTGATGAAGGTCTTCGAAGCTTTCTCATTGTCTCATGATAAACAGATCCATCATCACTTTGAGTGTCACAAGATGTTGATTGTGTTTGCAATTCCATCTCAAGTTCAGAGATTCTCTTTTGTAGAGATGTTTCATTTGATTGAAATTGTAAACAATTCTCTTCAAGAATCTTGATTTTGTTGCAAACATCTTGTCTCTCCTTCTCAACTTTGTTCATCTCATCAACGAATTTTCCCTCCATGGTTAAGAAAATGGATGTCTCATTTTGTAACTGAATTTGAAGACTTGAAATCTTCTCTTGCAAAATAAGTTCTCTTGATTTGCTCTCCAAGATACTATCATTCAGCTTCTTGTTGGAAGTTTCCAATTCTTTTGACATTTTTGAAATCTTGGACTGCAAAAGATCATGTTCTTTTTGAGCACTTTCCATGTTGGACAACTTTAGATCATTTGCATGTTTGAGCTCTTTGTTTTCTTCTTTGAGATGTTGAACTTCAAGTTGGAAATTGTGGTGTTGTTCCAAAATATTAAGAAGCTTTTTCAAATTAGCTTGTTTTCGTTCATATTCAGCCACAATACAATTCGTTGAACGATACTTGTCACCACATGAACAAGTTTGAGTACCATGATAATGTATCTCTTTCCAACTTGGTTCTAAGCCCGTTAAATCTTCTGTTAAGGAATGAATAAAATCTTTGGATATTTCAATTGACATTTTGTTAAGCAAAGGGTGAAATGAAATGAAAAGGTAGTTGTGATTGAAATTGAAGTGAAAGAATTAAAATTGAAATTTGGAGATTTTGTACTTCAGGTTCAGGTTTCCCTCCAAATTTTTCCGCCGAAATATGTTCTCACGAAACTTAGAATTTCATGTAAACTTTGGATATCATGATCATAGAAAAAATTTGATAATTTCTAAAAATTTTCGCCAAAACCGCGTCGATAACGGATGAAATTGGCCTAAAATTTTTTTAACGCTATCAAATTTTAAATCTTCATGAATTATCCCTTTTTAAGATCCTGGGCAAAAATTATTTTTCCCGCCAAATTTTAAATTTTTTTTTTTTATGTTGGAATTGGAATTGGAACGATCTAGAGAAGATCTTGGTGAAACGATCTTGATAAGATCGTCCTGGGTAAGATCGTTCTAGGGTGAGATCGTTTTGAGTAAGATCGTCTTGAGCAAGATCGTTCTAGGAGTTTGATGAAAATTTGGTTAAGTCTAAAAAATGAAACGATCTTGGAAAACAGAATGTGAAACGATCTTGAAGAACTGGGACGATCTTGATTGAAGATCGTCTTGGAAATTTTGGTGAAATTTGGTTAAGTATAAGAAATGAAACGGTCAGGAAATGAGACGGTCTTGAATTGAAGATCGTCTTAACTTCAAAAGAAATGAGACGATCTTGTTGAAGATCGTCTTGGTTTTAGAATAATGAGACGATCTTGGTAAAGATCGTCTTGTTTTCTTTTCAAGAATTTGTATTGACCAAACCAATCCTTCTGGATTAGTTAGCCAAAAACAAATACTTCTCAACTCAACCACTTGTCAAGACGATCTTGAGGAGATCGTCCTACAAGCCACTAAGCACAAAGTATGGGAAATTGGTTTTTCAAGCCTGAGATGATCTTGAGAAGATCGTTCTAGATCAAAAATACTACTGGAGATCGTATCAATACAAAATCAGGAACAAGATCGTCCTGAAGTCATCTTCTCCATCATGAACATGAACAGCATCAGTTTTCTCCATTAACGACATAGCAAAGCTTCAATAACTTTCGATTTACTAGGAGTTAGATCACGAATTCACTTGCAAACTGTTTGTTTTCACCTTAGCAACACACCGATTAACAAAATTCAACACAAAACATAGCAGATTCAAAACCCAAAAATCGCGCCAAAATCAAAAAATTCAATCTCGAGATTTAGATCGAATTGGAACTTGAAACTTGACAGGATTATGTTTACAACTATCACGAATCTATTGGTGAACAAATAACTGTGATTTTATGTGATTTGAGAGTGTGAATTTTGATGAACAGTGAAAACGATTTTGAATAAAAAAAATTCGAAAATTGAATGAAAATTGCAACAAATCGAGCTATGGATCGTTCAGATTAACTGATTTCTCTCTGATACCACTTGTTAGAACCTATTTAATTCGTGTTTAATGTGCGGAAGTTGATATTCATCAATGGTGGAAAGTGTGTGTTTTAGTGTGTGTTCTTGAGAGAGAAAGGTATGTGTGTGTAAATTCCTGTTTGATTGATAATCAGAAGTGGGAAAAAGGTTACAAAAGGTTACAAGGAATAAAGGTTTGAGGGGTATTTATACTCAAAGCATATTACAAAAGCTCCCCCTCAACCTAACAATATTTACATAAAATACACTATTTTTCAAATACAACTAAGCACTATTTTGAATTTCTAACAGCACTGAACTGGAGACGACCAGTTGCAGTGTGTATATACCAAGTTCTAGATAGATTACTTATATAAAAGACAATAAGTAAAGAACAATGCAATAATACAAATAACTTGTAAGATAACTTGATGAGACAATATGTATTTTTCAATGTATAATTTATTTATTGATATTAAACAAATTACAAGGTTGATGCGGAACCAAGATAATACACGAATGTAAATATCCTAACAACCTATGAAATAAAATTGATCTATACTCGGAATTTCTCAAGACAATCGAAACACTTAAAGTTGTGAAATGTTCCTTTTAGCGATTGAGAGAAGATTGCACAAGTTCACCACTTCACCCTTTGCATACCTGCAATATTCTTGGTGAACTTGTGCAATATTCTCTCAATCGTAAAAAGGAACATTTCATAACTTTAAGTGTTTCGATTGTTTAGAGAAATTCCGAGTGTAGATCAATTATAGTTCATAGGTTGTTAGGATATTTACATTCTTGTATTATCTTGGTTCCGCAACAACCTTGTAATTTATTTAACATCAATAAATAAATTATACTTGAAAATTACATATTGTCTCATCAATTTATTTTACAAGTATTTTGTATTATTGCATTGTTCTTTACTTATTGTCTTTTAAATAAGTAATCTATCTAGAACTTGGTATATACACACTGCAACTGATCGTCTCCAGTTCAGTGCATATATTGCAAAGTAACTCCACCATCGACATTGAGGTGTCTTCAGTAGTACCATCTATTGAGTTGGGACTTACAAAAGCTTTTTAAAACGATGTCCATATAATATGAATAATGTGATGGGTTCATTTATACATTTTAATTTAAACTAGCCGTTAATTATTTAGTTGAAATAATTGAATTTTGGAATAAATACAAGTATATGAGATGTGGATATATATATGTTTTATATATATAAAATTTTGAATTTTTTTATATATATATCCATATAAATATTTTGTATTTGTTTAAAGATTAATTAGTTTCCTTGTATGCGATAAGTAGATTCATATATATATTTGTTTATATATTGCAATTTTAATTATTAGTACATGAATATAATTGAATCTTGGAATAAATACAAATATATGAGATGTGGATATATATATGTTTTATATATATAAAATTTTGAAAATTTGAGTTTATATATATATCCATATAAATATTTTGTATTTGTTTAAAGATTAATTAGTTTCCTTGTATGCGATAAGTAGATTTATATATATATTTGTTTATATATATTGCATATATTTAATTGTTATATTATATATATATATATTTGTTTATATATATTGTATGCGGATTTAATTGTTAGATTACGTGAACTATTTATTGCATGTATTTTAGTTTTATATATATTTGCATTAGGGTTTAATGCATGTCTCAAAATATATATTTGAAAGATTAAAATACAAAAGGAAAGAGTTTTGTTTTAAATAAAACTCATTGAGTTTTTAAAATCGGATTTTTAGAAGAACTCAAAACGAATTGTATTTTACGAAAATTAAAAGTGCTTTTAATTGATTAAGGACATGCATTAAGTTTTAAATAGGACAATAGTATTGCCTTGCTAGATGCCTTAGCCGTTTAACGAATTAGAACATTAATTGCATGTGCCTTTACGTAAAATAGAAAGTTAGAGACTTGTTAGTGGAAATCTAGATAATTGAATAACTCGTTTATTGGATGAATTTAATATTAGGGTTTCTAAAGTTAGATTAGAATTTCGATATTAAATGACATGCCTAATAGATGGACACTATTTTTCGACTAAGTAAAAAGTGGTTTAACGAGATGTTAATTTGATGTTAATTTATTAACATTTCTGAGATGAAAATAAACTGTCTTTTAAATAGTTTAAAACACGAATAGGAATGCTAGTAATTTCAGTCCATTCATTTATTGATGTTGATAGAGTTATTAGCGCATTATTTGGAGTAACAAATAATTAATATACCCACTGAAGTAGTCATGCCATCCTAGAAGTCGAAGCACCTACATGCTACACTCCCTGTTGCACTGGACCGTTGCCTAAGCCATAGTGTTTAGCCGTAGGGTGGTGTTCTAGTATCTGCCCATCCCAGTTACCGGAGAACGAACAGCCACACGCCTCCTTGTAGGACGACTAAGCTAGGTTGCCCTGGACCGTTGCCTAAGTACTAGCTGGCAAGGATGAGATTAAATATACCTGTAAGTAGAGAACTCCCCATCTCCCATGAATCTCATAAAGATCTAAGAGCCTTAATTGGTAGAGAATCGTTCTTACTCATTTATTGACTATACTAATTCCCTGTAGCCGCGAGCCCCGCACCGGATATATATGTCGTTGGGTCTAAATGAGTCTTAGCCTTAATTCATTAATATGTTTTGATTTTATGATTAAAACGTGGGTAGTTAATGATTAGGGATAAATGTCGATGATATTAATTGTGTTTTCGTTATTTTGTAGTTTGTTCTTTTAAATGATATTATTAAGCCTGATATTGCTACATGGTATAAGAATACCTTGATGCAAAAGAAGCTAATACCGGGATGCTTTGCAACTTGGTATGAAGCGGTGAAAAACTACCTTATGTACAAGGGACTTTTCAACCAACTCACTGAGGATCGTTCCGTAATTGTTGAAGATATTGATGAGCTTGGTGAGCTTTCTGATAAAGCTTACGCAAGTTACCTTGCTAATAATGATATACTAGGTGTAGTCATTAATTCCATTAATGATAGCTATGCTAATGACATACGTTGTGGCAATGTTTATCGTCTGATTGGAATAATTGTTAGAGAGAATCAACATGCTGTGAATGTCATTGTGAGTGGAACTCTTAAAGAAGCAAGAGAGTACCTTAAGGACAAGGGAAAATCAGTATCGGATCACGTGAAGATTATGAGAGGATACATCGATGAGTTGACAGCTCTTAGGCAGCCACTTACTCATGATGAACAGATCTTCTTAGTACTTAACTCACTCGATCAACACTATCCGCATTTCGCCATGAATTTTCTTATGACTTGCAAGTACAAGTCACTAGATGATCTTGAAAGAATGTTGGTTAGTGTAGAAATGAATTTCCCGGAAAGGGCACTCATTGAAAGGCCTTACCACATAAATTCATTGTGTACATTCTGCAAAAGTAATTCACACGACGCTCGTAGTTGTGAGAAAATTGGAGAATGGCTTCGTGAGGTATATCCAAAGTGGGGTGGACAAGGAAGAAAGAATAAAGGAAAATTTGGAAGGGGAAAGATAGTTTTGAAATAAATGCCTCGGCATTCATTTCGGAATTATCTTTTATTTGATATTTTAGGTGAAAACATTATTACCCTTTTATTTTCATTCTTGAGATAATATATGGATTTTAATATTTTATGTTTGGAATCTATTAGGTTTTATCTATCTTCTTCCTTGATTGATTGGTTGTTTTTGGTTTAATGTTTTATATATATCTTGCATGTAATTATAGTAATTATGGCTAGAGATTGAATTCACAAAATGTTTTGTGAAACAATAAAACATTTGACACTTTGCAAAATGATTTGTGAAATAAAAGTCATACATAAAGTAATTTACAAAAGGAAATCCAAAAGATGTACTTTTAGAAAGAATTCTAAGAGGTCTTTGTTATATTTGTTATTGTGTCTTAATATAAGAATCGTTGTCTCACCAAGTGTTATCACTTGAAGTACTTAATTCTATAAGTCAGTGGGAGCGAGATTTATAATAATAAAGGACAAATGGAGTTATCTTAATTAATGAGTTGCAATCTCGATCAAGTGTCACTACTTGAGATGCTCGATTCAAAGAGTAAGTGGGAGAGTGAAACTCGGGATTAATTAAGGTAAAATTCTCTATCAAGTGTGATACTTGAAAGATATGGTTCTAGGAATCAGTTAATTTTGATAACAAGAAAAGACAACATCTTTTACTAGTAACCTATTCTAGATTTGTGATCAAAATAAAGAAAGTGTTGAGCATTTATCGTTGATTACAAAGATAGATTATTTATTGAATAGTAGAACTCGATAAATTGAATGTTTGAAAAGTTAAATGTCATTATCCAAAATTGATTGGATTAAAGACAAGTTGAAGTTAGTAAAACATGGTTAAAATGAATTAAAAGAGTTTAATACCAAAACTATTTGTATGATATCTAGTTGAGATATTCATAGCATGGATTTAGGTTGTAAATGAATGCAAATTAAGGAAATGTTGAGACACACCTAAACTACCTATTTAAGGAAAGTTTTAATGAATGTCTTGATAGGTGTTTAGTCATTAAAATGGAATCTAGAATTTGATGGATTCTTGCAAGTTGTGCAAAACCATGTGACTAATAGAGATTCTTAATTGGTTTTAAGAATTAAAATGCTCATAAGTAAAGAAAGGGTAGTTTCTTGAAATATCGTTATTGCTACAAAATTAATTTAATATCCCATTTATGATAAGAGATTCCTTTTTCGTATTGGAACGAAGAGATCCCACTTTGAGGAATCTAGATCAGAGTTCTATAAAGGGAACAATTGGTTTGTGATTAAATGAAAACGTTAGATTTCTAAATGTGAAAGAAGTTTAGAAATGTCAAGTTAAAATCTGGACATTCGGAACAGTTATTGTGGGAGTATTCGATGAGTAAAATTGTCCAATACATACCACGTTCCAATTTAGTATATTTTATCCATGAATGGTTTTAAGAATTAAAATGCTCATAAGTAAAGAAAGGGTAGTTTCTTGAAATATCGTTATTGCTACAAAATTAATTTAATATCCCATTTATGATAAGAGATTCCTTTTTCGTATTGGAACGAAGAGATCCCACTTTGAGGAATCTAGATCAGAGTTCTATAAAGGGAACAATTGGTTTGTGATTAAATGAAAACGTTAGATTTCTAAATGTGAAAGAAGTTTAGAAATGTCAAGTTAAAATCTGGACATTCGGAACAGTTATTGTGGGAGTATTCGATGAGTAAAATTATCCAATACATACCACATTCCAATTTAGTATATTTTATCCATGAATGGTTTTAAGAATTAAAATGCTCATAAGTAAAGAAAGGGTAGTTTCTTGAAATATCGTTATTGCTACAAAATTAATTTAATATCCCATTTATGATAAGAGATTCCTTTTTCGTATTGGAACGAAGAGATCCCACTTTGAGGAATCTAGATCAGAGTTCTATAAAGGGAACAATTGGTTTGTGATTAAATGAAAACGTTAGATTTCTAAATGTGAAAGAAGTTTAGAAATGTCAAGTTAAAATCTGGACATTCGGAACAGTTATTGTGGGAGTATTCGATGAGTAAAATTATCCAATACATACCACATTCCAATTTAGTATATTTTATCCATGAATGGTTTTAAGATCATTCTAAAATGCCATTACCGGTTGCACACATGGGAATGATCGTGCGAAAGAAAGGTAATTGTGAGAGAAAGGTTGTTATTGGCTTGAAAGCTGAGGTTACTCGCTTTTGGGTGATATAGAGTTGTAATCGTAAGAGAGATACGAGCCTTACTCACATGTATTCGATGAGTCGAATATTGGCTGACCCGCCCCGAGATCACTTCTTGGATTATAAGTCAATTAAGTGAATCTCGAAGTGATTCCATCCGTGAGCATCCTTAGACTTGTTAAATGCATAGGCGTAGGCCTGGACCATATCGATCATTTGCTTTGATTTAGTTTCGAACCGGATTTCTTTACCGGCCGCAGTAGGGCTACTTTGGGTAAATGTGAGATATGGAAAAGGCGTATGTATTTATAATAGGAATTTGATCCCAATAGTTGGTTTGATAGTAAACTCGGCCTATGACAGCTTGATATAGTAGTGAAATGTATGGCCATACTGCGACTTGCTCGGAATACTATAATCAAGAAAGTCATAAAACGGTTTAAATTCTATTTGGCAATTGACTTAATCCTCGTGCCAAAATGGAATGCATCATTAAGAGTAAATGGGACACGGATGTACTTGCGTAAGTGAACGCATAAAGAATCAAATTCCTTAAAGTTGTTAAGGAAACCGTTATAGGAGTGATGATGGAAGTTTTCTGAAAAAACAAACCTCGGAGGTTCTTAGGGGCATACTTTGGGTTGCTAGCAACAAGGTATGTCATTATGGTTATTAGGATCTACGAAGAGTCCACAAGTGGGAGTGTTGAAATTGTGAGAACTTTCGTAGACCCGACTAACCATATGTCTTCGGATCTTTGAGCCCGTAGGGTCATACACAATAGAACATCTATGATGTTTAACTATAAAGCTACGGAATGATATTTGATCATTTACGTATTTAATTAAACTTGCCTTTAATTCAATTATCCGTTTATAAATTAACGTGAGTTAATTAAGGATAAATGGATTAACCGACAAATATTATTTATAGAAGTCAATTAAAGTTTACTTTAATTGATTGATAAATAAACTTGTTAATTAAATGGTTTTAATTAATTAAATGAGTTAACGGGTTGGATAATTAATCAGTTAATAGTCCAAATTAACTAATAAGTGATTATTTAATAAGGAAAGTTCGGTGTGTTCCACCAAAGCCCCAAGGGGCGGTTCTAGATCTTTCTTAGGGAGGGGAGGACGAAATAGGGAAGGGATTTTTAGGGTTTTTGGTTTCCTAATTTGATTAGAAGACTTCCCTATAAATACCTTAAGAAATCCCTAATTAATTCATGCATTCACAAATCCTTAATACACACATAAAGGTGAAATTCTTCTTCCTTCTTTGCGTGTGTGTCGAACCTACTTTCTGATGTGTGAAATTGAGTTTAAAATTTATAAACAAGAATTACCCTAAAACTGACTACTACACACTAGCGGGCAGTGGACCCGTTCATATATAGTATAGCTAAAAGGTAAGTCCGAATTCGTTCACGGGGATTGGTTTTGAAATAATTGTTGCTAAAGTAGTTTGGGAAAAAGGATGGAACCGTAGCCGAATTGCTACCTCACTTTGACAATATTAAATTAAAGAAATTGAAATAACAAGACAATTGAAAAGTAAAGAAAGTTCAAACAATATGAATAAAGATCATCCACTTCGAATCCACTTGACTTCAGTTATGATTGCACACGATAAAGTTCAAATTATTTAGAGTTGACAAGATAATCGTGAAAGGATAAAATGCTCGCGTGGTACCACCAACCGCTCACAAATAACCCAAACACCTAAGTTGCAAGTTAAATTACCCAAGCCGGTACCACCAATGCCTAGAAAATCTCCCCAACAATTAGTTTGCTTGATTATCCAATTACCAATTATGCCTATGTGAATGAAAACGTGGTACCACCAACCGTTTCTAAACACGTTTACCAATTAACTCCTATTATAGTTTTGACATTTACCGTCATACCATGAACCGGTGACAAACGACCATAGACAATCGAATTGAAATGATAAACCTATTCACCTAGTACCACTAACGATGAACACATAAATCATTAATATCAAAAGAATAAATCACAAGGAATTAATTGATAAAGATCACGACACAACGATAATTGAATCAACTCTTGAATTAAAATATTGCAATCATATCATTTGTCAAGTTTCATCAAAGTGGATGATTAGAAATCTAGCCACTCATGCTAAATTGAAAATAACAAATGAAATAGAAATAGAACATATTGTACCAAATTGTTTGAATAGAAATTGCAAAGACGGAAAAGTAGATACGATCTAGATGGGTGTTCTTGAATCTTCAATGAATTAATTGATGAAATTTGAGATGATCCTCCGAAGAATTCGCCTAGAACAGCTCCTAGAAAGAAAGCTTGATCCCTTGGGAAATAGGGTTATGTTTTCTATTTATACCCCCTTCAAATCTGATGCAAAAGAGGCTAAAACCCTGATCTCCTCGTGCAGCTGACTGCGCCGCAGTGGGCATGGTGTGCTCTCACTGCGGCGTAGTGGAATACCCCTGGAAACTTTGTTCGTTAGTAACTGCGGCGCAGTGGGGCTAGTGCACTCCCACTGTGGCGCAGTGTTTAATCTCTGAAAAGCATATCTTTTTTCTCGACCTTGACTGCGGCGCAGTGGGACACGTGCACTCCCACTGCGGCGCAGTGTTAAATCACTGGAAAGCTTTGGCCTTGGCACCCTTTGACTACGGCGCAGTGGGGCAATAACCCACCCACTGCGGCGCAGTGCATATCTGCTGAAATCTTTGTTCTTCTTTATCAACATCACTCGAACACTCAGGTAAACTTCTTGGCCAAAAAATCGTCAGAAAATGTACCAAATGGACGCGCAACCTGCTAAAAAATTGAAAGCACTAACAAACACCATAAACGCGCCAAATGCATACAAAATTGACTCAAAACACATACGAAAAAGGCCAATAATGATGTGGGCGATCTATATAAATTGGTCACATCAAATCCCCTCACACTTAAGCGTTGTTTGTCCTCAAGCAAATCTGGAAATTAAGCAAAAAGCATTCCTTGGCACGAAGCTACATAAACACATTACAAATTTCCAAAAAGAAGTCAAACCAAGTATGTCGATGACAAGGACTTTGGTGAAGCAGTTTTAATCTTAAATGAAAATCCGAAATGTTTGACAATATCTGAACAATCCACAAGCCTAAATAACATGACCAAGCAAAAGTGAAACAAATGAACCTATCAAAATCATCCTCCGCCAACGAACTTACTATTGGGGTTGAATATATGAAGAATCACTCATAGCTCGGTCGTGATGCATATCTTACCATAGGCTTGAACAAGGATCATAGCTCCACCGACATGGCGTGAGCACCAAGTACATCATCAAAATAGGCATATAGGACGGTTGTATAGTTAGGCTAAGGTATATATAATGGATATTTACAATGGAGTATGGGAGTGTAGGTTAGAAATGAAAGGAAACAATCAAAAGTATAGGGTATGTATGAAATATGTACAAAATAGTCTAATCAAAACCCGTACCATTGATTGCCACCAACCCATACGATGTTATCCCACTAAGACACCTCCAAAAGTAACCAAGTAAACTCGACACCATTGTGGTGTATCAACTTCAAACAACTTCAATTCAACCAAGTCTTCCATTCTTAATGATACAACAAAACTTTAGACATCTAAAAATGAGAAGTACCCACTAGTAGCCCAAGTTCTTTTTTTTTTCTTCTTTTTTTTTTTTTTTTTTCTTATTTCACTTTTTTCATTTTTTTTTTCATTATTGAACCACTTTTACTCTACTAGTAGGCACCCTGTTACAATGATGAACATGTCTATAACACTTACTTCCTTTGAACAATCCAAGATAATCCTCAATAACTTGACCAATTGACGTATTCTCATAGACAAGAATATTCCACTAGACAACCCACTGAAGCTCTCCCAAACCATCCAAACAAACCAATGACAATCAATGGCCCCCCAGATTAGACTATCGGTATAGCAAGGTATAATTAGGTAACGTTTACATATATAAGTGGATATATACAAAGGAAAAGGCTAAGGTAAAAGGGGTGTATAAGTATACTTTGCACTAAGGATGAGTGCAACAAAGGTTTACAAAGGAAGGAAAGAAAGTGTATGTATAGTAAAGGTAAAATTATACAAAAGCAAAGGTGAAAAGAAAGAAAGAAAATACGGGTCAAACCTAATATGTCAATTCGTCATCCAATGTACTTATATCACAACAGTGATCTCACTGCGGTCTCGTAACGATCACCAGGCCAAGTTCTAGCTCAACACATCACCTGCACACTCATATCAAAGAAATGAACCCGGAAATGGAATAAATAAACCTCAAATTCGCACATCTTAGTTCAGAGTTCGAAATGGAACCCTTACTCCCGAATAAATCCAAGAGCCTAAGAGAGGGACAAATTACAAGGCAATCAAACCAAAACCGTAAACACCTAGCACATCTATAAATGAATGATGAATCTCACAACTTTAGGTGTTTGGGAAATTTGAGTACGCAAGTAATGTTATCAATCCACAAGGATTAGCCCAATAACCGTTCAGAACACATTTCGCCGATTAAATTTTGTACCAAGGAAAAAATTTCGTAGTAAAATTGCTAATTAAGTTATTATGAATTAAGTGACAAAAGCAATTTACCACAAGGACAAGCTCAACACAAGTTCAAATCATATCATCTTCCGTCATCCTACCAAATCGAAGCCACCAATCTCAAACATGCACATCATAGTTCAGAGTTCAAGATAGAACCCTTACTCTTGGATAAAGCCCAAAAGCCTACGAGAGGGCTTAAACCTCATAGTGAGCTACTAACACGATCCGGTTGCTTAAACCTATTTGCCACCCCCCATACTTAAGATGGACAATGCCCTCAATGTCCAACAATCGGTCAAAACAAAGGTAAATAGGGGTAAGCAAAATAGATAGAAAGAATGAGAACACATACCGGATCATGGACACATTCCGTTTCAAAACAAGTAAGTCGACCCCGCACCACAAATTGCTCTTCCTAAAGAGGAAGTCCAATTTGGTTGACGGGAGAAACAAACTTAGTCCAAAACGGAAGGTGCGAGAGCTGTGTGTGAAACAATGTTAATAAAGATGCCAATCAAAAATATTGCGCTGAACTTACTGCCAGCATATGCACATGACATCATAGTGAGCTACTAACACGATCACACAATCAAACAAATCCAATGGGTCCTCCCCCACACTTAGGTTCCACTAGGTATTGCTATCAATCGGATCAAACCTGTTCAATAACATTCCAAAAGACCAACCATCCAAAATATCCAAAATAGTTCAAACAAAATAAAGTACCATGCAGAAAATAAAAGAAAACAAAGGAGATTACAAATGTTTCATCACCCCGTAGGGTGGATACCAGACAATGATAAATAAATGAATGTCATAAGAATACCAACAAAACCAATAATCATATGATTCCATCCCACAGTACCGGATGGGAATCATAATTCAGCAAATTCAGCAATTGACAACCTCCTCTGCACTCCCCCACAGTAAAACGAGACTACCCTCTCTTCAAAAATGTGTTTGACTTTTCCCAATTCCTTCTTCAGTTTCAAGGTTGAATAGAACTCTAAGCATAACTCACGGTAGGCGGCTTCACGGTTAGCGAATACCCGCCGCCAAATATCACAACTCACGTCATGCCCTCTTGACGCACCTCCAACTCTCATACTCATAGAAAACCACCGTCGAATATCCTCCTGAACTCCAAATACCTGAGCTTGAAATTGAGTTAAATGTCTTGCGGGAAGGACCACATGCTTAGAAAGCTTATACAACTTGTTCTTGTAGATGTTCTTCTGAGGCTGCCTAATTCCCTCAAATGATAGCCAAGCATGTCGCTCGTTCAGTTCTTCAATAAATGTGAGTGGCACCTCCATTTGTCTCTTTGAAGTCTTATTCGGGACATCAACTGCCTCACTGGATTGCCCCTCAACCATTTTGCGCTTTCCCGCGGCCTTATCTTCAGCTCCCTGCATTCACAAACATGAAAACGTCCAATTGTAAGTATTAAGAATGCAAAGGTGGGAAGCATATTAAACCAACAAAAATCTTGGCAGGGAAGGGCCCCCACTGCGGCGCAGTGGGCATGCTTCACCCTCACTGCGGCGCAGTGGGGCAAAAGGACAAAATGGGCAGAAGATCCTCACTGCAGTGCAGTGAGGCACGAATCCCCTCACTGCAGCGCATTGAGGCACGAATCCCCTCACTACGGCGCGTGAGGCAAAAATCTGGGCAAAGTTTTCTAGGGTTCATCATGATATGGCACAAAATGGGGAAATCTAACAAGCAAATATAGGGAAAAGATCCAGTATTCTCCACTTTAAACAACCTATATTAACATACCCCCATACTTGTTCTTCAAATCAAATCCCCAAATTTTTCAAAACCCTAATTTCTAAATTAAAATCACAATTTGATGAACTAGGTGAAAGATTTAACATCCAAATAACTTCTATTGCCCTCAAACATCAAAACCCCTAAATTAATTAGAACATTAAGCTAGCATAAACCCTAGAAATTTAAAACTCAAAATAAAAGAAAAATACAAAGAAACTAAAGAGAAAACTTACACTTCTTCCCATTATGCAATGTATGAAGATGAAAATCTGGACAAAGGATTAAAGATGGAAGAAAAATGGAAGATCTTGAAGGAGGTTAATGGGTATTTTGGTTTTTATGGGGGAGAGAAAAGAAGAAGAAAGAGTAAAAGTGTAAAAGAGTAAAAGAAAACAAACTTACCTGGCCTCTCTTTGACCTACTCGTACTCCCACTGCGGCGCAGTGAGGAGTATGCACTCCCACTGCGGCACAGTGGGATGTATATCACAAGTGGACAGAGGTTTTGGCATGCGGCGCAGTCAGGCAATCCTACCCCCACTGCGGCGCAGTGGGGAATTGCTGAACATATATTTTTCTTCAACAATATGTCAAAACCTCAAATCACACAACCCGGAACCGCATGAAATCGAGACTACTCCTGCACTTACTAATAAAACAAGATTAAATCTAACTAGTTCAAAGAAAAGTAAAAATGATAAAATGAACACGGGTTGCCTCCCGAGAAGCGCTTAAGTTATTAACGAGTCTTTAGCTTAACTCGACCAACCTTCAAGCATCAAATTCAAACACGGGGATTTCATCACATATCCCCTCAACCTGCTCTTCTTCCAAATATAGCTTAAGTCGATGACCATTGACAATGAACGATCCTTCACCATTTCGCTTAAACAACTCAACATAACCCGACGGGTACACATGCTTAATCACAAACGGTCCAATCCATCTAGAAGTGAGTTTAGGTTGCTTAATCTTAAATTTGAACAAGAACAACAACACTTTAGCCCCAACCTTAAACTCCTTTCTACGAATCCTCTTATCATGCCAAATCTTGGTTCTCTCCTTATAAAGCCTCGAATTCTCATAAGCACCTAACCTAAGCTCATCAAGCTCATGAAGTTGCAACATTCTAAGTTCACGCGCTTCCATCAAATCCAAATTCAAATTCCTTAAAGCCCAATACGCCTTATGCTCTATCTCAATAGGTAGATGGCAAGTTTTGCCATAGAGCAACCGGTATGGCGTGGTGCCAATCGGCGTCTTATAAGCCGTCCTAAACGCCCACAAGGCGTCATCCAACTTCTTCGACCAAACCTTGGGGTTATCTCCAACAGTTTTCTCTAAAATCCTTTTCAAAGCCCTATTGGTGTTTTCTACTTATCCACTAGTTTGTGGATGATAAGAAGTAGAAAAATAACGCACAACACCATACCTCTTCATGACCTTGGCTAATTGATGATTTTCAAAATGGGTTCCTCGGTCACTAATCAAAGCTCTAGGGCAACCAAATCGACAGAATAACTGTTTCAAGAAATCAATGACTACCCTCGCGTCATTCGTGGGCAAAGCCTTGGCTTCAGCCCATTTAGACACGTAGTCAACGGCGACAAGAATATATTGAAACTTATTAGACGGTGGGAATGGTCCCATGAAGTCTATACCCCAAATATCAAAAACCTCGCATACCTGAATACTTTGTTGAGGCATCTCATCCCGCTTAGTAATGTTCCCCTGTCGCTGACAAATGTCACAAGTCTCTACCAAAGTTTGAGCCTCCTTGAAAATTGTAGGCCAATAGAAACCTGCATCAAACACTTTCTTACCAGTAACTGAAGGACCGTAATGACCTCCAGTTGGCCCGTAGTGACAAGCATCCAAGATCTCTCTAGTCTCACTTCCGGCAACACATCTCCAAATCATACCATCTGCACAAACACGAAACAAGTATGGATGGTCCCAAAAATAATACTTAACATCTGATATGAGCTTCTTCTTCTGCTGGTATGTGAAATCATTAGGTATCTCACCTGCAACCAAATAATTAGCTATATCTGCAAACCAAGGAGCATCATCAGAGTTAGAGATAAACATTAAAGACTCATCGGGAAGTGATCATTGATCTCCCCGTCACGAAGTTCCTCCCAGTGAGGATCTTCCAAACGACTCAAATGGTCGGCAGCCAAATTTTCAGCCCCTTTCTTATCCTTTATCTCAATGTCAAATTCTTGCAACAAAAGAATCCAACGGATAAGCCTGGGTTTAGCATCCTGTTTCTAGAACAGGTACTTAAGGGCTGAATGGTCAGTGAAAACTATGGTCTTACTTAACACCAAATAAGATCTTAACTTATCAAAGGCAAAGACCACGGCAAGCAACTCCTTCTCAGTAGTGGTATAGTTTTGCTGAGCGGGGTTCAAAGTTTTACTAGCAAAGTAAATGGGCTTGAAATGCTTATCAACTCTTTGCCCAAGCATGGCTCCTACAGCATAGTCACTTGCATCACACATCAACTCGAAAGGCAATTCCCAATCTGGAGCTACCATGATAGGAGAATTAGTCAACTTCTCCTTTAAAACCTGAAATGCACTCAAACACAAAAGGGACGTCCTTCTCCAACAAGTGGTCATAGGACGAGTAATCTTAGAAAAATCCTTAATAAAACGGCGGTAAAAACCGGCATGTCCAAGAAAACTCCTTACCCCTTTCACATTGGAAGACGGGGGTAATTTGGCTATAACATCTATCTTAGCCCTATCAACTTCAATCCCATCCTTTGACATTTTATGCCCTAAAACAATTCCCTCGGTCACCATAAAATGACACTTTTCCCAATTTAAAACAAGGTGTGCCCTCTCACACCGTTCCAACATCCTATCCAAATTAATCAAGCAAGCATGAAAAGAATCCCCAAAAATAGAAAAATCATCCATGAAAACTTCCATGGAAGTTTCAAACATGTCCTGGAAAATAGCAATCATGCACCTTTGAAAGGTGTCAGGGGCATTACACAAACCAAACGGCATTCGCCTATAAGCAAAAGTGCCAAATGGGCAAGTAAAGGTGGTTTTCTCTTGATCCTTTGGATCAATGGGTATTTGAAAGTACCCGGAAAACCCATCTAAGAAACAAAAATATTCATTACCTGCAAGACGTTCCAACATTTGATCAATGAAAGGAAGGGGAAAATGATCCTTACGGGTGGCATCATTAAGCTTACGGTAATCTATACAAACCCGCCAACCCGTAATAGTCCTAGTGGCCAAAAGCTCCTTATTATCATTCTCAATAACTGTCATGCCCCCCTTTTTGGGCACACAATGAACAGGACTAACCCAAGGACTATCAGCAATAGGAAAATGATTCCTGCATCAAGAAGCTTAATCACCTCTTTCTTAACAACCTCCTTCATATTAGGATTTAGCCGCCTTTGTCTCTGGACAACGGGCTTACCATCATCAAGAAAATCAATCTTATGCTGGCAAAAACTAGGACTAATACATGGAATATCTGTGGTGTTCCAAGCAAAAGCCCGCTTGTGAGCTTTAAGAACAGACATGAGATGGTCTTTCTCGTCACTCGAGAGTGAGGACGAGATAACCACTGGAAGAGATGACTCACCTGACAGATATGCATACTCTAGATGGTCTGGAAGCGGCTTAAGCTCCAAGTCAGTAGGTGGTACATCAACAGAGTTAGGTACTCTCGAACTTCCATCAGCAACAAAATCCTCAAAACTCTCATCCTCGGGAGGTGTCTCATCCAAGCTAAGCGCCATAACCTCTACAAACAAATCATCATCAGATATATCTCCCGATCCTAAATTAGCAATCTTCTCATCTCCAGTGTCTATCTCCATCAGTTTCTGAAACACTCGGTCTAAAGCATCATCAATGACATCAATCCTGAAATAAGTCTCATCATTAGAATATGAATGTTTAATAGACTTTTCAACATTAAACACAATCCTATCAGTTCCTACGCCTAAGGAAATTTCCTTATCCTTCACACAGATAATAGCATCCGCGGTATTAAGGAATGGGCGTCCAAGAATAAGAGGGACCTTCGTATCTTCCTCCATCTCGAGGATAACGAAGTCAACAAGAAAAACAATATGGCCCACTTTGACTCTAATATTTTCAGCAATCCCAATGGGATACTGAAATGAATAGTCAGCTAGTCTTATACTCATGCGAGTAGGGCGAAGGATTCCCAAGGACAACTTGGCATAAACCGAGTAAGGCATCAAATTAATGCTAGCCCCTAAATCAGCTAAAGCCTTACAAATAATAGTTCTAATAGAGCAAGTTATAAGAAAACTCCCTGGGTCTTCAAGCTTTAGTGGTATGCGGTTCTGCAAGATAGCAGAACACTCGGCATTGAGAAAAGTAGCCTTTGCCTCTTCAAACTTCCCTTTGTCTGTCACAAGCTCCTTAATGAACTTGGCATAATGGGGCATCCCCTGAATAAGATCAACTAAAGGCACATTAATGTGAACATTTGTAATCATCTCCACAAACTTGTTATATTGCTCCTTTAGCTTTGCTTTCATGAACCTATGTGGAAATGGTATCTTTGGCTTGTATGCTTTAACCTCTGGAACCACAGCCGGTTTTGGTGGAGTGACCGGAGTCTTCACGATCGAATCTTCCTCCATCTCTATTTCTTCATCAACCTCATCATCATCACTCCTTTTATCCTGCACATCTGAAACAACAACATTAGGCATAGGAGGTGAGTGATAAGACCTACCAGTACGAGTGGTGATGGCTTTGGCTTGCTCATTCTGGACTGGAGGTGGAGTGTATTTCTGTCCCTGATTATGTCCAAGACTAAACTGAGATCTAGGATTCTGCTGTGTGCTAGGAAGAGTCCCCGTGGGCCTAGCAAGAGCGGCCATCCTACTTTCGAGATCCTTGAAATTAACTCCCTGGTTTTTCATGTTGATCTCCACCTTCCCACTTAACTGATCCAACCTCTCACTCAAAGTCTTGGTATCCTCCCTGATCATTTGAATGCTAGTATTTGTTTCAACTTGGTTACTAGCCAACTGCTTCATCATCTCTCTTAACTCGGCATTAGGATCGGCATTAGAAGAAGAAGAACCTGATCCTTGTCCTTGCTGAGTCTGTTGTTGTGGCTGATTCTGATAATTATCTCTTTGCCACCTATTACTTGAAAAACGAGAATTATTAGACTGAATAGACGAGTTATAAGAAGTATTACCTGAAGGCCGGTTCTGGAAACCGGTGTTGCGTTGGTAGCTCCCTTGGGGTTGATTCTGAATGTAACTCACATCTTCGGGTGCCCGATTTGGACACTCATCAGAATAATGCATATCACCACAATGATCACACCCATCGGCTACTACCTTAACATCCCTCTCAATTGCTCCAAACATATTCTCTTGAGTAGCAAACCCCTTTTTCCATGCGCTCAGATAGCGCCCTAATTTCTCCAATAACCCCTGGGTCATTGCTAGCTTCAACCTTAGCCACTCTCCCTTGGTTAGTACCTCTCTTCATCTTTCTTTCATTCTTCAAGAACCTTTCATCATCCAAAGTTGAGCTATCCTTTGCCATGTCTTCCAAGATTTGATAACCTTCATTGGGTGTAATGTTATTGAAACTACCCCCGAAAGCATATCCCAATTCTCGTTTAGACTTTTTATCTAACCCATCAAAGAAAAGCTCCACATATTTTTCCCTAGTCAAATCGTGACCTGGACAATTTCTTAACATCTCCTTGAAACGAATCCATGCATCTACTACATCCTCCCCATCATCTTGCTCAAAGGACCTAATCAAATTTTCCAGCCTTCTTTGAGTTCTTAGTGAATAAAACTCACCAATGAAAGCCTCCTTAAGTTGGTTACAAGTAGTAATAGAATTTTCTGGAAGATCATTGAACCAATCAAGTGCTTCTCCGGGGATTGACATGGGAAATGTCTCAAGTTTCACGGCATTCATTTGGTTTTGCCCATATTGATATAGCCGAGCCAACTTTTCAAACCTATCCAAGTGTTGGTATGGATCCCATTTCCTTTTTGCATCAAATTGATGCTCTTCTATGCTCTTAAGATGGTTTCCTTTCAAAGCGAAAAGTGTGATCAATAGTCGGGGGTCTAATGGCAGAACCACGGCCCGTTGGGATAGTTCGAACCCTCTCGCCATAGCGAGTGTCATTTGGATCCCTTGGTTGTTCGTCACCCATCTCTTCTTGCTTAACTTCTAGATTGAAGAATTCGTCTAAAAAGAACCCTTCCTCGTCTAAATCAGGAGTGGGTTTAGCTATAGGTGAAAATGGTGTCGGTATAGGTGTTGATGGCTCAGTGAAGTTAAACCTACGCCCCTTGGTCTTCTCGGAGTAGACAAAGGACTATTCAAAGGGGGACCCGAAGAACGCAAGTTCATCAACTAAAGAAATATGCCTGCAAACACACAACTAACACAAACACGTCAAATGCACCTGTTATAAGAAAAGAAAACTAAACTAATAACAAAAGCAAATAACTTCCTCACGCGTGAGGAAGGATCAAACCACTAAAATAACAACTAAAACGGCACACAATCCCCGGCAGCGGCGCCAAAAACTTGATGTGAAATCGAGTTTAAAAATTAAAACAAGAAATACCCTAAAACTGACTACTACACACTGCGGGCAGTGGACCCGTTCGTATATAGTATAGCTAAAAGGTAAGTCCGAATTCGTTCACGGGGATTGGTTTTGAAATAATTGTGCTAAAGTAGTTTGGGAAAAAGGATGGAACCGTAGCCGAATTGCTACCTCACTTTGACAATATTAAATTAAAGAAATTGAAATAACAAGACAATTGAAAGTAAAGAAAGTTCAAACAATATGAATAAAGATCATCCACTTCGAATCCACTTGACTTCAGTTATGATTGCACACGATAAAGTTCAAATTATTTAGAGTTGACAAGATAATCGTGAAAGGATAAAATGCTCGCGTGGTACCACCAACCGCTCACAAATAACCCAAACACCTAAGTTGCTAGTTAAATTACCCAAGCGGGTACCACCAATGCCTAGAAAATCTCCCCAACAATTAGTTTGCTTGATTATCCAATTACCAATATGCCTATGTGAATGAAAACGTGGTACCACCAACCGTTTCTAAACACGTTTACCAATTAACTCCTATTATAGTTTTGACATTCACCGTCATACCATGAACCGGTGACAAACGACCATAGACAATCGAATTGAAACGATAAACGTATTCACCTAGTACCACTAACGATGAACACATAAACATCAACATCAAAAGAATAAATCACAAGGAATTAATTGATAAAGATCACGACACAACGATAATTGAATCAACTCTTGAATTAAAATATTGCAATCATATCATTCGTCAAGTTTCATCAAAGTGGATGATTAGAAATCTAGCCACTCATGCTAAATTGAAAATAACAAATGAAATAGAACATATTGTACCAAATTGTTTGAATAGAAATTGCAAAGACGGAAAAGTAGATACGATCTAGATGGGTGTTCTTGAATCTTCAATGAATTAATTGATGAAATTTGAGATGATCCTCCGAAGAATTCGCCTAGAACAGCTCCTAGAAAGAAAGCTTGATCCCTTGGGAAATAGGGTTATGTTTTCTATTTATACCCCCTTCAAATCTGATGCAAAAGAGGCTGAAACCCTGATCTCCCCGTGCAGCTAACTGCGCCGCAGTGGGCATGGTGTGCTCTCACTGCGGCGCAGTGGAATACCCCTGGAAACTTTGTTCTCTAGTAACTGCGGCGCAGTGGGGCTAGTGCACTCCCACTGCGGCGCAGTGTTAAATCTCTGAAAAGCATATCTTTTTTCTCGACCTTGACTGCGGCGCAGTGGGACACGTGCACTCCACTGCGGCGCAGTGTTAAATCACTGGAAAGCTTTGGCCTTGGCACCCTTTGACTGCGGCGCAGTGGGGCAATAACCCACCCACTGCAGCGCAGTGCATATCTGCTGAAATCTTTGTTCTTCTTTATCAACATCACTCGAACACCCGGGTCAACTTCTTGGCCAAAAAATCGTCAGAAAATGTACCAAATGGACGCGCAACCTGCTAAGAACCTGAAAGCACTAACAAACACCATAAACGCGCCAAATGCATACAAAATCGACTCAAAACACATACAAAAAAGGCCAATAATGATGTGGACGATCTATATAAATTGGTCACATCAAATCCCCCCACACTTGAGCGTTGCTTGTCCTCAAGCAAATCTGGAAATTAAGCAAAAAGCATTCCTTGGCACGAAGCTACATAAACACATTACAAATTTCCAAAAAGAAGCCAAACCAAGTATGTCGATGACAAGGACTTGGTGAAGCAGTTTTAATCTTAAATGAAAATCCGAAATGTTTGACAATATCTGAACAATCCACAAGCCTCAATAACACGACCAAACAAAAGTGAAACAAATGAACCTATCAAAATCATCCTCCGCCAACGAACTTACTATTGGGGTTGAATATATGAAGAATCACTCATACCTCGGTCGTGATGCATATCTTACCATAGGCTTGAACAAGGATCATAGCTCCACCGACATGGCGTGAGCACCAAGTACATCATCAAAATAGGCATATAGGACGGTTGTATAGTTAGGCTAAGGTATATATAATGGATATTTACAATGGAGTATGGCAATGTAGGTTAGAAATGAAAGGAAACTGTAAGTCCCAACTTGTTAGATTGGTACTACTGAAGACACCTCTATGTCGATGGTGGAGTTACTTTGCAATATACTTACTAAACTGGAGACGACCAGTTAGATAAGTATATACCAAGTTCTAGATAGATTACTTATATAAAAGACAATAAGTAAAGAACAATGCAATGATACAATAACTTGTAAACAATCTTGATGAGACAATATGTAGTTTTCAAAGTGTAATTTATTTATTGATATTAAACAATTACAAGGTTGATGCGGAACCAAGATAATACACGAATGTAAATATCCTAACAACCTATGAAATACAATTGATCTATACTCGGAATTTCTCTTCTACAATCGAAACACTTAAAGTAGTGAAATGTTCCTTTTAGCGATTGAGAGAATATTGCACAAGTTCACCAAGAATATTGCAGGTTTGCAAAGTAGGAAGTTATTCGTTTGTGTGTGAAATAACTTTGAGAGAACGAATACTTTCTCGAATAACTTATGATTCTTGGTTGTGCAATGACTTGTATTTATAGGCAAAGTTAACATTGGATGTTAACTTTAGCCGTACAAATGTGGTTGGAAGCATTTAAGGAATAGCATTTAATTCCTTAAAAAGTGTTGTAAAGTCGCATGTTACAGTGACTTCACACAACCACCTTTATGTACCTTTTAATACTTAAATAATAAGATAAGGCTTATTATCCGGGTAAAGGTACATAAAGTATACAAGTCAATTTCTCGTAATCAGTGTAAAGCTTTGTAAGGGCTTTCCACTGAAGGTCTCCAGTTTGTAACTGACTAGAATGTCAACTGGGCTTCGCTGCCATTGTCATTCTCTTTCTTCCATTTGCTGTCTTCGACTTCAACTGGAATGTTTCTTCAACTTGGTCAGTTCTCAACTGGAGGAAGTCTTCAGTTGCGTTAACTGTACGGTGCAACTGGACTTCAATATATTTCTCGAAAAATCTTCTTGGTCACCAGTTTACTGGTCACCAGATGCAACTGGTGAACTGGTCAGTGGAAACTGGTGACTGGCCAGTTCCAGGTGAACTGGTCCTAACAGAAACAATCAAAAGTATAGGGTATGTATGAAATATGTACAAAATAGTCTAATCAAAACCCGTACCATTGATTGCCACCAACCCATAAGATGTTATCCCGCTAAGACACCTCCAAGGAGTATATTTAATCTCATCTTTGCCAGCTAGTACTAAGGCAACGGTCCAGGGTGACCTAGCTTAGTCGTCCTACAAGGAGGCGTGTGGCTGTTCCGTATCCGGTAACTGGGATGGGCAGACACGTGAACACCACCCTACGGCTAAACACTATGGCTTAGGCAACGGTCCAGTGCAACAAGGAGTGTAGCATGTAGGTGCTTCGACTTATAGGATGACATGACTACTTCAGTGGGTTTATTAATTATTTGATACTCCAAATAATGCGCTAATAACTCTATCAACATCAATAAATGAATGGATTGAAATTACTAGCATTCCTATTCGTGTTTTAAACTATTTAAAAGATAGTTTATTTTCAACTTAGAAATGTTAATAAATTAACATCTCGTTAAACCACTTTTAACTTAGTCGAAAAATAGCGTCCATCTAGATAATTAGGGCATATCATTTAATATCGAAATTCTAATCTAACTTTAGAAACCCTAATATCAAATTCATCCAATAAACGATTTATTCAATTATCTAGATTTCCACAAACAAGTCTCTAACTTTCTATTTTACATAAAGGCACATGCAATTAAAGTTCTAATTCGTTAAATGGCTAAGGCATCTAACAAGACAAGACTAGTGTCCTAATTAAAACTTAGTGCATGTCCTTAATCAATTAAAAGCACTTTTAATTTCGTAAAATAATCATTTTGAGTTCTTCTAAAAATCCGATTTTAAAAACTCAATGAGTTTTATAAAACAAAACTCTTTCCTTTTCGTATTTTAATTTTCAAATATATATATTTAAACCTACTTATCGCATAACAAGGAAAATAATTGATCTTTAAACGAATGTAAAATATCTATATGGATATATATATAAAATTTCGAAAAACTTAAATATAAAATATATATATCCACATCTTATATATTTGTATTTATTCCAAGATTCAATTATTTCAACTAAATAATTTAACGGCTAGTTTAATTTATAAGTATAAATGGACTCATTACATTATATCATGTGGATATTTGTTTTATAAAACATTTTATTTAGAATAGAAAAATATTCATACTATGAACTTATGTAAACTTTCCATTTATGAAACCTTCTTGATTTTGCTTATCAACAAAATTACTTAAATATATATAACAACTATATATAGTTTCCTTATTCAAAAATCATATATATATATAAATATATATATATATACACGAATATATATACATATATATAATATATATATGAAATTGAATGTAAGTAACTTTATTCAAGACCAAAAATCAAGGTAAGTACTTATACCATGCATGGACCGCTCTGATACCACTGTTGGGATTTTATTAACCGGATAACATTAAATGGGTCGGGTGACCGACCCGGTTTGAGTGACAAATTAAAATTTTCATAAAACCTTTTAATAAAACAACTTTATTAAATCAGAGTACGTAGCGGAAGCGTGTTAATGAACTATCAAACTATTTAATATCCCTTGCTCAGAATCACCATGCAATGCAATATAAGTAACTTAAATAAATACAAAACTAACCTCGTTGCGGTAGACAAGATCCTTCATGATGTGGAAGATTCCGGAAACGAGATTCCAAGTGTAGAAACCCTCCGTAAGTGCGTACACGAACAATGTCTTAACCAAGGATCTACTAGACACCTTTAAGCTTACGACCGCAACCGAACAAAACCCTCACAATTCCACCTAGTGGAATTCGAACCTCTATAGCTAGTAGAAGTTGAATTTTATAACCCTTAGGGTTATTGAATTCGACACATGCACCAAAACACAAAGGGAAAAGAAACATTTGTTGAAACTAATTTAGGGTTTAACTAAAACCCTAAATAATTAAACCTAAAACAATTTTGGGGTTTTGCTTCTTTTGGGATGTTTGGTTCGACACACACAAAAAGAAGAAAGAAGATTGTCACTTTTATGTGTGTGTTAGGGATTTGCGAATCAATGAATTAATTAGGGATTTCTTAGGGTATTTGTAGGGAAGTCTTCTAATCAAATTAGGAAACCAAAAACCCTAAAAATCCCTTCCATATTTCGTCCCCCCCTCCCTAGGAATGATCTAGAACCGCCCCTTGGGGCTTTGGTGGGACGAACCGAGCTTTCCTTATTAATTAATCACTTATTAATTAATTTGTACCATTAACTGATTAATTATTCAACCCGTTAACTCATTTAATTAATAAGTTATTTATCAATTAATTAACATAAACTTTAATTGACTTCTATAAATAATATTTTATCGGTTTATCCGTTTATCCTTAATTAACTCGCATTAATTTATAAACGTATAATTTAATTAAAGACTAGTTTAATTAAATGCGTAAATGATCAAATATCATTCCGTAGCTTTATGGTTAAACATTATAGATGTTCTATTGTGTATGATCCTACGGGCTCAAAGATCCGAAGACATATGGTTAGTCAGGTCTACGAAATTTCACACATTTCAACAGCTACGCTGGTAATGATGAAAGTTGGCAGAATTTTTTTATTTTTCTAGGTTTGGCGCCTACACGTTGTGTATCTTCACCGAAACTATGCTCTGATACCATATGTGGACGCGGTGCTTGTGAATAGATGAAACTACAGAATATAACAATAACGAATTTAGATAAACCTAAAAGAAAAATCTTAAATAGTGAAAATAAGCTAAAACATATTTTTGGTATCATGCTCATCGTTTTGAATTGTACGGTATCATGCTCATAGTTTTGAACTGTACCAAATATACAGAGATATTATGCTATTTGATACTACATACAAGGTGAATTCATATTAGATGTCATTTGGCATATCTGTCGGGACAGACAATCATGAAAGAACAATATTGGTTGGGTGTGCACTTTTACATAACGAGAAACTAGGGACATCCAAATGAATTAATTAGGGATTTCTTAGGGTATTTATAGGGAAGTCTTCTAATCAAATTAGGAAACCAAAAACCCTAAAAATCCCTTCCATATTTTCGTCCTCCCCTCCCCCCCCCCCCCCCCCCCCCCCCCCCCCCCCCCCCCCCCCCCCCCCCCCCCCCCCCCCCCCCCCCCCCCCCCCCCCCCCCCCCCCCCCCCCCCCCCCCCCCCCCCCCCCCCCCCCCCCCCCCCCCCCCCCCCCCCCCCCCCCCCCCCCCCCCCCCCCCCCCCCCCCCCCCCCCCCCCCCCCCCCCCCCCCCCCCCCCCCCCCCCCCCCCCCCCCCCCCCCCCCCCCCCCCCCCCCCCCCCCCCCCCCCCCCCCCCCCCCCCCCCCCCCCCCCCCCCCCCCCCCCCCCCCCCCCCCCCCCCCCCCCCCCCCCCCCCCCCCCCCCCCCCCCCCCCCCCCCCCCCCCCCCCCCCCCCCCCCCCCCCCCCCCCCCCCCCCCCCCCCCCCCCCCCCCCCCCCCCCCCCCCCCCCCCCCCCCCCCCCCCCCCCCCCCCCCCCCCCCCCCCCCCCCCCCCCCCCCCCCCCCCCCCCCCCCCCCCCCCCCCCCCCCCCCCCCCCCCCCCCCCCCCCCCCCCCCCCCCCCCCCCCCCCCCCCCCCCCCCCCCCCCCCCCCCCCCCCCCCCCCCCCCCCCCCCCCCCCCCCCCCCCCCCCCCCCCCCCCCCCCCCCCCCCCCCCCCCCCCCCCCCCCCCCCCCCCCCCCCCCCCCCCCCCCCCCCCCCCCCCCCCCCCCCCCCCCCCCCCCCCCCCCCCCCCCCCCCCCCCCCCCCCCCCCCCCCCCCCCCCCCCCCCCCCCCCCCCCCCCCCCCCCCCCCCCCCCCCCCCCCCCCCCCCCCCCCCCCCCCCCCCCCCCCCCCCCCCCCCCCCCCCCCCCCCCCCCCCCCCCCCCCCCCCCCCCCCCCCCCCCCCCCCCCCCCCCCCCCCCCCCCCCCCCCCCCCCCCCCCCCCCCCCCCCCCCCCCCCCCCCCCCCCCCCCCCCCCCCCCCCCCCCCCCCCCCCCCCCCCCCCCCCCCCCCCCCCCCCCCCCCCCCCCCCCCCCCCCCCCCCCCCCCCCCCCCCCCCCCCCCCCCCCCCCCCCCCCCCCCCCCCCCCCCCCCCCCCCCCCCCCCCCCCCCCCCCCCCCCCCCCCCCCCCCCCCCCCCCCCCCCCCCCCCCCCCCCCCCCCCCCCCCCCCCCCCCCCCCCCCCCCCCCCCCCCCCCCCCCCCCCCCCCCCCCCCCCCCCCCCCCCCCCCCCCCCCCCCCCCCCCCCCCCCCCCCCCCCCCCCCCCCCCCCCCCCCCCCCCCCCCCCCCCCCCCCCCCCCCCCCCCCCCCCCCCCCCCCCCCCCCCCCCCCCCCCCCCCCCCCCCCCCCCCCCCCCCCCCCCCCCCCCCCCCCCCCCCCCCCCCCCCCCCCCCCCCCCCCCCCCCCCCCCCCCCCCCCCCCCCCCCCCCCCCCCCCCCCCCCCCCCCCCCCCCCCCCCCCCCCCCCCCCCCCCCCCCCCCCCCCCCCCCCCCCCCCCCCCCCCCCCCCCCCCCCCCCCCCCCCCCCCCCCCCCCCCCCCCCCCCCCCCCCCCCCCCCCCCCCCCCCCCCCCCCCCCCCCCCCCCCCCCCCCCCCCCCCCCCCCCCCCCCCCCCCCCCCCCCCCCCCCCCCCCCCCCCCCCCCCCCCCCCCCCCCCCCCCCCCCCCCCCCCCCCCCCCCCCCCCCCCCCCCCCCCCCCCCCCCCCCCCCCCCCCCCCCCCCCCCCCCCCCCCCCCCCCCCCCCCCCCCCCCCCCCCCCCCCCCCCCCCCCCCCCCCCCCCCCCCCCCCCCCCCCCCCCCCCCCCCCCCCCCCCCCCCCCCCCCCCCCCCCCCCCCCCCCCCCCCCCCCCCCCCCCCCCCCCCCCCCCCCCCCCCCCCCCCCCCCCCCCCCCCCCCCCC
The DNA here is from genome assembly GCA_034093135.1 of Erigeron breviscapus. Classification (NCBI taxonomy): domain Eukaryota; kingdom Viridiplantae; phylum Streptophyta; class Magnoliopsida; order Asterales; family Asteraceae; genus Erigeron; species Erigeron breviscapus. The sequence continues at coordinate 113,949,623 of CM067172.1, forward strand.
CCCCCCCTTTAAAACTTATTAGTATTGGTACCTGACTTAAATTTCATTTTATGAATTTAACTCTATTGATGATTAAAAAAAAGTCAACGAAAAGGATATTGACCAATCAAGATGTCATATACTAAAATGAATTTCACATATAGCATATCATCACTAAGTTTAGTAGTTGGTTTACTTGAGTGTTAAAAAGTGAGTATTCAAGTTTGTGCATCAAGTTTTACAACTTGTATAAGTTAAGACTCGGTTGATGACCATTAGTAATTGCAAAATACAATCTTAAGATAGTAAGCATGTAACAGCACTACACCAATACAATACATTTTGCATTCCAAGTTATCTCATGGCCTTTTTTTGTGGCATGACGACTACCTGGAGATCTAGACTCATTTATAAAAAAAATGTATCTATCTTCAGGGACATGTTTAATCAATTTTATTAGACAAGTATTTACAACAATTTTTAAGTTCAAGCTTTTTTTATTAATCTTTTTAATGATAATTTTATAGGGTTGATCTTATCTTTAAAGATGTTGTGCATGATAATATGCTAGCAAAGTATCAAAAGTGCCATTTAAGATCATTATCAACACAATTAAACGAGATTACCAAGTTTTGACTTCATTTGCATTTAAAATTTTTCGAGATCAGTTTGCTCAAGCGATTCAATATTCTACTTTGAAAAAAAGGGGTACAAGTTTAAGTGTCATCGTTAAAAAGTGGCTCAATGGCATAAGTGTCACACCCCGTTGTAGCGGAAATACAGGGTTAACAAGTAATTGCGTACTAATCAGAAGGTAAATAGAGATTACATCCATTAATCCAAATACAAGTTTATTACAAGTATAATCGTTCGGATGTGGGCCCCAATACACGGATACAAACTATCCTCAAATGGAAATGGGCCCACTAAATACAAACATAACATTTGGACAGTCTAGTACAATTAGGACTAATAATACGATAGTCCTCAGAAGTCTGACGCTAATTGTACGTCCAAGTTCAAAAGATGGCTTCTAAAATGCCATACACGCTTCCAATACTTACTGTTGGTTCCCTGAAAAGCATGAAATTTGAGAGGATCAACTATCGAAATAGTTGGTGAGCTTACAGTGTGTTTGACCAAATGTTTAGTCGTCATTGATACAACACAATGACCTGTAGTTATAAATGACCAGACAGTTAGAATACTACATCTAACAATACTTTTATTACAAGATAGTCAGAATACCACATCTGACAGCATATGACAGTCAGAATACAACATCCGACAGTATCAGCCAATATGCCTCGCACAGGTTTCCGTTCTAAATGGGTGCGGACCTTAGCCAAGACAGTCAGAATACAACATCCGACAATTTAACCAAGACAGTCAGAATACAACATCCGACAATTTAACCAAGACAGTCAGAATACAACATCCGACAATTTAACCAAGACAGTCAGAATACAACATCCGACAATTTAACCAAGACAGTCAGAATACAACATCCGACAATTTAACCAAGACAGTCAGAATACAACATCCGACAATTTAACCAAGACAGTCAGAATACAACATCCGACAATTTAACCAAGACAGTCAGAATACAACATCCGACAATTTAACCAAGACAGTCAGAATACAACATCCGACAATTTAACCAAGACAGTCAGAATACAACATCCGACAATTTAACCAAGACAGTCAGAATACAACATCCGACAATTTAACCAAGACAGTCAGAATACAACATCCGACAATTTAACCAAGACAGTCAGAATACAACATCCGACAATTTAACCAAGACAGTCAGAATACAACATCCGACAATTTAACCAAGACAGTCAGAATACAACATCCGACAATTTAACCAAGACAGTCAGAATACAACATCCGACAATTTAACCAAGACAGTCAGAATACAACATCCGACAATTTAACCAAGACAGTCAGAATACAACATCCGACAATTTAACCAAGACAGTCAGAATACAACATCCGACAATTTAACCAAGACAGTCAGAATACAACATCCGACAATTTAACCAAGACAGTCAGAATACAACATCCGACAATTTAACCAAGACAGTCAGAATACAACATCCGACAATTTAACCAAGACAGTCAGAATACAACATCCGACAATTTAACCAAGACAGTCAGAATACAACATCCGACAATTTAACCAAGACAGTCAGAATACAACATCCGACAATTTAACCAAGACAGTCAGAATACAACATCCGACAATTTAACCAAGACAGTCAGAATACAACATCCGACAATTTAACCAAGTTCAAAAGATGGCTTCTAAAATGCCATACACGCTTCCAATACTTACTGTTGGTTCCCTGAAAAGCATGAAATTTGAGAGGATCAACTATCGAAATAGTTGGTGAGCTTACAGTGTGTTTGACCAAAAGGTTATAATTTAAGTAAAGGTATTTTCCCTCGTCTCATTTTAGTTAAGACAAGTAAATAAAATTAAATAAACTAAACTTTTAGAAATATTTAGTTTAGACAGTCTATTTACTGTGTTCAATTATAACATTTAAATCTTAATTTAAAGTTATTTTTAAGACTCGGCATTCGTCTAAATAGCTAATAGTCTACGTCATCAGGATACGTCTAATTGAACTATATCAAATGTTCATTTATCTAATAATTTCCACGTCATAATCTCTAAATTAGACGAAATTATAATAATGATCGAGATTAGGACTAACCCGTTGTTAATAATTTACGAGCTGTCACAGCATCCCCGACTTCTAAGGATTTCGTCCCGAAATCAAGTCTTGCTTAGTAAAAAGATGAGGATACTTATCCCTCATAAAGTCCTCACGTTCCAAGTTCAAAAGATGGCTTCTAAAATGCCATACACGCTTCCAATACTTACTGTTGGTTCCCTGAAAAGCATGAAATTTGAGAGGATCAACTATCGAAATAGTTGGTGAGCTTACAGTGTGTTTGACCAAAAGGTTATAATTTAAGTAAAGGTATTTTCCCTCGTCTCATTTTAGTTAAGACAAGTAAATAAAATTAAATAAACTAAACTTTTAGAAATATTTAGTTTAGACAGTCTATTTACTGTGTTCAATTATAACATTTAAATCTTAATTTAAAGTTATTTTTAAGACTCGGCATTCGTCTAAATAGCTAATAGTCTACGTCATCAGGATACGTCTAATTGAACTATATCAAATGTTCATTTATCTAATAATTTCCACGTCATAATCTCTAAATTAGACGAAATTATAATAATGATCGAGATTAGGACTAACCCGTTGTTAATAATTTACGAGCTGTCACAGCATCCCCGACTTCTAAGGATTTCGTCCCGAAATCAAGTCTTGCTTAGTAAAAAGATGAGGATCAAATCCCTTGACGACGGGTATCCTACGTACAACTACTTAGCTATAGACCCTAGAATGCCATAACCGAGAATGTGTTTCAAACTTTCATTTTACCAACCAAAAGTAAATAAACTTATTTGGACTTTCGGATTAAAAGTTATTAATGTTTAAAAATCGACACGCGTAATTTCACAGAACCTATACACTGCGCCGCAGTGGCCTCTTTCTGCAGTCAGCTCCAGCAGTTCAATATGCAGAATAAACCAAATCGTTTTCAACTCAAATCCTTTCATTATAACAAGTATAAACATGATCAATAGGTCTGGAAACAACTCTTTTCGCCAACCATTTCACCAATTACAACACTTTTTGATTTCCAAAACCTAATTCTAATCAATTTCATTAAATTAACAAAACCCTAAACTCAAATCATATTCAAAGGCTTCTAAATCAATTAACAAAACTGAAATAAACCCTTAAATGAATTTAAATCAAATCAAAAGTTTAGAGAAAAAGTTTACTTACCAAATCTTGTGTTCTTGAGATAAAAGGAAGAAAATGGTGATGATGAAGATGCCAAAACCCTAATTATTATTGAAATATGATTATTCCCTTTGAATCCTCCTTTGATTTTCTTGCCAAAACAGATTTGATGATGGAAAGATTTTTGTATGTGTGTGTTTTCTTGTGTGTGTGTGTGTCGATTATAAGACAAGAGGGGGGGGGGGGTTTGTTGGTTAGTTTCCTGCCACAAAAACAAAAACCAGCCCATGTGGCCAAGTTTGTGGTATTTTAAATACCCTTAATTTGGTAAAATGCTTACGATTAAATACCGTTTGACCAAAAGGTTATAATTTAAGTAAAGGTATTTTCCCTCGTCTCATTTTAGTTAAGACAAGTAAATAAAATTAAATAAACTAAACTTTTAGAAATATTTAGTTTAGACAGTCTATTTACTGTGTTCAATTATAACATTTAAATCTTAATTTAAAGTTATTTTTAAGACTCGGCATTCGTCTAAATAGCTAATAGTCTACGTCATCAGGATACGTCTAATTGAACTATATCAAATGTTCATTTATCTAATAATTTCCACGTCATAATCTCTAAATTAGACGAAATTATAATAATGATCGAGATTAGGACTAACCCGTTGTTAATAATTTACGAGTTGTCACAATAAGCTGGTCTGGGATACTAAAGATGGCTCAATGCATTTGCAAGAATTTTAATTTGTCATGATAGTCATGCCTTGAGTGTTCTTCTCTATACGAGTTGCTTTGAAATGCCTTCAAGTTATTGGCTATCACGATGGCTTCGAGAAGATGCTCAATTTAATGAAGGCTCATAGTTACACCAAATTTGATGTTTCACACTTTCACCATATATCTTATGAAAAAAATAGTAATCCTATAAGCAATATAATTGAGTTGATTCAGTGACCTGTTTATCTCAAAAACAAAGGGACAACCTATGCAAAAGTGAATGAAAACCGAAAATGAATTATTTTTTTGAACGACAACAATTTAATGATGCTAATAAGCAATGTAATTGGCTATATATTGATTAGATAAAGGTCAAAACTAGCGAGCGAGATATTAGTGACCATAAATACAATATAATCCAGACATACAACGGTTACATTGCAAATTTTGTAAATCTTTTAGTCACAAAACTTGGGCACATGTGCAAAGCGATAAGATTCTAATGATGCTACTAATATGATGTGGATTGGCTTTAATAAGTGCAGGGTTCGCAAAGTTGCTTTAATATTTAGTTTAGACAGTCTATTTACTGTGTTCAATTATAACATTTAAATCTTAATTTAAAGTTATTTTTAAGACTCGGCATTCGTCTAAATAGCTAATAGTCTACGTCATCAGGATACGTCTAATTGAACTATATCAAATGTTCATTTATCTAATAATTTCCACGTCATAATCTCTAAATTAGACGAAATTATAATAATGATCGAGATTAGGACTAACCCGTTGTTAATAATTTACGAGTTGTCACAATAAGCTGGTCTGGGATACTAAAGATGGCTCAATGCATTTGCAAGAATTTTAATTTGTCATGATAGTCATGCCTTGAGTGTTCTTCTCTATACGAGTTGCTTTGAAATGCCTTCAAGTTATTGGCTATCACGATGGCTTCGAGAAGATGCTCAATTTAATGATGCTAATAAGCAATGTAATTGGCTATATATTGATTAGATAAAGGTCAAAACTAGCGAGCGAGATATTAGTGACCATAAATACAATATAATCCAGACATACAACGGTTACATTGCAAATTTTGTAAATCTTTTAGTCACAAAACTTGGGCACATGTGCAAAGCGATAAGATTCTAATGATGCTACTAATATGATGTGGATTGGCTTTTAATATTTAGTTTAGACAGTCTATTTACTGTGTTCAATTATAACATTTAAATCTTAATTTAAAGTTATTTTTAAGACTCGGCATTCGTCTAAATAGCTAATAGTCTACGTCATCAGGATACGTCTAATTGAACTATATCAAATGTTCATTTATCTAATAATTTCCACGTCATAATCTCTAAATTAGACGAAATTATAATAATGATCGAGATTAGGACTAACCCGTTGTTAATAATTTACGAGTTGTCACAATAAGCTGGTCTGGGATACTAAAGATGGCTCAATGCATTTGCAAGAATTTTAATTTGTCATGATAGTCATGCCTTGAGTGTTCTTCTCTATACGAGTTGCTTTGAAATGCCTTCAAGTTATTGGCTATCACGATGGCTTCGAGAAGATGCTCAATTTAATGATGCTAATAAGCAATGTAATTGGCTATATATTGATTAGATAAAGGTCAAAACTAGCGAGCGAGATATTAGTGACCATAAATACAATATAATCCAGACATGAGAAATAGATTGCACCCCCATTTTTCATTCTAAATTTTGAAGTGATTTGTAAGTAAGCCCTAAGAATGAAAATTCAAAGTTGTTTGATTTTTAATGTTTTATATTTTACTATTAACTTGAGTGTATAATAGGAATGTGAACGCAAAGAATGATTCATCTTCTTTCATTTTTTTTACTTATAATTTTGTAACAAAATGACGGCAAATAAATAGAGTAGATATTAAGAATGTAAAAATATAAAATTAGTAATGAATGGAGGGAAAGTTTGGATATAATTAAGGGAGAAGTCTATAAAAAGGGAACTAATTTACTCGAAATTCCTAATTGAGGGAACCTATTTAGGTTTTGACTATTAAAAGGATTTAGTTCTTAATTTTTTTTCAATAAAGGTAATATCGTTAGTTTTTAGCGCTATACATCCGTTAACTTCCAACGTGGCATGCCACGACATAAAAATGTCCACGTGGACTACTGACATGCTTTACACGTCATCATCATCTTTGCCAATGTTTCCCCGGCGAAAAACTACGATAAGTATTCCGGCAATCATGATTTAAAAATATATAATATCAAAGTCACTAACCTATGAAAAACTTATTACAGTATAAGGGTAACAACTAGTAAAATGGGTGATTAGTCAACTTAGAGATGCATAGTAACTTGTGCTTCATGATTATGGATAGACAGAAGGTGAGACCATAAGGCCAGTGCTTATAGGTAACATCTTCTTGGAGCTTCTTCACTGTCACATCAGCATCACATTATTCATGACTCCCCTCAGGACTCTCACTGTCTATAATGACAGCTTCTTCAGAACTTATTCGCCACATCATCATTTCTTTTATTTTTTTTTATACCAAAAAAACACCATTCAAATAAAATACTTTTATTATTAATAACACATTACAACATTTATTTAAAAAGTTACGATCCTAGGGCATTAGAAAATAAAAATATCACGAAACTAGACATAATAAAAACATTAATAAAACATCATCAACGTTGACGGTAATTTTCTGGGAGGTTCCAAACATGTTCCACTAGGGCATTGCGAAGTCGATGGTGCGTCCTTCTATCACGTAACTCCGCAAAGACGCACATTTGCGTTGCAACCCTTTCATCCCACTTACGTGTTGGCACATTAGTTGGATCGGACAAATAATCTTCCTCAAGGTCGGAAATTGCCACTACTACACGTTCTATGATTAGTCCCGGCTAAAAAGTGTAATGGAACCCGCTTTATAGGCGGGTCATATGCAGGGGAGTCCTATTTAAGTGATAATAAGACCCGCTTTTAGCAACCGAGTCCCTTTACAACAACAACCGGATCCTTTTTAACATAATAGAACCCGCCTTATGCTTAGAACCCGCTTTTCCTCCTACGGCCAAATTAGTAATAGAATCCATTTTCTAGTTTTGCTTTTTTTCCCTCCTTTTACTATCAACTTTACATTACAAAACACTATATACACACCAAAATCACAAGAATAAAGCAGAGACCAAATTTATCAGAAAAACTTCAATAAGAACACGTTTGAAAGCAACTAACGACATTCCAAGTTAAAATCAAATCATCAGTACAATGCAAAACAAACCAAATCATCCTAAACAAAGCATTAAAAGTATAATTATCGTACAAAATACAAAAATAATAAACCAAGTCATTAGCTAAACATAATAGATCCCTCCAAGAACTCCTCATCTATGGGTTTTGTACTTCCAAGTCTTCAACATTGCATTTCCGTTCGTTCAAAGATCAAGTGAGTCGTGGTAGATAATTTTCCTCAACGAGTTTTTTAGTAGTTTCCTAGCTGTTTACATAACATACATTTAAATCTGTCAAGAAGTGTATTTGTATATAGCTTGTACCAAAAATAATACACGTCTAGACAGAGAACATACCCCACCCATTTGCATCAGGTGAACCACGGTGATATGGTCTTGAACTGCTGTAGCTACGAGCCTACGACCAAGTCAAGTAATATGCTACGACGAGGTGCAGACACTCTTCCACCAGGATGTAACGTGGACAATAAAACCTGCGAAACATATTACTATCATCAATGGGTATATCCTAGTAATTAGTTTCTTTAATCATATTGCAATGGCTGACCATCGTCAGCTAAAATGTAAGTGGACAAGGCATTTAATATGAGCAAGAGCATCTAAAGCATATAAGCAAACTATTATCAACGTCTAACAATGTATGTAAGCTGTTTTAAAAAAAATAAATCACAGCAGAAACTCAGCTGCTCAACTTACAGACGATGGTTTTCGGTTATGAAACATACTATCAAGGAGCTCGAATAGCACCTAGAGCATCCCTGCGATCATGATACCAACTACATCAGACCCTCATGGACCAATGTCCATATCAACATTTTCAACAATAACTTTAAACAGTACAAACCTGTGGTTAAGATAAGAACTAAGCAACTAATTGATACCACATAAGCAACCAATTTTCTAATTCAATTATATGTCTATCAAATAATTAAAATGTTGAGTGTTGTATGACTACATCTGTAACACCCCGACCAAGGCGGAAACACGAGATGTCACAGAACGACATGGTACAAAAGCTTTAAATATAAAACATCAACATAAAGTTTCAAATGCCATTCGAATTCAAAAGATTACAAGTTCAAGTTGACGTTTAATAAACATTACATAACCAAATTCATAATCAAAAGATCAAATGCTCGCATTACTAGTCCAACATACAACAAACAACACATCATCCAAGAGGCGGTCCATAGTGCTAACTTACTGCTCTAGACCTGAAAAGTATGAAGAAAAAGTGTCAACTACGAGAGTTGAGTGAGTTCATAGGTTTATACTATCAATTATTCTTACAACCGATTCAAAAAGTGAAATAGTAAATCATCAAGTTTCCAAGAATTTCCATCATAATATAATTAATTATTTATTCATTTTATTGATTTATTAATCAAATAATTCCTTATAGTTACTTTTAAAATTTATGAACAATTACATTTGGATTATATTCTGATTTTTATGCTTCTTATTTTATAATATTATGATTTATACATTTATTTGTGCATTATTTCTATTAATTCAATAATAGTGATTAGTTAGTGATTTTTACTTAATTATTTACCTTTAAATTATATAACACTTGTTTCTTGGCTTTTAATTATTTTGCTACAGTAAGTTTAAGTTACTTTCACCATTGGTTATGTAAATTTGATCAAGTTCATGATTTACATAATTTATTTAATAATTTAATTAATTATTTATTCATTTTATTGATTTATTAATCAAATAATTCCTTATAATTACTTTTAAAATTTATGAACAATTACATTTGGATTATATTCTGATTTTTATGCTTCTTATTTTATAATATTATGATTTATACATTTATTTGTGCATTATTTCTATTAATTCAATAATAGTGATTAGTTAGTGATTTTTACTTAATTATTTACCTTTAAATTATATAACACTTGTTTCTTGGCTTTTAATTATTTTGCTACAGTAAGTTTAAGTTACTTTCACCATTGGTTATGTAAATTTGATCAAGTTCATGATTTACATAATTTATTTTATAATTTAATTAATTATTTATTCATTTTATTGATTTATTAATCAAATAATTCCTTATAGTTACTTTTAAAATTTATGAACAATTACATTTGGATTATATTCTGATTTTTATGCTTCTTATTTTATAATATTATGATTTATACATTTATTTGTGCATTATTTCTATTAATTCAATAATAGTGATTAGTTAGTGATTTTTACTTAATTATTTACCTTTAAATTATATAACACTTGTTTCTTGGCTTTTAATTATTTTGCTACAGTAAGTTTAAGTTACTTTCACCATTGGTTATGTAAATTTGATCAAGTTCATGATTTACATAATTTATTTAATAATTTAATTAATTATTTATTCATTTTATTGATTTATTAATCAAATAATTCCTTATAGTTACTTTTAAAATTTATGAACAATTACATTTGGATTATATTCTGATTTTTATGCTTCTTATTTTATAATATTATGATTTATACATTTATTTGTGCATTATTTCTATTAATTCAATAATAGTGATTAGTTAGTGATTTTTACTTAATTATTTACCTTTAAATTATATAACACTTGTTTCTTGGCTTTTAATTATTTTGCTACAGTAAGTTTAAGTTACTTTCACCATTGGTTATGTAAATTTGATCAAGTTCATGATTTACATAATTTATTATTATTATTTAATTAATTATTTATTCATTTTATTGATTTATTAATCAAATAATTCCTTATAATTACTTTTAAGTACCAAAGTTACTTTTAAAATTTATGAAAGCAATTTTATTTATCATGCTTTTCACCCCGAAAGTAAAACACATAAAGAGTTTGAAAGGGGGCTATGACTCACTTGATTTGAGAGTTTTAGGGGCTGATCAAATGCGAGATCTTCGTCTAGTCGTGTTGCTCCCCAAGCAAGCCTAAACCATGGTATTTATATATACACAACGTAAGTGTGTGTAGCATGAACTAGTGTGCTAGATCATGAGATGTATACTAGTAGACTTGCCCATATTTGGTTGTTATTAGATTATGGAGTTCAAGTGTATTATATTGTTCACATTATTTGGTTAGAAGATATTTGGTGGTGAAGGTCATTTCTCAATATACATTTTGTACGTTTATTGAAATTTCGGTAGTTTGGCTTTGATTTATATGATTTCCATTGTATACTTTGTTTAATCATAATATTTGACATTAGATACCTTATAATATTGGTGTTTATGAATATTTTCTGATTTATAATTATTTCTTTAATTTATTATTATTTAATTAATTATTTATTCATTTTATTATTATTAATTATTTATTCATTTTATTGATTTATTAATCAAATAATTCCTTATAATTACTTTTAAGTACCAAAGTTACTTTTAAAATTTATGAACAATTACATTTGGATTATATTCTGATTTTTATGCTTCTTATTTTATAATATTATGATTTATACATTTATTTGTGCATTATTTCTATTAATTCAATAATAGTGATTAGTTAGTGATTTTTACTTAATTATTTACCTTTAAATTATATAACACTTGTTTCTTGGCTTTTAATTATTTTGCTACAGTAAGTTTAAGTTACTTTCACCATTGGTTATGTAAATTTGATCAAGTTCATGATTTACATAATTTATTTATTAATTTATATATCTTTTAATTTCCATTTAAATTCATTAAATCATAACGAAATACTTAGAAATCACCACACAATCTTTTGATCAAAAATCCCAGGCCTTTTAGGCAACTTTTATCAAGGTATTTTCATATCAATTCAACCTCTCTTGTGTATAGCTCAAATTGAGGACTTTATGATTAAAAATCGTTTACCGAATTAGTGATTTTAGCCTCATTTCTTAAGCTATTAAGGTACTTAAAAATGGATTTTCATTCTTATTTCAATATTTACAGTAAGTCCATCATATTTTGGTGATTCAAGTCGTGATAGTGGTGGTGGTGTGATACGTGCAATTTAGTGCTTTCGGTTAGTGATTATTTGACCCGAAAAGGTGATTTTTGAGCTTATTGTTGTCATGAACCAAAAGACTTGAGTTTTATACTTTTGTAACCACTTATTTCCAGTAAGTTTGATATATTTTTCTTGTCCTTTGATTATGGTGCAAGTGTGTGCTCAAAATGCATTTTTACATGATTTCGGTTTGTGATTTCTAGCTTATTTTCATTAGTTTTGGTCCAAGCTTTGTCTTTTTGTTATTTCATTAATTTTTCCAGAATCTTAACATCAATATTAACATTATTTTCACTTATAACAAGTCCATATCCATCTCATAATCCAACAAAAGATCCAACTTTCTTAAATCTAGCATGCATGCATTCAAATCAACACTTTTTAATACAAACTCTTATAGATCTAACATTCAACAACATAAAAACATCTTTTTAATGAAAAATCTCAGAAATATATTCTTCAAAATATACAAAAACATATAGATCTATCAAAAGGAAAATCACTTTAAAAGCTACTTAATCTATAACAACACTTTTGGGTCTTAAACTTGTTGAATCCTTGGATCTTTCTCATAGATTTCGACATGCATATGCATGAGGAGAAAGATCCTATCAACTTCGCCCTCATCAAGTGTGTATTACCAAGAAAACAAGAAGAAAACATAAACTTTTGATAAAACCTTTGAATATAAACAAGAACAAGATTAAATCTAGTAAAAAGGATGAAGATTTATACCCTCTTGGATTCGGTTTTGATGATGAAAATGAGCAGATTTTTCGTGGCCTTTTATGCCTCTAATAACCCTTAATCTAAACCTAAAACACCCTTAAACCTTAGCTTGATATAACCCTTGCTTAATCCATAATAACCCTTTATTATTAGTAAGTGTTTAACTTGATTTTTGTTTGTGTTTTCTTTGTTTGTTTGGGCCGAAATCAAGAAGGAGAAGGAAAAGATGGAAGAGTTTTTCTTTTCTTTTTGTTGAGAGAAAAGATGTGAGAGTGTGTTGGAAGAATAAGTGTTTTGAGTGTTAAGTGTGTGGGGAGTATAAGGAAGGGTGTATTTTGGTTGGAGGAAGTGTATGGGGGAGTGGGGAGGCCGGCCTAAGGGGGGAAGAAATGAAGGGTTTTTCCTTCTTTTTTTTTTTATAAAATTTGAATAAATATTTAGGTGTGTAAGGGTATTTAGATGTATGTTTGTTTTATAAGTGTATTATGTGTTTATTTATATAAGTAAGTTAACTAGTTAGGTGTAGATGTATATGTGTATGTGTGTGCCGTATGTATACATGTATATGTATATATTTGTGTCTTAAATTTGTTACTTAACTCATCAGCTAAAATCTTGTATTTATTTTGGTTATTTGTATACACTTATCAATATTTCAAGCATTTTTATGCACATATAAATTTATACATATATTTTGAGACAGACATTCTATTTTCATGTCCATATTTATTTTCATTCACTTAGTGATTAAATTGTTGGACGTTTGTGAGGATTGTTGATGGTTATCTCAACTTGTAAGACTCACTTTATTATTTATATAACTTGATTGATCAACAATAGAGTTTTTGTTCAATGGCATTGTATTGAATTCAATTTAGGACTAAATAATAGCTTTAGATTGCTAATTTAGGGGCATCATCTACTAGTTTCTAATATAACTATGGCTTGCGAGATCATAGGCAACATAACTAGCACATATATAATATTTAAAAAGGAGGGTTGTTACATCCTTACCCCCTTAGAAGAATTTCGTCTCGGAATTTGAATTTGCTTAGGGAGAAGGTGCGGGTATTTCTCCCGTATAAAGTCCTCACGCTCCCATGTGAATTCGGGTCCGTGTTTCGAATCCCATCTAACTTTAACGATAGGGATCTTGCTTCTCTTAAGGCGCTTTTCGTCGCGGTCTAGAACCTCTACCGGCTCCTCTCGATATTGGAGCTTATCTTCCACTCGTAGTTCCTCGAGTGGGACCACTTTCGAATCATCTACCACGCACTTCTTCAAATTTGACACGTGGAATGTGGCATGAACGTCTCCCAATTCTTGGGGTAACTCTAACTTGTAAGCTACGGGGCCTATTCTAGCAATCATCTTAAATGGCCCGATGTATCGTGGCTCAGCTTTCCCCTTTTGCCAAACCGTACGGTTCCTTTCCGTGTCGATACTTTCAATAGCACTTTGTCGCCAACTTCAAACTCTAGTGGCTTTCTTCTTTGATCCTCATAACTCTTTTGCCGATCTCTCGTGTCTTTGAGCTTCTCTTTAATAATCGCCACCTTGTCCGTTGTTTCTTGGACATGATCTACCGTAGTCAATATCCTTTCATTCCGGGCAACTAAAAATCCCTTTTTAATCCTTGATACATCTTGTTTGATCCCGAGTGAATCGAGTACGTTGAATTATGAGCTTCGTTCATGAGTATTCCTTTAAACCCATTAATCTGTGGAACCCAAGCTCTTCCTTTGAAGTACAAGGTGCCTTCATCATCCTTATCGAACCTTATCTCTATTCCGCTCAAGGTTTCTTTAGTTCTTTCCTTCCTACTAAGTGCATCTGCCACAACATTTGCCTCCCCAGGGTGATACTTAATCTCACACTCATAATCCTTGAGTAGCTCCTGTTAGAAATCCAAAAATAGTGATAAATTGTAATTAAGATTAGAGGACATTCTTGTTGTTAAGTCATAGATAGATGATTACTAAGGTTGAGGGGCTAATTGTGATAATTGGCAAAGTTGTATTGTTAGACTATAAATAGCCCTCACACCTTAGAAATCATAACAAGAACAGAAAAATCAATTCATTCCTTACACAATTAATTCCAAGCTTTCAGTTAATACGATCTTTCTCTCTCAAAACACACACACACACACCAAGAACACACACTAACCAACCGCCATTGTTGAATCAAATTCAGAGCTTAAATCGTGTTATAACAAGTGGTATCAGAGCAAAACATCAATCTGATGACGATCCATAACTGAATTTGATCACAATTTCATCAAAATCAAGCTAAATCTCAAATTCTGTTCGAAATATCTCACCTACTGGTTCTTCAAAATTCACACATCAAATCTCATAAAATCACAATTGTTTGTTCATCAATAGATTCGTGGCTATTGATAACATAATCCTGTCAATTTTCAAGTTCCAATTCAATCTATATCTCGAGATTGAATTTTGAGTTTTGGCGCGTAATTTCAGGGATTTGAATCTGTTGTGTTTTGTGTTGAATTTTGTTCATAATCGTGTTGCGGACGTGAATTAAAACAGTTTGGAAGTGATTTCGTGATCTAACTCCTAGTAATTGTTAAGAAATCGAAGTTTTAAAAACTTGTCAATGGAGTTTTTCTGGAAAGTGTTCAGTTGAAGAAGATGAACAAGACGATCTGCCTAAGATCGTTTTAGTTCTTTGAGTATTGGTTGGTTAAGACGATCCTTACAAGATCGTTTTAGTAAAAAGTGTGTTGTGGAAGTGTTGATTCTGGCTAACTAATCCAAAAGGATTGGTTTGGTCATTTCATACACTTGAAAGTTTTGTGAAAGAAAACAAGACGATCTTCATCCCAAGATCGTCTCATTTTTTTTTACCCAGAACGAACTTCAACCAAGATCGTTTCACCTAAGACGATCTTCACCTAAACCGTTTCATTTTCATACTTAGCCAAAATTTCACCAAAATTTCCAAGACGATCTTCAAACAAGATCGTCCCAGTTCATCTAAACCGTTTCATTTTCATACTTAGCCAAAATTTCACCAAAAACTTCCAAGACGATCTTCAAACAAGATCGTCCCAGTTCATCTAAACCGTTTCATTTTCATACTTAGCCAACATTTCACCAAAAATTTTCAAGACGATCTTCAAACAAGATCGTCCCAGTTTTTCAAGACCATTTCAATTTTCCATACTTAACCAAATTTTCTTCAAGAGTTCCAAGACGATCTTCTCAAAGATCGTTTCACATTCTGTTTTTCAAGACCGTTTCTCTTCTTATACTTAACCAAATTTCAAAGAGTTCCAAGACGATCTTACTCAAAGACGATCTTAACCAGAACGATTTTGACAAGATCGTTTCATTCTCTATTCAATCAAGATCGTTTCATTCTCTATTCAATCAAGATCGTTTCAATTTCTTTGATTGATCAAGATCGTTTCATTTACTTGATTGATCAAGATCGTTTCATTCACTACTTAAATCAAGATCGTTTCATATCTTAACCTTACCAAGATCGTTTCAATTTCCAATTTTAAATTCAATTCAATTTTTCCAAATCAAATCAATCTCTAATGGCTTCTCGTGAAGCTTTGGCATTAGGTTCTGATACAAGACCTCCAGTTCTCTACCGTGGTTCATACGGACTATGGAAGAAACGATTCATGGACTATGTGGAGAGTCAAACAAATGGTCATATGATGAAAGAATCCATTCTGAAAGGACTTGCTGTTCATCTCCATCCCACTACTGGTGCAGTTATTACAACTCATGAACTTTTGAATGCTGAACAAAAGGATCGAACAGCTGCTGATAACAGAGCAAGGTCGTGTTTATACAGAGCTCTACCAGATGAAATCTATGGGTCTGTTGATTCCTATGATACAGCAAAAGAGATATGGGATGAGGTGGCAAGACAGATGGAAGGAGCTGA